>CM031084.1:24596289-25196289 GCA_018257905.1 Gillenia trifoliata | reverse complement strand
GAGTGTTACTCAGGTTTTGTGTTGTACATTTTATGTGCACGAAGTGATTACTACTCGAATAATCAAAGGGGCATCAGAGATGTTCCCCAACAAATTTTCCGCTGCCACAAAATCAACTGACTACACTAATCCTCTTATATATGGATCCGCCACTGGTGATGCGAGCCATTTTTTTACATGTGTATGATTAAGGCACAAAGCAACTTTTACCTTAAAAAATCTTTATTTTCTTGGACGTGGGTTGATTTTTATAATAATTATTTTCAATAAGATAATGTTCAACTGGAAATATAGGACAATATTGCAATCCATAATTTAATTTTACCAGCTGGCAGCTACAATTTTTAGGTTGAGTGGCTCTATCACCTCTATGTGTATATGGCCTGACCCGACAGATATATCCAAGTATTTCTTAGTTTTATACCGCCCTTTTTAGGTTTTAAGAACAACACAAAATTGACGCACAAAAAAAGTTGTTTTTTCTTTTAGGGTTGGACTCTATTCAACATGCACCGTATCCACTAAATTTTTTTCCCAACTACTTTGGTAATGGCAAACCATCCTTCTCATACTTTAACCACTCTATTCTCCCATTTTTTTTATGCAGTGTAATATAATGAACAGAACAGAAAAGTCAAACGAAAGGTAATGAATTGATACAAAACGAATGCGGGATGAATTATCTATACGTATAAAGGTAGCATACTAATTTGACAAAATATTCGTAATACCAAATTTGCCATTTTCTACATATAACTATTGAAAAAATTAAATTAATTATAAATAAAATAAATAAAAAAATAAAATTATACATGTAATTTAAAATCACCTCACGTAACGTTAGAATAATTACTAACATTTTTTTTCTTTAAATTACATAAATATAAATTATTTATTATTTAAAATAACCAATTGCCACAAAATAAAAACATCATCCTTCTCAACCCCAAAACAAGTTGATCACTTTGGGTGGTGGTATGGTATGCTCGTTTCTCTTCTAGTGATCGTGCTTATAATACCATGCTTTGGTAGTCAGCAATGGACAATGAGTCAACGTCTAAATTAATCCAACCCATTTCCCTTTTTTCTTTTTCTTTTTTTGGTACAAATCCAACCCTTTTTTCTTTTAATTGACTGTTTCTGCAAACGTAAAGGCCTTCTAATTAATTGGTTTTGCACCTTTTTGACTCCATGTGCACCACAAATATCACATGTTGCACTCGATTGCATGTGCATTTTTGCTTCATGGGTTGGATAGGGATCGAAGACCTTTGAAGCCAGAATACTCAGATACGGGTAGACTATTTCTTTGTGTGAACCAAAATAAAGGGCAACCAAAACCAACCTCAATTAGGGTTTTAGTTTCTTTCATTCAAGGACAGTTTTGGCTTTACAGCTTTCTTGCACTTTAAAAATTCAGATTGATTTTGCCACAAGTACTATGATATAGCGATGTTCTTTAGCACAAGTAAAAGATTCGACTTCTATGAATAACGAGTTCGATATCAAATTATTACTAACTAATTGTGTGGTTAACCCAACTCCCCACCCCTAATATTGTTGTATCAGGAAATCGGATTGGTTAATTTGAAGGATTAAAGATAACCTTTGGACTTGGGAAACTGATTTGTTTATTTGGTTGAAAGTTGAAAGGAATCACAACCTCATGCTAGCTAGAGATGATGATTGTCATGATTGATCAAGTTATTATTACTAAATATGTGGGCTCTAAAATTAGTTACCTAACAAATTCATTGGCTCCACCATATAAGCTGGATCTCAATTCAAAATTTTTGCTTCACTTGAAAGATTTTAAATTATGCGCAGGAGATGGATCTACAAGCACATTTAAAATGCTTTAAGGTCGTTCATATCATACAGAGATCGAGAGAGAGATAGAGAGAGAGTAATCAAGAAACTTAAAAAACACTTTTGTGATGGATTAAATAATTCTCTTTCAACTCATGATATGTTAGTTACAATAGAGATTTTTATAACAACCATATATATACGATTTGAGGGTGATTATACGTACCAAAAATTTACTTAGGGCCTTACATAGGGGTGGTTCATAGGTTTCATTAATTGAAGACTTGATGGAAATGGTGATACAAACGAAGCATGATCACTAACACAACGTCATCATTGTTGATCGCAATATGGTGTGTAGGAATATGTCATGGAGAAAGAAAACGTTGAATTGTTAAAATAAATCTTTGACAAGAATTTGAGTCATTTATATCGATTCATTACAATCCTTTAGAATATTAGTTATATCTATCAAACATATTCCTTCACACATAATTATTACAAACATAGTGAAAATTGTATTCCAACAAAACTCAACCAACTTGTAAGTTTTAATTGAACTTCAACCTAAAACTATACTTTTGACCAAAAAAACCTAAAACTATACTTGGAAAAAAAAAAAGAAAAACTTATTTGAGAAAAACAAAGATAAATTTGGTCCGTGTAGTTTCATGAGGTCTCAACAGACTCGACTTTCATTCTTCTAGTTTCAGTTTTAGTAATAATACTCACGTACTTAATTAGTTTAGATATATGTCACAATTTGAAGACAATTTTAGGGCTTCATGTATTTTGTTTTGTCACCTTAAAAATTTTTGCATCACTTACTCATAAGTCTTCCTCCTATCACTGCATAAAATGGCACAATCTCAAATAACTATACTAAATTAATTATTCAAAATAATGTAAAAGTCTCAACAAATGAACAATATACGTCGTCATCTAGATAACTAGATTATATATATATATATATATATGTTTATATATTAGAAAATAACCCAATACATGCATTAATTATATTTATCATTTGGTCTTTAGAAAACAATGATGAAATCAAGCAAGACTTCTATACCCTCTTAAAATATCTCTAACAATGAAAATAATGCGGAGTAAACACATCAAACCACGTGCATGCTTCTGGATTCTATTCTGACTTTTGATGCTTTTTCTGTTTCGTGTACCTTTTCATTACGTCGCTAAAGAATTTAGGCAAGAGCTTATTCTATCAATTTGTAATGGGAATAGACGTGCTCAGGCTCAGCCCCTCACTATATCATTATTTAATCCATCAAATGTGTTATACTTTTATTTTTTTTAAATAGGTCGTAAATGTAGTATATTGTTTTTACAAAATTAGTGAATGCAAAAATTTTGCATAACCATTTCATGCCATCGTGCCATCCCCCAGTAAGGCAAATTATAGTCTAAAATAGTAGTAAATTAAATATCATAATCAGGCATGTTGATTTAAGAAACAAATATATATTATCAGTGGCCATGGAAATTACAATCTCATCTTCCACCATTTCTAGAAGCTTGGCCTCTGTGATTCCCATATAAGAATGAATGGATCATCAACATGCTTAAGAGCTAAGACTATGTCATTGTATTTCACATGCATTGCGTGTGTATAATGTAACGTACTATATTTGATTCAATTTACAATTTTAGATATAAGTCAAACTTGGTGACTCTACCCACAATCAAGTTTACCAACAAAAAAATAATAATACGGTGCCACATGATTTGTTTTAAATACCAGTTACGAAACATGAAACGCTATCGTGACATGCATGACCAATAACACGACCGCACATGAAACAGTATCGTAATGACATGCAAGACCAATAACATGACCTAACATGTTTTAAGTTTTCAATATATTAATGCATGATTGGTTTGAAATATCGATCACTTTGACGTCCATTAAATGTAATTAAGTCCTCCCTAAAGAAAACACACCATATTGTAGATTTTGCTCTTTTGACATTGTTGTACTAGAGATTCAGTCTGTAAAGGTTTGACGGATAAAGTTTATGGTGTATTTTTGACATTGTTCTGCCATATCTTTGAATGCTTTTATGATAATTTCAAGGACCTTACATAATCAGTTGAAACTACTACCAAATATTTGACCTTGTGTGTGTATTAAATTGCTTTGCAACAAATGAGAAGATAATTGCAATTATCTTTTCTTAAACACACGTTCAATAGCTTAATGAAAAGACTGCAGGCACTGAGAAATGTTCCAACAAAGATGCCACAACACTCCACAAATGTACCTCCAAAACCCTAAAAAGCCAGAAAGCGACATGTGGAATAAGTAGCCACAAATCCAAGAAAGGACCATCGTGGGCGTAGAGAGAGCCACCAATCACAATCGCACACACAAAAATGAAAAGCCTTTGGACTAATGAAAACACGCCATCTGTCAAGTAAGAATGACGCTTATTGGCCCATAGAGTGATTGCTCGACCTTTCCCCCTGTAGGAGAAAGCGGCCATTTTCGCGAGGACTCGACATTTCACCCGTTACTGAACTATTTTTATTAGTTAATAACAATTATTTTCATGGAAAAATCTTTGGTGGTACATATTATTTAATTGTCAAATTATTGCATAGTTTCAGATTAATTTACAGTGAATTTTAAATAAATTTTAAATTATTCAATAATACATATTATTGAATTGTACGTATCATTAAAGTTTAACTCCATTTTTTTGCTCCATATAGCTTTTGTCAAGTTTGTCAAGCTCAAAATTTTTTTTTCTTGTGAAACCAAGTCAGACAATTATCAGCCATTTTTCTTCACTTTAGTCGCTATATATGTCTTAAACTTTTTTTAAATAACAAATAGACCACTCAACTATGATCAATTTTACTAGTCGCATATTGCTCTGACTATACACATTATTCTTTATGTGTGAGCTGAGTCATGAGATCAAGGGTTAGAATTAGAAGATGAATTCAAACTTTACGAAAATAGAGATAGAAAAGGAAAAGAAATGTACTATGCGATGCAACTAACTAGGTCATCGGAAGATGTTAATCTAGAGTATGCTTTGAATATAGTAATTTATATTAGTAGACCAATTAGGTTATAGGGAAGGGTTTGACTTTTTCACTTGTAACGGGCAACTCATGCTTTAGTTGTTTTACTCTAAGTTGTAATTAGTCTTTAGTTCAACTTGAAGAAGAACTTGATTACTTGGAAAGGGCAACTAATTGCAAAATTCCTTGGTCTTTACAAGTATGAACTTTGAACATGTTGTTTTCTAAACCAAGGTGTCAAAGTCCTTTGCAAAACGCAATTGTGCCAAGGAAAATGATTTATGCATGTCATTTTTCTCATTTACACATCTTCTATTTATATCGCTGATTCTCATTTTAATTATTCGATCCAAAAATTAACAATGAGAATATTGTCTGAAAAAGAATAGTGTGTTTTATTATTTTTCTTACACCAACCCTTATTGTTATTTTTATTTACACCAACCTCTATCTTGCAGTTCATCGTTTGTGTATATTTTGGTGGTGTAAAAGTTAATTAACCAATTCTTTAAATAGAATATATCTCAAAAACGAAAAAACCACAGCTGGCCATGAGTCAGAAACCCCACGGGACCAACCTCTTCAAACCTAACCTCAAAGTATTGGAGCCTTTTGTTGATTGATTCTTCTTATATTAGGGATTAAACAAATAACAATTGTTTAACGTGTTCAACAAATACTAACTTACGATTTGGTTTTACGTATATTTTGTCATCACATATTCACATTATTCTCTTTGTCTTTATACAGTATACTTCATTGTTCATTCAATAATTATATAGTTGATCACCAATAAGATAATAATTAATTAACTAGCTAATCTGTTGAATGTTCTCGGCACTTTTTGGTCAAAAAGTTCTGGTAAGATCTCAACTGGTTAACCCTGATTAAAGCTATAATTATAATATAATTAATATATCACAGCAGACCAACACCATATTATATTAACCCATTTTATATAGTTCCGAATATACTGTTGGTGCTTTTTTTTAAGTGTATAAATATACATGCTACAGTTGTGGTTGTTTCAGAGAATCGGATTTTAGAATTTCAAAGCTAGAGAATATGAAAGTTTTGCTTCACGAAACCTATCTGGTGCATTTCATGTAACAGGATGGCATGGTGGATTCGCCCGGCCAGCAGCGGCGGGCGAGTGGCTCTTCTAGGTGGGCAGTTGTGTCACAACACACCAGAAAAGGCGGCGCTTAGATGAAATATCACAAATACCACATCTTCCGTCTTCTCTTGTGTTTGCAAAACCTTCGTTTTATGGGTAACTATACTTGCATAAAATCAAACTAAAACTAATATGCGTTTACCAAATATGAGATTACACAAACACACACAATTTGTGATTGTGTAAGTGGGTGTAGAAATGAGTTAGCATTATATTAGGTTAAGGGTTCATTTCATTTTGCAAGTGCTCGATTG
Source organism: Gillenia trifoliata (assembly GCA_018257905.1). Taxonomy (NCBI): domain Eukaryota; kingdom Viridiplantae; phylum Streptophyta; class Magnoliopsida; order Rosales; family Rosaceae; genus Gillenia; species Gillenia trifoliata. The sequence goes on along the minus strand of CM031084.1, from coordinate 25,189,998 downwards.
CACTGGTGAATAGGGTCTTCTTTTTTAACCAACTATGTTCCAAGTTTAAACCCTTTCTACTCCTCTTGGTCTAGTTTAGAGTAATAATACATCGCTTGTAATAAAAAAATAAAAAAATTTAATTCATTCTCATTGCAACTATAAAAAATAAAAAATTTACACACATATGGTGTACGTTATTGTATTTTTTTTGTTAATGAATAATATCATAAAAGAATGGTAACAGACAAGAAGACTCATACAAGAAAAATATAAACCGTTAAGATACACAACATGTGCCATTTACAAGACTATAATTCACCCACAATAGAGGTATGTCACCACAACAAGTCAACATGAATTATGCAACATCCTTACATTCAATGCGAGTCAAATATGAAACCGCATACAATCAATCAAATGAAAATTTTCATTCTCTATGTTTATCAATAAATAGACTAAAGACTAGTTGGTGTTGTAGTCCTTGCAATTTCTCTGTATGAGAGATTTTTTTAAATACCCAATTTTCAAATGGTACTCCACATGTCATAATACAAGTGGAGGAAATAATATATTTTTCTGTGTCTCTCTACTTGTATTATGACATCTAGAGTACCCGGTTGAAAACCGGGCACTTTGAAAAATTTCTCCGTATAGTTTTGCAATGACACACAACTGTGATTAATTGACCTAAATCACAATTGATCTCTTCTGGCTTCTCCTTGGAGATAACTGCTAATTAGGGCCCTACTAATTAATTAGGTAGCAGCTAAGCTACCGCCAGTGCTTAAGCAGTTATGGATGAACGGAAACAAGCATATCGCACAACTTTCATGGTTGTCGACTTCTAGACTTCCACTCATATGTGCTTGTTTCCATGTACCTAAAAAATGAGAAAGGAAACTTTAATGTAAAGAAAATTATGATAGAAAGAAAGAAATTAAGCGCAGAACCAAATGTCTTTTTCTAAAATCAAAGGCCTAGAACGTAACTCCAAATTAAGATAAAAACAAGATGTGATTTGTGAAACCCAAAAACCGCACGGACCACAGAAAAAAGGACAAAATTGAATGGCAGCTTCGAAACAAAAGCAGTGATGCATACAATGCTGGACACCAATTAAAAGTAACTAAATAAACCCTAAAAAGTGATTTGAAAATTTTGATGAATATTATTCTTTAAGTTTTGCCCATGGAATACTGAGAAAATGGCCATGTATAATCCAAGTAAACAACCTCCAATGAGATGATCAAAAAGTTGGGCATATCATTAGAGAAAGAGGAATACTTGGCTCTTAAGATCACGGATGAGTTTTTATTCAAGATATTTTGTGATCGATTATCGAAATTTTGTATTTATGATCCAAACAGTTCATATTGTAAATCACTCTGTAAAGATTATCATTGCAAAAAATCAATTAAAAATAAAGTCGTTTAGGTAATAAACTGTAGCAAATAGATAGACGGTTCATAATGCTTTTACCTTATCCAATCATTTATTTTTATACAGTTCGATGACTAAACGATCTCATATTTTATTGGTTTTTTGCAGAGATGATATTTACAGAGTAATTTATAATATGAACGGTTCCGATTATAAGCACGAAGTTCCGTGAATCCGTTACAAAGCATCTGAGGAGGATCTCCTCCTCATCCATTGAAAAGCCAAGTTCATTTCTTCGAGAAAAATAATTTGCAGGAGTCTATATAGGGTTGTGCTATCCACACACCCTTTTTTACTTCTCACACACTTCTTGTAAATTTTTGGCATTAGATCTTCTTTAATTCATTCAATCCGATGACTGGAATTGAAAAGAGTTTGTGAGAAGTAGAAAAAGGTGTATGGATAGCAATACTCTATATCACGCGCTCCTAAGTCCTAACTCTACAAAACTTAAGAAAATTATTAGGGTTCAACATTCAAGTGATAGGAAAATATTCAAAGTATGTGACAATTTTGATGATGGAAAGCTGAGAAAACGGCCAGTAAACAACCCTCTATGGGATGATGAAAAATTGGATCATTCGAGAAGAATGGTTCACATGAGTATCGTATATACGAGAGATTCTCTTATGCAACTAAGATTTAGTGCTAGTAGCGTCACTATTCAATAAATGTTAGCTATGTGCTATAAAAAGTGCACTATCCACTTCATAGACAATTAACACGTAATAAATTGATAATACAAAAAGAATCTACCTCTCTATATACGGTCTTGTATGCAGTGAATTGCACTCATCTATAGCACAGGTTTTTTTTTTTTTTTTTTTACACAAGCGATATTGAATAGAGGAAATTTGAACCTCCAACATCGAATACAAGAGTAAATAATGATAATATTTATAAACAAAAAAATCATGGGGGTGAGTAGTATTTTGACCTTGAAATTGTAAGCCATGAACAATGATTATAGTTCATTAGTGGTGGGTGGGAAGCCTTGAGAGTTTTGAGGGCCATGTATTCCACTTAGGTTTCACTCCTCCCGTGGATGTACATAACAAATATTTCTGAAGGAATCCCAGGAGGATTAATGGTGCCTTGGCATTTACGACATAGTTTGTCAACCTACCAATCAACCAAATGGCACCATTTGCCTCACCAAATGGAGCACCACCACCGCGACAATATTAAAGCGCCCATTGCTTATTGGCCAACACATTTACCTTTCTACTATTGCACACATGGATGGACACGGACAGACTACAAAGCACATATGTATTGTTAGATTCTTGAATAGACAACACAAAGGATTATGGCTGTTCATAGGCCTTTCGCAGAGTACAGGCCAGGAATATACGAGTCGGCTCAACCGTTGGTTTGAACCTTCCTATTGGCGTTTGCTCCAGCAGGCTTCACTCTTATCCCTTCGGAGGGATGCTTGTGAGGCATTCTGTTGTATAAGTGTTGTCAGGCGTGCCACTATTGACTTCTGCCAATAGAAAGATGTAGTATGTGTTAGGTACTTGCGCCACAAGTAGTATAACTTCCGTTCATCGGATTGGGCGACTTAGTTAAATAAGTGCAGTTATGTTCTTTTTTATTGCCTTGCTTGTTAAGGACTTTATTCTCTCTTGATGTTTATACCAGAGATTGCTTGAGATGAGATTTTGTTATAAACTGGTTATAGCCAAAATGTTCCACGCTCGCGCATACACAAAAGTAAAGACGATAATTAAAGACAGAATGTAAAGACTGTAATTGAAGTGCTTGAAAGTAAAGACTTGTAAGTAAAAACAGTAAGTAAGAGCTGATAACGAAAGACTTTAAGCAAAAAGATCAATGTTATTACATTTTAAGTTCGTCACAGACTGAACAAACGTCCATCAAATTGGGTTTTGTTCCATCGGGATGGTTTTCTGTTCTATCGAGTTTTAAAGCTGGTTTCTTAAGGGAAATAATCAAAGACTCTCTGGCCTAAGATTCTTAATTGATACTATCGCCAGTTTGGCTGGATAACAGAGCTATATTCACTACTCCTCGGGGGGAGTTAGGATATATGATCCTAGGTTGCTGGTCTTTGGCTTCTCAAAGTCGCTGACTACACAAGTAGTGCGAATGAGAGCAGTAGATAGAGATGAAAATCTTTATCTATGAAAGGGCTTCGAGGGATTTCCTCAGAGGTTTCTTTCTAAACGTTTGAGTTCTGTTTTTGGTTGATTTAAGTGTCTTTCTCTTCGAATCCTTTCCTTGTTTATATAGACCAGCAGGGAGCCCACGTCATAGCCGTCACTTATCTCTGCCACCGTCTTTGAAGACTTAGTGAGGAAAGGTTTAATCCGTAAGGCACATGTAGTGTCTCTGATCAGCCTACTCCCACTGAGAAAATGTTCTTTATTCGTAGAGAAAAACTTGCCCTTTTTCCGATTCCCTTATGTGTAAGTAAACGCATGAGAAAGTTAAGAAGTGCAATAATTTTCTTACCCATGTTTTAGTGAACGAAGGAAACTCAAGAATCAAAATGATTCCAATGTCTATTCCTTATAACTAAACATGCCCTAAATGTGGAAGATTATTACCTTTTGTAATCAGGGGTAAATTAATTGACACGCAGATAAGAGTTAGGAGGAAAAACAACATGAAGATGGCTAATGTGGGCTGGGTGCCTAGGCGCTTACGTGGCCGAGCAATTTTTTTAATGCGGGCTGTGCTAGTGGCCAAGTTAGTTGTTGGGCTGGCCCTAATGGTCCAACCACTTATTCAATCTCTACCAAATCAAATGGGCTGGGCTCAAAGGTCCAAGCACCTCTAACGAAACCAGCTTCTTTTATTTGATGGCTTTTTTTATCCGATCACTATCAATACCAAATCAAATTACAAAGTTTACTTGTATGTTATTACAGAGTGAGAGTTTTCTTGTCAAATATCCTCCACATGATTGGGATCATGATTTTCGATTTTACTTGATACATTTGTACGACGGAAAAGATCGAACTCCCTGCGAAAATTTACTAAAAAAACAAAAAAAAGCAAGATGTTATTTAAGCGGGTTAGTGGAATTTAAGAAGAAATTGGTGTGATGCAGGTATGGGTATCCCAATTCCCATTCCTACTTGACTTAAGGTGCGAAGAAGACGGATAATACTTGGCTTTTTAATTTAATGACGACGTAACATTATTTTATCATACAAACGTTATTATCGAAATTGTTCATTATCTTTATAAGCATCTAAAGATCATCTTTGGATAAATTCATTCAATTTAGAGACCATTTGGTTGACAAAAAAAAAAAATTTGGAGACCATCTATGTGTCAAACAAAATCACAATTAAATATTTGATTTCTATGTATGGCAAAATATCTCCAAATTGAATAAATTTCTTTAAATATGATCTTTAAATTATTTAAATAAACGTTGTCGATTATATTGTTTATATGATGAGATAATGATATGTTATAATGTTAGTATTATCGATACAAAATGTGCCATCAGTCCATAAATTTCTTCAAAATTAATTTTTAGATAATGATAACGAGACAAGTTTTATCGATAAAAAATGATCCATCAGTCCATCTTTGCTTAATCCTCTACTAGGGGTGGGCATTTTAGTGGGTCTACTGACCAACCCACCCTATATAAGTTGAGTTCTAAATATTAAAAATTTATTTTTAGGCAAAAACTTGACCACTCGGTCAATAAGTGGGTTGAGTTGTGTTAAAGTATTATTAAACCGATTGAAATGACCCACCCAAATGAAAATAATTCTTAAATATATATGTATACTAAATAGATATATACATTAGATTTAGTACTTTTTTATTATTACTTGATTTAAATAGTGAAATTTATGTATTTGTAATGTAATCGTCACTCATGATCACCTTATAAATAAGGAAAGAAATCAATCCAGCCCAATCTGTAGAACCTCCCAACCCAACCAGCCCAAAAATGATTTAGGTAAGTTGGTTTGGCAATTTTTTTAAGTGACAATTGGTTTGAACAATTTAAACCGAGTCTTTTGGGTTGGCCAACGAGTTGTAGTCCAACCCGACTAACCCAAACCCATACCCACCCCTCTCGTCTACTACAAATTTACAAAATGTCCTCTCTCCTCCACGCTCACATTGAGCGCTTTCAAGACACCCATCCGCATCCCACAGCAGTCATACGTACACATACATGTGGGGTCCACACAGTCCCACAGTCCTCCTCGGAGACATAAAGACCGAAAAAGTATTAAATATTTTATTTTTAATATATAATTTGTTTTGTGTGGCGAAGAGTAAATAGGAAAAAAGGAGGCTCTGACTCACCCTCTGTTATGACCCGACTCTCCGAGAAGCTCCGTCTCTCTCTCTTCCCCTACAAGCAGCCACCATTCCCAAACCCCCTCCGCTTTCTCTCTCCTCCTCCTAGGCTCCCCCATCTCTCTCTCTCCTCCACGCTCCACCTCTGCAAGTCCCTCGCACGCGCCCTCGCTGCCAAAACCCTAGCCCTCTTCTCCCCTTCTTCCGACGACGATCACAACGCCATGGCCGATTCCTTTGGCGACGACGCCTTCTGGGACCTCGACTTCCGCCCCCATTTCCGCTCCCAGCGCCCCCGCCTCCACGACGACTACGATGACAACGAAGACGTTTTGGACAATGCCGCCGATAAGGTCTACCTCGTTCCCTACAGGTGCGCTTTGGAGCGACTACTCCCGCTGAAATTCTGAGTCTTTTGGGGATTTTTCCGATTGGGTTTTAATGTCGTTTTGGTTCGGTTGCAGGTGGTGGAAGGAGGCTCGGACGGAAGAGGATCGCAATGGAGGGGTTTTGTACACTGCTACGACGGAGGACGACGACGCCGGCGCTGAAATTGTACTGAATTTGAAGAAGAACGACGTCGTTGAAGAAGGGTTTTCGGGCCGCGAGTACGCCTTGGTCTCTGAATCGACGTGGTGTCGCGCTCTCATACGGTGAGGATAACTTTCCGGCTCTGATTTCGCAATGTTTCTCATTTAAGATGCTTCGAATTGTGGTATTTTTAAGTTGTATTGATTAGTGTAGGAGTAGTCTATTTCGGGGGTTTCAAACCCTCGAAATGTAATTAGGGCAGGTCTTAATGGAGGCTTAACTGGGTTTAAAAGGAAAGATAGTGTGTCATTTCTTTTTAGGTGTAAGGTGTTAACTATTACTCTAGTGCTCTGATGGAATTGCTGGATAATCTTTTTAGAAACTGCTAAATAAGCCTTTGTTCAATTATTACAGTCGCGTACTCAAATCTTTGATCGCCCATTTCGTAAATGATCGACCTTGGATGATATTAATAGCACATCTCCCCAATATACGACCTTTTTTGGTGGAAAGAAAAGAGGTAGTTCCGGGGAGATGTGCTATGATGACAGTTTTCTGGGTTTATATAGCGGAAAGGAAAATGAGAGTTTTTTAGGGCATCTCCAATGGAGAGATGCAAATTTGAAGTGTGAAAGCCCCATTTACATCCCATTTACGTTTCCGGGTGATGTCAATGTGGTTTTTGCTCCAATGGGGAGATGTAGTAAATTTGGGCCTCACCTCTTCTCAAACTCATAGGACTATTGCTTTCATTTCTCTCTTGAGATGTATAAAAGGAGGTAAATTTATATAAATATTTACATCTACCAGTCAAGATGGGTAGTTTAATTCACTTAAATTTACCTATTGGAGAGCTTTCTGACCATCTAGAGATGCATGTGTTGTACATCTCCATATACACCATTGACTGGAGATGCTCTGAGAATGTGTTTGGTTAGGAGGTGGAGTACTTATGTGGATAGGGTTGGGTTTTAGGCTCTTTTGTGGGAGTATAGGGTTTAGTATTCAAGGGACTAGGCAAATCAAAAATCTCTTCGAATCGTACTGGTCAAATGGCCAGGCAGACAAGCCTATTGAGTAGTGAGGTTTGATAAGGCTATTTTGCCTTCTTGAAAAGTGAAGGCAAATTGAACCTCACCACCTAGCTTATTAATAAAAGGATATGAAACAAATGCAATCGATTAATAGAGTGGTATTTTCTAGGCATTTGTCTAACAAAATGCCTCGTCCCTTTGGAGTGACAAGTTTTTGATGATGCAAATATGGAAGGCAAATTGCCACATAGGCCATCAAACTACACATTTGCCTCATCATTTAGGAGATGCTCTTAGAGTGCTGTCCTTTTTCTGTTATTTATCTCACTTGAAAGCAGCTGTTCATATGTTTTTTTTTCAGAAGTTCACTATCTTTGTACATTTTTTCCTATGTGAGGAACAGTTTTATTTCTCATTAAAGAAATAGTTGGTAAATCATAAGGGGTGTATTGATTTCATTGTTTTGGTACTGGGCTGTCTGGGATTGCAGGAGGAAGTGTAGAAAAATGCTCGTAATATGTGTTCAGGGATTTCTTTCTTTCTTCTCCGCCTCCTCCTGAAGTATTTTAATATATATTTATTTTTATGTCTACATCATTTAACAGTGATTTATGTGATCGGTGCTTTCTCTCTTTCTTATCCACAACCTCCCCGCTGCCATTTGTCTGCCACTATCTTTCTATTCTCTTTTAAGCAGTGGATTGCCTAAATAGTATTGGCATTGATTTGTCCACTCTTCTTGTAGGCATAATGATTTCAACGCAGCAGCGAAGGATAACGTGAGCTTTTTTGGTGCAGAAAACTTGTTGAAGGATATTTTTTCTCTACAAATTAGGCTATTAGTTTCCTGGGAAACAAATTCATTGTTCGTAAAGATCAGCCAAAAGGTTAGTGACGTTAATTTTGTAGTTGAACCTTATTTTTTTTATTCCTTTGGTTATAGTCCTGTATTAGATGAATTCTAGAAACTTTGTTATGGAAGTTCGACGCATGTTGTTCTTTGTTATGGAAGTTATCCCTCTGGTTATAGTCCTGTATTAGCACAATCTAAAGTGTTGAAATTGATTTTTGCCGTTATCTTTTTTCTTTTCCTTGTGACACGTATTTGCAGGCTCAAAACATTGTAGGTTTGCAAAGTTGTTGAATCATGCATGCATTCTTCCTAATTTAATTTGACTTAGCAATTGACTAATTCTGTGTTGTGGACCGGAGTTCTGTGAAACTATGGAATGATAGAGTTATTGAACAAGATGCTAAGAAGACGAGTGAAAGCATACTGTATTGGGATTGTTCTACAATGTTTCAAGGAATGCATAAAGAATCAGAATATGAAAGCATATTGTTTATGGATTATTTTGCTTCTAGTAGTTTGACATTAAGGCCTCGTTTGGTACGCCGTATAGTGCACCGGATAGTACTAATAATCCGGTCTCAGGTGTTTGGTGCGCTTCGTACTAAAATAGTCGCCCGACTATTTAAACCGGGCCCACCATTTAGTACCCCTCACACCCTACTAATTATACGCCCAAAAACCTCCGTATAATTAGTCGGGTCCGTCTCTCACTCTCTTGGTCTAGCTTGAAGGAAAACATTTGAATTACAAGTTCATTTGAGCAACACTTAAACATGCTATTAACAAATTAAAGGCTCTTACCTAGCATATTAGTACTCAAAAACAAAACTTTGCTCATGACTTTTGAAGCCTAAATGTTGTGAACCAAGACACAACTCAAAATCACATTAGTAAGTTGTAGCATCCTATATCTTTGTAAAATCTTCTTTGCATGAGCAATGACTAAATACCTAAGAGGGCCTTCAATCTCATCTTGGATGAACACCTTTGCTTGGAGGAGTTGTGGTTGCACCTTGAATCAAATTGAAGGTTACAACCGTACTTTGTCTCCTATGAAGATCAAACATTTCGTAGTTGTTGCATTTGATGAGGATTTGAGTGAGTTTGTATGAAGAACAAATTGTGTTCTTCACACACACCTAGGGTCGGCCAACACAGTATAAATTGTCGATATTAGTCTGATACTGCACCAAACGCCCGACTAATTTAGTCAGTACTGTCCGATGACAGATTATCCTATCCGACTGAAATAGTCAGTCCAGTCTGAGCTGCCAAACGAGGCCTAAGTGGAAGATTTAGCATTTACGATAAAATTTCTTGGGATTCTACTAAAATGTGGGGTGTGTAACTTGCAATTTCTTTTCTTAAACCTCTTGTATGCTTGTGACATGCGTATGATTCTTAGGTCTCTATTGAGGTGCATATGTTTTATGAACTCCCACTTTGCAAACACGTGATAGTATTTTTCTCTGGCTTATAAGTTGTAATTACAAGTTTATAGTGATAATATGTAAATCATCCATAGGTTAAGCCTTGAAACTCATTACATATAATGTGTGCCCTTGCTTAATAGTGTTCCTACGTTGTCATATAGACTACATCATAAATTTTTTATTTATTGTTCATTTAGTATTCAGTTTATCAATACACATTTTTTATTCTTTAAAGTTTGGATTGATTACCTTCAGTATTTGACTATTGACTACTATTTTCAGGATAATGCATTAGTTTCTTACAAGAGGGCCTGTAATATTTTCAGTTCAGAGTATGTTCCGGTGAGTTACCTGATAAGTGACAACTAGTCATTTACAATTAAGTGGTAATTAAGTGATAATTAATTGGTGATATTCACTCATTCAAGAATTGATTGGACAGTTGCATATTTGGGACTTCTCTGGGCAGACAACCCAATTTTTCATGAATGACAGAATTAATTTGCCAAGTGATATTCCTGGACAACTGAACAAAGAGGTGAGTGATTAAATGTATGCAACATTTATGGATATATAGATTTTTTTTCTCCCTTTTTTTGTATTTTTTGGGTGAGAATCTGATTGGTCTTGTTTGGTTTGGAAACAAGGGTTAGTTTCTCATTAGCATCATTTAATTTTGGGTACTTGCATTTGCACCAAGACAAACATCAACACGTTCAAGGTTTAAAAAATTCCATTTCTTTCCATTTTCCTGCAAGCTATTTCTATGTTTCAAATTTAAAAATTCTTTTAAAAAGCAATGTTGTGACTGCCATGGCGCATTTTTGGCGAGGAGGAGGAAGGGGGTGATAATGATGCCATTTGTCTGCATTGATCCTTTGTTAATGTGGAGTAGATAACATTAAGGGCTAGTTTGGGGTTGTTGTGCTTTTAAAAAAAACTGCTTATAAAAGCAGCTTTTAAAAAGCAACCTCCATGTTGCTTTTAAAAGTTGCTGTTTTAATGTCATAACTTTAAAAATAAGCAGTATATTTCATTTTTACCAAACACTTTTTATTTGCTTAACTTTAAAGTGAAGCAGTTTTTAGTGAAAAAAAAGCAATACCAAACGGGGCCTAAGTCTTGATTTTTTTTTTCTTAAAAAATATTACAAATATCTAGTAAACTTAACTTTCAATGCTCAGTGTTGCTATTTATATATATATATATATATATATATGTATTTTTTTTAATGCAGATTAAGTTCTACAGTTTAGTTATCCAACCTTTCTTTTCATATTGTCTTTTCAGATTCTCCTTGAATTGCGACTCCATGGATTTTCCGATTATATGAAAGGTACAGATTGGAGAAGCGATGAAGTGGCTGATAAAGACTCAAGTTTGGATAGTTCTACTTATGGTGGCTCTATTCAGATGAACGGAAGCACTGACTATGTGAATCCTTATTTATCTCCAACCAACTCCTTGCAAAGTGGTATAATCTATAGAGGAGTTGGTTCCTTAGGCCTTACTGGACTAGAGAATCTTGGGAATACTTGTTTTATGAACAGTGCCATTCAATGTTTGGTGCATACTCCAAAGCTGGTTGATTACTTTCTAGGAGATTACCGGAAGGACATAAATTATGCAAATCCACTAGGATTGAAAGTATGTAATGGAATTATTCCTTTAGTTTTCATTTTAAATGCCTGCCTATCTGTGGCATCTTTCACTTACTTTGATTATTGCCTCTCCTTTTTGCTGTACTTATTTTCCAGGGAGAGCTTTCTTTAGCATTTGGAGAGTTGTTGAGGAGGTTATGGGCTCCAGGTGCAAGGCCAGTGGCTCCAACAATGTTCAAGTTAAAACTTGCTAATTTTGCTCCCCAATTCAGTGGCTATAATCAGCATGATTCCCAGGTTAGTTCTTTTTTATGTTTATTCTTCTTTTTTTCTTGGTGGGAATGTTTAATTATGTTGTGCGGGAAATAGGTTTATAAATTGTAATTTTTTGAAGTGCCTCTTGTAGGAACTTCTTGCTTTTTTGTTGGATGGTCTCCACGAAGATTTAAATCGTGTAAAGTGCAAACCATATATTGAAGCTAAGGATGTGGAGGGTCGTCCAGATGATGAAGTGGCAGAAGAATATTGGCAAAATCACCTTGCTCGGAATGACTCCATCATTGTTGATGTGTGCCAAGTACGCATTCTGGTTTAAATGCATTTGTAATCTGGTGATTTAAGTTTTACCTATACCTTCTTAAAATAAGTTTGTTGGGATCAACTTCATTCAATAATTTTCACTATATTGCAATATCTGTTTTCCTTCCAACTGTAGGGTCAGTACCGGTCAAAATTGGTTTGCCCTGTTTGCAACAAGGTGTCTGTTATGTTTGACCCGTTTATGTACCTTTCGCTACCGTTACCTTCAACATCAATGCGGACTATGACTTTGACGGTCCTAAGCACAGATGGGACTGCAATGCCATCTACATTTACTGTGACAGTACCTCAGGGTGGGAGGTTGATGGATCTTACTAATGCCTTGAGCACTGCATGTTCCTTAAGAGATGATGAAACCCTGATGGTAGCTGAGGTATATTTCTAGAGCTAAATTTTGGGGTGTTAAAACTTTGTGCATGTCATTGGGGTGGGGACGGGGTTTTCCATATGGATGGATGACATGCAAGCATACTAGCTATGGTCATGGGGCAGTTGTGTTGTGCAGACTCTGATTCTCTAGTACCATTTGTTGGCCTCTTTATGCCTTCTGCATTCTATCTAGTAAAGTCATGCCCATGATTGTTTCTGTAATGTAATCTTGTTAAGAATCTTCAGTGAAAGGTTAAGAATACTGAGACCTTGACCTTTGTTTGTAACTTTGTAGGTATACAAGAGTTGTATTTTTCGTCTACTGGAAGATCCATTTGATTCATTAGCCTTGATCAGAGATGGTGACATGTTGGTTGCTTATCGGTTACCAAAGGATTGTGAGTCGTCCCTTTTGGTTACGTTCATTCATCAGCAGATGGACGGGTGAGCTTGGTCTCTTAAATAAATCACTACTGCTTTATCAAATTGCTTTACTCAAATTAATTTATCAAAAAACTGAAAGTGACAGTCTGGGCAAGATTTTTCTGCTATATTTGTATGTCAAACACACTAGCTTAGTGAACTCAATAAGAAACCTAAAGAGTTTTTATGTGATTGCAAAATAACTCAGGGCCTTTTACAAAATGTTTGATATAATAATTTCATTTACAGGTATAATGAAGGTACATTGTATATCTAATACAAATTTGGATATGAAAGGACGCATTATGTTAATATGCAAAGATGGTGGTTGGTTCTTTAAGTTCACTAGAAATTGCGTTGAAAACATACTCTTTGTGATATTTTCTCCGTAAAACATTTTTTGCTAGTGTATGTTATATTTCATGTAATAAAGATGTTGAGTAATGCAATTAGTTGATGTATTGGAAAAAAGAGCAAGTAATTGATGTGGTGATTTGACATCTGTTTTATATTCATTGAAGTTTGAACTGATGGCATAGAATTTGTCATGGGGTGGTACTGGTATTCTTGCTGTAGAAATTTTTTTAATAAACTCTGTTGTACTAAAGTTGGATGTGTCAGTTCCAAATTTGAATCTATAAACACTTGATTTTTTAAAAAGATAAACAGTTTACACTTTTATGTTTTCGCTGTTGAAGATTTGTTATTAAAAGCCTAAATACATATTTTTGTCTGGGATCAGGGGCTACAATAATGGAGATATAAGATTAGTCCCACAGGCGTTTGGCATTCCCCTCATAGCAAGGTTGCCTGATGTTTGCAATGGATCTGATATTCGTAACGAGTTTCTGAAAGTACTAAATCCATACTTGATGCCTACTGATGTATTAGATATTTTTGATGATGATACTGGAAATTATGCTACTGAAGATTCTAACAAGGAGGAGGCTACTACTCCTACGATTATGGATAATGATGCTTACTCGGACAGGGAATCAGGGGATGAAGCACATTTGGATACTGACTTCCAGTTTTACTTAACAGATACAAAGGGAGCTATAGAAGACACCTTGATAGAGATGAATGAGCCAATAGTGGTCTCAAAGTTGCCTAAGAGGTTGAGTGTGCTTGTTTTATGGTCCGATAAAATGACTAAAAAGTACGATACGTGCCTTCTAAGCAATTTGCCGGAAATTTTCAAGCCCCAATTTTTTGTGAGGAGGCCTCAAGAATCTGTTTCTCTGTACAAATGCCTTGAAGCCTTTATGAAGGAAGAACCTCTTGGACCAGAAGATATGTGGTTAGTCTCTACCTTCATTTGAAATTACAAGAGCAAAAATGTTGTGCATGTTGTTGCCTGCTGTTTCTTGTCATAGTCTGGCCAGTGAGAGAGAATGAAATATATTTTGTTCATCAATTATGTCATCTACGCAATTTGACGTTTTTCACAATTTCTTAAATAATGGAGTCCAGTCATATTTCTGCTGCCTATATTAATGCTATCTTTTACAATGACAAAATATATTTTGTTTACAGGTACTGCCCTACCTGCAAGAAGCCTCAGCAGGCTAGCAAAAAGTTAGATCTTTGGAGATTGCCTGAGATTTTGGTTATTCATCTGAAAAGATTTTCGTACAGCCATTATTTTAAGAACAAGCTAGAAACATTTGTTGATTTTCCAATTCATGATCTGGATTTTTCACGCTACATTGCCCACCAAAATAGCCAGTTATCGAGCCGATACATGTTGTATGCAATTAGTAATCACTATGGTGGCATGGGCGGTGGTCACTATACTGCATTTGCTCAAGTAAGTGTTGTTCCTTTTATTCGTTGGAAATTCCTTGTGTTTTCGTCAGAGTATCTCAATTGAAACATTCTGTTATGTTTTCAGACCTGATTTACAGGGCTGTGGATTTCTTTCTGCAAGCAAATTTGCTTTTCTTTTGTACAAATGACATGGTTTTTATAAACAATTTTGTTCATGTGCAGCTCGGTAATGGTTCGTGGTATGAGTTTGATGATGACAGGGTTTGTCCTGTTAGGGAAGAGACAATCAAGACATCAGCTGCATATGTTCTTTTCTACCGAAGAGTACCAGATGTATAAACACCTAGATAGACAGTTGTATAGTTCAAGTAACAATTGGGAAGCAGGTTGCGGGAGGAGGGACGACGGATGACGGGCTTAGATGCGTCGGAGAGGGATATTTGTAGAGGAAATGGAGCAGAGGATATTCATGTTGTACAGCTTTTAATGGCGCCGGTGGGAGAGCGGCATCACCTCTTTGATTTTTGGTTTACCTTTGTATATATATACTTGACCCAGAAAAATACCGAAATCCCATCAATTGTTCAACAGAGTTGGATTGTCTTTCCCCCTTTCTATCTGGATCTGGATCTGGGAGCACATTTTAGTATTTACTTGCAGGCTTGCAGCTAATTAATTTGAATTAAAATTAAGTTTTTAGGTCGCTGTCATAAAATTAAATAGTTGTGTATTTATATCAATTATATCGTCTATTTATGGAGTATCAATCTTGTCATATCTCATATTGCAATTATCAATTTTTTTTAAGAGTCCCTTTCTTCTTAGAGTCGCAATAATGCCCTCAATTTTACATTGTGATATCATTGATTCATTGTCCTCTAGTCCATGAGCCAATTTTTTGGTGGATTTACATGTCATGGGTACACCGCTATAGTGGCGTCACGTGCCAATGAAATAAAGATGTGTAAATTTATATTCAAATGCTATTATTTCATTGGCACATGATGTCACATGGCGGTGTATTTGTGTCATGTAAGTTCTCCTTTCTGGTGGGGTGTTGAATTCTCATCCTTGTAATTTGAAATCAATGAATTTGAATGATATGTAAAAATAAAAATAGATAAATTAAAAAAAAAAAACCCTAGTTTGAGTTTAACCCATGGGAAATCAATTTACATAGAACGAGTTTGTGGCGACCTAGTCTAACAATACTTTGACATGTGAAAAAACTAACAGATGACAATACGCTAGTAGACTGAAACGCCACGTGGTCCGTTTCATGCAAGTTCTAATCAATCCATGGGTCCCACTAACATGCCATTTCAAATGCCACACAACCAAAATAAGTGTTGTTCATGCCATGTCAGCATAATTGACGGCTCTCTTAATTTATTTGACTGAATATTGGAAAGTAAAACACAGAGAAAGAGTACATGTGGTAAAGTGACAATACAAAGTGGGAGTTGGCTATCATGCTTGCAAGCATTAGATGCTTACACTCATCTCATCGTTAAAAAACATCCAACGGTTGGAAAACAAATTCGAGAAAAAAGAAGGAGACGGGCTAACCGGTCGGTGGCTACCATGTTTTCTTTCTCCTCCTCTTCTGCTTCTTCGTCACAGCCTGTTGCCTAAGACAAACAACCGTCCCTACAAAGTGAAGGGGAAAGTGGGATTTGAAGGTGTGGTGGGTTACAGACCATAACTACGGTGTAGCGTAGGTATAGCGCGCGCTATCCAGTATCCATCTGCGAGTTGTACAGTGTTCCAGATTCTTTGTGGGTTCTAGTCGCATATACAGATTTCACCAAACGCAGATTCTCCCGCAACGCAACACCCTCGAAGAAACATTCAGAAAAGCTGTAATGGCTGCGCCCACTTCTGGTAAACTTAACTTCTCTCTCTGCTCTGCTTTTCTTTGAAAATGTAGAATAAAATCTAGAACCTTTTTTGGTAATTTTGATATGGAAAAAGGTCTAAATTTGAGACAATTGCTAATGGGTTCTTGAGCATTTGCGGTTATGAGCATGTTAGCATTGCTGGGTAACTCATGGATTTACAGATACGGAAGAGGAAGATGGAGAAAGCAGAAAAAAGATGTTTCTTGGGTGGCCCTAGGAATTTTTGGATACCCCAACCCCCGTCACGAACGTATGGGCCTCGTTTGGTGCCGAGGATTGGATTGGATGATTCGGTGGGTTGTATGTATGTTGAATGAAGAAATGGATGCCAACTTCCAAATTTTTCACAGGTTGAGAGGTGGAAGATGAACTAGTCATGAAGGAAACTTACCCTTCGGATCCTTCATGACTAATTCGTCTTTGCAATTCAACTTGTACAAAATTTTAAAAGTTGGCATACATTCTTCATTCAACATTCACTCAAGCTACTTGGTTATCCAATCTAATCCCATTCAATCCTCGACTCCAATCGAAGCCGCCATAAAGATTAATAAACATGAAATATTTCTTCTAACTACCATAGAAACTTATATTACGAGTTGGGGATAGCTTACAAGGAAAGTTGTGGTTTTTCGTAATGACAGTCTATTTGCATAACTTGGCTTAGCAAAGTTGGCTAAAGCAGTGACATCCTCCCTCTGCAACCAAGTTCAAATCCCTTCCCTGTAGTATAATTTAGTTTAATTAGAATATCGTTCGAATAAAAAAAATCAAGTAATGTCAATCAATTTGTATAGCTTCTTGTTATCTGTTCAGTAATAATTTTGTCAGGCTTTGTGCGTATATGGTCTAACTGAACATGAACATTTTTTATGTGTCTTTCCTTTATCGGTTGGTGTTGTTGGGCAGCCATTAATGTCTAACAATGATTGATTTTCATTAGGAACAATGCAGGAAGATGTTGCGATAAGAGGGGGAGATAAGCTCATATTAAGGGGCTTGAAGTTCCATGGTTTCCATGGGGTGAAGCCAGAGGAAAGGAAGTTGGGTCAGAAGTTTGTGATAGATGTTGATGCTTGGATGGATCTTCGAGAGGCTGGTAAATCTGATCGTTTGACAGATACCATTAGTTACACCGAAATTTATCGGTGAGTAATAACATAGCAATCATTTTTCCATTACCTTGAATTCTGACATATCATGTTCTAGTTAAGTGCTGCAATTCTAGCATTTGCATATTGATTTCAAATGTTCACTTCAATTTGCAACGGCTTTGAAAAGTTTTCAATATCAATCTGTTTTGTTTCAGTTACTCTATACGATATATAGTTAATTACAATGATAGGTAGATATTTTAAAATGGAGACCCATATGAGCTAGACATTTGCGTATTCAAAAGAAAAAATTTGTGCAATATGCTTATCGTTTATATCTAAGATTTTCTCAGGCTGATACTAGATCACTTTTGATGTTTTGAAATTGTACACCACAGCATCGTAAAGGAAGTTGTAGAAGGGCCACCGCATAATCTTCTGGAGTCTGTGGCTCAACAAATTGCATGTACCACTCTGAAAAATTATCACCAGATATCTGCTGTCTCCGTGAAAGTTGGGAAGCCGCATGTCGCTGTTCATGGTCCTCTTGATTACTTGGGTGTCGAGATTTTTAGATACAGAAGTATTGATGCGCCAAAGTAAGATTTTACAAAGTTACTCGTACGTAGTCAATGTATGTCCCCTTTGACAACCTGGCACATGTTTGACTTGGGTGTTTATTGTTTTCTTTTGTTATGAAAATTTGGCGGGGATCCTTGATCTATATATATCTTGAACCAGTGCTATCACTCATTAATGGCAATGCAGTTCTTTCTTGTGCATATGCATATATTTCGACTACTCTGATTTTTACCGAGATTTGGTTTTGGTTGTATTAGTTTTGTACTTAGAACCTGTGAACTTTTCTTTTATTGAATTTCTTCATCAAGATTTGCCGCAACGGGTCAGTCCCGAGCTTTTGCAGCAAATAAGAGACAAGTCAGACGCAGAGTCAGCTGGTCATGGGAACAGTTAGATCAGCTAGCAAGATTTGATAGCGGTCTCATCAGTTGGTAGTTGTCATCAGTTGCCATGTCGAGAGTGACGCTCTCCATAACTATGTCTAGGAGGTTTCCGATATAGCATCTCTCATAAGTTGTACGAGTCTTGTTGTAGAAGCTATGTAGTTCTGAACCCAGTTCTGTAGTTTTGGGTTTTGGCATTGAATGATGTTCGACTCCGTTTCGTTCATTGTGCGCCTAGTTTGGACCGCAGCTTGAGATTTCTTTCCGGTTTCATTGTAGCAAGCAACAGTTCTGCAGCCTCTTTCGTGAAGATGATACACGGAGAGAAATTCTTCCCTTAACTGTCATAAACAACTGGCCGCTCACATACAACCCCTCGCTTGACGATCATGTGAGCGTTTTTACGAGGTTTGTAGCATCCAGGAATAGCAGGGAAGAATTCTTCATTGATAAGCCGGCAGCTTACCGGTACCAATTAGTTTGATTGAATGTAACTAACCCATCGGTGCAACATCTAAAACGATAGCGATATATATTTGCAGACACGTTGAAATCCTCCAGGATTTTGCAGTTCCAGATTGGAGTATTTCAACATGCTTACCTTGCACTAAACAAGTCACTGCAAGAGAAATTTTCTCAGTTTCGTTCAAAATTTAATTATCTCAAGTCAACAAAAGCCAACTAAGAAATGACTGCGATGATATTCGACATTAAGCGTTTCAAACTATGAAGGCGAAAACATTTAAAACTACAAGCAGCCACTACCAGAAACTGAAACAAGGTTTGCTCCTTACTGTGCGCACGAAGATTTGATCCAAATGCAACGGCAGGGGAGGAGTCTCAAAACTTTCTTTTAGAATGTGAAATCACGGGAAGGAAGATTTGCTCATGAAGCCACACCATTTCGTTCACGATCACGACTTCTGCCTTTGCGGCCCCAAATTGGAGTTGTCTCAATAAGCTGGTGAGGAACAAGTTTTCTTTCGCGCTTAGTCATCTTAATGAAATTCTTAACCTTCAGTTTGGCTATCTCCGCCTCCTCGTCAGGGGTAATCTCCCTTACCACGACCGTAAGGCGGCATTCTGGTCTCACTTTAACTCCACATTTGCCTTTAGCATGGTAGGACAGTCTCTTTTTAAAGAATCCCTTTCCAACAAAAGCCTCGGCTACAAATAAGGAGAAAATGCAGAATAAAGGTGGTCAAAACTGAAACCAAACAAGAAAGATAACAAAAACTAAACTTTGTTTACAGTATTTACCAACAAGGAGACGGTCTGGATCTAACCCATGATTATGAGTTGCATTTGCCCGGGCTGAATGAATGACCTGCAAATAGTAGTTTCTTAATGAATGTTGACATTCTGGAGTAAGAAATGAAGGCATTACAGGTGAAAACCCAGCCTTCATACTGATACCGAATGATGATAACTAAATGCAGAAGTATTCTTAATAATAAAAAAAAACGAAAAGTTCTCAATGATGCCAGAAAAAGATGCCTCTCTCACGCCTGCCTTCTCACAAGTCACAATAATCAAAATAATAAAAAGTAAATCACCTTAAATGCTAATTCTATCTGGTTCTGCTCACCTGACTTTCACACATGTTTTTACACAGCACAGCTAACATATATATATATATATATATATATCATGAACCTATTCTACATAAAATGGTTTCTAGCTCAACTCGGGGCAGAGTGGGTGTATCACCTGATACACAGTTTTTGAAGCTCGCTTTACTGTCACTTGCAACTGCAACAATGCATCTTCAACACGCATACCACGTACCAGTGCAGCAACCAAGTTGACCTTCTTAGGGCTCTGAGAGTGACAAATGGGTGAGTTAAAATCAATAAACGTAAGTCAATGATAAGGGGGAGAACTTGAATATGGCATCAAAAATACAACTTTTTGAGCAATCATTTATACGACCGGAGATCATTCACTTTAAATGTCTAAACTGCAAGAACATGAACTATTCAAAATACAGTTCCAATAGCAGGGACTATTAGCATCCAAGTTGAATACAAAAGAGGTAGACGCCACTTTTAACAAAAAAGCATGCCTCCCCTTGGCATAAAGATGGCCTGCGAGACTACTGTTCTCACTGCTTCCTTTTCCTAAATACATCTCACACACACACACAATTGGCAAAAGGAAAAGTACAGAAGAACTTGTTCAACCCCCAACCCCCACTTTCTATCACTCATCCAACAATTCCATAATAATACATATCATCGACATAATCAGCAGGCATAATGTTTTCCTTTCAAAGAACTTGTTTAAAGTGACCAACGCCCCACCCCGTCCTCTTTGACTCCTCCATTAGTCATCCATTCGAATGTAAATTTGGTAGTCACGTGCATATGAATGCTCTAACATTAATTCGACTACTGAGCAGCAACGGAACATTATAATAACAACATGAGCATATAACCCACATGACAGAAAATGTGCTTCATGGCTCAATGCTTCAAAAACCAAATCCCAATAAAAGCATAGAATCCATTACAAAGCCTTATAGCAATGCAACAAGAATGCAATTTCAATACCTGCTTGATGCCCTTTAAGATAGCTTGAACTTTAGCAGGTTTAGTGAGCGATTTCTGCTTGTGCTCTTCATTCGTCGCAGTATTTGATGCCAAAACAGGAGTCAATGGAGATGGAAGAGGTGTTTCCTCAGCTAGCAAGTTCCTCGAACTCGAAATTCCCTGTAAAAACAAAACCCAACACAAATATTGACAATGCAGAGGCACACACAACAGTGATAGAAATGAAAACACAAATATATAAATATATAAATATATATATATATTTACCAAGTGCTGAAAATATTGATGAAGAGGCCTTGAAATGGTTGGAGAAGATGGTTTGCAAAGTGTTTGGAAATAAGGCAAGAGACCTGCAAGAATAAGATTCTGAGTATTCAACACTTTCCCACAAGGAAATTGGAGATTTCGAAGAGCTACTGACCCTCCAAGCGAGAAGAGGAAGGAGAAGAAGAGAAATTGGCTGAAGGGTTGTAACTACATTCAACCCTTTTGCCGATTTGACGGATTGCTGATTGCAGATGCCTCTGCCAAGCCGCCATGGCTGCCACAGAGAATTGCTTTCTACCTGCAAAAATGGAGGAAAATACAGACATTTGTTATTGGATTTGGGCATTTGGGGGAGAATCGGAGGTTGGGAAATCTGAAAGTTGAATTCTTTGTGCGCCACCACCCACCTCACAGCCTCGTTTCAACCGCGACGGCCACCGCAAAGTCTCAAAGTGTGAAGAGTCTCAACGCTCAGTTGCCGCTGCAAACCTAAATAACAGACCCATTTCACTGTATTTTACGGGACTTCTGGTGGCTGAGCTGAAGCTTTTCGGAAAAAGTTAATTAATAAAATCATAAAAATAATATTAATTAACTAAATTTTTTGTAAGACCACAGGAATTTTATTTTATTTTGCAAATATTTTGTTCACAATGCAATTTTTTTACAAGTTGGATTGAAATTTTCGATTTCACCATTAAAATTTCTGATCTTAGTTCAAAAATTTTCTAAAAGATTGGAATGCATATTGAGATTCTGAAAATTCAGAATTTTTTATTTGAATTTTTCAAACTTATTCTGGAAATGTTTTAGAAATATTCAAATTTTTTAAAGTTTTCTAAATTTATGTATTTAGTATTTTTTTTAAGAAGGGGGTCCAAAGCCCAAGTAGAAACGAAAACAGAGAATGAGCGTTTTTGCGAAAGTATTTTTAAAACTAATTCTTAGTAAAAATATAAGTGAATACTAGAAAAACATTTAAAGTGCTTTCTTCAAGAAGCACATAACTAGTGCTTCTGGCATGAAGCACTCAAAGTGCTCTTGGAACCTAAAAATAATTTCATCAAAAGCGATTTCAGTAATTTTAAAAGTACTTCCAAATGAGTCTGAAGTCCTAGCAACCCTGGAAATATCATCTAAAAGTAGGAGTTGGCTACGGTGCTTGCAAGCATTGAATGCTATCACCGGGATCTCCCTCCTTCCCCCCCTCTCTCCTCCCTCCTCCCTCCTTTTAACTGTGAGATCGGTATGAGCATCCAATGCTTGCGAGCACTATAGCCAGTCCCCTAAAAGTAAACCAATTGATAGAGGGGGGTCATCCAACATAACACATCTGAGGTCCAAAGAATAACTCAGCTTTGTCAAACCGTTAGCCCCACATTCCTTTTACTATACATATGACTTAAATGTGCTACAACACATATCAAGAAAAGAACGAAAACTTAACAAACTAAAATAAAGTAACATAGGAAGAAAAAAAACAAAAACCCAATGAAAAATGATAAAAGCAAAAAAGAAAAGAAAATTGGAATAGGGGACAATCGGTATGACGTTACTGATCATCACTTGGAAGAGTCAGGGCCGTACTACCAATTCTCGGGGTAAAGTCGGTAGCATTGTACCGATCCTCCCCTTTTTCATTTTTTTATTGGGTTTTGGGGTTTTTTTTTGCTTTGTTTTTCTTTCCCTTGCCATAATACTAAATTATCGTCTTCATATTCTATAAAATGTATTTTTCGGTACAAAATCTTTTATATAATTCATGTTCAAACACTCGAAAAACAACGATATAAAATCTTAATCTAAAGAATTTTGAATATAAACAAATGAGGGCAAATACTTGTACATAGGCTTACCTCAAACTGTGGTTCCAATGGAGACAAGGCCTGCCTGCGAACAATTGATGGCTGGACAGAAGTTGGACGCGCTCTAAAATCACTGCCTGCATACTCCTCAGTCCTCCCTAAGTCCTCCACCAAGATAATGGATTAGAATTTCTCATGAATTGTAATTTTGTTTTGAATTTTCGCATTGGAAACTAGTTGACGCCGAAATCTGGGGCTACGTTGAGGTACAATTAAAATTGGAAGGCAATAAAAATAATTGCCTCAACTACCATGCATGTGTTTGCATTTTTTTAGTTAAAAAAACTTATCTCATACTATCAAGGTTTGATGTATGTTGTAAAATACAAACAACAAGGAATAGAAATATAGAAAATGTATTTTATACAATGTAATTCAAATTCAAAATTCTTATTGGTGTAGAATTGTGCTTAAAGTAAATTTTATCTACATTGCTTGCAAATTTTCATTAAGAACAAATTATTTCGCAAAGTTTACATATTACATCAATGCATTATTTGTTGATTTTGGAGTCGTAGAAATTTCAAGTGTAACTTTATGTTTATTAGCAAGCTTTCATGATTTTATATTTTAAATTGATATTGTCATCGATATTGAAATATTTATTGATATTTCCTAAATTTGGACTTCACCGAAACCGAAATTTAAATCGTTGCGTTAAATCACATTGATCAAACTAGAAATCAAGTGATGGCAGTTATATAACAAAGAAGCCAAGGGATGCAAATCATGCACAACTCATTTGAAGAGTGACACCAAAACAGCAGAGTCAGATCCCACGAGTATCCTCCTAGCTAGCACCCTTATCCAACGCCATTTTGTAATTTTATCATGTTCATTAATTGTTAGTTTTGAATACATTTTATTTATTTTACGATTTTATCATGTTCATTAATTGTTAGTTTTGAATACATTTTATTCATTTTGTAATTTTATCATGTTTATTGTTAATTTTGAATACATTTTATTCATAGTTTTTCCATTTAATCATACATATATATATATATATTCAATAAAAAAATATATATATATAATATTAAAAATGATAAACATATTAGTATACTACAAAATTAATTTAATATATACCAAATATTAAGAAAGAATTGCATATTAAAAAAATTTAAAAATATCTAAAAATTTGTAAAATATGATGACATATGAATTATGCTCAGATAATTCTGAGATACCTCGTATTTGGAAATTTTCAAAAAATTTTGAGTGTATAGATCGGGGAACTATATTATTTGCACTCCAAAAATATAGAACAAAAAAAATACGCCTATAAAAAGTACACAATTAGATTATTGGAGTGCCAATAACAATTGCCATAGAAACTGCAAAATTTAAAATTTCCGATATGATCCGCATATTTCAAAAAATAAATTGAAAACCTTATTCCAACCTGATCCTTCACGAAATCACCTCTAACCTAAATTGTGGAGCCCCGCGTGTGTCACGCCATCACTTAATGGAACCGATCAAGCAAAGCAAGTCCCATACCTCTAACCTAAATTGATCTAGCTAGCCGAAGCATAACAAGAAGTCCAACAAAGTCAATCTTAAATGATCTGGCCCATTGTAGACCTCTTGTTACAACCCTAAGATTTTCAATTGATGCTTAGATATATACAGTAAAAACTCGATAAATTAATATTCGATAAAACAATAACCTCGTTTAAATAATAAAAAACTCCAGTCCCGACTCGGGTCTGTGTACTAAAATAATAATTTTGCTTAATGCATAATAATAATTTTTTCTAACTTTCCTTAAGGCCCATTGGATATATGAATTAATAATTCATTAAAATACATAAAAATATAGTACATAACAATTCATAATGCATATGATAGACTTTTTACCAAACAATTTCAATTTTTCTCAAAAAATGCTTCTAAAGTCACTTGTTTTTTCTTTGCACTTAAATTGAACTGAACCTCATCCTTAATTTTTTGCAATGTAGACACCACATTTGGTATATCTTTTTCATTTTGTAGCAAGTAGTTATTCAATGTTACTATTGCTTGAAAGGCCTCTTTTGGAGAAACAATTGGTAGATCACAACTATCATCTGGATCTTCATGGTCCTCATTGGTAGTCGTATTCATTATTTATATATTATATAGAGATCATGTTCTATGTATATGCATGTACATTGAGTGATCTAAACCACTTTATCTTCTAATTCAACGAATATGTATATACATGTATCTTTAAAACCCTTATATATTCTTTATTTTAATGTCCATTAGAAGTTTGTCTAGTACATGAATATATGACTATGACTTTTTATAAGATACATGAACATATTTTCTTTGAAAACAGAAAATCTTTTACAAATTAATAATCTCATTAAAATAATAATTTTTTTCAGTCCCAAGAGTATTAATTTATCGAAGTTTTACTGTACATAGATTTATTTATGATGAATCATAATTGCAAGCGAATCAAAATAATGTTACCATATTGACATGTTTACTAACTTGTAGGAACAGAAAACAATCTGATATTTAGTTGTTGCCGAATATATCAAATTATAATTACTAAAATACTCTTGTACATATTCTTTCCATATTCTTGATTCCATGCAAGCAAAAATTTTTAAAAAATAAAAAATTACCACAACGAAAAAATTGAATTTAAGATTACTTTCTAATTCTTTTCCATTTGAAATATGGGGGCTCCGTGGTAAAAGAAAGAAAAGATTTGGATATATCCAAGTGAAATCAAACCTAGAAACCGATAAGGAAATCAAACCTTATGAAGGGGGTAATTGCCTAATCGATTAGAAATCTTCACCGAGTCTTTTTCTCCATCCTCAATTGATATAAATGTAAAATGTGTGTGTTTGTATACATACCCCTCTAAGGTCTCTAATTTCTTCTTGTATGTCCTCTTGTGCAAGCACAAACTAACCTACCATTGCCTGCTCGATTGACTAACCCCATTTTTTTAGAGAAATGTCAGAAGACAATAGTAGCATTGTTACGAAACAAAAACATACTATGGGCCGGAAAAAGATTAATATCAAGAAAATAGAGAACAATGGATCCCTACAAGTCACCTTTTCGAAGAGAAGAGGTGGCCTTTTTAGAAAGGTCAGTCAACTCAGCACCCTTTGTGGGGCTGAGGTGGCGGTTCTTGTGTTTTCTCCGCGTGGAAGGCCGTTTGTCTTCGGCCACCCTTCGGTTGATTACGTACTCTCCCGCTTTGCAAGCACGGGCACAAGCTTGCACGGCCGCCAACACAATTCTATGCACACAAGTGTTGAGGAGGATGATTATGATAAAGGAAACAATCCAATACAATCCAAAGCGATGCACCAAACAAGCTCAATCCCAGAAAGTTTTCGCTTCGGACTTGAATTAGTGAGGGAAGGCCACGGATTTTGGTGGGACCAGTCGATTGAGAAGATGAAGTTGCATGAATTGAAGGATTTCAGGAGTTCCTTAGAAGATTTGAAGGCCAAAGTGCATACACATTTGGATGAAATGGCGATTCGTAAATTAGTTGTAAGAGATTATTTGGGCGCAAATCCTAAGGGCAGATAAATGTGTTTTTTCATGGAGGCCGTGTAGATTAGTTATATTTTTTTTTATTTGTTACAAATTTTGATGGGGTTTTCTACCATTTTTTTCGTGGAAGCAAGGAGAATTTTTCCTTAATACCTTGTTGCCTTGGATGGGGTTATTAAATCTAACTACAATTTGTTTGGTAAGTGTTATTAATATTGTTTGATACTAATAGTGGGGTGTAAGGATGGTGGTTGTAGTGGTAGGTGGTGACAACGAGGGTGGTGATAGCAACGACAATGGTGTCAACAGTGGGGTGCGGTGGATGGGGGCGTAAGATAGCAATGGTGGTAGGGGCAGCGACAACGATGGTGATGGTAGTTGTGGCGGTAGTGTTGGCTGCGTTGGGGGGGGGGGTGGGCAACGATAATAATGGGGTGTTGTGGTTGAGAGTGTCAGAGTAGCAATGGTGGTAGCCTGGTAGGGGCATTGGTAACATAGGTGGTGGCGGTGGTAGTGACAGTAATGGTGGTGGTGATGGCAGTGGTGGTGTAAGGCTGGTAGTTGCAATGGTAGATGATGATGGTGGTTACGGTGGCGATAGTGATGATGGCAGTGGTGGTGTAAGGCTGGTAGTTGCAATGGTAGATGGTGGTGATCCCTTTATTCTCAAAGGAATAAAATGTGTGTGTAAAGGGATAAATAACGTCATTTCAAAGGGCTCAGCTCTGCTTTTTATGAAAGTAGCTTTCAAAACAACCTATATGCAACTTTTAAAAGTTGTTGTCTAGAGGTCGTTGCTTTTAAAATAAGCAATATATTTTTGTTTTATTAAACACTTTTTACTTGTTAACTTTAAAGTGAAATAACTTTTTGTTGAAAAAAATAAATACCAAACGAGACCTTAATTAGTCATTCCAAAAACAGTGTCAAGCAGTCCCCAAAATTACCAGATTAATTTTGTATCAACAATTGTTTTATGCACGAGGCTTAAAGCACAATTCAAACTAGGGTTTGCATAATTCAAACTAGGAGAAATGACAAATGGGAGTTAGTAGTACTTGCATAAAGAGAAATTTAAGGGTGTGACTGTGTGGGAGAGAAACTATTGGAGGGATCCGGCTCCTATGCCTTTTATCAATCAATATACTCGCTCTTGCGCACATAGAAGCTGTTGAGTCTTGTATATAATAATTTCTTTAATTCATGTTTCAGTATTAACCCTACAATTTAGTTTCAAGTTCAAATCATTCTTTCGATAAATTGTTTTATCAAAAGAATTCGGTTATGAGTTCCAGTCCTCTCTTCTACAATCTGGGTTTCGAGTTGGAATTTTCCTGATTTTGAGAAGGGCTCAAGTTAGGGCTTCGGATTTATTTTATTTTTTGAAGGCCCTTTTTTGATCTAGTACTTTTTAGCAGATTAATTATGATGGGGGATCATCCATTGTGGGCGATGGTCCAAAGAACACAATGCCATTGCACTCGCAAGGGAAAGAGAATTGTGGAAGATCGATATTTGCCGCTGTCAAAGTAAAAGCATTAAGACTTTAAATATTTTTGTCATTATATTCAATCCTGTATGTCAATACTTCAACTAATTCGTGACTCTTATTAGAACTGAAGCAAGTATAACTGTATGGCAAGGAGCACCCCCCGTCTATAAATATTGAGACATAACTAAAGCAAGGCCGATATTAATGTGTCCTACATCTGAAATGCATGAATTGTAATGACCGTAAATCCTTTAACATTGGAAGGATGAATTCATAAAACTATATATACAGTTCCACAAGTGATGGGAAGAACGAAAGATGGATCACCGTGTGGACGAAGCTTTTCTCATCACTATATGTAGTTTCATTCTCAGACTCTAAACTCTAAAATAAAAGGTTTGTTGTTCAGTTATCTCCAATTCCCGAAGTCCTGAGTTCGATTACCCCATCTTCAGTATCACTCGTATAAAACCCTAATGAATAACCATTTTCAGCATGACTTAAAGTAGGGCTAGTGTTTGAATAATAGAGAATTGGCTGAATGATTTCTGATATTTCATTCGGTGAAATGTACAAGACTTATATACAAATATAATATATATAAAAGTCAAAATCTAATTCTAATGTTAGGAAGCTGTGATCCCTTATTGAAGGATTGGAGTTGCCTAGCTAGTTCAGACAAATAGAATATTATACAATAATTACAATATATTCCTTAATACTCTCTCTCATGTTAGAGAGTGAAGATTATGAACTCCCAACTTGTCTCGCAGCTTCACAAATTGATCCTTCCCCAAAACCTTCGTGAATATATCAACTAACTGAAAAAGCGTAGGCACATACGTAGGACGAATCATACCAGCATGTAATTTTTCCCAAACAATATGACAATCTATATATCTCAATATGCTTGGTACGTTCGTGGAAAACATGATTTGTTGCGACGTACAAAGCTACATGATTATCGCAAAATAATGAAGCACGATTTTTCGGCAGAACTCGCAAATCTTGCAATATATAACGCAACCAAGTAATCTCTAGACAAGTATTTGCCATAGCATGATACTTTGCTTCAGCTAACGATCTCAACACATTATCTTGTTTCTTGGACTTCCATAAAATGAGTGAATTGCCAAGAAAAATGCAATATCCCTAACTGATCTTCTTGTGGCACGACATTTGCCCCAGTCATAATCACAAAAGGCTCTCAAGTCCAGATTATTGTTGGCAGGAAATAGTAGACCTTGACCAGAAGCCCCTTTAATGCATCTAAGGATCTGCATAGCTGTATCCCAATGCGGTTTTCATGGTTCGTGCATAAATTGACTCAAAGTACGAACATGATAGACTATATCAGGTCTAGTGACAATAAGATATATCAATCTCCCAACTAACCATCTGTATTTAGTTGGGTCCTTCAACAATTCCCCATTTGTGGGTGTAAGTGCCAAGTTTTGTTCTATCGAAAAAAAGTCTAGGTGTACACCAAGTAATCCTGAGTCTTGTAAAATATTGATTTAAGACAAGAAGGAGATGGACGTCCAAGTCGTTGATGCCAAAAATTGAAAGGATGTGAAACTTGATGAGAGGCATATGTCCTTTGTAAAGGCAACATGTAATAGAGACCACCACGCATCTTACCCAAACCAATCATCTTCATCGAGATCAAGTGCTGCAAAATACAAAAAGGTAGGAAACAAAATGGCACAACAATTCAAAGAATCAGTGACTTTGCTAGCAGACATGAGATTGAGATGAAAAGATGGAACACACAAGACATTATTTAAGGTGATATTAGAATTAAATGGTATTGTGCTAGTGGAAGTGATTGGAATCGAAGAACCGGTGGGTAAATTAGCAACGGGTACAGATGGCAGTTTGGTTTTAGTA
This sequence comes from Gillenia trifoliata, assembly GCA_018257905.1. Taxonomy (NCBI): domain Eukaryota; kingdom Viridiplantae; phylum Streptophyta; class Magnoliopsida; order Rosales; family Rosaceae; genus Gillenia; species Gillenia trifoliata. The sequence goes on along the minus strand of CM031084.1, from coordinate 25,160,121 downwards.
AATAAAGTTGAATAAGAAACTATATGATTTGTAGCTCTGCTATCCAAGATCCATGGCTTAGTGAACACATAATTAATTGAAGCAACAGAAAAAGGATGCAGACCTACAACGTTTGCATAAGTGTTCCTATTACCAGGGGAAAGCAGAGAGAACATGCGTCAACTGTTGAATTTGATCTGCAGAAAGTGCACTCAAAGGATTATAGGAAGCATGTGAGGGTGCTGTTGCTGGCTACTGTAGGGATGGCCCACATGAGCCTTTGCTTGTCTCTACTGCATGTGTAGCATGAAAGGGAAGGGAGGAAGACCCTCATTTTTTATTTGATTTGTTGTCGTGGGTCTCCTTGGATTGTGAACCCATATGCCATTTTTAATTTGGCACCTATTCTCTGTATGCCCCATTTTGTCACAAAATTTGCAATAAAAGTTTCAAGTTCGACAATTATCAATGGTGTGTTTGTCACGATTGCAATGATCACAGTGTTGATCGGTATTGTTGGAGGAAGAATATGAGCGGGTCTGTGCTACAGCAACAAGAGAGAAATTTTCGAATGGCAATTGTTGGGATTGTTCTGATGTCAATTGGAGTTGTTGCTCGTGATTGCTTACGAATGAATAAGCTTGATGAACATTGGGCAATGGCGTCATCATGGCGTCATCATGAGAATACTGGTGCGAATGGTGTCATGGATATCATTGAGACCCATAACAAATTGCATCATCCAATATTTTTCTCATTGTTCATTATGAACAGTCATCTGGTTGTAGGTGATGGGATCTTCATGTGCATCAAATTGAGTTCAAAGACGCTTGAGTTCTGTAAAGTTTGCTGAGACGGTCATGGTGCCTTGTGATAAATAGGCGATATTTTTCTAGATCTGGTAAATTGTTGGTTTTTTTTTGTTGTGAAAATTGGTGCTGAAAATGTTCCCATACCTTATATGCAAATTCAGCGTGGACAACTCTTTTGGAAAGATGGGATTCCACCGATTATGAAATCCATGATAGAATCATACTGTTGCATTGACTCTATAAAGCATATTCATTCGAATTCTCTGTCTCTTAAGGGGGTTTAAGAGTTCCATTGATGAAGGCAATTTTAATCTTGGTGTGCAGGGTATGAAGCATAGACTTGCTCCAGGATGAATAATTTGTGCCGTTCAATTTTTCAGAAATAAGTGTATGGCCAGAGTGATCTGAAGGATGGATGTAGTATGGATTTGATAAATCCATACCAGGGTTGCTAGAATTCCTTTTGCTGGAATTGGTGAATTTGGGTGACGATGTTTGTTCGTTTTCCATAGCTTATTTTGCTAGGGTTGGAAAACAATTAGAAAATCAGGCACCAAGATGGTGCTTTGATACCAACTTAAGAAACCAAAGTAGAGCAAGTGTTTGAATAAAATAGACTAGAGTAGGGCTAGTGTTTAAATAATAGAGAATTGGCTTAATGATTTCTGATATTTCATTCGGTGAAATGTACAAGACTTATATACAAATATAATATAAAAGTCAAAACATAATTCTAATGCTAGGAAGCTGTGACCCCCAATTCAAGGATTGGACTTACCTAGTTTAGACAAATAAAATAGTATACAACAATTACAATATATTCTTTAATAATTGGTACCTCTTTTTATGCAACGATATTGAGGGTGAAGATTTTGGCTAAACACCACAATAAGACAATCATAGATATAGACTTAACTCGCAATTCATAGAAGTCAAACATGAGACCTCCAACTTACCGTTAAAAAAAATTAATATTCACTAAAAAGTAGTGCTAGTGGCCACAAATGGCACTATATGTACCTTCATTTTCAAAGTCTACCTCATAACATGATAGAAAGGAAGTTGAATAAGTCATTATCATTAAAGCGCTTACAAGTAAAATCCAAAAAATGGGAATAAGAACGACGACAATCTTACCATATTGACGTATGTTACTAAGAAATTTTTGTGGGAACCGAAAACACCGTCATGTGGTGTTACTATTGCACATGTTAAAATAGGGGCATCGAAAATAATCGTGTTTACTAACTTGTAGGAAACACAAACCAATCCTACTAGAATGGCCTTGTACATTTGTAGGAAACACAAACCAAGTCAAATCGTGTTAAGTAATTTGTGTTTGTTGCTGAAATTAAAACAGTACTCTATTTACTAAAATGGCCTTGTATATTTTTCATCTACTGCGGGAATACATATATTCTTTCCATATTCTTGGGTAGTTCTTTCCACATCTTGAAATTTGGAGAACGCGTAATAAAAGAAGAAAAGATTTGGATTTAGAAACGGATCAGGAAACCTTGGGAAATGGGTAACTGCCTAATCAATTAGATGTTTTTACCGACTCTTAATTTTCTGTTCATATATAATGTGTATATGTACCCCTCTAGGGCTCTCCAATCTCTTCCTATATATCCTCTTCTACAAGCACAAACCTACCATCCCAAACTCAATAACCTCGCTCCAGTTTTGCTAGAGATATGCCAGGCATTATTAGTACCACTCTTCCAAATCAGAAACCTGTTCATAGAAAACTTGTTATCAAGAAAATAGAGAAACCAGATTCCCTGCTGGTCTCGTTTTCGAAGCGGAAGGGCGGTCTTTTCAGGAAGGCTTGTCAACTCTGCGGTCTGTGTGGCGCTGAGGTGGCCGTCATCGTCTTCTCTCCGCGTGCAGGAAGGCTGTTTGTCTTTGGCCACCCATCGGCGGATACCGTTCTCTCTCGCCTTGAACCCACAAACACTGCCTTGCATGGCCGCCAATACATCTCCATGTATGCTAGTTCTGAGGATGAAGATCATGATACAGACAGCAGTATAATGGAGTCCAATTCAATAGAATCTTGTACGGTGTCCGAAACGAGCATAGATCTTGAAAGTCTGGAAAGTCTTGGCTTGGATCTTGAAATAGACACGGAGGAGATGGAGGAGGACGAGGCGAGCAGATTTTGGTGGGACCAGCCAATTGAGAATATGAAGAAGTTGGATGAACTGAAGCAGTTCAAGAGTTCATTAGAAAAACTGAAGACTAAAGTAAGTAAGCAGTTGGATGAGATGGCGATGCGTAAATTGGTTGTGAGGCATTATTTGATGTGAGACTAATGGCGTTGTGAGGCATTACTTCTTATGTTATTTTGTTACAATTGTAATCGAGTACTACATATTTTTTCAAGGAGGAAAAGGAGAGATTTCCTTGACTAGGGTCACCTTTTGTACAATTGTAACGTTTGATTATTTTTACTGCATATATAGAATATCTAATCTTTTGTAAACTAATTAGATTAAGGGATTAAGAAAGAAATCGCATGAATATGTAAAACCCTAATCGCATATTTAATCTTACCTTGGAACCCTGCAGATAGTAATAATATTATGGCAGTCGAATTCTCGGGCAAGTCATGTACTCGGGCCAAACGTACGATTCTGTGGTGAGATCCAACTAATTAGCCCTAGTTTGGTATTGAGGTGATTAAAAAAAAAGCTGGGGTGAAAAAAGTGTTTGGTAAATTTATCCAAAGCAGCTTTTTTTTTAAGCTTAAGATGTTTTCAGCCTAAAAGCTGAAGCCGCAGGATAGCAGCTTCTCCAAAAACAGAAGCGCTTCCAAAACACGGGTGAACAGTACCCGTCTCTCTCGACTCCCTAAGCCATTCACTCATTCATTGTATTGGAAGCCAAAGCCACTCTTCCGCCAAAACCAACACCCACTCTCAAAGCTCCTCATCCCCATTCTTTAATCACCCAAATATCATGCGACCTCCCAGAGGCGGCGGAGGGTTCAGAGGCTCCCGCGGTCGCAGTGGCGGTGGTCGCGGCTTTAATAGTGGTGGTCGCGGTTTCTTCCGCGATGAGGGCCCTCCTTCCGAATTCTGTTACGTGTGTTCATTTTTCTTTCAAAACTTAGTTTCTTCAGCTTCTGGGTTTCCGATGAATGGAAAAATAATGATTTTCGTTAATGTTTTCTGGGTAGTTCTTCGATTTAATGTGGGATTTGGGTTTTCCGTGGAGGTTTCAAAACCCTTTTCTTTTGTTTTTTGTTTGGTAAATTTGTCATGAAACAATATGTTCAACTACTGTGGAATTTAGAAGTTGAATAGAAATCTGGGTTGGTCAAATATGTCTCAGCTTCTGCAAAAGAAAAAACAAAAAACCCAATTTGCTGTTTTAAGTATTATTATGGGATGAATTCTGTTTAATTTTATGTATTTATTAATTTTGAATTCCTCAACCAACATGCTAAATTCTCTGATTTATATTTGTGTTGTTGGATTTTTACTTGGAAAGCATGTAGATTTCGAATTCTGTTACTTTTGCTCTCTAGATGGTTTGTTGATTGTTGTAATGTTGCCTTTTTTGGTGTGCAGAGGTTTCAACATTTGTTCATGCATGTGAGGGTGAGGCGGTCACAAAGCTCACAAATCCGAAGATACCCCATTTTAATGCCCCAATCTATCTGCAGAACAAGACTCAGATAGGGAAAGTTGATGAAATATTTGGTCCAATCAATGAATCTGTGAGTCCTCTTGTACGCTGTTTATGATGACAACTCATTGCAGCTTGTTTTTACGTTTGGATGTTTGATATGGTTTCTTTTGATGCAATTGCAGTACTTTTCGGTTAAAGTTATGGAAGGCATTGTGGCGACTTCGTATTCACAGGGTGATAAGTTCTATATTGACCCAATGAAGCTTCTTCCTCTTGAAAGATTTCTTCCACAGCCAGAGTATGATTTTCTTACTTTTGCATTATTTAGGTTGCATTTCATGTTTGAGTTGAAATAATGATAAGGTTCATTTGCTATTCGTACTTTAATTAGACAACTACTACTTCTCTATTTTCGCACCAGTTTCTGAGACCCAATTGGCAAACGAGTCCTCCATTGAATCCTCCACCAGTGACCTTGATTTCAGGATTTAGGGTTAGACTTTGATTGGGAAAAAGGGGCATATATGCAATGTTAATGGTTGGATGGTTATTTTGGCAAATTGGATATATATAGATATGGATTTTAGTATGTTTTTGCAATTTGTGATTTTCTGTGAATGATTGATTGTTTTCTTCTGTTAATATTTAATCTCTGTGATTTGCTGATAAATTAGTCCAAACCCGAAAGTAATCGGTTGATTATATGTCTGTTGATATGAATTCTCTGTTTAGAGTTAGTTTGTTTTCTTTGCATTATTGGGGCTTTTGCAAATGGTGTTTGCTGTTTAGCTGGGTTGTGTGGAATTGTGAGGAATAGGAAGAGAGTAGTTTGTGAAGGTTTCCGTTGAATCGATGGGAACGAACAATTTAGTGATACATAGCATTTAGTGATACATGGAAACCAGTGACCTTTGTAGGTAAACAAACAGATTCTGCATCGAAAACTACAAACAATTGAAATTTAATTAGTAAATGGATCTTGTTTGTTTCTATGAAAATTTATGTATTGGTTCTCTATAATTGTATAAACCACTGTATTATGCATAAGAATTTCTTTTTTTGCATTCATCCACGGGTCGTATCTGTCTTCTTTATTTAGATAATTGAGCCTGCTAACTTTCATACAGATCAAGCGATCTCCAGTGGGAAAGTGGTGATCGAGGTTTACTATTTTGGGGTGCCTGTATATTCAGAAACTCAGGATTTTTGTGAAAAGTTATCCTGCCCAGTTTCAGCAGGCGACTTTCTGCTTTCTCACACCCAAACCTTACCTGGGATTACTCCGCCTGTAAGTTTCACTATAAAGATTATACATACCATCTTCATTACCTATACCATTCAAAGATTCTTAGCCAACTTTTGAGGCATACTTGCTGACTTCAACTTGTAGTGAATTTCCCAAGTACTGATGGGTACTTGTGAGTTTATGCGTGATTGTTTTGTTTCATGATTGATACCAACAATTTGTATTGTCGTAATTTATTCTAGGACACCAACAGTTTGAGAATGTCTGATATATTAGTAATAAAGTGCGATCCCAAATTTCTATTATCTTCTGATTAATTCTATTGTTTACAGAGCCAAGTGGAAGTTGATGGTGGCAAGTCCATTGTGGAGGAGTTGAAGGTTGATCTGAAGACCGAGGCTGAGAAGACTGAGGATACCCATGCTGCTATCGCATACAAGAAGAAGGTATACTTCTGTGATTCGCTGTTTTCGTTTTATTACTCATCCTTTATCTTGTTTTCATTTGTGTCAATCTGCTGCCTTTTGTGTATCAATTGTGGTTGTTTTTGTAATGTGATTTGGGGTTTTGCTGAAATTGCTTATCGATTATATTGTCTAAATTGTGTTCGGTTTGTTTAATTTGTGCTTTGAATTGCAGGTTATCTACTATACAAGTTTGAACTGGAGCGCTGATGGTAGCACCTTGTTCAGTGGCTACACCGACGGAGTTATCAAAGTTTGGGGCATCGATTGTTGAAATAGAAGTTTCGAGTGATAATTTGCCAGAACTTATGTTTTATCGAGGACAAATGAGTTTCTTTCTTTAAATGTAGCTGGTCTTAAAGTTTATTTAGGGTTTTGCTGGCATATGTTGGATCTGGTGGATTTTTATCATTTTGTTTGACTATATGGCTTTGAGGCCAAGCTATTTTAGTTTCGGTTTCCAAATTAAGATATGATTGTCTTTTGATCTTCAGTTAATCATAGAATTTGATAATCAAGTTCCATATTTACTAGATTTCTTTCAAGTACATTAACAATATTGTACTAATGAATCTTAGCTATTCAGTTTAAAATATTTCAATTGAAGTAGTTTGTCATACTAATTAATATTTAAGATAAAATTTATAAATATTTTTCTTTTACAAATAAAGTATATTTAGTAATTCATCTTTATTTGTTAAGAAAATTAAATTAATAGCACATTTAGTATTATACCCTTTTTGGTCATTTCACACAGTCACAACTGTTTTACATAAAAGTTTACCAAACACTATCATACTGCTTTTTTTTCCAAAAGCACTTTTACAAACAAGTTTACCAAACACTCTGCTGGCTTTATTTCACAGCCGCTTATTCTCACAGCACAGCCGCTTATTCTCACAACAGCTTTTTTTCAAAGCACAGCAATACCAAACTATGCCAAGCAATTCCAACCAAAAAAAAAAACTTTGCTTTGTCTTTATACATGCGAATACCAGCCGAGAGTATTTGTTAGACACAAAATTGATATAAATATTTAAATCCATATACAATATTAGATTCCTCTATTATTGTAGCCAATTCCTAAAAAGTGTGTTAAAGTGTGTTAGTTTTGTGTGTGAAAATATAATTATTAATCAAATAAAAGGTCAATCGACAATCTCCTCCGGGTATATGCAATGTTCTTTTTTGGTGTGTGTTTTGCTTGTTTGTCATAAATATATAAATTAACGTTTGTTTTTTTAAATATTACTCAGTTGATTTGTTTTTCGCTTACATGAACGTAATATCGGTGCCACATAAATTAACAGATACAATGTGGCCAATAAATAAGAACTGTTTTATAAGAACTAAAAAAAATCTTAACATTGATAATAAAATGACCTACTTGACATCAATATGGCGCCCTATGACCAAAGTTACCGAGTTCCCGTAAATGAATAGTTGTTAACTTGATAATTTAATAGAGGGCTCGCGAGGAATCTGTGCTTCTCGCTCCAAGGGTTTGGCTCTTGAATACGGGTCAAGGTTGGTTAATGGGCAACCCTCTTCGGGCATCTTAGGATTCTCCTTGTGTCTGAGTCTTCTTGCTCGGTGAACACCGTTTCCAGTGATTTTTGAGAAGGATGGATGGGCTCCCCTCCCAAAGCTTCAGGTGGAGAGCCCGAGGTTCGGCGGACAGTGACATTTCAATGGAACCTCTGACAGGGAGCGTTCCTAGACTTTCCCAACCAGAGGCGAAGCTGCTGCGGAGCGAGGGGGGGCGGTCGCCCCTCCGCTCGCCGGAAAACCAACCAACTAAAGCCCTGAACAACCCCCCTGGAGGCTAGAGCAGGCTGCGGCGTTGCTGCAATTCTGGAATTTTTTTTTTTTTAAATCCAGGCCAAAACAACGTCGTTTTGGGCCTGGGTAAAAAAAAATTCCCAAAACGGCGTCGTTTTGGTTCCTAAAATTAAAAAAAAAAAAACAGAAAAAGCAAAACAAAACCGCAGGGGACTGGTCCCCTTCACAGTTCACAAAACTATTAATATTTCTATTAGACTATTAATCTACCCACCCACCCCCAAATCCCCAATCCCCTTTTGGCTTTTTCCCATTCCCAGCAGCAGCAGTAGCCAGCAGGCCAGCACACACAGTGCACTGTTCCCGTCCCCAACCCACCCACCCACCCCAGTCCCGACTCCCCCACCTAACCTTTACTCCTCTTTTCTCAAATCCCACCCCGTTTTTCTTTTCTTGTTCGGTTAATTGGCCACTAAAGACATTTGCTCCAAATTTTAATTTATTTCAAACCCTAATTGATTATTGAATACAATTTTTTGTTTAATTGATGTAGGATATATGGTTATACATTATATGGTTGTTGATTATAGAATATTTATTTGATTTGAATACTATTATACTACAAATTCCAATTAAGGTAAAATTTTAATTTATTTCAAACCCTAATTGATTATTGAATACAATTTTTTTGTTTTTCTACTATAGGACTAAGAGTCTAAGATATATTTGTTTTTCTTTCATTATACAGTTGCGTAATGGAAAGGTATTATAAGAAACAGTGCTTAAATCCTTCTCCAAATATTCCGGATAGTCCTCCTCTTCCTTCAAATATTCCGGGTAGTCCTCCTCCATCTTCAAATATACTGAGTACTAGTAATGCACAACAAAGTGAGATTACTGAGTTAGATGAAATATTAGCTAATCTTCCTGCAGACCCTGGACTGAGACGTCAAATGCTTGATTATCCACTCAATTATCGTGAAGCAATTCGTAGATACTACCTCCAAAAGGAACCTTGTCAACCTAAATCTCACATCATGCCAAGGAAAGCTAGCGACAATCGATGTTTTATCACAGGTTGGTTTGATCATTTTAAGTGGTTGGAGTATAGTATAGTAAAAGATGCTGCATTTTGCCATTATTGCTATCTTTTTAAATGTGACTTTGATAAAGCGGGTGGTAGTGGAAGTGATGTCTTCACTGAAAAAGGGTTTACAAATTGGAGGAAAGGACCCGAAAATTTTCGAGTCCATGAGGGAGGTGTTCGAAGTCTTCATAATAAAGCTATGCAACAAGCTAAAGACTTGATGACACAAAAACAACACATTGAAACATTTGTGATCAAGCAAACTGATGAAGCTTGCGTTAATTATCACACTTTACTGAGTGGAGCACTTGATTGCACAAGATGGTTGTTGCGACAGGGTTTGGCTTTTCGTGGGCATGATGAATCTTTGAAATCGAGCAATAGGGGTAATTATATAGAGCTTATGCAATTTCTTGCCGATCATAATGAGAAAGTTAGGAAGGTTGTGTTTGAGAATGCTCCCAAGAATCTCAAGTATACTTCTTCCGATATTCAAAAGGATCTTGTTTGTGTTTGTGCTATTGAAACTATTAATGCAATCACTAAAGATATGGAAGGTACATTTTTTTTCTCTCTTGGTTGATGGATCACGTGATGCTTCCACTAAAGAGCAAATGGCGGTGGTATTGCGTTATGTGAATAAAAAAGGAGAAGTAATTGAAAAGTTTTTGGGTGTTCAACATGTCTCCTCTACAACTAGTAGCTCGCTTGAAGAGGCCATTGAGAGTATGTCCAAGTTACGAGGACAAGGGTATGATGGAGCTAGTAATATGAAAGGTGAGTTAAATGGTCTTAAAACAAAGATTTTGAACAAATACCCTCAAGCATTTTATATTCATTGTTTTGCACACCAACTCCAATTAGCTCTTGTATTCGTGGCAAAGGAAAATGAGGATGTTGCCAATTTCTTCGTCAATGCTAGTAGTTTGGTGAATTTTATTGGATCATCATGTAAGCGTCCTGATGCATTTAGAGAGAAACAATAAGAACAAATTCAGAGAGCTATTGATCTTGGTAATCTTGAAACGGGTAAAGGGTTAAATCAAGAAAGTAGTCTCATGCGTCCATGTGATACACGGTGGAACTCTCATGCGTCCTTGAGAGATGATGACTTTGGGGACTTGTTTCATGATGTAGAAAAATTTTGTGAGGAGCATGATATTGTCGTTCCTAACATAGAGGATTTGCATTTCCTACCTGGAAAATCAAGGCGTAAAGCTCCAAAAATCACAAACTTCCATTACTATCGTGTGGACCTCTATTTTCAAATCATTGATATGCAACTAAAGGAATTGAATGATCGCTTCAATGAGGTAAACACCGAGTTACTTCTTTGTATGGCATGTTTGAGTCCGGTGAATAATTTTGCATCTTTTGACAAAGCAAAAATTGTTCGTTTAGCCCAACTTTATCCTCAAGATTTTGATTAGATGGACCTCATGAATCTTCCAATTCAACTTGACAATTACATTCATGATATGAAGATGCATAGTGAGTTTTCATCATTGAGAGGAATTAGTGATCTTGCAAAAGAGTTAGTGAAGAAAGGGAGGTCTGAAAGCTATATGTTAGTGTATAAGCTTCTTACATTGGCTTTGGTGTTACCAGTTGCAACCGCTTCGGTGGAGAGAGCTTTTTCCGCTATGAAGATTGTGAAAACACCATTGCATAACAAAATGGGAGATCAATGGTTGAGTGATAGCATGCTTGTTTACATTGAAAAAGATGTATTTGCTTGTATTGATAATGAGCCTATTATGCGACGTTTTCATGACATGAAACCTCGCCGGGAACAATTGTAATTTGTTTGTATTATTTAATTATGGAAGACATTAATATAAAAAGATTTAGTTGTTGCCATTTTTCTTTAACCTTGCATTCTTTTAAGTTTGGCCTCCCTCTAGATAAATTCTGGCTTCGCCACTGTTCCCAACCTATGTTCTCTCTGCCAGGGTCCATCTCCCATGCCGAGGTTCGGCGCCCACGTATGATTTTGTCGAAGGAAGCTCACTCGAAGGTATTTTCTTCCTGCACCGCCAACGAAGGGCCAAGTAAGGAACCAATGCATTTAGCTTTGATTGCGTCTGCTCCAAATTTTTCGGGAGATTCTTGTGTTCAACACATTGAAATGCGAATTGGTGAGGTTACTGGCGTCTTTTCTGAGAAAGTGGATCAGATGGGCAAGACTTCTCCCATTCGCAGAGGCACAACACCTAACGAGATGCCAGCAGTATGATATAACTCATTTGATTCGGTAGCTACTGTCGAAGCAGGTGTTTGGTCAGTGGGAGTCTTTGAATAATTACTCGTCTCATCACTATAGGAGAATTTGGGTCGGATGGAATCCTGACTCCCTTAAGGTTACGTTGGTTGAACAATCCGACCAATTTTAATGGGTACTTCTTTCGTAAAGCTTGGCCCATCAATGGCGAAGATATTATCTCGGCTGTTAAAGAATTCTTTTCTTCGGAAAGCTGCTAAAAGAGATTAACTCTGCCATCTTGACTCTTGTGCCTAAAATTCCTAATTAATCCCTCTTGTTCCTCGGGATAAGATTGTTTGGTTTAAGCAGAATATGCCAAGTATGGCGTTTATTTTGTGGTTAATTAGCTATCAAAGAGAGGCTGGCTACTAAGGACATGATTCAATCATATGCCCAAATTTCTGATATGAGATGTGTTATGTGCTCAGGTGCTCAAGAGTCTATTAATCACTTGTTTTTTGAGTGCCATTACAGTTGTGGTTTTTGGGGAAGTGTGGGGAGAGATGGCTTAAGCTCGCTTGCCCTAACTTCATTGATTAGGCTTCTTCTCACTGGCGTGGGAAGCATCTTAGGTTTTTGTTCAATGGCCAAACTTCATTCAATGTAGACTTCCTATGGTTGCCTCTTAGGTCTTTGTTTGGTCGGTTTGACATTTTTCTTGTTGGTTGTTCTCGCTTTCTTTGAGTTGTTTTTGGGTAGTTCAGTTTTGCTGAACTGCTCCTTTTTAAGGAAAAATCTTCAGTGGTACGTACCATTCAATGGTACGGCCACTGAATGGTCCAGATTCATTTGCAGTGGATCCCAAATGAATCTTAAACCATTCAACAGTACGTATCATTCAATGGTACGTACCATTGAAGTTTGACTCCCTTTTAAAATAATATTTGAATTTTCGAAAAAAACAATTTGTAACTTTACGGATTATTTTTATCAATTTTGAAGGACGTTGGCCAAACTGTTCTATGCTCTTAAAACCATTGGGTAATAAGTTTCAATCATATTTTTCACAATATGAATTCCGAGTTTAAACTCTCCGACTATGATGAGAGATTCAAGTTAAGTGATTTTATTTTATTTTATTTTTGAGACCGTGGATTAGAATGGGCCGGGGATCATCCATTGTGGTGGAAGGTCCAAAGGACACTGCAATTGCACAAGGGAAAGGGGGAATTGTCATTAAAGTGCTTACTAGTAACCCTAAATCGAAATAAGAATTAATGTTTGATTATCCTTCCCATTTTTGACTTGTTTACTAATTAATTTCTACGAAACACAAACCGATCTGTTTCTTTCCATATTATTGGTTATTTATTTCCGCTTTTGAAGCGTGGAGAATGCGAAATAATAGAAGGAAATCCAAATTAGACACTAATAAGGAAACCAAACCCTAATCGATTAGAAGTCTTCGTACCGACTCTTATATATAATAAATTATATAAACCCTTTCTGTGGTTCTCTAATATCTTCCTATATGTTCTCTTCTACAAGCACAAACCTACCATCGCAAACTCAATATACTCACTCCATTTTTGCCAGAGATATGTCAGACAATAGTAGTAGCACTCTTACTCTCACAAAGCAGAAACCTAAACCTAGAAAGATTGAAATCAAGAAAATAAAGAATTCAGGGTCCCTATATGTCACCTTTTCGAAGAGGAAACGTGGCCTTTTCAGTAAGGCCTCCGCGCTCAGTGCTCTGTGTGGCGCTGAGGTAGCCGTCATTATCTTCTCTCCGCATGGCAAGATGTATGTCTTCGGCCACCCTTCGGTGGATTCCGTCGTCTCTCGCCTTGAAAGTACAAACACCGCCTTGTATGGCCGCCAACAAAATGTGTCCATGCATGCAAGGGTCGAGGATGATGGCGACGCAAAAAGTAGTATAGTCGAGTCCAATTCAGTACAGTCTAGCTCGATGTACCAAACCAGACTTGAAATAGTCACAGAGGAGATGGAGGTGGACGAAGTGACTGTTGACATGGGAGGTGGCAGGTTCTGGTGGGACCAGCCAATTCAGAATATGAATTTGAAGAAATTGAAGTTATTTAAGAATTCTTTACAAGAATTGAAAGCCAAAGTTTGTGCGCGTTTTGATGATTTGGCAATGCGTGAGTTAGCTTTGACGGATTATTTGAGTGTAAATTGATTTCTTTTTCATACTTTGTATTTTGATGTGTCACGATTTTTCTGGGTTGAACTTTTTTTTTTCATGGAAGCAAGGGTTTGAAATAAAGTTCTTTTATTAATATAACATTATCATTTGATTCTTTTATTAATTCGTTTATGTACGGGTTATTAGCTTTGAAATTTGCTGAAATTCGCATGCATGAAATATAAACCTTAATCACAATGTTACGTTGGAACACAATACAGATATTAACCATACTATTGCAGTCCAATATATTAATAATTATTTTTGGGCCTAAGGAGTCCGGTTAAGCGATTTTGTAGAGAAAGAGATCCAACTCAGCCAAGTAAAAACAATTTACTTTAGGTAGCAAAGATTTTTAAAAGAATTCCAGAACTGAAGAGTAGAAAACCTGATAATTTTCTTGAATTCGAGTTACATTCGTACCCCAAAAAAAAAAAAGACAACGGAAGGGAAGGGAATTGTTGAAGAAATTGGGTTGTCAAAGTAATAACATAGAGATTAGAATAATTTTGTCATAATTTCATCCAGAGTGGCAAAGTTTTCCATGCACATACCACAGTAGTATGGTAAAGCTTAAATATGTTGTTGATGCCTCACTTTTGCATATGGAAATCCCTTAAATCAAAGGAAAAATCTTGAGTGGTACGTACTATTCAATGGTACGACTATTGAATGGTTCAGATTAATTTGCAGTGGGGCCCAAATGAATCTTAACCATTTAACAGTACGTACCATTCAATGGTACGTACCACTGAAGTTGGACCCTAAATCAAATAAGACTTTTTAATTTTGTCTACAACAGTGATGAAAAAAGACTTGTTAATCATGGGCTAAATCACCGTTAGATAGTAAATCCGTTGACATATAGCTTATCTAGTGACTTAAAGGAGGCCACCTCACTATGCTTGGGACCTAGAAACCTTCTAGTGGAAGGTTCGGGAAAGGAAGCACAATCCTTCAAAAGAGGGATGGCCAAGCAAAAGCCCAATCCTACAAATGAGGGATGGCCAAGCAAAACCCTTAAATCATGTGTTACAACCCGTCCCAAAATTTTATGTGAAATTACCAAAATACCCCTAGAGGTCAATGTTGAGTTTTGTTGACTTCTCGTGACGACTTGTGAAAATTTATTTCTTTACATATTTATGATGTACTCGTCGATACGAATGCGTGGACGCAAGCGGAACTCAATTTGGAGTTAAAACGAACGTTTTACGAAACTTTAAAGTGTAGGGGCATTTTAGTAATTTCCATCCCGTAAGTTGGAATTAGGGCTTTTGGGTTGTGGGTTGGCTGCTATGCAGCAACACAACTCCCCACTTTCTGCACGAGCCCTCTCTCTCGGCCAACTTCACAAAAACCACCAAACCCTAGATTTTGGACGAATCACAAAACCATCAAACCGAGACACGAGACTATATCCATTACGATCATCTCGTCATTCTGGACGAGACTGTGATTTCAGAATCCCCAAACTCGAGCCCAATCGTCCAAACCGACGTCGGAACGAAAACAACAAACTGCCATTCAAGTTTTTGTACAATCCTGACCAAGGTAAGCCTCAAAACCATTACCATTGGTTTTATTACGTTGAGTAGGTTCAAATCGATATAAAGAACGTCGAATTTGGTGCAGTTTTGAAGGAGAACGGAATTAGGGTTTCCCGAAGCTTTCCGGCCAATTTCAGGCCATCTCAGGCCATTTTTCCGGCCCCAAATTGGTATGAAAATACTCTACTCGTCAATACCTTCAATTTGATATATGGCACGTTGATTTTGGCCAAAGAACGAAGAAGTTATGAATTTTTGAAGTTTTGGAATTAATTCGGAAAATTTCCCAAAATTCCGGCGAACCAGACGGCGGAGGACGGCGGTGCTAGCAAGGGGAAGAAGACAGAGGAATATTTCGTCAACGGCAACAGAATATTCCGTCAGAAAGGTATATTCTATTAAAACTAACGGTGCTGACGTCAGCAGCGCGTGGTTGACGTCAGCCGCGCGTGGGATGACGTCACCGAGCGCGTGCAGCGCGTGGCCACACGTGCCAACGCGTGGCCACACGTGCCAGCGCGTGGCGACACGTGCTAGCGCGTGCCAGTGCGTGACCGGCGCGTGGCGGCTCCTCCCAGCGCGTGGCAGCTTCTCCCTGTGCGTGGCGGCCCGTCCGACCGTTTCCCGGCGCGTGGTGGCGCGTGCGGCGGCGCACGGCGGCGGTGGACGGCGGTTGTAGGGTTTTTGGGCCCCGGAAATCGTTTTTCGAGCCCATTTTCGCTAAAATAGAATTATTTTTGGAATATTTTCTATAGGGCCTATATTAATTTATATTAGGGAGGTTCTAATTTTTCCCCTAATATTAATTAGGTAATTCTTCGGCGCCACACTTCGAGGAGGGCAACACCGAGGGAGATTTCACTCCCGATCACCTGTGAGTGGACTTTTGGTTTATTAAATGATTTCTATGCTTTGCAATGTTTACGGTTTTGATATATTAAATGATTTTAAATTTTTTTGAGACATTTTTATTTTTATATATATGGTTATATATATATATATATATATATATATATTATGAAATGATTTTGAGATTTGAATATATATGGATATATATTATTAAATGGTTTTAGCCTATGATTTCGGGTATGCAGAAATATTGGTATTTAATTATTGGTTTTTACGCATGAATATGTTCGATTACACAAGGATTAAATATTTGGGAAATTATGAGATATATGATATTTCTTCACTTTTACACATGATGTACATATGTATGTTTTCAAACACACTTGGTATGCTTTCACTACGTTGTAGTACCGTCTCACGGCCGTATGACAAGTCTCACATGTTTGGGTCACACGCACTGTACTCCAGGGGTATTGTCCGGTAAATACCTTAGTGTCTTACGTTTATGTTTATTTTTGGGGAAAAGGCCTCACTACGTAAGGACTCGGGTGTGACGCGCTAATGCGCAAGTGCTTACATGTGTGTGGTACTAGGAGTACAATTTAATTGAATAACGTAAAGTGCTTGTACGGGGATTGAGAGGCTGTTCCTCAACACGTACATGTGTGATTGCTTATATACCCTGTGTTGGTTTTCCTATACTTATATTATTGGTATATATGATGAAAGGACATTTGGAAATATGATTTGTTATCTACATATTTTATATTGATATATGTTTCCAGTTATACCTATAAACTACATTTTGACGTATACTACAGTAGTACGATTTTACGATTATACTGGATTTCAAATAGGGGGTTATTATGTTGAAAAGAGAAAGGTATTTCGAAAACTTTTATTTTTCGTCCACTCACACCTTTTGTTTTTGCGCCCCCTTCAGGACCTAGTGATAGAGCATCTGGTGAAGTCGAGGCATCCGAGTGGCAGCTCTAACTCTATTTCCCAACCCTTACAATACAAAGTTCTTCCACTTTGAATATATATCCAAGTCATCCAAAGAAACTAGTAATTGCGAATTCAATTTAGAACTATCTACAGACTTTTCAGTTTCTCTCAAACATTCAAGGACTTAGGCATCGAAGGACCTTTGGCAAACACCACACCAGTGTTAGTCAATTGATCTTTCGGTGTTATATCTTTTGTAGGTCGTCTGGTCCAGAGCCGGCCCTCAACCAAGGCAAACAAGGCTCAGGTCTTGGGCCACATGTTGAATGAAGATCTCGTTCTAGTCTTCCAGATTTATTATCGACAACTCGGCCATTTTTTTCGAAACGAACAAAGAGTATATGAGAGGTCAAGATGAGAGTGAGAGAGAACAAAGAAAGAGAGAAGAACGGGAGCTGATGAGTTTTGAAGGAGAAAAAATGAAGATTGATGCTAGCGCGTCGATATATATTCCGATTCACGGAAGAAAGTTGGGGTTGTTTGGATTTTGAGGGAGGAGAGAAGGTGATTGTGTTTGCCTGTTTGGTTCTGAAGCAAAGAGATAAGGCCTAAAAGTAAAATAATTAATAATAAAAAATAAAATATATATTTTAATATAAGTATAAAGGCCTCTTTTGAAAATTTGCCTAAGGCCTCGCATCTTAAAGGGCCGGCTCTGGTCTGGTCAAATCCGCTTAGATAAAATTTTCATCCACAATTTAGTGCTTTCTTGAGAGTTCTAAAAAATACTCCACCTGTGCTTTCAAATCTTGGTGAAGAAAGCCAATTTGATCCAAAATCGGATGAAAGAATGAACGGGTAGCTTTACATCTTTTCTACTGCATACAATCTGTATAATTCGTTCCTACCAGGGCCTTCATTTTGTGTAAGTCTATATTCAAGTGAACATCTTGTAATATTTCAGACACCCCCAACATATATATGACAAATATAAAATTATTTATTGACCTAAACTAAATTTTCATACCTTCGTATTTTCGCCTCCCAAACTTTTAGGCATTCTTTCATAATTGAAACGTTTTTTCTTTAAATTGAAATTAAAAAATTCACATACAATCACATTCAAAAATAAATCTTTGTTGTTGTTCATACAGAACATGCATGATCCCGTTTATGTGAAGGTCGTAAATGAGTAAGAATGGGATGAGCAACGACACACGCATTAAACATGAAAGTAATACTTTAAAAGTCCAACTACTATAGTGCATTATTTACTAAGTAATCATTTTGTTGTAAATCCAAATGCAAGTTCAACAACTTTGCAATTACATGAATATAAGATATTGGGAGAAACTAATACTACCGAGGAGGAATACAAGGCAACAATGGACATAGCGACCGACCAACCAACCAGCCGATCGATTCGAATATGAAGTGCATGAGCTGAAATATTTTAGGACTTCGAAATTTTAGGAGTTCTTTAGAAGAGTTGAAGTTTAAAGTTGGTATGCATTTGGATGATTTGGCCATGAGTGAATTGGCTGTGAGGAATTACTAAGGTGTAAATTGAGATTAAATGTGATTAAACTTTAGTTTTCACCAAGACACATTAGATTAGTTTATTTTTAATACTTTTTATTATGTTATGTTACAAATTTTCCTGATACTAATTTGACTTTGTTCTGTTATTATTTGATAGCTTTTAAATTGAAGGTGCGAAAATATAAACCCTAATCACAATTCCTGAGGTGGCAGATGATCAAATAGTTCTTTTCTTTTTAAGAGTATGATATTTCATTTATTGAAAAATGATATTACAAATACATATTCCCAAAAAAAACCTTGCAAACTAGATCTAAAAAATATTACAATAAAGCATCGCCAGTATTTTAAAGTTAAACACACACTGAACAAGTCAAAATTAAATTCTTTAAATCAAACATCTATAGCTTTTAGACTTTTGATCAAACATTCTTTTAATAATTTTTAATTAAAAAAATTACAAATTTTCATTATATTTGATTTATGTATTAATTCACAAATTAATATCACAAATCTAGTAGATATATCTTATAATAATTATCACTTCCTTTCTGGTTTCTATCAATTTTTTTAGAGCAAAAGTTCCACAATTATTCATGGTCATACTATATAGAATGTCAAATCCTCTCGTATCTACAACATCCTCTTAATCGAGTGACTCTCATATATATCAAACATAACGTACCAAATTAATATAACGTACCAATACCTTGGTACATTATTGGTACGTTATGTAATCCTAATTTAGGTACGTATTAGTATTTTGGTACGTTATGTGTTTCTTGTTTTGGTACGTACTAAGCTACTAATATGTTGTGTTAAAATTCAAATCTATTTTCAATTTTCATGAATTTACAGATCCTAGATGTCAGTTTTAATAAGAATAAAACTCTTATTTTTTAAATTCTATATAAAATGTTGAGATGGAAATTTAAAAAATAAAATGGATAAAGATGAAAGCACTTCAATAAAAATTTAGAGCGTTTTAATTAAAAATTGAAAACCAACCAATGTTTAATTAATAAAATGTAGAATTTGAGCGCTTAAATCTAATAATTACCATTAGAGACTTCAAAGAAAATTTCACACCCCCAACTCCCTCCCCCCCCCCCCCAATCTGCTAATCTTCCCATTTGTGGCTCCGATCTAACTCTTCCGAGTCTGTGTACCTGTCACACCGGAAAAAAATTCGTCCCAAGGACACCAAAGGGACACAAGGGAACGGAATTGTGGAAGAAAAAAGATAGACAGTACTAGCATAGAGATTAGAATTTTGCTTGATTCATGAATTTTACTTGAAGCAAAAGCAAGTATAATTGTATAGGAAGGAGCTCTTTCTACAAATATTGCTAGCATTGTTCAATGTGTCCAACTTACGCGATATACATAACTATACACTTTTAAAGGTAATGGGAGTAGGAAGAAAGATGGATCACTGTGAACGAAGCTTTCTCATCAACCACTTCTTTCGCAGAGCGGGGTGCAATGCTAAAAACATCCTGGCTCTCTTCTCATCCTCCAACAGGTCAATGGAATCCAGTAATAAATCATCGTCAATGTCCGGTATAGCCTTTAAGACATCAATAACTTTCTCTATGGATACAGATGCCTCTTTTTTCAGTTTCTTCTTCAACGGTGACTCTGCAACTGCCATATCTCCTAGAGCATTGGCCGCAACTCCATCTGTTCTTTGTGGTTTCTTAGACTGTTGTAAGGTTTGTGTGATTTCAGGACGGTGCCTTTCCTTTTGATCTGATAAATTCTTGACATCACTTGAATCCAGTGCTTTGTTCTGAGCAATTTGTTTGTCAACAATAGGCATAGCATCTCCGTCAATTTTCTTAGCAACGGTTCCCTTGTCAAGAGCTCGATTGCAGCTTGATGGAACTTTTTTCAAAAATCTAGCCTCATTTCCACATATGACACACAAATCGGAATAATATGGCATAGCTTTATTTCTGTACATGTGGAAACTGGGATGTGCCTGCATTTATAACAAAGTAAGGTACGAGCAATAGAATGTCTCCATTAAATTACTAATCAAGAACAATTCAAATATACCTCGATATACTTGTTCCAGACCAGATCATCAGCTACCACCTTTTGTTGTGCTTCATCCCAAGTAAAACCCTTTTGATCAAGCAGAGCGTTAACGCTACTGTAATGTTTCCTGAACACATTGTACCGATTTTTCAATACAGCCCTACCATGCTGAAGCCTGAATTTCTCATTAAAGCATGTGATCATGGTAATCCATGATTTCTTCTTGAAAGTGCGACCAACCTTATTCCCTTTGCGCACTTCATCCAACATTAGTTCAACGAAAAATTGGTCCATAATCTGTGACCAGTCAATTTTTTTAGGATCAGCATCAGTGGGATCTTGAAATTCCATTCCTCTTGCTACAAAATTTGAGAAAAATTACAGACAATGTTTCAATGCATTTGCACATATTTATCAAATCGAAAATTAGCTTTGCCAAGTTGACATCAATTAATAACCATTTCCCACACTATATGTACCTTCGTTTTCAAAGTCTACATCATAACATGAAAGACTGTATCTTCCATCAGCAACTGCATGCCCACATATTATGCACAACTCGTTATAATGCGAAATGACTTTTGTTCTGTACGGTTGCATTTCAGGGTGGGCCTGCATAGAACACGTGCAACCTAATATAACTCTCGTGTGGACAGTGAAGTTTAAAGATTTAGGTAAAATGGTGTACCTTGATATAGTTATTCCACGCATTATCGTCAGCTGTTATCATCTGTTGCATTTCATCCCATCTAAAATTTTCCTGATCAACAAGACTCTTCATCTCGCTGTACTGCTTCCTCAATCTTTTGTATCGATTTTTCAGAATATCTGTATCATACTTGAACCCAAATTCGGTATTAAAGAGTACAATCATATCTGCCCAAGCTTGTTTCCTAAATCCATGACCAGTTTTGTTCCCTTTGCTCACTTGTTCTAGCATAAGGTCAATGAAGAAACTGTCTTGTGATGGAGTCCAGTTAGCCCTCACATGGTCACCAGTGGTAGAAGAACCGGCATACATCCTTAACCTACAACTTAAGAATTTTATCAATAGAAAGGATAGTTCACGCTAGTCAAATTGCAATAAGCGTAAATAGATGTAGTTGAGTTGAGCCACAACACGCATACTGGCTAGATGAAGACCAGATTTGTAACCATACATTTATGGCTAGATGAAGACCAGATTTGTAACCGTAAACGTAAAGTACTGTTCAGTTAAACATATCAAACTGCATTATACTATTGTTTCCCTTTCTCTCTAAAATCAAATAAAAACAACACAGAAGTTGTATGCCGTAATTGAAGAAGGCAAATCAATTTTCTTCTCAATTGGGAAGAAAATGCAAACTACTTAAGAATCACACTTTTCTTTCTCACACATTACATCACCACCATCATGTTTACACCGTCTCCGTCTCTATTGCCCCCCTCCATAGCTACAACCTTCACTATAACAGAACTGCTACGACTCCACAGCTGCCACCACCATCATCACTTTACCAACTTGGACTGCTTAGACCAACAGGGCCCGTTTGGTGGGCAGGTTGGGATGGGATATGATCAATTAAAATGGACTTGAGTCCCAACCGTTGCATGATGCGATTAAACAGCATTACGGATGGGTTACGTATTTTGGATTCAAATCCAAGATAACAGGGGTTTTGTAACCCGTCACTCAACATGGGTTACAAGTCCAACACAAAGGCTCGCGCCTCCATTTTGATGCCGTCTCCTCGATCACTACATCGTCTTCTTCTCCTCACTCCATCATCTCTCTCTCTCTCTCTCTCTCTCTCCGGATAATGTCACCACTACCGGTGTTGTACGTGATATGTATTGTCACCTATTAGACACTTGTAACATAGCTTCTTATCCAATTAATCTTTTTTTTTCATGGAAACACAATTTTCAATCTACCTCGTTCCGCAACCCCCGTGCCGCCCGGCAATTTTAAACTTTAATTCCATGGAATCCTGAAAGGAGAATGATTTCCGCACACTTCTTTTCTCCTTCTGCACACCACAGTTTATTTCTATCCCTCGATTCTCATTTGGTGTGTGCAGGGAAAGAAATGGGGTGTGCGGAGATCACTTCCCATTCCGAAAAACTTTAGTGTGCCAAATGACACTATAATCCCACTGAAGTGACCAAAATTTTACGCTTTTTTTCACATTATTTCCTACAATCTCTCAACATCCAATTGCAACAAGAAATTACAGATGATCTGATCAGTTGAAATTTCTCCATTTCAATTTCGATTGGATCAAAATTATGACTTCCCAACAACGCGTAATTGCTTCAAAGCTATTAGATGGAAACCCTAATTCTCTGTTTGGTTGCTGAGAAAACGTTTCCGGACGATTTCTCCAAAGATTCAGAGAAAATAAAATGCAAATATAAGCAGATAAAATAATCGATTTCGATGACAATATTATATAGAAAAATAATAGAAATCAGAAATTTAATGAAACAAACAGCGGTGAAGAATAAGAATTGCGAAGTACCTGTTGTGACTGTCGTTGAGGCAGCGAGCTGTGGCTGACAAATGGGGAATAAGGTTGTCCTGGGATAAGAGAGATAATAGTGCTGTTTGGCTTTGGATTTGATTTTTATTTTCATCAGTTTTTTTTTTTTTTCCCTTTGTTATTGGATGTGGGGGATTTGGGTCAATTTGGTGTCGAACTCCTCGTCCTTTTACGGAAGTGGAATATAAGACATCTAGAGATGAGTATCACTATTCATTAGACCGCACTACTAAGGTCTTGTTTGATTGGTTTTTTTTTTTATTAAAAACTGCTTCACTTTAAAATTTAGAAAATAAAAAGTGTCCGATAAAAATAAAATATACTGCTTATTTTAAAAGTTATGTCATTTAAACAGCAACTTTTAAAAGTAACATAGAACTTGTTTTTAAAAATTGCTTTTATAAAAGCACAGCAATTTCAAATTGAATCTCAGTATATTTATTATTTATAATTTTATATAAGCAACGTCCCAAGAAGGAGATCGTGAACTGTAGGATGCAACGTTTCTGGTCGGAGACCAATGTGCCATATCCTTTCGTAACCAAGTTGCCAACTCAACGACAAGCTCCTTGGTCAAAGATCAACTACCGAGCACACTAAACTTTGTTTGGTAGGGCGGCATTGGATAGGATAAATCTAATTAAATTGAACAACGAATTACGTCTATCGTTTGATGGAGTTAAAAGTGTCACAGATTAAATACATATCTCGGATTCATGTCTAAAAATAAATAAGATTCTGGAACCCAGCTTTTGGTTTCCAAGCCAGCCCAAGCCAATATCAAGCCCGATCCAAGCCAATCCATGCAAACCCACCAAACATGGGATATGGGTCCGTTTGGATATGAGAATTAAGGATTCATTCGAAATAGAGGATGTGGAAGCATGAATTTGAATTGAGTATAAATCTTCATATTGTTTGTTTCAATTAATTTAAATTTTATTTGAAATCCTCATATTACAGTTCATGCATTTTTGTTTGTTATAATTTGAGAGAATCGAATCTTAGACCTATCATAATTTTATCTCATTAACCCACTCTAACTCTTGCATTACATGAACATCGAAATTTGAATTTTAAATCGAAATACCAATGGGAGCATCCAATCCAACCGAAGCCTAAGATTACAACCACTATGTGGATATTCTTGCAGAGTACATATTTTTCACCGTTTGACGTTTCCATAACTATTTCAAATATGGGTTAGGATTCGGGGCACACATTTTGACACATATTTTTGTGTATTTCATTTCGTAACTTTTTTCAAGGATCTAAATTGACTATATTTCATCGTTTATAGATTATCCTTGCAAAAAATGGACGAATACGGTTCTACAAAAAAATACTAAATTTAATCTAATGGTCATATGGCTACGGATTTGGGGGATTTTTGGTAGATATGATATTTGAGGGAATACACAAAAGATAGACGGTTAGATTGTTGAAATACATTACAGAATGAGGCCCATAAAAAAGTGTGTAAAAAAATGTCTCCGGATCCTAACCGTTCAAATGTAATTATCAAATCTTCCACAATATCTAATGTAAAAGAAGAAAAATACTTCCATTCCACTCATGGAGGAATGCACATATTCCATCATTTGTGAATAACATAATTACTGTAGAAATTTCATAATCATTCGAAATCGGAGATCGTTTAGTCATCCAAATGTATCAAATAAATAGACGATTCATCGTGAATATGTTACTTGGATTCACTTCGTCAATTTGTTCCATACATGATCTTCGATTCAAATTAATTTTTGTAAGGATGAACTTTAAATAAAGATTAAGAAATTGAACGGTTCCGATTATAAAATTTACACGGTAAAAGTACAATATTCACAAAGTGTAGGATATGTATATTTCTCATATTTCTCCACATGGGGAATGCAAGTCTTATAAAAAATTCAATGACTTGTATGGCAAGAAAACCTAATTGGGAACTAAATCTACTACAATTTCAAAGGTCTGCACACATTTCACACCTTCAATTTCTAGGTTTTCTATTTAGAGTCTCTTATTGAATATAGGCTTATGTATAGAATTGAAGGACTTGTTGTAGTTGAACTTGAGACTTCCACTTTATTGATATATTAGTGACAGAAAGGTCTTATTTGGTATAGAGAATTGGATTGAAATAAATAATCTGTGAGGATGTAAAGATAAAAGAGTCTCGCATCAATGAAAGGAGAAATTTTGCAAAGGCTTATAAGAGTTTAGGCTACTCCCCATATTGTCAATTGGATTTATGGTAGAATCCCAACTTTTTCATAATCCTCTAAATTCAAGGCATTTTAAAGTTAGAGGAGAATAGTTTTTCATAGAGGGAATTAGAATAGATAACTTTTTTTCTTGAATAATTCATCTTCTACTTCTAAGTTGACCACAAAATATTTTATTTCTTCTTTGCTTACTCATTTTAATTCAACCTCTGTACCAAACAAGGCAAAAGTTTTAGGATTAACTCCTATAGGTCTCATTTATCTTCAATAAGACTTGATTTTAGAGGGTTATCACCCTTCAATTCAATCATTTCTACCAAACGGTGGTCCCCATAGATTTTGATTTTGATTTTAATAGTTTAATAATATGCGAAACTTTGTATTTGCATTGGTGGAAATGGACTAATACATAGGTTTCTTCATTATATCTTAATTTCCAAAATCGAGAATATCGAATTGTATTAAGTCATGAATGTTCATATGGTTATTCCATTTCCATTCAATGTAATTTTAATCTTTGATCACCAAAGTCCAAATTTATTTAAATTTTGTTTATAATTGTGGTCTCGTTTGAAAGTATTTTTAAAACGATTGAAAGTGCTTTTGATAAATGTATTATTGAATCGAAACGTCAAGTGATGATAAATCCATTTCATGTAATAATTATCATTGATACCCTCAAATTATTTTACAGATTGTTTTTATCTGATTATCCAGTGATTCCATTTCCAGTCACATGCTCGACATCCAAATCTTTTATTCTTATCCAAAATATGGAATAATTTCAGGAAAAAAAAAAAACCATTTGTTTTGTGTGTTTTTTTATGTGAGTAAGAAAGAGAAATCGATTTATTTTACTCACCTACTCACAAACATTCCTTTGTTTTTATGTGGACCAGGAAGCATTCACGTGCAAGTTGCAACAAGTTGAGAGTCCCTTAACATTTGACGTTGCAGCATTCAATACTTTATTCGGTAAGAACATCATCTACACAATGATGTATTTCTTCTTCTTTTTTTGCCAATTTTCTACTAGCCTAAAATTTTCATTTTCTAGTATGCTTGATAGTTAAAACCTCTAAAGTATAATAAGATACTTCGTAATATAACATGGAAATGATTTCCACACGCTATTTTTAGCTTCTGACATACCTCTATTTATTTATGTCTATTAGATTGAATTAATGAAACAAAAATAACGGACGTGATTAAACATGGGCGTGTGAGAAGTTAAAAATGATGTATGGTTATCACTTCTCGTATAATAACATGTTCAATAAAGTTTAAGATAATATTTGTCTCCACATCATATTAACCTCTTGCGAACAATATCTTCATTGTAGATACAAGGTCTATTTTTCTATCAATATGAGTTTCATTCTCAACACGCCCCCTCACGTCTAGCGATTTTCTAGTCAAACATGTGAACAACACAAACATGGTGACGTGGAGTACGTGTGACTGTTGGACTTCACACGTGGGACAACCTGTTCTGCTGTTCTGCTACCATGAAGAAAGTTGAGGGTCTACCATAATCAAAATTGTTCAATTTCTCAATCTTCATCTTCTTTTAAAGATCCTCTATACAAAATATCATTTGAACGAGAAATTGTTTATTCATATAAATTTATGCAACAAATTAACAGTGTATGTACCAAATAAATTAGTCATGATAAACTATTCACTTATTTAAAAATATTGGATAACTAAATTATTTGTGTACGACTGATAATTAAATAATAATTAAGAAGTTAAATAATTTTAATTATAAAATTTGAAGAATAAAATTACGTTATCCCTCCTACATAACCTAACTAGTAGTCAATTCGAAATCTAGCTTGCTTCAATGGGGGTGGGCGCGAATCTAGTAGTGGCCTCCTATTCCTTTGAAAAAGCAAATCGCCACGTCACTGAATGCCTTACGTCCCTAACTAATTGACGAATAAATCCACGTGTGAACACCCTCTTGGCTCTTGCTACAATCACCATCATGTCAAGTGTATGTTATGCATTTGCAATTTTGCACCCATCACATTTGATTATTCAAATAAATATTTGCCAAATAGTTTGCTATATTTAGGTGAACTAATCAAAAAACAAACTCAAGTGTATCCAGATGTGATGTGACAAACTCTAAAATAATTCAACCATAGGCAATAATTTATTTCTTTTCTCCTTTTATCTACTTTGTTTATTTGTTTCTCCAAATTCACTTTTTATTCGTTAAAAAGAGAAATGCCTTAAATGAGTGTGTAAAAATCACTTATCTTCAATCATCAGTGTTTTGACATTTGACCACACCCACGTGAATGATTCTCAGCGACTCATGTCGATGGGAATCATTGACGTACAAGTTCTAAATTCTCGCTAACAAAATTTGAAATCTATTTTCATTTAAATGATTTCTAAGAAATATGATGAGATATTGTTTGTAAAAGTGAATAAATCAAACAAGGATCATCATATTGTACAAGTCTAACAAGAATTAAGAGACAAAATCAAGCAGAGCAGTGCACAAAGTCAAAATGGAACACCGAAATCCCTTCCCTATATTTAGTAATGATAGTAAGTTAATTTTATCCCGATGAACCTATACGTTCTTTGTTAAGTAAATATAGCTGACAATCGACAAGTTATCTCTTTCTCATATTATGCGAAATTTCTTTTTTATATATTATCGTACTCAACGGTGAAAAAAAAAATACTGGGTGAAAGCGGAGCTTACTTCGTAATTTGCTGCATTATATTATGCACATATAATATAACATAATTCATAGTTCATACGTAATACGTTGGTGTGCAGTTGTGATTGTATTGTCCCTTTATGACAAAAGTGGGGGGCGGTTGAGATAACAAATGAAGGTGTCCCTGTTAACCACATTTGCTTTGTATGGGGACAGAGGGGGATTAAATACATACTGACAAACATAAAAAGCAAAATGAAATGAAGATTTCTTTTGGATGAACAAATGAAATGAATCTTTGGAAAGCAAAAAACAAACAAATGAAATGAATTTTTGAGTAATTTTTCTATTTCTATTTTCTTTTGTTTTTAAAACAAATACGTTTCTAGCCACTTACAAGTACGGTCTAGTGGTAGCAGGTCTTAAGTTTGATTCTCTTTAAACGACGAGTTTGATAATAATATTAATAAAGTATATTCTAGTGGTTGTTGAGTTTGATAATAATAAAATACGGTATAGTAATAGTCATTTAAAAAAAAAAAAAGATTCGATTTTTCTAAAATAATGAGTCCGATATTTTGAAAAATGAACTCCTAATTGTATTAGGCCTATTTTTAAAAAAATAAATAAATATTTTTAGACCTCGTGCCATCTTGTAGTTTTTTAAACTTTACCCCCATTTCTCACCAAAAATTAAAAACAAATTCGATACGTAATTATTGTTGGTCGAAGACCCCTTTCCCCCTATCATCATTTATAAAAAGAAAAACAAATATGTTTTCTAATATATGATATGTACTTTAGGGGTCTTTCTAGTGTGCTCCGGGGTAATATTTACCCCGGTTTTGGAGTCAAATTGGTTGCTTAATCCACACCATTAAATGCTTTACCATCATCTAACCATTCATTTTTTCCGGAGTAAAATTTATTCCGGAGCATGCTAGAATTTTTGGTACTTTAGTATATAGTTTTAGTTATCTGCTAGGCGTCTGCAATCCGTTACGCCCAAGGGAAAAAAGGGCTTATTTTTTTTCCATGGTCGAAATCCGTCTGGGTGGTATCAACAATCAGCTGGCCTTGTCTCTTTTTTCAGTGCTCGGAATCATTACTTTTTCATTGAGATCTGCACAAAATCATCAAGGTTTCAGTATTCAAGTTCTGGGTTCTCCTGACTCCACAGTTGTGAACTGGGCAGGGCAGCCACTGCAACTGGTTGGAGAGCTTCATGTGAGTCAAAGTTTTAAACTTTTGATTGAATTTTTTGATGGTTTTTTTTCCTTTTTGTTATCTATGATGTTGTTTTTGGATTATTTTTTTTGATGAATTTCATGGTAAGTTTATATTTCTGGGCACTCGAATTAGTGTATATGTTTTATTTTGCACCCAGCTGTTCAAAATTGAATTTTTGTTATGGTGAATATTGGAGTATTTTGATACGAGCGATAATCTACATTAAATTCATCTAAACTACGGAAAGTGGAATTTGAACAATGGGTGCAGAGGAGAACACACTACTCTAGCCAACGTGGCGAAGCCAATAAGAAAAACCTGTATGGGGCATTGAATCCCGAATACCCAATTCCGGAATACTCAAAAAAAATATTGGAGTTAAAATGTTTTTGGTTGCTCAATATGCTTATAAATTTCAGTATCTGTCAGTTTGTTTTTTTTTTTGGCACATATGATTTTAGAGGTTTTTTCCTGATTATTACAGACTCTAATTTTTGTTTTTGAATATAATTATATGTTTAGGGGATGAAACTGCAAAATATTGGGAGTATCTGGCTTGAATTGCTAGCATAAGTTTTTGAGAGAGGGATCTTCCCAGCTTCTTGGAGATGCAAAGATGGAGAAACCGCGAAAGATCACTCAGTACAGGGAGAGGCTGGACAGGACACTGGCATCTCCTAGTCTAACTGATAAGGAGGCATTGAAAACCCTTGTCAAGAATCAGCTGATTCGTTCTTCGGAAAAGCAAAATGAAAATGAAGGTTGCTAGTTCTTAACAATTTCTTTTCAAGTTTTTTAATTAGCCACCGATCATGTGTCCGTGTCTTAAAATAGTGTAAGCCAAATATGTGATAATCTTAGCTTTACGGGTCCTGCAGCTTGTAATGAGAATGTGGTTGAAGAAAAGACGGCTGAAGTGTCCAATTTACTGGACATGTTAAGGAGTGCTTCCCTTGTTGATGATAAGGGATTGAATACTTGTGAGGCCACAACACAACCCGAATGGAAAGTATGTTATCTAATTTGCATTATGTTCTTCAAATCCTGCTTTGCTCTGTAACTGTTTTCGTAGTTACTAGTTATAATACTCTTCTCCTTCCCCTGTATGTGTATATGTGTGCGTATGCGCGCTGATCTCCCTCACAACCTCACCAATGAGTTTGCTTTTGTTGAATCAATTCTCTTCATTTTAATAATTGAGAGAATTAAGACTGCTGGATTTTGTTGTTATCATGCATTAAGTGGAAAAGGCTCTGGCTCTCCTTCTAAAACTTAAAGTTTAAAGTTCTAAATTTTGACCTTCGCTTGTTTAAAACTTGTAAATAGGTATTCAAATCTAATGCAATTCATTTACATCAATGTATTTGAAATTTTAGAGTTGATCAGTAGTCGTTAAATGTTATGTCATTTATATTAAGTTTTTCTATTCATTTATCAATAAGGTGTTGTGACCCCTATATCATGACACATACCGTTAAAATATACTTCTGTTTACAGTTAAAACAGGATAATGAAGAGTTCCGTGTGATGTATCGTGAGGGAATCGAAGGCAGTCCCTTTCATACATTGCTTGCTGAAGGCTATGTAGACGGGCCTGTAGATGTCTGTAAGTGAAACCAAAATACTTGAAAGTTCATATGCCTCATTAACAATATTGAACTTTAAATAAGTCGAGTGTTTTTGAGAGAAACAAGGTTCCTTTTGTTGTAGGTTTATGCATCTCGTGGGAGTCAGACCTTTATAAGAAATGGTAAGTCATTTCAAATTTTCAATCACTGCATGTGCACTTGATTTATGCATATATTTTGTAATGAGATATGGTCTGCTTGATGGCGTTTATATTGAAAAAAGTTGTTTTCTGTTTCGTCCTACACGTCTTTCATCAGTAATTTGTTGTGCTTCTATCTGAGAGAAATGGGCTGCAAGTTAGCAGCAAGGGCGTCATTAAGGAGCTCAATGACTGTGTACTGAAGAGATATAACTCATTTAGACAATAATTGGGTTTATTTTAACTTCCTCCAGGTGGCCTCAGTGTACAGTTCCAACTTTCAAAGTCCTCTCTACCAAATGTTTGCAGAAGGTCCGGATCGGTGAACAGATATCTTTAGTGAGGTTTGTCTAAGATAAAACATGAAACTATATCATGTGTTAAAGATTTTCTTATTTGATTTCTTTCACTTTTGAGAATATTTCCATATGAAATGCTGACTTTTGTTTATATTTTTGGAAGAAAGGATGAAAATTCCATGGCCACTTTCAGCTAGGGAGGCTGCTGTACACTATTTTATGTTTGAGTACTTCCAAGATGATCTGATTGTTGTGCTCTTGAAATCGGTAGGTAACCGAAATAGTCTTTTGGCTTCCATATTCCCAATACTCCTGCAATTCCAAAATAGAAACCTGAATAAACTGATTTATCGCAAATGTCGTCTCAGATCTCCGACTTGGAAAGCATTGATGGTACTCATTGTCTCACCAATGAGGCTACTGCTGGAGCAAAGGATGCTGTACGGATAGATTTGGTGGGTGGCTTTGCTTTGCAGAAGGTTACCAACGAAAGAAGTTACTTTCGGTAAGCTATGGCTACTTGAATGTAATATCTGTTGACTTTGTTATGTGGTTTGTAATTAAAGCTTTGAACAATGTCTATTATTGTAGGACAATAGCGAGTATGGATATAAAGATGGATTTTGTCCCGCCATCCCTTATAAATTTTATCTCGAGGCAGCTCATTGGCAATGGTTTCAAACTCTATCAAAAGGTTATATGTTTCGTATTTAGTATGAAACGATGCAGCTAAAGATACATAGACATATGCAAAAAAGTATATACTCAAAGAGATATTTCGAAAAGGAAGGGGAGGGTAGGGAAATTTCTTGAGGTTGCATGTTGGGCATTCTGCCGAAACTGCATGCAAGCATCCCTTCATTCTAACGTATGGGACTCTATTTTTATCACTTTTCTTCACATTTTCCAATGCTTAACACTGTTACAAACTTACAGGTAGTGTCTTCTAAGCTTAACTGCAATGAAGATTACAGTAAGGCCTTGAGCGGCCCGCTGTACTCTCAGATACGTGAAACTCTTTTTTCACATAATGAATCAAATGGGGATTTGGAAGAAAACAAGCTACACAGTGACACATTCAGTCTCTCGGAAGAACATCTGGTAAAAGATAAGACGGATGAGAGTTTGGTAGATGTGGATCAGAAAGTCGATAATGATCACCCTGCAATTGAAGCTGCTCCAGATGATGCACAAGTTCACCTTGCAAGTGAAGTTGCTCCAGAAGTTGCACAAGTTATAGGTGGAAGCTCATTTGGTGAGATTGAGGAGGTAGAGAGCGAAGAAAGCAGGCGGTTTGAGGTTCAAACACCCAACAGAGTTGCCGAAAGGGATCATGTAAATGGAAAGAGAAATGTTTTGATCAGTTCTGAAGTGGAACAAGCTCTAGGAACGTTAGAAAAGGTCCTTGATAAGGTTCGGCAAAATGGATTGAATGCTAAAATTCGGTCCTCTTCTGGCTCCACCAATGGAATCTCCTCAAAGGAAAATGACGTAGGTAACCCAAAATCTTCAGAAGGTGGAGTTTGTGCAAGTGGTGAACTTGTTCTTGAAGTATCTAAAGAAGAGGTTGTCGAGACGATTTTGCCCAAGTCCACAATGAATAGCTCTGTCGTTCACAACTTAAGGTAATTATGTCAATAATTCTGATCATACTTTCTTGTTCACAACTTTAGGTAATTTTAGCTCAGAAACTTATTCCTTGAACATATTTTATTGCTTCATTTAGCGTTAAGATAAGACACCATGATCAATCTTTTACTTCCTCTCTTGTTTTTATCTAGGAGCCAAAAGGTTAACCTCTTTCTTGATTCATCTTACATTGCAGCAATGCAGGATCGAATTCCTTGTCGAAGGACGTTAACCCTAACAGAATAGTACCTACTTCCCCAGAGCAGGAACTTTCGATTTCTTATGACAGTAACCAGGTTGCATTGCGTTCCTCCAAAGACAGAACTACAGAGGTACCTGTGTTGGATCAAATTATGCATCGTGCCGACCACATGAGCTCCGAGGCAAACGGTAATCCTGAAAGTAGCCCTAGTAGAACGAAGAAGTCGAGGCCGCAAAAAGCGCATCGGTTCTGTTGCTTCAGCATCAGTTAAGGACGGATTTTGTAGAGGTGGGAAGAGGCTGAAATTGAAAGAGTGGAATTTTGTTTGATAGTTTTAAGCCTAATAGATGACTTAAGAGTGGGTTTGTAATTGTAACATGTTACTCATGAGAATAACTTATATGATGCTTAAAGATAATAGTATACTGTTTTAGAATAAGGATGTACAATATTTTGGAATAATCATCTACAATAATATTTATTAATGTAACTGTATTTGGCATGTCTTACGTTTCGAAAAATAACTTCAACGAAAGGATACACGCCTGTGACATGTACGTTTTCCTCCACAAAAGGTGACATGTAAGTAGTTTTCGACAGTGACGTACATCTATGACATGCAAGTTTCTCTCCACATTACTTCAGCCTTGAGGAAACCCATGCCAAGTGACTTGTTTTCTTTCTTTGCAAGAGTTGCCTTGGTCCCCAAGCCTTTTAAACTTTCTTCCTAATACATAAATGTAGTAATGTACAAATGATAATATAAGATGAGGTCTGATTTTCAAACACCTTATTTAGCCTCTCAAACACTCATCTTCATTTCTAGTCATCTGATTGAATGAATCAAACGAAAACAACAAACATAATTAAACAAAGATGTGTAGTAGGAAAAAAAATAACGCATGTTCATCATTTTTCTATACGATTGTCTTCGCCAAATTGTCTAGCAAATAGTAGAATGCTATGTACCAGATTGTGTAGTAGCATAAGATATTTTCCTAACATACAAATGTTGAGAATGTTACCAAAATATTTACGTTATTGTCAAGTTTGTATTATGTACTATTGATCAAGTTAATTCTTTCAAATTACTCGGTTATGATACCGCATAAACATTTTGACAACAAAAATTTCACATGTCACGAATAGAAATGAAGACTAGTGACAATGATAATCTAGTGAGAGTGGTATCCGGTCTTTATTTTGTTAAAAAATTTGTCGAAATTTATTGAAAAATGTCCTAAATTCGAGTCTCATATATAAAAAGCCAATCAACCTTAAAAACCCTAGGGCCTATACACATCTCCAAAAACCGATATTACCCATTTTACCCTTCTCCTTGAGCCAAATTCCTCCTATGTCCCCCCAAAAAAACTGCCGTTTCTCACTTAAACCCATGGAAGTTGCATTGAATAAGTCTGTATGCTCCAAGAATGTCCAAGAAGAAGCTGCTCACTCCTCTCTCCGCCATTCTCCGGCCAACCCTAATTCCGACGACCCCTCTTTTCTCATTCACTCCCTCAAAAAATTTCCAATCCCCTGCTTTTTTCTCGCCCGATGTAGAAGCAGACCGCCGCCTTTTCCCGTTCGGCGGATTTGATTTTCCCGGGAATCACAGAATTCCCGGGAAATGTTTTGTCAGCTCCCAATCGGCGGAGAAATCCGACGCGAAGTGCTGGAATTGTAGTGCCGCGCCCGAAGCGGTGCCGTTTCTGTTGTGTTCATCTTGTCGGTGCATTCAACCCGTGGATCATTCGGTGGATTACTTTCAGATATTTGGACTGTAAGTAATTAAGGCTTTAACAATTATGTTTTCTATCCCTTTGTGATTTCTGTTTGTTTGGTTGCTGAGAAAATGAGAGAAAGGTAGAAAGTGAAAATTTTGAATTTTTTTTTTTTTTTTTTTGTTATAAGAGATATTGGGGGTGGGGGGAAAATCGAATTCGGGATAACGGGTGCATGCGCGAATGCTCTTAACCAACTGAGCTACAAGCCCTAGTGAAAATTTTGAAACTTTAATTAGTCACCGTCTGTGGTTATAGGAAAACAAAGCTAATGAACTTTTATTGGTTTCAAATTGCTAGTTTCGGTTAATACTTAATTGAGCATTTCCTCGCAAAGTAAAAGGATAAATTTTGAAGATTTTAGTTAGTGCTTACAGTGATTTGTTTTCGATTTTTTGTTCAAAATTAATGTTAACAGGGAGAGAAAGTACGATAGCAAAGTGGACGATCTGGAGGGGAAGTATAAAGCCTGGCAGAAAAAACTGCACCCTGATCTTGTTCATACGAAATCAGAGGTATTTCTGATACATATCTTCAGTTTCAACATATGGGAAATGTAAACGATAATACTTTTCTGATATAGTAAATGGAATTTTTTTTAATGTTTACCATGGTTTTAGAAGGAAAGAGAGTATGCTGCTGAACAGTCTGCTCGGGTGATTGATGCATACCAGACACTTAGCCAGCCCTTGGCGAGGGCAATCTATGTTGTAAGTGTGCTTTTTTGCTATGAGGTTTTTATTTGATGCATTTTTGTTGCGTTCAAACCAATGTTCTGAGAACTGGACTGGTTTAGCAGAAAAGGGTCTTAGGGCCGGGTTGCTGTGCTTTTAAAAAAAAAAAACTGCTTATAAAAGCAGTTTTTAAAAGCAACCTCCATGCTGCTTTTGAAAGTTGCTGTTTTAATGCCATAACTTTTAAAATAAGCAGTATATTTCATTTTTACCGAACACTTTTTATCTGGTTAACTTTAAAGTGAAGCAGTTTTTAGTGAAAAAAGCAATACCAAACAGGGCCTTAGTCGAATGTGATTACTTGGTAAATAACTAAAAAAATTTGTATGATACAAATCAATCTTGACCCTGATACTTATTTATATACAAAGGCTTATATGTGTGTGTGCATTTTATTAAGTGAAATGAATATTTACAAGTCCTGAGGGAAAGGGTGCATGCGGGTGTTGTGACCATGATAAAGAGATTCTTGACACATGTAGTTAAAACATAGATGACTTCACATTCTTCATTTGCAACAGTGTCATGATGAATAATCCTATTATTCAATAGTTCACGTTGTGAATTTGTGTGTATATTATCATTTACCTCTGTGGGTAGGTTTCCTTAATTGCATTTAGTTTCTTGGTCCCATGATTCAAAAGATAAAGGTGAGAAGATCATCTAGGCAAAGTTTCTTGATGGTCCGATTTATTAATGTTTGCTATTCATGTTCCACAAGTTTTGAAATTAAACTGTTTTTTTTTTCAGCTGAAGCTTGAAGGTGTGGATGTTGATGAAGAAGAGACACTTTCAGAATCAGAGTTGCTAACTGAGGTAATTTGAAGAAGTTGAAATTGTCGTATTTATACAATCTATTATCTCCTTGCAAATGTACCCATAATCTAAAAGTGTAGTGAAATATTGACTGAAAAAAATGGTAAAGAACTTATTGCTGTAAGCTAGATGGATAATTTGACATATTTGGAGTGCACATGTTTGAGACGAATATTATCCATTAGAAAATTTTGTAATCTAGTTGAAGCTTGTGTCATAAAATTTTACAGTTGGGATGGTTTGCAGTTGAATGGTTTCTTAAATTTCTTTTCCGTCAAGAAATGAATTTGTGTTATTAATATTGGAGGAAATATAGTTCCTATAGACGTTTTGGAGTCACTGAGATTTTTTTCTTTTGTTTTGATGGATATGCTGAAGTTGATGTGTCATTGAGTGAATATTAATTTGGTTTTGTTATACCTTCTGGCTTGGAAAGTTCAGATTTTGGAAATCAGGGAAGCTGTTGAAGAGGCTGCTGACTCTCAGGCTTTGGATGAGATTCAATCTCAGGTGTGAACCAAGACCTTTTTTAATACATGTGGGAATAATTAGCAAGGAGCACGACAATTCTTGTCACATGTCGTTTGCAGTCTAATTTGTAGAGCAATTTCCTAGAGGTTCATAGTTCTCAAAACTATCACACTTTGAAATTGCTGAAAGATAAAAAGTTAAGTGAAGGACTAAGCTACTAAGGGGTCTTCAGTGTGATTCTTTAGATTCGACCAAGGTTAATTAGTGTTTCATGATCTTCTGAGAGGGAGTTCTATTGTAACGGTTCTGTGTTTACTCCAGTTCCCATGGAGAAGAGCTTGATTAATTACCTTCTTAATTCACCTCTTTTGTTAATAGATATATGCATGATGTCGACTTTATTGCCCTTTTATTCGTTTTATTTTTTATGCACTCACCTCTGTTCTTGCTTATCTAGATGAAAGAGAAATTAAAGCATTGGTCCGACGTTTTTGCAAACGCATTTCATAGCCGCAACTTTGGAGAAGCTCTAAAAGCTATCCGGAGAATGACTTACTATGAGCGTGTAAATGAAAGTGTTGTAAAGAAGCAGTAATAAAGGTAGCCTACTCAACTACTTAGCTAAATCATCAATGTTCAATAGATAAAATGAGTGTAGGAGTCAACATATAGGGCAGAAGATGCATAATCATATCTGTGTTCATGAACGTGCCTCTGGGGAAAGGGCTCTGTTCTATCCAATGCACATTTGTTTGGTTCTCTCTTTGGCATGGTAATGTGCGAGAACGTACACACACACAGACAGAGACCTCATAGGTATTGACCCGTAAACCTCACTCTTGACGGGATTATGGGAGAATGGAGGGTACCATTTGCTTTATATGGCTATGCTGTCATCCTGTAATGTCAAGTAGTAAATCGAATATTTATTTGAAAAGATTGGATCTATATGTTTTCATTGTTAACATTTTAACAGATGGATAATGCTAATGAGGCTATCATCTTGTAACTTCCAGGCTCTTAGGGTCGCAAAACAACATGGTTCTTGGGCAAACAAAATTTGACCGTGCGATTGACAAGAAGATTTCATGGCAAAGTATGAGTACGTTAAATTTTAGAAATGCTTTGATTTTTTTGGCCTATTTCATTTGAATGAAATCTGTAAATTGAGCCTAGATTGTTCCTCTTTACAGCCAGGTTTTAATTGAAGACCCGGGTTGGGATTTTTCCGGCTTCCTTTCGATACAAATTAAATGTTGGAAATACAAAGATTGGGCAGAGATTTGTTGGAGCGGTGAATATTTTTCCGTCGGATGATTCTGTAATCTTGTGAAGATTGTTCACTGGTAGCTCTTAATAATATGATGTTGAATAAATTGTCAATTGTATTAAATTTATGGCAGTAATAATCACTTCTGTTTTTTACAGTGGTAAATTTCTAAGCCACGTCTGTCGAATTTACTTGGCGGTAATTACTTTGTAAGCATGCTGAGTGCATCGCATATAGTATGCTCCTAACCCCTCTAAGAAAGAAAATTTCTTGTTGCTCAAGCAAGCAGCAGAAAACCAGTTCATCGGAACTGAAAACCACATCGATCCAACCCAGTTTCAATCTGTATTAGAGATCACGATTCATATGAACAGTTCTGCAGCAGCAACGGCAACTGCGTTTCGCGAGGGTGGTTTTTCCTTTTTCCCCAAACAAGTCTTCACATCTGTAGCGCACAAGCAATGCTTAAGCTTTAAGTACACACTACTGCAGATGGGTGTCTGCATCTTTGTCATCCTCGTCGTCGCCAATGTGTAAATCTCCAAGCTAAAGAGAGAACGAATCGAGTTAGAAACCGAAAAATAAATAAATAAAAAGCTTTCAAAATCAGTACACTTGGAAGGAAATTTTTGTCATGCTACGTGCAATCAACGGCCTAGATTGAATCATTTTTCTAAAAACTTTATATAAATAAAACTGGATAAATCTCTACCCGCATGTGGTGCCGTAGCATGTGGTGCTACCTAATAAACCAGCCAACAAAATATTCAAGCACATCCTCACCTCCTCATCTTCTTCTTCATCCTCCTCCTTCTCGTCGTCGTCACCTTTCTTCTTTTTCTTGTTTTCAGTCTTATCTAGCCCATATTTTTTTGCTTCAGTTTCCTCCAATCTTTGAAAACCGATCCTCTGTCGCATTTATTAGCTTCAACTTCACTTTGGTCAGAGAGAAGCAAGGGAGAGTGGAAAATCTTGAAAGCTACTGTAGTCGGATCTGAAGCGACGGAGGGAAGAGCGCACACGCCCGCTACTCCTACATCACCGCTACCAGCACCTCCGAATTTGAAATAAGGAATAGGAGGAATTATGTTAACACCTTGCGGCTCCTTATTAAAGATAACTTTTGCTCCATTACAGTGCGAGCCAAATCTTGCTTACCTTCTCTGTTAAGCCCGTAAAATATGGTTCGAAAATTCACCACACTCGGAACAATCCCACTGTCCAACATTTCAGATAGAAGCTGCATTGCTTCTTCAGATTTGCCCACCTTACAAAGACTAGTGATGAACATGGAATACGTTCTGAAATCGGGCAAAGTCCCTTTGAGTTTCATGTTGTGAAAGACATCCCAAGCTTCGGCAACCATTTCCATGTCCATGTACCCTCGAATAAGCGCAGAATAAGTAACAACTGTTGGTTTACGACCCTTCTGTTGCATTTCCTTGAAAATTTCTAAAGCCTTTCCTACCTGCTTCTCTCTCAAGTAGTGAACTATTAAGGATGTATCAACATGGACGGTTGGTTTTACACCCGCCTGCTTCATCGATTCCACCTTGGATAGTGCTGCTTCTAATTGTCCACTCCGCAGAAGTCCATGTACAAGGCTCCCATAAGTATACTGATCCAGTTTTGATTGGTCTTCCCCGACATCATCCATCAATGCTGAAGCTTCTTGCAACCTCCCGGCTCGACAGAGAGCCCTAATGTACAAGGAATAATTAAGAGGAATCGAAAAACCAACTTTAGGAAGAGAATCTATGCATCTTCTAGCATCTGAGAGCTTACCAACTTCACATAAACAACCAAGATATGTTTCAACCAATTCTTTGTCAGGTATATGACTGGCACGGATCATCTCCTGGAAAATTCTAGTTGCTTCGTCTACCTTTCTACCTTTTCTCCCACACAGAGATATGATTAAACACTTGTAGGTACTGCCAGTGGGGTTGCAATTACTAGACTTCATCTCTCCAAAAATCCGAAGAGCAATCTCTGTCATACCTGTTCGACCATATTGCATTATCATTATTGTCCATGTATCTGGTGTGATTGAGAAACCTTTTCTTCCCATTTCGTAGAAAAGGTTTCTCATGTGCTTGAAATCTTTCCCGCGCCCTGCGATTTTGATAGCCATGTTGTAAGTATCAGTAGTGTGGCTATAACCAGTTTGCTTTCCTACCCACACAAAAAATTGTAATGCTACAAAACCATGCATGCTACTATTCCTCAAAATTTCCACAACGAGTCCTGGAGTGAAATCAACAGCAGAATTCTCCAAAGCTTCCTGAACTAAGGGCCAATCTTTTGAAGAGGACAGAATTTCACAAATTTCTTGCAAATCCTGCTCATCATAAGCCTTTGAAAGCGGCTCCAGTAACAGACAATCCATCTTCGCTGGCTCTAACTGGTTAAAGTCTGCCCCTGCACTGAGATCCTCTCCCCTAGATGCTTCAATATTAGATACCTCTTCTCCTTCTTGGGGATGAAATTTATAGATCCTCTGCATCTGCTTTACTTTTTCAACATTATTTATCTCTCCCCTTTTCTCCATATGATATATAGCCAAATTAAATATATCATCTCGAATGACTATATCAGATGCTCGCATATCATCCAAGACCTTGAGAATCTCATCTGTCCTTGAAATTCTACAAAGCTCCTTAATGAATATAGAATACGACTTCAAAGTGGGCTTGATGCCTTTGTCCTTCATACTATTAAATATTTTCCATGCTTCAGATATATGGTTTTGGCGAACGTGACCTGCAACCATGGCTGTGATCGCCACAATATCAGGCTTAACTCCTCTTTCCTGCATCTCATCATACAGCTCACACCCTTTTTTATACTCATTCAACTTGAAGAGGTGTTGCATCAGTTCTGTGTAGGTAGAAGTTGTGGGCACATATCCAGATTCTTTCATGCTATGAAACAGATCAACCGCTTTAGCAGCATCATTATTCCTTAAGTACCCATTGATAATGATCCCGTAAACCTTCCCATCAACAATATTTCTCCTCTTCATAATTTCCAAAATTTCCAAAGCGTCCGTAATTCTGTCAGCCATGCACAGTCCTTTCACCAAAGTCTCAAAATACTCAGGGCCAAGCATAACCTCTTTATTCTTG
Source organism: Gillenia trifoliata (assembly GCA_018257905.1). Lineage (NCBI taxonomy): Eukaryota > Viridiplantae > Streptophyta > Magnoliopsida > Rosales > Rosaceae > Gillenia > Gillenia trifoliata. Next base: position 25,119,003 of record CM031084.1, on the reverse strand, counting down.
AGCTCGCGAATAAATTCCAAAGCTTCTCTGATTCTTCCAGATATGCAGAAACTCTTTAACACGCAACCATAAACAATGTGTTCTGGAATCTGCGAAACTCTAATCATGTCATCTGAAACCAAGGCAACAGAAGCAGTATCTCCGGAGCTAGCTATACCATTCAACAACAGCTTGTACAAATTCTTGTCAAGTCCCATGTCCTTCTGTACCATCTCCTTGTAAAATTCCATTGCAACTTCAGGTTTCCCAGCATTACACAGTGCACGTATCATCGACCTGTAAACCACTACATCCGGTTCAAAACCCTCTTTCCTCATCTTTTCGTAGAACAGCAAGGCTTTGCCAATGAACTTGGCATTTCCGTACTGCGAGATGAGAATAGTCCAAGTCTTAACATCTTTCTTGCACGAATCCTTTTCCATTTCCTCCACCAACTTCTCCATCATCCCGAACTCTTTTGCATCCCCAGCTATAAACAGCATGGTATTATATGTCTTAGTTGTATGACAAAACCCTTCTTTGAGCTTCACCCAATTGAAGAACCTTAAAGCCAAATGTGGCACTCTAAAGCACCTCTTCAACACTTTGTCAACAATCTCCAAATCCAACTGAAAACCCAAGTTTTCTAACATCTCCTCCATTGAAACCAAACCACTTTCTGCCCTGACAACCTTTGTAACCTCATTAACGACCGGGCTAACATCATTTTCCGCCACATTTTCCAACTGGGCATCTTCCAAAACCATTATATCTTTCTTTTCTTGCAGTATATTCTCCTCGGCATTTTTACAAACACTTTCCGTGCAAGGTGTGCAATCTTCCCTAACTTTCCCAACCCTCACTTGGGTTTCATCCGAAATTAAAAACCCAGATGGGGTTTTATCCGCAGTAACGTTTTCAGCGCCCAAAATCTCAGTAATTTCAGCGAAGAGCGAGCCAAATCCGCCGGTTTCTGCTGCTTGCTTCGAGTGGGTTTTCTTATTAGGCTTTGATGGTTGAGCAACCGTTGCAAAACGATCAATCTTGTACAAGTTTGAGAAGCGGGAATGGATAATCTTGTAGGTTGAGATCGAACACAGGCGCTGTAGTTTGATTAAGCTTCTCATGCTTTCGCTTTCAAATTCTCTTCTGCGCGGGATTTCACAGATAATAATTTGCATCAATCGACACGAAAATAAGGAGGAAGAAACCAGCGGATGTGATGATAATTAATGGATTAAATAGTTGATATTTTGCTGTAAATACAAAGGCGCTCGTGGCCTAATGGATAAGGCATTTGACTTCTAATCAAAGGATTGTGGGTTCGAGTCCCACCGAGCGTGCTTCCGCTTATTGTGTGATTTAATTTTCTTTTTTTGGTATCCTTCCAACTTACTCTTTTACTAATTTTCTTCCGAGTTGGTATTGGTACTGCCTACTGGGTCTATGAATCCATATAAGATTTTGCTCATTTGATCATATACCGAGCGGTATGAATTCGTTGTTACAGTTTTACTCGATATACGATGTATCATTAACGGTAACTACGTGTCGTTTTACTATTGATGTATTGTGCTTCTGAAATCATTGTACGTACTTACCTTAAAAGAAAGTATAAGAATAACGGTTTCACTACATCATCAATGTGATATACGTACATACTGCTAATGGTAACTACGTGTCATTTCATTATTGATGTATCATGCTTCTAAAATCTTTGTACGTACTTACCTTAAAAAAAAAAGTATAAGAATAACGATTTCACTACATCATCAATGAGAAATACGTACGTACCATTAACGGTAACTACGTGTCATTTCATTATTGACGTACCGCTTATTGTGATTGAGAAATATTCCTAAAACGAAATGTCCATATTAGACCCCGAAATATTTAAAAAAAAAAAATAATAATGGAGGAATATTGAGATTTTTTTTAGTATTGAGAAATGGGAAGAGGAGACTACAGTTCACTAGTTGTTCCAATAAAACGGACTTCTTCAATTTTATTGATGGAATTAGCACATGGATGATAGAATGAATTAAATTTATTATAAATGACATGTTTTTTTGTTTTAGTTAACTTTATGTCTAATGATATGACGAGCAATAACATTTGTGTACCACCTTCGTTTAGAGTTGAGACCAACCAATAAAAATAACTCTCACCTTTAAATTATTAAAGAAGAGATTCTTCTGTCCAACAATATGTAGACGACATCACGATCAAGTGAGACCAACTTAGTGTGTGGGAGTAGGCTACGGTGCTCGCAAGCATTGGATGCTCACACCTATCTCACCGTTAAAAGGATAGAGGAGAGAGGAGAGAGGGGGGGAATGAGGGTGAGATCGGTATGAGCATTCAATGCTTGCGAGCACTGTAGCCAATCCCGTGTGTGTGACACCAAACACAATCTTTCTAACATTTTTTTTCTTTTCTTATATGACATGTCGTTCTAAATAGTATCCATTTTTGGCGGGCCCAAAACCTTCTCCTCTCCAACTAAGTCCACGGCAACCCAATTAAAGCCCAACAAGCAGCCTTGGAGCCCAAGTTAATCGATCTTCTCAAACCTTCTACCGACTTAAGTAAAAATCGCAGAGATTTTCTGGAGTTCGCGCGAACAGAGAGGCACAGAAGAAAGATGGGGTGGGTATGGAGGGACGACGAGGAAGGCGACAACAATTCAACGGAGATCGACATAAATCGTAGATCGGACGGCGATCGACGCTCGACGAGAAAGGTGGTGAAGACGCAGTGCAAGACTGAGGAGGTGGAGCCTGGAAAGTTCGTCAGGAAGTGCGAGAAGACCGAGCAGCTTCTCAGGGACTGCGCCGGCCGGTAAATCCCAATCTCTCTCTCTCTCTCTCTCGATTTCCATTTCCCTATAACCCTATGGCAAATTGGGAATATATTTTATCTAGGGTGTCTGAATTGATAGAAATTGCCTAATGATGTCACTTTGATTTTGTCTGGATTTATTTTTTTTCTGCTGGGTTTTTTCATATCTATGTCAATTTTGGTTTTTTATTTTTTGAGGATGTTTTTGGGTTGTTATTATTGTGTTTATGACTTAGGATAGAAAATGTTGAGAATCATGACGTTATGATGTTTGTTGGATCGTAGGAAATGTTGGTATTTCTGTAATTTTTAGGACAACACGGTTCGAAATTGAATCCAATTTGTATATTGTTTATAATTAAGAAAAATGTATATGGAAATATGAGACAGGAGAGATGAGAATGGGCCGCGTCTTTAATCTTTATGCCTTCGCATATAAATTGTTGTTCGAGTGGGTGTGGTTTACAGTTTAGTGAAGTATAAATAGCGCGTGGTTATTTGCTTCTTTAGGTTTAATCTTACTCATGTCAATAAGAGTACAAAACATAAGACATCTGATTTTATTATATTGATTCTGCAGACAGAAAGTGTTGTGGCTTTTATTAGATTAATTCCGACGAGTATGTTCAATGGTCCTTTTGTGGTCATGCAAAATAGGTTCTTTCTGTTCTTGTTAGAGAATGAGTATCAGTTTATAGCAGTTTTTTTTGCTTTTCGTTTCTTGATAAATTTGTTTGAGATTAATTTGAATGATGCCCCAAAACCATGTTTGTCGACAAGTATGCGTGTAAAATTGGTTTAGCAGCTGATAAAATGCTTTATGTTTGTTTGAAATAAATTACATCACCTTCAAAGCTGAACACTATGGTTGTTTGGTATCTTTTGGATCCCGTGAACGTAGTTGGAGCTATCTGCTACATTAAAAAAAACCCCCTTTTCTTTTTCTTCTCTTGTTTGAGTATGGGCGGTTTTTGTGTTGCTATAACATTGACCAATGTAGAACCAATTGATGAGCACTTCTGTTTTTTGTTAGGCCTGTTGAAGTGGTGCAATCCAACAAAGAGTACACTGAAGATGACGTCACTGAAGAGGTGCTCAAAGGGTCGGGCACCTTTGGGTCATCGCAGCATGGAGCATTTGACTTCCCAGGGCTACGAAGTGACATTGAAGACATTGAACGCAACTTTATGGGTGGCCTCAACCGATTCTTTGAAGCAGCGGAGGAGTTGAAGAGTGGCTTCTTCAGTGCTTTTGGGACTCCAGACATCTTTGATGAGGGACCTTCCTGCCCACTACCATCTAGGAGGCGAGAGGTACCCAGTGAAGGCCATCATCAGCAGGAAGCTTTTCCTAAAGCAAGTGGCGGACATGTTGATCTCTCTGGGTTGGCGAGAGATGTTTGAAGAAAAGTTGTTCATTGTCCGTGATGTGTTAAAAGAATGACTACATCCGTTTCCCTGTTAGTATCGTATCTTCCCCTTCTCCTTAATAGATAGAGTACAACATGAAATTTCTCGCTTATAGAAGAGCAGTTCCTATGAAGGATTGAGTCGTGCAAGCCCATTTAAAGAATAATGTGTTCATTTTTATAATCCAATGGTTTTGCATTAGCTGTTTGTATCGTATCTTATCGGTCCATGTGTATTTTTCACATCAATTATTATAACTAGTTTTTAGTTGGCACATCAGTTGTTATCAGTTAATATAATTAGAAATTATGTTCCGTATTGCTTTCTCAACCCAAGAAGAGGTCTCTAGTGACTAGAGAGAGATTCTTGGATGTCGCGGTTGTATAAAACCAGAGACACGTGGTTGTATACAAATTAGTTGTGATAGGGCGCATTTTCTCGGAAAAATCTTGAGTGGTACGTACCATTCAATGGTACGACTATTGAATGGTTCAGATTAATTTGCAGTGGGCCCCAAATGAATCTTAGCCATTTAACAGTACGTACCATTTAATGGTACGTACCACTGAAGTTGGACCCCATTTTCTCGATTCAAGGATATAATTTTATGACATCTGAGTCTAAGGACATATTAATATATTATGCTTTTCTTGTTTCGTTATCACATGCTTCACATTAAATATACCAATTAATGTAGGATGAGAATCCTCTGTGCGTGTGTTACGTTTTTTCTAGTACGCATCAACGCATGCAATGCATCGTCACATGAACGGCTAGATTTAAATATTTTAGATGAAACCATTATATCCGATTGTCTATTGGACCTCAAAACACAATCTAATGTTACTAATTGTATACAATTAGGCCTCGTTTGGCAGCTCGGAGGATAATCTGTCATCGGACAGTTCTGACTAAATTAGTCAGGCGTTTGGTGCAGTATCAAACTAACATCGACTATTTATACTGTGTTGGGCGGCCCTAGGTGTGTGTGAAGAACACAATTTGTTCTTCATACAAACTCACTCAAATCCTCATCAAATGCAAGAACTATGAAATGTTTGATCTTCGTAGGAGACGGAGTATGTAGGTAACCTTCAATTTGATTCAAGGTGTAACCACAACTCTTCCAAGTAAAGGTGTTCATCCAAGATGAGATTGAAGCCCCTCTTGGGTATTTAGCATTTGCTCATGCAAAGAAGATTCTACAAAGGTATAGGATGATACAACTTACTAATGTGATTTTGAGTTGTGTCTTGGTTCACAACATTTAGGCTTCAAAAGTCATGAGCAAAGTTTTGTTTTTGAGTATTAGGCCTTGTTTGGCAGCTCGGACTGGACTGACTATTTCAGTCGGATAGGATAATCTGTCATCGGACAGTACTGACTAAATTAGTCAGGTGTTTGGTGCAGTATCGGACTAATATCGACTATTTATACTGTGTTGGCGGGGCCTAGGTGTGTGTGAAGAACAATTTGTTCTTCATACAAACTCACTCAAATCCTCATCAAATGCAAGAATTACGAAAAGTTTGATCTTTGTAAGAGACGAAGTACGTGGGTAACCTTCAATTTGATTCAAGGTGCAACCATAACTCCTCCAAGCAAAGGTGTTCATCCAAGATGAGATTGAAGACCCTCTTGGGTATTTAGCCTTTGCTCATACAAAAAAGATTCTACAAAGGTATAGGATGCTACAACTTACTAATGTGATTTTGAGTTGTGTCTTAGTTCACAACATTTAGGCTTCAAAAGTCATGAGCAAAGTTTTATTTTTTAGTACTAATATGCTAGCTAAGAGCCTTTAATTTGTTAATAGCATGCTTAAGTGTTGCTTAAATGAACTTGTAATTCAAATATTTTCCTTCAAACTAGACCAAGAGAGTGAGAGGGACAGACCCGACTAATTATACGGAGGTTTTTGTGCGTATAATTAGTCGGGTGTGAGGGGTACTAAATGGTGGGCCCGGTTTAAATAGTCGGGCGACTATTTTAGTACAAAGGGCACCAAACACCCGAGTCTGGATTATTAGTACTATCCGGTGCGCTATACGGCGTACCAAACGAGGCCTTAATATGCTAGCTAAGAGCCTTTAATTTGTTAATAGCATACTTAAGTATTGCTCAAATGAACTTGTAATTCAAATATTTTCCTTCAAGCTACACCAAGAGAGTGAGAGGGATGGACCCGACTAATTATACGGAGATTTTTTGGCGTATAATTAGTCAGGTGTGAGGGATACTAAATGGTGGGCCCGGTTTAAATAGTCGGACGACTATTTTAGTACGAATCACACCAAACACCCAAGACCGGATTATTAGTATTATCCGGTGTGCTATATGGCGTACCAAACGAGGCCTTATGTATCTATTTTCCTCTCATCACGACTGTAGTTCTCAACTAGAGACGTCTGACTACACATTATGCTTCTTTTTTTTTTTTGTTTCGTTGTTTCGTTGGATGCAAGTATCGTATTTTCGATATTAATAAGGATCCTCTGCTTCTCACGAAGTTTCCAATCGCGTACCAACCAATACCAAAACGCAGATAGTGGTGCAACACAACTACAAGCCATGACTGACCAACCAAAAACAGCCGACCTCGTGGAGTCAAACATGTTCCTACGACTGCGAGGTTTATCCCTAGTACGTACCAGGGGGATCAGTGTCTAGTCAAAGTCCACACAAATTATAAAATATATTAAAATTAAAAAAATGGTCTATTTTATTTTATTTTATTGTTTGATAATATAAAAATATTGGTCATTATTTTCGCATTGAGAATTTGAGAGAAATGGAATAAATTGGAAGATTAAAAAAATGAGGTCTAAAAAAATTTCTCACATTGTAATGCGTGCTTGGCATGTCATAGATTAAGAATTTAGAACGAAACTACTACAATTCCTAGATTTAAGGATATGCTTATACTATAATATAATTATAATTTATATGTAATCATGATTAATTTGGAGTAATTATATTGCATTGTTGCATATGGCGTGACGCCACAAGTACCAGTTTTTCATGCCACGTGGTAAGTTGAGTGATAGATACCATCCAATCAAAATCATGCGTTTATCTCTTTCATCTAATCAAAACTTATGCCACAGAAAAGGAAGTTCTCACTCAAGTTTTTATACATATGATGAGGAAATTTAGTAAGCTATCATAATTGGTAGATTTTTATTTTATGAATTTGTGGCTGGTGAGACAAGCAAAAGTGGTAATTAAATTAAATTTTTCTCTACACGAAAATAGAAAAAGAAATCTCATCGGCTAGGGCCGGCTGCCGGCGGTGTAGTGCCCCGCCCACACAATGACCTCACATGACCAAATCGGCCAAATCCCAGCTGTACAGTTGTATAAACCCCCATTGTGGCATGCCGGTCATATCTTACCAATCTTAAACCCTCCAAAATCACAAGATCCCAGCCGTCCATTCCGGTTTTCAAATGGGTCCCACATGGTGAAAAGTTTCTCTCTGTTCTGGTCAAAATTGTCAAAAATTAAAAAAAAAAAGGAAGAAGAAACGCGTCTTGAATCATTCCAACAGAAAAACCTAACCCTCTCTCTCTCTCTCTCTCTCTCTCTCTCATCCCATAATTTCCTTCCTTCTTCGTTCGTGTGCCGACGTGATTATATAATATGGAGAAAAGCTAGAGAGAACCCTAATACTCTCTCTCCACAATCTCAAAAACCACACAATACGACTGCGTTTTGCCATTCTCTCTCTAATTATTCTTCCATTTATCTCTCTTCATAATCTGAAATTTTCTTCCTTCTTGACGTGTAACTTGTCAAATATTTTCAGCCCCAAATATTGGGTTTTGTGGAATTTTCGGTTTCGGTTTCGGGCAGTCGGTCTTCTCTGTTGGGTATGCATTGGAAGGTTGAATGGTTTTGAGGAAATTCCATATTTTTTTCTAACTTGTAGAAAGAGTTTTGGGCAATTGGGTCCTTTGGGGTAGTTTGTTTTGGAGTTTTTTGTGTATTTTGAGGCTCTTCCTGGGGTTAAAGGTTGCAGCTTTTTCTCCAGAAAACCTCGACGGTACGGGGAAATTACAACTTTTGTTTGGGAAGATTGTGATATTTTGATATTTGTTTGATTCAAGTATTTATTGTTCTTAAAGTGATTGGGATTGAGTTGGTTAAATTGGTGGATAATGCTCCATTTTTGGTCCTTTCATTTCAATATCCATTACCTTTTTGGGAGAAAAGAGATGGGATTTTGGCCCTTATATGATTTGTGTCTGCATTTGGACTTTTGATGAGACTTGAGACATCGGTATTCAGATGGGAAACAACTGCGTCGGATCAACGAAGGACACGCTCATCCATTCAGTCTCGAATTCACTCTGGTGGTCGCGATCAACGGGCGGTTTTGCCAGTAGAGAAATCAATAGTACTGATGGAACGCCGCAATTGAGTAAGAATCCGTCAGAAGCTCCTCTATACGTTCAAAACAAGGCCCCGGAAGCAGTTAAGATAGCCAAGGAGGACTTTAAATCAATGCAGGCTACGAACCAGAACGAGAAGGTTCATCCTGAAAAGCCTCAGGAACCGGCACAGCCTCAGAAACACAAGGAGGAGACGTTACTTGCGAGACAAGTAACACTTCAGAAGGCAGAGGGTAAACTTGCACCACCAACTATTCACACGGGAGAGGCTAGACCGGTACAAGCAGTGGCGAAAAAGGAAGAGAAGCCAGCAGTGCCGGCGAATGTGAGACCCAAGAAGCCCCATAATGTCAAGAGGGTAGCAAGTGCAGGGCTTCAGGCCGAGTCTGTCTTGCAAACGAAAACAGGGCATTTGAAGGAGTACTACAATTTGGGCCAAAAGCTTGGACACGGGCAGTTTGGAACAACTTTTCTTTGTGTGGAGAAAGCGACCGGAAGGGAGTATGCTTGTAAATCCATTGCTAAAAGGAAACTCCTGACTACAGAAGATGTGGAGGATGTGAGGAGAGAAATTCAGATTATGCATCACTTGGCAGGGAATCAAAATGTAATCGCGATTAAAGCAGCGTATGAGGATGCTGTTGCGGTTCATGTTGTCATGGAATTATGTTCAGGGGGTGAGCTTTTCGATAGGATTATCAAGCGAGGGCATTACACCGAAAGAAAGGCAGCTCAACTGACAAGGACTATAGTTGGAGTTATAGAAGCTTGCCATTCTTTGGGTGTCATGCATCGTGATCTTAAGCCGGAGAACTTTCTTTTTGTCAACGATCAGGAGGATTCACCGCTTAAGGCTATCGATTTTGGACTATCAATATTCTTTAAGCCAGGTATGTCTTACGATTTGTCCTTTTTCATTGTTTTTCTTTCGATCCATCTCAGTTCCATTTATGATTGTGTATATAGTTAACTTAGATCGTTTTAAAATCGATACCCTTTGACATTTCGGTAACTTATCATGCGAAACACCTATCGGATTGGTATTAGTATCTGAATGATGTCAAGCACGTCCTGATATGTGTATAATATTTCTTTTACTTTGTCAAACAATTTCCAGTTCTCCCAATTCTTAGTTGACTTTTAGGTAATTTTCTGGTGTTACATACAAATCATGTTCTCTTTCTTTTATATTACTGACACAATTATTTTACAGGGGAGATATTCGGTGATGTGGTTGGAAGCCCGTACTATGTTGCGCCAGAAGTCCTGCGCAAGCGCTATGGTCCAGCAGCTGATGTTTGGAGTGCTGGTGTTATCATTTACATTCTCTTAAGTGGGGTGCCTCCGTTTTGGGGCGGTAAGAGTTTTAATCTGTCGAGTACTGGACACATTTTTTCTTCCTATCTAGAATTTTCAGTGTATTTTCGCAAAGAACGATTGCTTTTTCCCTCCTTCTTATTTGTTCTTTTCATCTCAAACAGAAACGGAGCAAGAGATATTTGAAGAGGTGCTGCACGGCGATCTTGACTTCTCATCGGATCCCTGGCCTAGTATTTCTGAAAGTGCCAAAGATCTCGTTCAGAAAATGCTCGTTAGAAACCCAAAAAAGCGGCTAACTGCTCATCAAGTTCTGTGTAAGTATACAGAATTGGAGATATTATTAAGAAAGTGACACTATAATCCCCTTGTCAATAGTATGCTTGACGCACGCATTCGCTCTTCATTTCGCGCATTCACTTACGTTTCCCTTATAATCAGATCCTCCGTGCGATATGTTTAACTTAGAATGTTGAATGAATTGTACCGTTGACGCCATCATTGATTAAAATTAAACTTTAGGGGTGAAACTTTTATAAGCGAAAAGAATTGGTTTCGTTCTGTTGGAGGATGCCATCAGCATTGCAAACCAATAAGTTTTGTTCTGATTTCTTGCAGGCCACCCTTGGGTTCAGGTTGATGGAGTGGCTCCAGACAAGCCTCTTGATTCCGCTGTTTTAAGTCGCTTGAAGCAGTTTTCTGCAATGAACAAAATTAAGAAAATGGCTCTTAGAGTAAGTCTTGCAATTACATTTTATACTTAAAACTTGATAAATCTTTGTGAATATTCTCCTCTAAAATCGACTTTATTGCGTGCAGATCATTGCAGAGAACCTCTCGGAAGAAGAAATTGCCGGTTTAAAAGAAATGTTCAAGATGATAGATACTGACAATAGTGGTCAAATTACTTTTGATGAACTCAGAGATGGACTCAAAAGATTTGGAGCTAATCTAAATGAGTCTGAAATATATGATCTTATGCAAGCTGTAAGTATTATATCACTGATTATCCAACTTGTTAGTTCGATTCCAGCAAATTATTATCATAACCTTTGAGGACTTGGTGGAACAATTGATACGAACGCTACGTGTTCTGAATTGCAGGCAGATGTTGACAATAGTGGCACAATTGATTACGGAGAGTTTATAGCAGCAACACTGCATCTAAACAAAATAGAGAGAGAAGATCACTTATTTGCAGCGTTCTCATATTTTGACAAGGACGGCAGTGGCTACATCACTCAAGACGAACTTCAACAAGCCTGCGAGGAGTTTGGCATTGTCGATGTTCACTTGGAAGATTTGATCCGAGAAGTCGATCAGGACAACGTAAGTAGACGAAGAGTTCTGAAATCAAAGGATTGATGCTAGAGAGAAGTTGTTTAAGTACTTACTGTACTTGTTTGTTTTTTCAGGACGGGCGAATAGACTACAACGAGTTCGTTGCCATGATGAAGAAGGGCAATGCAGATTTTGATAAGAAGGGGCTTCACACCAGTGCTCTCAGCGTAGGGTTTAGGGAGGCACTATCTGTTTGTTAACAATGGTAGAGTGAGGCTTTTTTTCTTAATTGGCTCCATTTTTCCTTCCTCCTTTTGTGAATTTCTGCAGCAGCTTTTCAAGATTTATGAATAGATGCCAGCAAACTTCACATTTGAATTTATTTAATTAGTTTTCAATTCACTAATTTGTATCAAAACAGATGATACAATAGATTATCTTCTCATGTAATATATGATAGAGAAAACTGACTGTACATAAACACATGCATAACCTCTTTCTGGTTATTAGTGTTATTTTATTTTGTGTTTTTTTTTATTCAATGGTTTTTACTTAGTCGAAGGGGAATTAAGGTAAGACTCCCACCTATAGCTTTTTTAATTAGGGTGTTTGGAAGCATTCAAAGACGGAACACATGACCTTAGTGGTGAGGTGGATGTTCTTAATCACTTCAGTTACGAAACCGTTTCATACAGTTTCATTTTTGTTTTCTTTGTAGAAAACAATTTTCTTTTTACATATAACTTTTGTATATGTTTATGTGACTATTTGAATAAGATTCGGGTTACTTGGGGGCTATGCCCAAATTTTCCTATCTTGCATCATCAAGGAACTTAACTAATAAGATAAGGAACTTAATAATATATTGGCCCAGTGTGAGTGAAACATTGTCAGGAAAAAACCATGAGATAAAAGCTGGTGAAAAAAGAATATTGCATTTATGTCGGTTAAAGCATATTGTTGAAGGTGTGAGCTTTTTTCTGATCGTAATTGTAGGACTTCAAATGATCTCATAACAGTCTCAATGTACAGAAGTGTCTCAAGAGAGTATGACAATGCTCTTATATCCATCTTTAAATTAAATTTGTTGGCTATTTCTGATTTAGAAAATAAAATCAACATAAAATGTGATGCATCTATATAAAAAAGATCGATGGAAATTTGACCAGTAGTGGAAAGCATTTAATGGCGTCTTTAACCTATATCTACGTTTTTTGTGTTATTATTTTCAATTTTCGTAACTTTTTAATCTGCATGACTATTTTTATGTAAAAGTGAATTAAAATCTTATGAGGTGTTAGTGTAATTTATTTTTTGTAGAGATAATTTTTACATAGTGATTTATAATATAAATGATTCTGATCATAAATACGAAATTTTAAAAATAGACTACGAAGTATTTTAAAAAAGAGTTCCTCGTCAATCCTTGAGGAGCAAGTCTTTCTCTAATTTGAATATTTTTAGAGTAAATTATATGCGATTGAGTTAAAAGCCATTTGTGTGGAACAAATCGTCATTATTTGATTATTAAAAGGACATTAATTATCGAGTGATGGTGTTATGATAATTCCATGATATCTAAGTGGGTTTTGTTTGTTTAAACACCCGCACACATTTTCATTTCCAAAAATAGTCGATCGATATAAGTTCTTTGAATCTAACGGGGTGGTGGGACGAGATTAGGTTTAAAATACACTATAATCGAGGAAGAAATAATCTAGGGCTTAAAACGTAACTACCCTTATAAATGTGAACGATAATACCTCACATAATATATGGTTATAGTAGAAAATGATGCTTTGGGATGCAAAGGGGACATCGATGTTGTGGTGGCCACTGGCCAATATACAAGGTTGTAGAAAAACTGCAGTTTAGACTACAAACAACTCATGAGCTTCAAATTATGGAGCAAAGCAAAGGCCAATTATGTGTTCATTTTTGGCCCCCGCGGGGCCATCCTTCTGAAACTTTTTGGTCCTCTCTTTCTTTTTGTTTTGTTTTGTTTTCGTCTCACTGTGAAAGGTGGGTTCTTGTTGTTTGCTTTTCCTTGAGATTGCACATGTTGTGTATACTTTTACTTCGGATTTTTGAAAGATTTTTTGTGACCATGATTATCGCACAAAACTTTTAGAGGGAATATTTTTGTTCCTTAATTTTTTCTTTTTCATCTTACCAAATTTATTTTTTCCAAAATTTATTTTCATCTTTTGTTGGTGTTCTTAAATTGGATGCACTTTCACCAAACCTTTTTAGTAAAAGCATTGCTTGGTTCTTTACTTATATATTACAGTGTGACATGTTTCAAAATGTGATATGTTTATAAAGAAGAATGACACATTCCATGATAGGAGCCAAATAATTGATGCTTTTTTGATTAAATTATGAAGATGATGATAAGGAATTGAGTTCATTGTTAGGAGAGATTTGAGAGACGTCAGATCTTAGAAGGGAGGTCGGTGGTTGTATCTAATTACTATCAACTGTAATAGTAATATCCTTCAACTAAGTGAGGACAAGTGTTGCTAAACTAAATAATTATCAAAGCACTAACTTTAGTTCAGTTTGTTACGGTAAAATAGTTTTGGCTGAATTTATAATAGGTCCCCTATTTAATTAAAAATTAAAAGAATTAAAACTAACAAATTGTCAATGAATCAAATATGTGGAGATTGCATGAAAGAATGCATTGAAGCCAAGAGGGCAAAGTGCCAAATCACAAATGCAGAGGACACTTGCGAATCCAGCCTAGCCGTTGAATGCAACGCACCACCCACAAAATCCCGAGCAAAAACCCAAAAATTCCAGGTTCCTCCAATACGTACCCCCAAATGGACGGCTGAGATTATCTGGTGGGTTGAAAACAGCCGTCGGATGGCCATCTCGCACGCACGTTCTTACAGCTCACGCGCGGTTGGTGGACGTGGTGGGGTGTCCAGGTTGGCCTAACGTGAGACCAATCATGTTACTCGGCCCTGCCACGTCAGCGGGAAAGACAGCAACACCACCTGTGAACCCCACACACAATAAAAACACACACACACTCTCACAACGTTTTCCAACAGTAACTCTCCTCCGGCTGTTTTCAATCATTGGTTAATCTGTCATTTGACCATTTTGCCCCTTACAGTTTATTTTATGGATTATGCTGCCTGACCATTTTGCCCTTTTGCTTGTTTTGCTTGCTATGTTCGAGTAATCTCCATCTAAATAATTAATATAATTTTTTATTAATATATAAGTTTTTTTTAATCTACCCTCCAATTAATTTGCTTTGTTTGGTAGTGATAATAGGACAATACTTGGGTACTCACTAGTGAGTACCCTATATACTCACTTTTTGATTTGGCCCAATTAAAAGATGACATGTGTTCTTTATGTTTAAAAACCCAAGAAAAATTAAATAGCATATATTTTATTTTTTAAAACAATAAAATATGTGTTAAAATATTATTGGGCTAAATCATTAAAGTGAGTATATGGGGTACTCACTAGTGAGTACCTAAGTATTATCCTTGATAATATATATTCATCAGATTATCTATCACACCCACTAATTTGAAGGAGACTGACAATGAAATAAGAAATTTCCCTAATTAATTTAATTGACTAATGCTCTTAATCATCCTTGTAAACTGTGGAAGATTGGGTCATGGTGCGGATAGTCTACACAATCATGTAAGGCAGAGAACTTGGATATTCACTTCTTCCATTTTAATTAGGCTTTCAATTATAAGTAAATTACACTTTTCACTCTTGTAGTTTATGACAAACTATATAGGGGCTCTTGTAATTCGGTTTATGTCTTTTAGAAATTGACACTTTATTACTCCCGAAGTTACAAATTGTTATACTATTGATCCTTTTATTAGTTGAACTAGTGCCGGAACCCATCTTCCCAAACCAAAATTGAAATGATGGCTATTATAATGGAGAGCAACTTACATGAAATGGGTTCACTACTACGTGGTGTCCCGATCCAATAATACATTGCCATATGGAGGAAAACTTGTACATAGTAATACATTATTGGACAAAAAACGCTACGTGTCAATGAATCCGTTTCATGTAAGTCCTTCTTATTAGAATGACCAAATTAATTGGAACCAATCTCGACAAAGAACTAATAACAAAAAAATGTTGGTGTTGTAGTGGTTTGGTACCAAACACTCTATGTAGGAAGTTTGGGGTACGAATTCTGAAAACTCCTACTTTTAAGTTTGACACATTTTTCGTAATCTCGGTCGGTTCGGTTGAATCGGCTATTCAAGGTCTTGGGAATATGTTCGACAACCGCCCGCGCTCGTTCGGTGCTAAGATGCATTTTACTTGTATATTTCTTTTTATCAAATACAAAAGGTATTTTAATCAGAATGACAAAAATGTGAAACTGACGTCTTTTTTATAATGTAAATTCATTTAGCAATGTGTCGTCAAGTAACTTCTCACTTGAATGTACGTAAATCCTAGTTGTTTATAACCGATTCAACTGTCGAAAAACTTGTCATCGTTAGAAAACAATTTTTTCCTCCAAAACTCATAACTACATTTCCATAAATAATAAACAAAATCTTTGAAATTTCGCAAAATCCACAACTCATTTGCCACAATCTCATGACACCTTAACAAGAATAACTCTTGATACCTTCCGACAACTTCACATACCAAAACAAGTGAAGGTTATAAATAAGTAACTCCCCTTTCCCTCCATCACCATTTAGAATTCAAAACTTGCTAGTAACTTCCATAGTGGCAGTTTAGTCATTTTCCCTCGCTATTTCCTATCTCTATCCACTTCATTGACACAGCCTCTCTCTCTCTCTATCTCTCTCGGATTTCTCGAACCCAACCAGAGCCTGCGTCACCAACTCCCTCTATAGCTTTCAAGTTCCAACCATCAGAAGCACTTAACCATCACAAAGTGCTTCTAATCCGAAAGCACAATCAATATATTCCTATACTCTCTGCTCTGTTCCTATCTTCTTCTATCATATAATTCAGTCGTCGAATTTTGCTTCCATTGCTCTTTGGTCTCGCTATCAATCACTCTTTCAAGTGCTTATTTAAGTCGTCTGATCCCAAATTCAAAAACCCAAGTTCGGAAACTGCCTGATTATCTCTGTAAGTTCTTATTTTCTATGATCTTTAATGATTTTACCTTAAATTCTTAACCTTTGAGTTGCTTTTTTTGTTGGGTTTCTGCGTTTTCTTTGTTTCTGTTGCTTACCCTTTTCTGGGTATGTTTTGATAACTTTGCATATATTGATGATTTGCTAGAAATGTTAGTGCACAAGAACTAAAACCATGACCCTCGGACTGTTGTTTTTTGTAATTAATTCTTGAAAAAACTGTAGTGACAATCTCAGTTGACTAATTATACAATTTGTTTATTTGGTTAGATTTGTTTTCTTTTTTTCCTTTTTTTGAAGCAACTCCGAGCCGCGTATTTGCTACGAAAGGCTTGATGGGAATTGGGATTTTGTGAACGTGATGTAGTGTTGAGTGTAAAAGGGTTAGCTTCTGTTGCTGTGCAGATGTTTATTTTTTAAACGAATTTCGCGGAACTGTTGGAATGTTGAGGATTATGTGTTGTAGGTATAGAATCATATGCATTATGGTCTAAGAATTTTCAAACATTTCATGATTGAAATGATGGGGACTCTTTTACAGTAGGCTATAATTTCATCATCAAAATTTTCATGGTTTTTTCGGTTTGTCATGTCACAAATCGTGTTTCACATTCTCAATTTGATGAAGGGCTAAAGCCGGTCAATAGAAAATGAATTATATCGAGGGTATCCCCTCAGCTTGTTCTTCGGTGCATAGGGAAATAGCAGAATTAAATCTCACCTTTCGAGAATCTGAACAGAAGTTGAAGGGAATGTTTGCAAATGTTTTTGTAGAAGTGATTTTGGTATTTTAATACTTTCATTAAAGGCCCTGAGTGATTCCTGCTTGGGAGTGATTTATTGTCAATTGAAGCACTTTTTAATTTCTCCCAAACACTCTAGAAGTGATTTTGGCACTCCCATAATCACTCTCAAACGAGCCCGAACATGATAGGAATTGTATGACATTTGAGTTCTTCTGGGGAGGGTAGGGTACTCTGACGTTCATGTCCGTTGCCTGCCTAACTGTAGAATTCTGGATGTCTTCTTTTATTTATTACACGCGATATTACTTTTTTAAGTTACACTAAGGGGAAGGGATAGGGTTTGAACCCGGGAAGCTGTGGGTTGAAGAGGAAGTCCCTATCCACCAGGGCAATCCACCACTTGCAATTTTTTTGCAAGTATTGTTATTTCCGGCCTTTGTTATGTCTTGCTGGTGTATATTGAAGTTGCATCTTCATGTTAATCAAAATAGTATTAAAATATAAGATTTCTTGGTGTTTTTGTTTCCTCAATTTTGCTTTAAAGGTGTTATTCTTCGATATTATTATTTGTTGTGTGATTTACTGGACTAAGCCAAATGGTAATCTCTTGCATAGTAGAAATATTGTTCGACTTCGCTAACTTTTCATTTCATGAAGTATTTCACCTATGGAGTCTGAAAATGGGGTTACATTCGAGGATGAGAGTTGTGTTATTGAGGAAAAACATGTAGATGTATCAATACCGGATTTAAGCAAAGAGGGCAAGAATGCTGATGGTAATATAGAAGTTCCTGCCATGAATGGAATATCTGAACCTGTGACAAAAGATGAAGGCATTAACTCTTCTGAAGTTGCAGCTGCAGCCTCTGCGACTGTTCAGCCTGGTAAAAATTCAAAAACTACAAAGGTACTGCATGCCAGAATTCCTTGTCATTTGAGCTATTTCTCTTATCAATTTTCATGACACACATGTACCAATGCTCTTTTCTACGTGTGTTTTCTATTCAGAATCCTCATGCTCTGAACAATGGTTTTTCAAAGAGCAAACTGGCCAAGGATAAGCCTATTGTGAAAGGCGCAACTCCATTTCCTCGTAAGGAGAGAGCAATACTTTCTCAGAGTCTTTCTTTCCCAGCAAGAGGATCTCGTACTGATCCTATGAAGAAGAGCATTGATGTGTACCCAGTGAAAACAGAAGTTAAACATGCTCGAGGAAATGCAACCAAAGCTGAGGCTCCCATTTCAGTTTCTCGTCTGAATAATCCAACTAGGCGTGCATCCACAGGAGTTCATCCAAAGGATGGGAACACAACTGGTGGAGCTTCCATTAAGAGGACTTCTTTAGCATCAATACCCAGAATTAGATCCTCTTCGGTAAGACTTTTTCAAGTTTTTGCTTCTATATTTTACTCCTCTTATTATCTTTCTTAAATGTAGCTAATGCCCGCTCTTAATTGCATCAGTCTGGCAAGTCTGGTTCTGTGGATACATCCGCCAATAGCCCATCTAATGTGATCCGGTAGGTTACAACCTCGATACAGTACATGAGTTTACTTAACCTTATATATTCTTTTGTTCAAACAGTACAGATCGTTGTACTGTTTACTTATGCGTAATTTGCGCATAGGAAAAAAATTTTCCACTGGAAACTTAATTCTGCTTAATGATCTTGATTAGTCATTTTATGATGTTTTGTGTGATAACAGATCAGTTGATCACAGTTTAAATGCTGTAAAAACAACTCTGCCAATCAAAGACGATGATGATGCTCACTCCGTTGCTTCGTATGCCTCATATCCTAGACCATTAATTGTTTCTCATCTCTTAGTCTTTACTGCCAATATCTGAATTATATAATTTGTTGTACTGATACTTACATGAATTCTGTATCATATCAAAAGTACTACACCTAGTGGGCGGAGGATCAGCGCTTCTGGATTTTCCTTCAGGTTGGATGAACGTGCTGAAAAACGGAAGGAGGTTGGTAAAACATACCTCTAGTTTCTGATAAAGTTTATATTCTAAAACACGCCCTGTCATGTGGGTCTCTATCCACCATTAGAGCGCTGCAATTGCATCCACCCAATATGTGGAATTCAACTTATTGGGAGGATGCAATTGCAGGCATTTTGGATGCAGGATCTTCTGCTCAACCACCGTGATAAAGTTTGCTGATTCCGTTCTCAGAGGCTTAACCTTTAGGATGTGGGATAACAATTATTTCTTATATTAACAGTTTCATTTCAGCCGTATCACTAACGAACCTTATTCATCGTTCATCAGTTTTTTACAAAGCTAGAAGAGAAGATACAGGCTAAGGAAGAAGAAAAAAATAACTCGCAAGCAAAATCAAAGGTGTGGAGACTAATTTACAACATTCCGACGATTATACTTTTGTTGTTCATATATTAACTTTTTTATTTCTAACTTCTGTTTCGTATATTCAGTTTCAGCATATTCATTATATTTTCCATATGCTTATTTTGCAGGAAAGCCAGGAAGCAGAGATCAAGCGACTAAGGAAGAGCCTGACGTTTAAGGCGGCGCCCATGCCAAGTTTCTATAAAGAGCCTCCTCTGAAAGTTGAACTCAAGAAGGTAACTGTTAGACTCTTCTCCCATCTCTGCTTCGTGTTGTTTGCTTTTGTATAGCAACATTGTATGTGACTCTTCTCTATCAATCGATTTAGATTCCAACCACACGGCCAAAATCTCCAAAGCTTGGAAGGAACAAGAGCTCCATTTCTTCACTAAACAATTCTTCAGAAGGTGCTGGGGCCTCTCTTAGCCCACGTCTGAATCGAGAACTGAATAATTCAAAGAAAGGATTAAAGACTAAAGGCGAAAAGGACATCATAGATCCAAAGAACCCTATTAGAAAGTCCCAAACTAGGCTTCATTCTCAGGAAAATGCTGCTGCTAAAAGCGGAGCAAAACCTGCTAAGTCACCACCAAAGGCCACCGGGGAACAAGCACAAGACCAGAAAGCATGTGCTGGAAAAACTGAAGAAGGTCAGGACCAGTCGGAGCATGTTTCTGAATGCAAAGATAAGATCGATCTTAAAGCGAGCGTTGGCCAGATCAAAGAACCAGCCCTCGGTGCATCTATCCCCGAGATCATGCCTCATGAAGTTTCGGTTGGAGTTTAACGACATTTGTGACGCCGATGCATTGTGTTCATATAGTCTTGAAGGGTTTAAGTTGCATATTGTTGTGAATATGGAACCATCATGGGATACTCATGAAAGTCGTATATTGATATCTTCAAAGGTCAAATGTAGTTTGTTGTTTTTTTTTTTTGTCAGTCATCAAATTACTGTGGAAGTTTGAAGACAAGATCTATGGATTATGAGTCTTTCCTGTATAGTTGATGATTTCTTTTTCTTCCTATATATCAAAAGGCTAAAGACTTTATGTTTCAAATTGCAATTGAGCGAACTTGGAGCGATTTTTCTAGAGTACCTTCAGACACTCAGTGACGACACATATTTGATAATTGGATCTAATGGTTTAAATTGAGTGATCGAGGACCATTGAATCAAATCCAATAGTCAAATATGTGTCAGCACTATGTGTTTGCTAGTACTAAGCACTCGAGAAAAATAACTAGAAACCATCAGGAAATGAACAAGCTCAATCCTCTATGAAACACAACTAAATTGGTGGGGGATTGGGCCTCCCAGTGTATTGTGGTAAGCTAAGCCACAAAATGAGCCAAATGTTAGGTATCAAACTCATCACAAATATTATACGTTCTCGTCATTCATGTGAGTCGAACCTAAGACTTCTCACTTACAAGTAAAGATAAGTATTACTACACCGCAACACTAGTTGGCGGGCTTGATTCCATTTCCCGCTGCACTTGGTGGGTCAAAAAATTTGGGAAAATTTCTGACCAAAAAAGAAGATATTGGCAACTTCAGTCTAAAAGAGGTAAGCATGGATGGTGGTCTTGTAAAATATTAGTATCAAACTTTTGACATGATTCATAGACATTCTGTTTAATTAAGCTATATAATCCTTTTGCCTTTCACTAATTTTCCATTTAATCACGGGCACCAGTGAGTGAATCAGGTGGCAACATTGTTCAGTCAGTGTTCAGCAGCAACACTTTGAAAGGAAGAAAAAAACCAGATGAGCACTAAAGTTATGAGCAGTTGGATAAGAAACATCCACCGCAATCAAAACACGCACAACATAAAAAGTCAATCCGCTCGCATTAGCGCATGTGGAGAGGCTAGTTAGAGAATGATGCAATTATTTCTCGTCAATGCACGGATCTTACTTCAAAGCAATCTCCGGATTTTTTCCTTATCCGAACGGGTCTTGCAAGAGAATCGGAGTTCATATCGGGCTCCAAACATGACGTGATCGTAACACAGTGTACAAGACTCGTGATTCAGGCAATGCAATCTTCCGCGTGTAAGGTGGAAGCCCCCAGTTGATGTTTTCCGTCAATGGGCGACCAAATGATCGAATGGCAATGCATATCTTGGCGGCCATTGCTAAACAATCTTAGCCATAGAAATCACAATGGTATAAGGTAGCTAATGATTTAAATAACAAAGAACAAAAATATATATCCGTTGACAAGTTATGAACACAGTGGTGAAACCAAGAATTTATCTCGGAACATTGGACGCCGAAATTTAAATATTTACTAACGGTAATTTCTTTCAAGGTTGAAGACAACATCACAAGTCAGAACTTTAAATCTTCGACGCGTTTTCATGCTCTCAACGTTGCATCATACCCTCATTGTCATGAAGAACCAAGAACAAGCGGTTAACATTTGGCAATAGCAGTAACTAAAAAATCAAGCAATAGCAAATTAACTTTTTTTATAATCCAACTTCCTTTTGAGAAGGAATGTGGTGATATATTAATATATCTGCAAATTTAGATTTAAAATGTGATCTTTATTTGAGAAATACTACGTAGTATGGAATACTACGAGCATTGAATGGCTTAGATTGGTTTATATGATCTGGTTCTGTGAATCCAAACCGTCCAATGCTTGTAGTATTCCATACTGTGTAGTATGGAACCAAAATTTGTGAGTTTTAATTTCTTATTTGAATTCAAAAACCTTACTGAAATTCAAGCCAAATTGTTTTTTTTTTTTTTTAAAACATAAACTTGAGGGGCGTGCTGAATCGCTGAGCACAAGGGAACGGCGCAGGGTAGAACTAGAAGAACCTGTTAACCAAACGTAAATTTAGTGAGGATAAATTACATTTTGCATCCTCAAGTTTGATTGCAATTTTAATCTCATACATTATTTTTAAGACATTACAATGTCATACACAAATTTGTGAGTCGCACATGTATAATTTTATAAAATCACGTGGATTTAAAAAAAATGAAAGTAAAGTTAAGGGGTCGTTTGATAACTATTTCGTTTTCAGTTTTTTGTTTATCTTGTTTGGTAACTCAAGCCTAAAACCGAAATGGTTATCAAACGGCCCCTAAGAATTTCTGTCTAAACTTTGGCTCTAGTTTAATTTTGGTCCCTAAACTAAAAATTTGTTTATTGAGGTCCTGTTTGTGGTTGATATAAGTGTTCCTGCCGGCAATCACATTACTTTCTGTGGTGATGTGCACGGTCAGTTCTATGATCTCGTAAATATTTTCGAGCTTAACGGGCTTCCTTCGGAGGAGAATCCGTATCTATTCAACGGAGATTTTGTCGACATGGGATCTTTTTCTTTGGCGGACGGTGGTCCGACCGTTGTTTGCATTCAAGTGCATGTGTCCATCGGCGATGCATCTCGCAAGAGGAAACCATGAGAGCAAGAGCTTGAACATAACATACAGTTTTGAGAGCGAGTTCCGGTCGACGATAGGTGAAAATTTTGTGGAGTTGCTTGCTGAATCGTTTTGCTGTTTACCGCTGGCTCATTTACTAAATGGCAAGGTTTTTGTAATCCATGGTGGTCTTTTCAGCGTCGACGGAGTGAAATTGAGCGACATTAGAGCAATTGATCGGTTTTGTGAAGCTCCAGAGGAAGGGTTGATGTATGAATTGCTGTGGAGTGTTCCACAAGCAAGGCAACCCTTCCAAAAGAATCAGGTGAGTCTCCGAGTAATGATAACCATGGAGGGCTGCCATTAGTGAGTGCACACGATACATCAAAACTTCAAAACGCCTGCGTAGAGTGTATATGAGGTCGCATAATTTGAATGAAGGATCAAATCAACCCGCATCCAATGGGATGAAATTACAAGATCCAAACTAAACGATGACTGGTTTTCGTAACATAAAAAGGACAGACATGTCTCGTATTCAAGGGTATATCCGAAAAATTCTAAATAATGGGTAAATAACAAAAATGCATACAAAATTATCCTCCCTGCATAAATTTTTCTCGCAGCCTCTTAACGGTTGGCCTTGGCAACTCTTTCAATCTCATCCTTCTTCTTGATTGCATAACTGCACATAAAACACCATCAGTCGTCAGCGAAGAAACAATGAATTAGGCGAAAGAAATAACATCAGACTGCAAAAAACTTCGGAGAAAATAAGGTGTAATAGGCAAATAAGCGCAGTACCTGTTAGAGGAACCTTTGGCAGCATTAATAAGCTCATCAGCCAAACACTCTGCGATAGTTTTGACGTTCCTGAAAGCAGACTCACGAGCACCGGTTGTGAGGAGATAGATAGCCTGATTCACACGCCTCAAAGGTGAGATATCCACAGCCTGACGCCTAACAACTCCAGCAGATCCAATACGAGTTGCATCTTCACGTGGACCACTGATCGGCACAAAGAAGACATACAACATGAGAAAAAAAAAAAGAAGAAGGATATACAAATATATGGAATTGAAAGAAGAAGTATGGTCATATCCATCATAATCCTAACAGATAAAAATCAACATGTAATCAGAAAAACCACACTAAAGGGCACATGAGCTTCCCTCAAGCATCAAACAAGGGACGGAGCAGAGGGCAACACATATTATTACTATGATAAAGATATTAACATATTTGCGCATGTACCTGTTAACGACAGCATCAACAATAACTTGGATTGGGTTCAGATCAGTTAGCAAATGGATAATTTCCATCGCATGCCTAATAATCCTGACAGCCATTAGTTTCTTTCCATTGTTTCTCCCGTGCATCATGAGTGAGTTTGTAAGCCTCTCCACAATAGGGCACTGAGCTTTCCTGAATCGTTTGACCGAGTATCTCCCAGCAGTGTGAGGTACGTAAGTTGCATGCTTGGAAGGTGCAACTCCAACGTAATCCGCCAGTGAAATGTCACTGACCTACAAGTTGCAATTCATATTATAATTAGCAGACGCGAGTATAGCAAATTAATCAAATGAATTTATCAAATAAATAACAAAAGACCTAGTCAACATTTAAACAAAAACAACTTGACGCATAATTACCAATTAATCGATAGCAACAATTAATGGTCAGGAAGAGAATCAACATATATACGAAACGAAATTAACTAAATTATACATACACTTTTACTTTATCCAATGTAAACATAAAAACACGTTAAAATTAAAATCAGCATATTCAGGAAGGGCATCAAATACATGTGACAAGAACAAACTTATACGTCCGGTGTATCTAAGAAACACGAGGATGCCAGACAGATGTCTAAAATTTCTAAAAAGCAAGACAACAACCAACAAGGAAATGCAAACGAACACAGATCCTCCACGGCTAACCACCCATTTGTTCACTCTGAAACATTATCTAATATCACGGAGCATATCTACAACAAACCTAATGTACCTCTAAATATACGCGATCAATACTTACAGTCCAGCTAAACTTATTTTTACCAAACTCAACCATATTTCATCAAATTCATCATAGATTCTGGAAGAACATAAGTACGAAATTTAAGTGAAATAGCCAGAAACCTGGACGTCATCGAAGCTCCAGCGGTTGAAGAGCTTCACGTCATAGTGCGGCTGCGTTGGTTCCAATACAGGAGCAGCTACATCAGCAGCGGCCATGGTTTCTGTACAACCGCAATTCAGGCTACAAAAGTTAGAAAATCTCAATGCTCTAAACGCTACTTGATTAAATTTAAAACACCTTCACCCAGAAAATGAGATTACAGAAATTTGATTACTATTTGACAGTGCCTGCCTCAAATGTTCAAAATCTTGAACAAATTAATTAATTACTTACGGGGGGCCTTCACCCATATACTTTATACAAATCAAATTATAAAAAATTAGATAAATAAAATTAGGAAGCAAAATAAAAGGATATAAATCACTAAATTTTAATCGCATTAAGAACAATATTTGTGATTCTTAATTTCTAATTTCAATTCAGAAACCCAACTGAAAATTGAAGCTTAATTCTCAATAAAACAATAAAATAACGAAGCATTAATAATAGTAAAAGCAAATAAAATTAAAATTTTTTTAAAAAAAAAGTACATAGTAAGTAGCAGATTCCATGGCACTGACCTGAGGTTGGAGTTTCAGACGAGGGCGAGAGAGGTTGGAGAAGACAATAAAACGGCGCAGGAGAGAAGTGTTTAATCTGCTAGGGTTTGGGTCTTGGTTTTACTATTTTACCCTTTTCTATTGTAAATATTTCAATTCCTTTAATTAATTCCCTTTTTTTTTTTTCCGCGCCCAAACACATGACAGATTTTTGGGTGTACCTCCGCCTAGTAGGTCCATTTTGGTTATAGCCCAATGCACTAGGATTTTAAGTCTTCTTTGTTTTCGGGCTTTGGACCCCATTAAAAATTCTAAACGAGTTCTTATATGAATATGCATGGCGTTATTTATTTTAGCAGTTCGTCTTTGACTCTCTGAAATCTCAGAAACGGCCTTACTTTCAAGAAATCGACGACTCAACAAGAGATGATGAAAACTTGCATATAACCGAAGTGGATTTAACATCAAATTTCTTTTAAAGAGAGGAGACTAGTTATGGTACATTAAAGTACTTAATATAATCACTCGTTGACGATTAGATACGATCATTGAATGTCATTACAGCATATCTAATCGTTATTGGGTCATTGTATTAAAACACCCAAGTCAAGTCCCTAAAAGAGTTTTAAACAAATTAAGTTTACATCTTATGATTTTGTCTTCAAATCAACACATGTTACATTACATGTAGGTTTTCCCTAACACATGTTCCATGCAATTTTTATTTATTTTTAATAAATGAGATGTTCCATGTAGTTGCCTATTAGGATCTTAATATTTGCTTTACAATTTTTGGTATTTATATATGAAATAAGTGGTTAAGGAATAAGGCTTTGCTTTGACCCTAATCAAAGGAGACCTAGCTAGATAAAACAAGATTCTTGATTCCATTTCCCACTGCCCTTGCTGGGTACAGCTTGTCGAATTTTGAGAAAAAATTCCAAGATTTTTTCTGACAAAAAAAGAAGATATTCAGAATTTCTCAGTCTAAAAGAGGTAAGAATTGATGGTGGCCTTGTTAAATATTTGAGATAATTTTCAAGAAGTTTGTCATAAAAAGTAAAAACCTGTCCCATAACAAAGAGGATCTTGATTGAAACTTACCGCGGATACTGCAAATGTTTTCTTCTTCTTTGACCATGGTAAAACTAATATGTTCATGTAAAAACTATCTGATTCACTTAAAAAACACGAAAATAAAATAAAAAATTATGGGCATGTGTTAAATGATAAACTTTGTAGGCCCAAATATGGTCCACTACCAATATCACCGATATTGTCCCAACTTAACCACCTATTGCTAGGTGTTAGATTTTATCACAAAAGACCTCGGTAATATTTAGGGTGAAAACTCCCATATATAAGTTGTATTGTATTTTGTCATATAATCAATGTGAAATTCTATTCTCTAACATTAAACTGTAATTAATAAGTAAGATGACTACTTCCAAAGGAATAAACCAAAGTGTTTTCCAATGATCAAACGCCAAAAAAAGAAAAATCGTCTTATCAAACTGCAATTTCTTCTTTATATATTTACAAGGAAAAAATTTTAATAAACTTTTGCAGTACCAATAACAGCTATCAACACAGCGCGGGGTATTAACATTTTAGGTCAAAATTGATAATGCACACAAAATTTTCGTTCAAAAGAAATGAAAGAGTAGATGGGGTCACCACTTTAAAAGTTGTAGAGCCTACCATTTATGGTATAGAAAAAATCGTTTAACACACCTTAATGAAAAAGATGAAGAAAAAAAAAAATATATATATATATATATAGCATTGGATTTGATTTACTGTTTTCCATTTAGTTTTTTAATTTGTTTTATCAATGTTTGGTCACATGTTTAATAAAGTTTAAGCTTTTGATTATGTCCAAATCTGTCTAACATCAACCCCTTAACAACTAGTTTGTGAGGTCATAAGAAATGCCAAATGTCAAATAATGTAGTGTATTAGCCAAATAGTCCTATAAAGCATATATAATTTTAACCAAGTCCATCTCTAGCTTTGACTTTTTTTGGTAATCAAATATATATAACAACCAAATAAAAAAAAAACTAAATTCCAATGAAAATATGGGGTCCAACTTCAGTGGTACGTACCATTGAATGGTACGTACTGTTAAATGGTTAAGATTCATTTGGGCTCCACTACAAATTAATCTGAACCATTCAATAGTCGTATCATTGAATAGTACGTACCACTCAAGATTTTTCCGAAAATATGGTCTCTCTTTTTATTTTTCTTTTTTGATAATATGGTCTCTAAATTAATTCCCCAAAGAAAATAAAACAAAAATTTGTTCCTAGCTTTGACTGTTGCTATAGGGTCCTACTACATAATTTAGAAGGCTGATCAGTTGGTAGCAGCTGCCACTGATCAATCAATGATGCTCAAAAGGTTGTTGGTGCAAAGCCCTTTTTTGTTACACTGTAAAATTTTGGTTTCTCATCTTTAGGTACACTTTAGCTTTTAACCTTTTTCGTTTGTTCTTACTTCACAGGCACAAGTTGAAGAGCATCGAACTTTGCTTTCTACTTACCCACGAGCAAACAACTTTAGATATCACAGGTGATGTTATTAACTTACGTGTAAAATTCAAATTTTCTAAGAGTAAAGACTAAACCTTTTTTACTACACTGTAAAATTTTGGGTTTCTTATCTTTAGGTAGGGTTTAACTTCAGTGGTCCGTACCATTGAATAGTACGTACTGTTGAATGGTTTAAGATTCATTTGGGACCCGCTGCAAATTAATCTAGACCATTCAATGGCCGTACCATTGAATGGTACGTACCACTGAAGAATTTTCCCTTTAGGTAGGCTATAGCTTTTAACTTTTTTTGTTTGTTCTTTCTTCGTAGGCACTACTTGCCCAAGAGTAAAGACTAAACCACTTTAGATGTTGCAACAATGTGAATGACCTATCAATTTGTGTTTTTGTGTTAATATTTACAAATTGAAAAACAAAATCAATTATTTCAGTTGGGCATTTTGTCGAGCATTTGGTATGCCTGTCATCTTTAGTTGAACCATGATGCATGCAAGTCGAAAGATATCAATATCTGTCGAATTCTGTCGAAAGTCCATGCTGAGTTTTGTCGAGATCCCTTGTCGAGTTATGCCGATGCAACTTGTCAAGGGATGTCGACACATCTTGATGGGCACAAATGAGTTTCGTACCAAACATTCAAAGGATCCTTGGAAGACCTTTACCAGTTGTTTTCTCGGCCTCTGGAGGGTTCTGAGACCACCGAGGTTTTTATGTGAATCCGCCCCTATGTATCATGTGGTGTTATTAAAGCGCGTGTTCCAATAGAGTGAAAGCCGAATTTGTGTTTTGGAGTTGGTGTTGATAAATAAAACATGTGTTATATAGCATGAGCGAACTACGTAATATTAGGACCACGAACATGAAGATATTACTAGGGCTGGGTTCGGTTCGGGAACCGAACCGAAACCCCGATACCGAAAACCGAAATTTTGGGGAGGAAATTTTGTATACCGAAACCGAACCGAAATTTTCGGTATACCGAAGTTTCGGTTCGGTTTCGGTATTGGGCTCCCTGAAACAAAGGCAGAGCC
Source organism: Gillenia trifoliata (assembly GCA_018257905.1). Lineage (NCBI taxonomy): Eukaryota > Viridiplantae > Streptophyta > Magnoliopsida > Rosales > Rosaceae > Gillenia > Gillenia trifoliata. Next base: position 25,089,893 of record CM031084.1, on the reverse strand, counting down.
TTTTCTGGGTAATTAGCTAAGGACTTTCAAGATAAGGGTAGAGAAAGAAATGGGGATGTTTGGTTGCTGAGAAAATTTGCAGAGACTAGGGTTGGGAAGAGGAGGAAACGAAGAGTTGGAAGAGAGGGAAACGAATGGTTCGGTTCGGGAAGAGGAGGAAACGAATGGTTCGGTTCGAGAAGAGGAGGAAACGAATGGTTCGGTTTGCAGAGACTAGGACCGGGAAGAGCCAAAGCAGCAGCAACCCAGCAATTGGTCGTGAGCGGTCAGTCAAATCATCATGCCCAAGTCCATGGATGGCTCTCGCTCTCTCTCTCTAGGGCTGGCTTGGCAATGAGAAAGCAACCAAGCATATAGGCACTCTTGGTGCCATTCCATAGAGAAATCATATTAAAAGATGCGAGAAGCCAGAATGTCGACGGAGATCCTACTAGTCGACCTCGAAAATGAAAAAGGAAATCTTATGATAAGGAAACGCATATTGGAGCACCACCCTTTAAAGCCATTGTCCCCTCTTCGTGGGCCGTCTGAGTTTATGACGAGGCACACATCTCCACCGCCTAAATCCAAGAACCTATACTGGTGCGATGATGGGTCGCGAAATTGAAAAGGCAATTGATCAGTGGGATCAAATTAGAGCCAAGGAGCTCAAAAGACCCATTCCTTGGATGTCCTGTGAAATACCTCAAAAGTGGGAAGGAAACAGAAAGAATAGGGAGGAAACGAATGGTTCGGTTCGGTTCGGTATTACCGAATACACGGTAATACGGTCCTGATTTTCGTACCGAAATTTCGGTATTTTTTCGGTATCGGGGACCGAACCATTCGGGGTATTTCGGTATCGGGATTTTTGGTATTGCGTTCGGTATTTTTTGGTACGGTTTCAATATTTCGGTACAAAATTCCCAGCCCTCGATATTACGATCACTTTCTATTTTTTGACAATAAAATGCAAAATTACACGTTCCACGTGGGGACTAGTCAGTGATGATTCCACTTCTACAGGATCTTGCTACTAATGAAACTCAGTTTGGTAATATATCCTTTTTAATAATCGATTTTTATATGCTTAAGTTTGATTAGAAAGAACAAAAAGAAATCACATGATATAATGAGCATGCAAAGAAGGGGGTTTTTTTAATTAAACAACTACAAATAATTGACCACAATCTGTTTTTTCCCCTCATTTGATTACACAGTGACAAATAATACCAACTAATCATTACCATGAAAGACCACCAACTTGTGATGCCTCTATTAAATCCTGCAGGCAACCACCGCCTTAATATCAATACATTTTATATTCTAAATTCATGCAAAAGCATATTTGAGGTCTACATTCATACAACAAAAATAATCTATTATTTTATATCTTTTTTGAAGAAATATTGGCAAAAAAAGACCATATCACAAATAATGGCAAAATGCTATTTGCACTTTAAAAATAGCTCATGCATTCTTTATGTAATGATATATTTGTAGCTAGTTTTCAAGCACATAATAACTTCTCAAAGAAAATAAAGTATGTAGTTTGAGTAAAGTTTGGGAAAAATCTTTCGTGCTCCGGACTATTAAATGGTCCGAAAAATTAAAGGTTTGAGATTTAAAGAGTGTTCAAACCATTGAATCTCGGTATTCCATTTCTCCGAACCATTTAATGATCCAGATCATGGAAGCCAGACCCTTAAGTTTGACCTTGTACCAACTAATTAATTCTTAGTCTATTTTTTTTTTATTAATAATTTAATGTTGAATAGGTTTTTGAGTTTGAATCTTCCTCTTTGATCAAAAAGTTCGACCTCAGCATATTGGAAAATAGTAGCTTGAAATTAGTGGTAGTGCATGAAAATTTTCTGGTGATCAGCCACTGAACTAGTGCGGCTGATCAGCCTAGTCTAAAGTGGTGCACTCTGTTAGTCTGTTTCATGTGATCCGTTGCTTAAAGTCACATTGTAAGTTTCATGTTTCATGTTTCATGTTCGCGTGGGTTTGATTCTTGTTTACAGACCACGTCACGCCATAGGGGAATCAAGGTTTATAATGGATTTTGATTTAAACGCGTGGATTTGATTCTTGTTTGATTCTTTATAACACATACATTGTTCTAATATCTAAATCCTAAACGCTAAACGGTGAACTCAAGAACCAAAACTCACGTAATAATTTGTATCAATGCAAATGGTGGATTGCTTTGGTGGATGGGACATTTCTTTTCAACCCACTGCGTCTCAGGTTTAAACTCTCTCACCTCTCTTTAGTGTAGCTCAGAATCAGAATTTCGCTTATAATTAAAAATAAAATAAACACCATGTCAACATATTACATAATGTATCAGCTACACCTAATCATTTTCCATTTAGACTGAGACACAACTTCTATCTAAATTCCAATCACGAAGTTAGATTGGAGAAAATCATGACATGATTTTGGAAGAACGCTAAATTAGGAATCCAAAAGGATTGACAAGAGGACGACTAATGCTATCCCCAAACCATACAATCAGTTTCCTTTGGTATTTTAAGTTTTTAGTGTTAATACTCTTTGTTCCTATGTCATAATCATATCTCATTGAGTAATACATTTTATCAACTCTATTATCACTTCTTTGGTCAATGCCTCCATTATCATCATATAAATCTCCTTCATTAATTGCTTTTAAAGTGTGAATTGGTTTGGTGGTTAGGGCTTTTCTCTTCAATTCACCGTATCTCAAGTTTAAACCCTCACCCCTTCTCTTGTTGTAGTTTCGTTTAGAGTAAGAATATCGCTTATATTATAAAAAAAAAAAACACTAACAAAACATAAACTTAAACATATAGGATGTTTTTTTGCTTGTAACACAAGTTTAGATTACAAGTCACCAAAATAGACTAATTTCAAAAGTTTTTAGCTAAAATAGACATATAGACACGAACTACAAAATAGACAACGTATTGATAGGAAAATGTCTAAATTACCCCTTCCACAACTCCTCTCTCACTTTCTCCTTCCCCAACATATTGACATTATATCAACACCGTCAAAACACGATATAGACAACGTATTGCTATTGTATCAACACGATATCTACGTCTTCTCCAATCTGTTAACTCAAAATGGAAGGCGGGGACAGACTTGGGTGTGAGTCGATTCACCTGATCTAGTAGCACAATGTAACAAAGTCGTCGGATTTGGTAGCACAAGGCATAAGGTCGCCGGATCTGAGCGTGCAAGGCAGCGCAGCCACCAAAACGGTCGATGAGAGCATCTCCACCTTGTAAACAAGCTGACGGAGAGCAAGAGAGAGGCTAGGAGGGGAGAGAGAGGCTAGGAGGATGGGAGGAGGAGTTGGGGGAGAGAGAGAGAGATTTGTGAAGTTGGAGAGAGAGAGAGAGATTTGTGACGTCGAGGAGAGAGCGAGAGAGCTGTTGCAAAATTGATTATATGAGAGGGATATTTTAGTCTTTTCAATGTCTAAAATTGATTATAGTAGCAATGAGTCTACAGGTTGTTTATTTTGACAATCTTAGTTTGAAATCTGACTATTTTGGCTAAATTCCTTTTTTTTTTTTTTGCTTGGCATTTGCTTTCGTGCCTCTTTTATACTTTGGCTATTTCGTGTGGTGACACGTTGGATAAATTAGGTTGTGAAGTGGTGACATGTCGGCTAAATTAGGTCGCGTGGTGACACATCGGCTAAATTAGGTCGTGTGGTGACACATCAGCGGACGAAGCTAAAAGGACACAAGAACCTTGCTTGTTTGTACCGCAAGCAAACAAGTTGAAGTTTTGATTCACAAGCAAAGCAATGGAACAAAAGGGACGTTGTCCATGCAAGCATAGTAAGCCAGACGAGAATAAGAATAATAAAAATAATAATTAAAAAAATGAGTATGTAATTACAGTTTGGATAACAAATCAAGGAGAGGAGAAATCAAGAGGGGTTGGAGATTCTTTTGTTTGGGTGGATATCCAAAGAAATCCCGCAAGCCAAACGCTCCCTCTGTTTATACATTCATTCAATTCATTTATATAATATGCAGACTCATATGATCGATCACCCTACACTGCCAGGCTTACCAAAACTCTGTTTTACCCCCAAAAAACAAACGTGTTTCGAAAAACAAATTACAACGAACGTCGAAGAAGGAACTGTATTTACCATTATCGATAACTGTTTACAGTGAAAATATTCATCTTTTTTTTTTCTTTCGTCGGGGGAGAAATTTTAATTTTGAGAGAGAGGGAGAGAGAGAGACCAATATCTTCATTGACAAGTAGAGAAGTGAGCTCCAAGCATTCTACAAGCTACTTCCATCAATTTCCCTGAAAAATTAAGTGGAAAAAGAAAAAATAATAAGTCAACTGAATAAAATCTGTAATATCACATGCAAATATATAATAAATACCAAAAGAGGAACCACCACTTGGAAAAAGGCATAAAATTCAATCCAAAATATAAAATTAAAAAAAATAAACAAATAAATAAATAAAAATAAAATGAACGTCAGCTACTGAGCTGGTGCGGTAATGAGCTTGAAAAAACCATGCCAGCTGACTTTTCAATTAGTAGGAGAAATGGGGAATTAATTTAAGGGACAGGCTGTGGTGAGGTGGGTCACATAGCATTAGGTCACAGCTGGGTATTGCTTGGCTGGTGCCACATGGAATAAGACCATTTCATATGATTTGGAATCACACACACTGGTGCTGATGGTGGTGGTCGTAGTGGAAGGGTCCCTCTCCTCTCCCACACTCCAAAGTCCGTGACATCAAAATTTTATGCTTTTGCACCGACACTCTTTGCTGCCTAACCCTAACTTCCAAGCTTCCTCTCCTTCTACCCCCAAGAAACTCCATGGTCACATTTCTATCCCTTTAGTCTAGGTATGCCCCTAAAACGATGCGGATTAGAACCCTAAACCCTAATATCAGCACATAAAACACGAGTAAAAGCGTCGTATTTTGTGTTGCTCATGCACAATTAGGGGACTGATAATCGTTGATTGATGTAAATCTCACGCTGATAAACGGTTCAAGATGGTTTACAACTTATTAGGGTTGTTGGGGGTCACTTTCTTGAATATGCCTATGCCTATTACTCAAGTGACAAATCTTAAAAAACCTCCATTAATCAATCAATGATCACATCACTCCTAATCATTTGTGGAATCTAGCATATAATAAACTGCCCTTTTTCTTTTTAATGAATGAATTAGTAACAGCCCATTTGTAAACTGATTCTCCAGAAATCAACCCACTCCGCTATCAATCAAAAACAAAACCAAATGACTAGTGCAATTTTTACTCGTTCCTAACCTAACCTCGAAAACAAATGCGTTTTTATCAGACCCTCACAACAAATAACAAACATCAATTGAATCAATCAATCAAAAACGAAAAGAACAAATCACAGAAAAACAAAGCACGCTGCTTCCTGGGCGTTAGCTAGCAGCAACATTAGCGACAGTCACGAGAGGTCCAGCAAAAGCTTCGGAAACGAGAATATCAACAAAGGAAGATGGAGGGGAGTGTGATCTAAACTTAGGGATCTTAGGTGCTAATCAGGAGGGAGAAAGGGCGGAAGAGGGTATTTTCCGGCTTTAAAAACATAACTGCAGATGCCATAAGCCTCTCCGAAACTTCATTGGCATTACACCGATAGTTCAACCGACGGAAACTTGGAAAAATCAAGCCGATAATCCAAGAGTTAAACTAGTGATAAACAATATAAACCTCCATCAAGCAACCAATGATCACATCATCCAAATCACTTGTAACATCAAGCATAACATAATTGACCCATTTGTACACTGTTTCAACCTACTCCACCATGAGCATCTATCTCCATAAGAATTTGACCTAATCTAACCTCAAACAAAACATCATTTTTCATCAATGATGACATACATTACAATTCTAATTGCTAACAAACACAAATTTAGGCAAGGAACCGAAAAACAAGAAGCAAATTAGTAGTGCAGAGAAAGAAAAAAGTTACTGAATATACCTCTCCTGGGCTTAGCAGCAACCTTAACAACCGGTGCAGATTTTTTCTCCGCCTTGGCCTCCTCCTCCGTCGGGTAAAGCACCCCGTCAATCCCCTGCACCGAAATCCTCCCGTCCGTATAAATATCGGGATCAAACAAATACGCCGAAACGTCCCCCTGCCCGAATTTCACCGACCCATCAGCCTCCTGGGCCACCACCTTATGCGGAAGCCTCAGCGTGTCGTACCGCACCTTCCCGAACCTCTTCACCGAATTATACATACTCTCCTCAGTCTGGTACTCCGGTATGATGTGGTAGTACACAATCTGCTCTGGCGCCCCCGGCTCGCTCAGCTGGTCCGTGGTCAGCTTCGCCATCGCCTCGTCGTTCGGCGCCAGCACCGTCAGCACGTACCCCTCCGAAACCAACCGCCCCATCTCCGTCGCCAAAGACGTCAGATTTACCAGAATGTCCGCCATCTCGTTGTACCCACCGTAGTGGAGGAGAGTGTGGATGAAGTCCTTCACCTGGCTCTCGCCGTCGAAGTGGTGTTTGGGACCGCCGGGTCCGGGGGCGGGAGCTGGAGCTAGAGACGGACCGGGAGCCAAAGCGTCGTAAACCGGCAGAACGGGTGGGGCCCCGACCGGAACCGGAGGAGCCGGTTTCTTCAAGCGGTGAGTTCTTGGGTCGACCTCGGGAGCTCCCTCGGGATGAATGGCGGATATGGTCCGAAGATTCCGCCTCCGGTTGAAGTCGTCCTCGACGGAGCGCGGGATCAGGAGCCGCTCGATCCCGTGGATGACGCCGTCGGGTCGGGTCACATCATCAGGTCGGATGATTTGAGCGGAGTTAACTGATTTGCGGCCGGTGGGCTTGTGGGTTGTCAAATGAAGGTGCTCGTGGTTGCCGGAGAGGGTCTTGTGGTGACGACCCGACCCAGAGTCCGGCCACTGGGTCGACCCGATGCGACTGGGGATAATGTGGAACATGAGCAGCGTCTGTAGGGACTTCAGATTACCCGGTTCAAGCAAGAAGCGCTTGAATTCCGGGTCGAGCTGGCGCTCCAAAGCCTCGTTTTTCGGGGCGAAGATGGTGACGTTGTGGTTGCCGACGGCCTCCTCGAGGGTCTGGAGGAGGAGGGCCTTCTCGACGAGCTCGGCCAGCTCAGTGTAATGCGAGTCGAGGAGGGCGACGAGGACGGAGTTGGAGTTGACTGCCGTGGTGGAAGATTTGTTAGATGGCAATGCGGCGGCGGCGGCGGAGAGGATGAGGGCGAAGACGAAGAAGAAGAAGCGACCATAGATCTGGGAGACCATGGCGCCCGAAAGGTACGGAAAACAAATCGGAGTTGTTGCTGGGTGGCTGGCTGTGGTAATGCTGGAGTTGTAGTTTTGGCGGTGGTGGGAAGTGGAAGTGGAAGTGGAAGCGGAAGTGAAAGAGGAGGAAGACGAAGAAGAAGAGAGAACAGAAGAAAGGAGTCGGGGGTTGTGAGATTAAGAGGCTTCAGAAAAATGTGAGAGATATGAGAGTTAATTTGGTTGACAGGCTGGAGGTGGGGACCACACGGAGACTTCCTCTCTCTCTCTCTCTAAGTCTCTCTCTCTACAAGTACTCACCACCTGCTGCTGCTGCTGCTGCTGCTCTCTCTCTCTCTCTCTAGAAAAGCTTTGGCTTCGAGATAGTTGAGTTGTGTGGAAGTGAAGCGAAGCTGCGGGAGTTGAAGTTGAAGCCACGCCAGTTGTTGTTGTGTTGATAGAAAAATGTTGGACAAAGGACGATGTTGTGTGTTGGGTTGTCAAATGAAATAATAGAGGGATTTTTGGCGGGCAACCGTTTTTTTCGTTGCAGTTTAGTTTTAATTGTGTCGGCTGGAGGATTAGGCATTGCTTATTGGCTTAATTATTGTCTTACTTCTTGTTTTTGTTTTGCGCAAGTAGATCCGCTGGTAAATATTTAATTATAGAATTAAATGTGTCATTGTTACGATAATTCAGTAATTGTTTCATTACAAAGTAAAATTTAAATGGGAGTGAATATGCATGTTATTTTTTATATAAAGTCTTATTATGTTATTACGAAATGAGTGGTGTTAGCGTTACATGCGATTAATGCTATCATGTTCGATATTTTCACTTATCAATATGTCAATTTATAACCAAATTGCATTGCATTAATCGTCAATTTAGATATATAGAATTACAAAAAAAAAAAAAATTATTTTCATTTCCATCCTTAGTTTGTCTATCATCTCTTAGTATAAAGCGAACTCGATATCACTCGTGATATGTTGATGTGGCGTGTCATGATGACAGAGTAGTATAGTATATTTTAAGAAGTGCAGTATGAGAGATTTTCTCATGCAACCAAGATATAGTCTTAGTGGCGTCACTGTCTAATAAATGATTGTCACATGTTCAAAAAATACATTATTTGTTCAATAAACAATTAACACGTAATAAATTGATGACATAAGAAAATGTCTTATGCACTAAGGGGATAAGGTCAGCTCATTCCCACATGTAGTTCCTCCTCTGCAGTGTCAAATCTAAACCAAAATTGTAATTCATATATTCAAGTTATTTGTTGTTACTTGTTAACAACTTATAAACTTCGGACATAAATTAAATTTAATATACACCTAATCATTTTAATGTGCTACTTAATTACAATTAATTACAAGTTCACACCGTTGAATTATCTCTTGTTCATTTTTCATTTCTTTTTGGTAGGGGTCGTTTGAGGGAGTAAAAAAAAAGAGGTTTTATGCTTTAAGTGCTTAATTAGGTTACTTTCTGCAGCAAAAGCACAAATTAAAAAAAAAGTATTTTTTTTAATCAAATTCTTGTTTGTTTTATAATATAGAAAGAGTTGGTAAAAGTTGAAGTCGCATGTGAGTTGGTGAATAAAGGCAAGCCGAAGCCGAAGCCGAAGCCGAAGATTGTGGGTAGCTCAAAAGGCTTCGCGGCTCTGTCGGTGTCCTCCGATTTTACAAAGAAGAAAATCACGAAGAATGCCCTCGGTTCTACGCTAAGCTACAAAAACACCCCCCACGTCACCCTCTTAAAGCGCGCGTGTGACGCGTGACCACACTTTTCCTCTCGCTTATTATTAAAGCCCCAGACGGTGACGTTTTGTCCACTGGCAGATTGCTTGTCAGCCTCAGCTGTCCTAAAATTCCAATGTCCACATAAACACAATACAAATAATACAACCATTCTACCATTCTGTTTACTCTTCTAAGGTGTCATATTTTTCGGTGTGCTAAATCAAATTATAAATAAAATTTTTAAAAATATTTTTTTTTATACAAGCGATACTTCAGATCAATTTATATTTAATAGAATGATAAAATTTTAAACTCAAAAAGCAGTGAGTTAAATTTTTAATAATTTAATTTGTGACAAATGACAATCTCTCGTGAACTTTAGAAACTGCATTGGCATAAATAAAATATAACTTTGGACGGCACATTGGTGAGATTAAACAAATTAATTAATTACTTTGGTAAAAGATTATGATGGTGTAATTTGGTGTCTAATGTCCAAAGATCTAATTATGCTATTCTTAAAAAAGAAGAAGATTTGATTATGCAATTTAAAAAAGAAGAAGATTTGATAATTCAATTATGTTTGTTTCGTAGAGATTTCATTTCATTATGTTATAGATAATGCAACAACGGTTAACTAGTGGACAATAATTCATAATTTAGTAGCTACATTATTTATAAAATGAAGTTCCTAGTCTCTAAATTTCGCTCTTTCAATTTTATTTTATTAACTTATGTTACAATTGACACACCCCGACCCGAATGCCCACGTAGACACCGGATTTCGAGGCGTGCTGACTGACCACTCCGTAGGAGTGACGAAGTCATAAGAAGATTAAATAAGGAATTAGGAATGATAAGCAAAATTTAATCAGAGTTTAAAGAAAACACGGAAGTGTAATGTGGGTAGAACCCATTATTACATAGTGTCAGAGCTAGGTGCAGTAAAGAAAATTATTCCCATCCAGTAGGATGGATATAGCACACAACAAAAAGGAAATTAACATACACTGAAGGGATAGAAATAAAGCTACCAGCAGCTGCCACCACCGAATTGTCGCCAACTAAAGTCTAAGTCCTGGAGGGGCGAAAAACAAGGGTGAGTGGGCCAATATCGAGTTTTAAGCAAAACGTTTCCAAAACTTTAGGTATAACCCCTCACTGTAAAACCCGTAGATTTAACAAAATATTTAATACTAAAAATAAGTATCTAACACAAGTAAACGGGCTAACGCCCACAAGGATACGGGTATAAAACATTTATCACAGTGAAAATCAATCATTACTTATCGCATAGAATATGCACACGAGTCATGCATAAAGTAGCTACATGACAGGCTGGGTGTTAAAATAATACGCTCTAGCACTACATGCACGTGAAGCTGGCACAGAATGTGCGTCATAACGAGTCTAGTCGCCGAGGCGACATAGACAGGCTGGCACCTACAATGGATCCAAGGTGAGCGTGTCGGTGCGTGTGAACATACACGTGAAGCTGGTCCTGGCCCAGACAATGCTAACACCGTGCATTATGCGTGATAAGTAATACAGTCAAAATCATGTGTATGCATGCCAATAGTTTCGTCATAAACCAAATCATAATTCAATAACCAATAAATAAGAGTTATCACAAAATATTCTAATATCATAAAATAGGCATGCCACACATATATTTCATAAAACACGTTAAAACATATGATAGTAGTATAAAAAGGTTAAGTACTAGGCCCACTCACTGGTAGATGGTCGGATCGTAGCCCCCGTAGCGTGCCTGAGCTCGCTGCTCCTTCGGATAGGTCTCACCTATATGAGAGTTTACTAAACTAATCATTTTACAAGTCTATTCTAATTAAGAGTAATGAAAAAGACTTGAAATCGCCTTTGTTTGCTCGAAACAGGACTTGAAACAGTCGGGAAATGGGTTCACGCGCCGCCACAAGGCAACACGCGCTGTCACGCGCACGCACGCGCTCCCACGCGCGCTCACGCGCCCCCACGCGCGCCACGCGCCGGCTGTACACTCGCCGTTAAAGTTAACGGCGTGCCGTTAACTTTAACGGAATATTCTGTTTAGTTAACGGAATATTCTCTAACGGCGTTACGGAATATTCCGTCGCCGTTAGGGAATATTCCTTGATGGCGTCAAAGATAACGGAATATACCTTTTGGAATATTCCCCGGTTCGGACCGGGGCTTGCTGACGTCACGGACCGGCTCGCTGACGTCACGCCGCTGCAACTCCGGCCGCCGAGCGCCGCCGGAATCTGGAGAAGATGGCCGGAAAACTGGAAAAATCACAGAAGCTCATTTCTTCACCATTTTCCACGAATTTTATACCAAAATGAAGCTGGAGTTGCAAGGAATTGGTTTTTACCTAGATTTAGGCCAAAAGATGGCCGGAGTTGGCTGGAAATAGCCTCGAAAGGCTCGGCCAATATTCGAACTCGTCGATCCTCGGCCTTAAACCAGCATGCAAGGCCTGGGTTTAAATCCCCAGGCTTCTAGGAGTCCACTGGTGTCAATTCCAGGTCGGATCGAGGCCTGAATTGATGTGGTTGGCCGAAGTGACCTCGCCGGAGAAAATGGCAGGTTCTGGTTTTTGGTTTTTCTCGGATTTCTAGGTTCGCCAAGGCTCGAGGATGATGATGGCGATGCACAGGGATGATGGGTGAACCAAGGTATGGCCGAGAAGAATGGTGACAGTGGCACGGGGTGCCTTGAGTAATTTGAGAGTTTCAGTTTTGGATTTTTCTGCAGTTTCTGGTTAGACAGAGTCTTAGGTTCGAAGATGGTGAAACTCACCAGCACAAGGCTGGCTGTAGTGAGCTCGAAGATGGCAGGTTCGAAGGCTGGGTGTTGTGAGAAAATTTCTGGGCTCGGGTGTGCAGTGAGTTTGCATGTAGAGTTTCAGTGCAAACAGGTATGTGTTTGGCTCAGGAGAGAGATGGCAGAATTGATGAAGATGGTTGTGTGAAATAATGCACACTGGTGCATGAATTATAAACCAAGGTCAGTCAACCTTGATTTACCAAATTTCAGAATTTGCCCACTGCATGTCAACTTACATGCAAGAAAGGCTGGGGTTTCAGTCTGAACAGATGCAGGCCAACTGGCCTTGCAAAACCATGGGAAATCCACGGTTTTGAAATACTGCTCGTGGCAAATTACCATTTTGCCCCTAATTGGAACTTGTCCGTTACAAGTCCGAATCAGGTGCCGTTCGCGTCTACGTGTTCGTATCGAAGTGTACAATACGAAAAATACGTCGAAAGTACGGAAATAAGTGAATAGAAAATAATTGTCCACGTAGGACTCAATAAGCCACTAGGGGCATTTTCGTCATTTTACACCGTCGGGGAATAAAATACAATATAATTAGGGACGGGATGTAACAACAATTCAAAAAAGTAAAATTTATTATTTGAAAAGTTTTCACTCGCAAACTCTTCAAATTTGATTCTTTTATTTTTCTTTATTCATCATTTATAGAGACAATAGGCTTGAAACTCAGTTTGATTAAAAGTATTCGCTCTTCACCCTCACACTCGAAGTCCCAAATTCAATTATCCTCCCCCTAGGTTTTATAAATGTACTTGCTATAAAACTATCAAAAATTGATCGTGTGATGAACAATTTAAAGAGAAAGATTGAGAAAAACATTGTATGTGTCCACTATATAAAAAAATTCATTTTATTAAAGAGATTATGGAGAAATTAGTTGGTACAAAGTACTAATCGGGAGTTAAACACACGAATGAATTTTGCAAATTGTGAAGAGACAATCGGGTTAAAAAAAAAACATTTTAACCTTTTGAAGCTTGAAAGTTACCAAAGAAAAACCTTTAATTTTTTAAGCGCACACACCAACTATTTTGCTTAATTTATACCCCACTTTTTCCAACTTTTCTAGAATCTCTCTTTTTTATGTGCCAATTGTTGTGTAACGCATAGTTGGAAAATGATATAGCAACTTTTGATGTGTTTCCTCTACTTAATTCCTGTACTTTAAGGTTGAGTGTCTCCCTAATTTGGAGATAAAGTTTTTTTTTTTTTTTTTTTAATTTAAGGGGTCTAAAGATTTAGGAAAAAGATGATGACAGTGGAGTTGCCATTAGGGTTATAAACCCCTCTTTACTTTGAGAATAAGTTTTCGGGTGTGGTTTCAATGCTTCGTATTATTATGATACATGTGTTTTAACTGTTAGATTTGATTTTACAACTGTTTAGATCTCAATGCTACGTAGTATTAAAGAAATTTTCTAAATATTCATCTAAACTTTCAAGTGTTGAATTGTTCTAGTGGATAAGACATTTTTCTTGATCCTAATGCATTTCGGGTTCGAACACTCAATTGAGTTTAGAGTACAAATATATATTCAAAAAGTTTCATCTATACTTCAAAATGTCAGTGACCATCTTTAATGATTTATGGTGAACAACATGTAGACCAAGAATTATTTGAAAAATGTATCAAAGAAAGTGTATCTATTATGTTTTTGTTTTTTGTTTCTTGAATGAATCATGATATTGTTTGAGCTTTTAATGCAAAATGAAAATGCATTCTTGGTCCCCATTGAAATTTTTTGTTGTTCCTAATAAAAAAAACCATGGTTATTATTGTAATACTGTTTGTGAGCTGATTAATTCACACCGATTTTCTCCTTTTCCACATTTTTAGTTATTTGTGACACCAAATTCCACATTCAAGTGAACCAAAGAGTGTCATTATATTCGTTACATTCAAGGTTTTGTGCGTAAAAATTCGCAGATGCCAATTCACAAAGTACTTAACATTTTCATCAAAAATGGAGTTCATTTAGCTTTGGAGTGCCAATTCAGTCCTCTAAGTTTGAGTGTGGACGATTTCAAAACTTAAATGCATTCCTTTGCTTATTATCAAGCCCGTCTCTCCCTCAAATCCACAAATACGGTGGCAATTAGTTTGGCCAAATTGACCTTATATGTTTTATTAAAGTTTCTTTCAATTGAAGAGTTATTTGATGTTATCTCGAATGTCCTTTTTAATATTTGTATGAGTTCTTAATATTCTAATAATACTGCTATCATTTCGTCTCAAAAAAAAAAAGTGAACAAATTTCTCCCCTAAACCATCCTTTACAAAAGGGGATGACTATCCTTAACAAGTATGACCACTTACTTACAAAGTCAAACTTGTATGGTACATACCAATGATCTGAGCATTGAATGGTTTAAGATTCATTTGGAGACCACCGCAAATTAATTTGAGACCATTCAATAGTATGTACCACCCAAGATTTTTCCAAACATTCTTTGATAACTTAAACATCAGAGGTTCTCCAGCCGTTACCACACCAATGTCAGAGGTTCTTCAACCCTTATCAATTGTCTCCCTCCTTATAGGTTCTGAGTGCCGATGCTAGAGCATGAGTAACAGTGAAGACTAGAGATTTGACACTCAGATAGTTGATCCATATGTAGACATCAACAATTTGCCTCCTAAAACGAATCTTGAGTCTCCCCATAGCCTCGAGAACTGAAAAAATCGTCACTTAACCTCCTGAAACTCACATTCCATCTCACCTTGCCTTGTTTTCGTCTACTCCACCTAAGATCCGAAAAGTCGGCATACATGCAGAGATACTTTCAACATTTCGCAACCCCAACCCTCCCTCACCTCATTCATGCCGATGGAACCCATACATTCAATAAAAACGTGCAACATGTCTAGCCAGTTAAAACTCCAAAACATAAAAGGAGACCAACAACCACACCAACTTGAAGGATCTTAAATGGAGTAGACGGAAACATGGCAAAGTGAAATAGAATGCGAGTTTAACTTTAAACTCCTTTCGCAAAATGAAACGGAAGGTCAGTTTCAAGATATTAAGTGACGATTTTGCGACGAGACTAAAAGAATAAAAAATAGAAGCATTATTTAAATATGGGCTATGTTGTAGCTCACACCACCTTCTTAAGCCCAATATGTGAAAGGGTCCGACATGAGACATTAGTAAGAAAATGCTAATGGTGAAATTTAAATATATTACACATGCATTTCTATTTTATCAGGCGGCTTGAGGAGCGGATCCAGTTTTGCGGGATGTGTGAGACAGCAAGGTCCATCAGCATGCAAGGTCGGAAATCCAGCTAACTATCTCACATCCCTCAAAACGACATCCCGCTCCTCAAGTTGTTCCTGTATTACACAACATAACAGAAGGAAAGACAGAAATCACAATTCAAGAGGGCAACTTAGAAAGCATTTTGGCACCTTAACTAAAGGGTGGGTAGATTTTACTTATTTCCATCCTAAATGTTTAATGAAAAAATAGCTGGTCCTGATAAGGGTGTTAGTGAAAATTTTAGAGCCCGATTGAAACGAATAACGTGTAACGCCATATTGGTCTGCAGATTATTTATCATCTACTGGCGATAGACTCGGAAAGGCTTCCACAACATTTCTCCTTAGCATCCAAAACAATTCAGTGCCAACACAGACCATCCAGACATAATTAAAGCACCATAGGTTGGGTTATATATAAAAACATATACATAGATATACCCATTTATAAAATGTCTGTCCAGATGGATGCTCTTCTGTCTAGACCTCCTCTTCTTTATTCGAATTCAGACCTCAATCAAGATAGTTTCCACATACCCGAATACTTCAACTCCGGCCTGAAGTGCAAAGCATCTCATCCTCAGCATCCCATGTCTGGAGAAAAGGGTAACAACCTTAAAACCCACACTAAACTCAGATAACTTGGATCAATACGACAGGTGTACAAATAAATTAAGCTCAAAGATTTCAAACTTAGAAAAAACTTCATGCGAATTAGTTGAATTAAGGTCTTTCGTTTAATCACAGATATCTTAATTTCTCACACGCACATAAAAAATACATGGCAGAACAATCGGCGGCAGAAATAACTGTCAGCCTAATTCATAGAGCAGCCAGCCAGGCGGCATATAGTAAAATCAGGCGTGATCATGTGATTAAGAGTAAGACTGTTAAACAAGGAAAGTTCAAATGCTGAGGTGATGGGCCCGAGGTGCTGCGCACATAACAAATATTGCCGCAAGCACAGAATTCAAATCAAAATTGTAAATTCTAACTACATCAGGAGCCTAATAAGTAACAATGGTGGTGAAAACAAGTCGTAAATAAGGTGGTGACACGTTGGTAATGAAGTGGTTTACTTTGATACCAGAATAACAAAATTCAAAACAACGACATTATTACTCACCTAAATTATGAAATGCTGAGGATAGATGCATTGCTGAAACAATTAATAGCAGATCAATGTGAAGCAGAACCTGTGGCACACGTAGTACCAGGCCTATTGTTATCATTCAAAGGGTTTTCTCCACGGGTCTCTGTTCTGGTTGCACGGTTCTGGTTGCTCTGCTCTGCAGCAGAACCATCTGCCATATGACTCGATCCAGAAGACTGGTTGTCCGTACCATTATCTCTTGTATCAAGGCGCTCCATCATTCGAGTTACGGTGGCAATTCCAGCATTAACTTCTCTACGAACTTCAGAACTGAGTTCTGACATAGAAGTGCTACGAGAGAACAGCCTCTCCTTCAATCCTCTTGTACTCCTCGAAAACGATTCCTTGTACCTTATGTACAAATACAACAAATGAAGAAGGTAAAAGAGCAAACCGGAATGTATACATACATACATGCACATTAAACTAGTAAGGTGATGTCCAAAATAGATCAGTGGTCACTTTGTATCATACCTCATTGACATGGAATTAAACTTAGATTTCAGAGACTCTGAAAGAGAGTGAAGTTCTGACGGTCCTGCTCTGTCCTGATTCAACGACGAGGCATGGCTAGTAGAGTTCCTACAAAAAAGATACTAATTAGTCATACAAATGCCTAGCATAGAAATACATACAGTATTCTGATCAAGACAATAACATAAATGCAACATAAGAAAATGATTACTACCAATGACTAGAGGAATTTCCTTGACGATTTCTATGCATTCGTGAAGACCCAGATGGTGAGGAAGAAATTCCATCACTCTGAACAGAAGGATATTGTGCACTCCTTCGTGATGATTCATCCCCATCTGAAGTAAGTGGGGTAGATGGACTTGCTACAGTTATTTCAGCTGGTTCACTGTCCCCTCCTGGGGCATGGACAGGACCAAGAGGAGATGCACTAGGATGAGTAGAAGGTACCGGGATGTGTGGATGACCACGAGCAGATGACCGGCTCCTATGGCTTTCCCTTCTACCATGGTGGTGGGCCCTTCCCATAGAAGCAGCAGCTGCCAAGTGCTGAATTATGCGCTCTTCAAGTTCAGCATTGGTAGTACCCACAGGTAACTGCATTCCATTGCATAAACACATTAAATACCATGATGAAACAATCTTAAAATTTATACTTTTATGGGGCATTTGATTGACCGGACTAGGACTGGATTGGGCTATTTAACACCAATTCTAACTTGGACCAAACATGGAGTTGATTAACAACTGGATAATCTGGGATTATACCTTCTTTATGTGGGCTTAGACCATTTAACATGAGGGGACTAAATAGAACCAACCCAACCCAACCCAACCCAACCCAACTCAAACCAATCCAATCCAATCCCTGTAATTAGTCCAAGCCAAGTCAATCCTATGTATCAAACGTGCCCTAAATGTTTTATTCGTGTGTTTTTGGACAGCTAAATATTGGAACACAGCCTTGTAATGCTTTAAAGAACCAAAGAATTATTCCAACAACAAAAACGATAGAAAGAAGATGACGGACATGCTGAAATTGAAAATCGCCAAGGGTGGGATGATGAAATATAGTTGCATTTCTTGCTGTCTCCCTAAATCTTCTCTCCCGTTCTACTCCCTCCAGTAATTCTTGACTGCCAAAATACATACGCATTTCAGTTAACTCCAGGTAAATAGTTATAACACATGTCAAAATAAATAATGACAAAGATGAACCTGCAAGGATCCTTCAAGCTAATGGATTGCCAACACATGGGACATTGAGAGCTTCGCTGGCACCTATATGAATGTATAATACTGTTAGATTCAGAGTGTCTACCTGTCCCCAATAACATTATACACTGATAATTCATTCCCAATTTGAATAGTTATTAATGAAGTAAAGATGCCTTGTAAAGGCGTTCAAGATAAAACTTGAAACCCAGACATTGTCTTAAAGCCAAGAAAGACTACGTCAAGTCACCAAAAAGGAAACTATAAGTGGATCTCACATTAGGAGACGAAATCCAAAATATTAACATCTTTATGAAGTCATAGTTTAGATTTACATTTTCAGGGAAATGGAACTATGCATAGAAGGAAAACATATCAGCTGAGTCACTGGACCCCATATAATAAAGAATGGTGCTATCCCCACACCCACACCCACACCCAATTCCAATATCCCCACCCCAACCGCAATTTAAAGAATACTAATCAACCCTTCCCACCCCCATTATTCCCGTACTGCAGCATCTCCTTCCATATCCCTAATGTTAATCTTTGCTAAGTAAAGACGGTGGTGTCCATGGATGCTGCCCATGGTGGCTCAGTGCCCTAAAAAAACTTGTAATACTTGGTGATCAATTACAAATTATTAAATAAAAAGTAAGATAATTGATTTTAGTAAGAGCCATAATTGAAACTAATAAGCTTTATACCACTCAAGGATGCAGTGGAGGTGAAACTCATGCTTGCAAGAAGTAACCTGCAAAGCAAGACACGGAATGGAATTAAGGGTAAATCTATATATGATCAATGCATGAATACAAAGCATAAGATTCTCATGTGCGAGAAGAAAACAAAAAGGAGGATACACTTGTTGATATATTACCACTGAAGGATCACTATCGCAAAACTCCTCAAGGCATATGCTGCAGGCCTCACCATAAGTCTCTTGTATTCCCCCTTCCACAAATGCAGCAGCTGATATCATATGACTTTCAGCCTCCTTTGCCTCCATTTTATCTGGAATCTTTTGACACACAAAACCCAATTTCAACATTGATCAGTAGAGTGCATGGTTCGTGAAAAGTAGCATAAGTAAATCCCAAACAGAATGAGCATCTAATCTCAAGAGTTAACCAATCTCAGTCCTAAATATTTTAGAAGTAAAACAAGTAACACATTTGCAGCTGCAGCTGCAGGCTAAGTTAATAAATTCTCATGAGTAGCCAAAATCATAAACCCAGCTCAGGGAACCTCAACCTATCAACTGAGGCCGTCGACACGAATATCTTAGGTCTTATCCTATTTAGCTTTATCTGGGACCACATCCACTGTTAATTTTTTGGAAAATAGTTTCTTAATTTACCACTGTAACCATTCTGGCCTTCCTCTAGTTCCCTTTTTCTATTTGTCGAAACTACACATTCGTAAAATTGATCTGAAAACGTAGCATTTCTTAAAATGCTTAATTATATCTATGAAACCTGAGATGGAGAAATTCACACACTGTATTATCAACACTAAAAATCAAGACCACTCCTTTCTTCTGTTTGGATAAAAAAAATCACTTCTTTCTCAAAGAAGTTGACTGATCTAGGTGAAAGCTTATATATGTGTTTAACGAAATGTTTCATGTAGCATGCCGAACTCAAAGCGAAAAACTATATCTTTCATAGTTGTATCAGAGATTATCAAAAGCTCTGGGATGTACTGCGCCGATATTATTCCATAAGAGTAGAAATGCTACAAATTGCCTCTAGATATTTCAAAATTCAACAGTCTCAAACATATATCCCATGGTATTTTGGCAGGTGTATCCTCCACAACTATAATTAAACAATCTTTTACCTTTCTGCCCACCAGCAGAGAAGCTGCCTATAGCCAATTTCATAACAAACCATGAATAACATGGGATAAATTTGGAAAAATCGTTGTTTATAATCCCCTTTACCAAAGTTCAAATCAACCTCCCCGTACTTTAGATTAGATATCGCTTGAATACAAAAAAAATAGTTTCATATAAAAACTCCTTTACACAGGATAACATTTTGTTTAACATACACACATATCATCATTCATCCATCCATTCCATCCATTTGTTTATTTCGAATATACAAATACATATGCAAATATATGAAACCCAGAGGAAATAATAAACTTAATAATCAAATACCCCGCACCCAAGTTCAAATTCCCCTCCCCGTAGTTTTTATTAGATTAGAATATCGCCAAATACAAAAATGTAGCTTCATATAAAAAAAACCTCCTTTAAAGTTTAAACAGGATAACATTTAGTTTAACATAGACACATATCATCAATAATCCATCCATTCCATCCATAGGATCATTCAAATATACATACATATTCAATTATATGAAACCCAGATGAAATAATACTCTGAATAATCAAATCAAAGCAACAACATAATTGAAAAGTAAAAAAATAAAGCTTCAGTCCTAAGAACAAAAAAGATCAAAACTTCAATCAAATTCCAAATAAAAAATTGATGAGTTTTGATGGGTTTACCTCCATTAAGGGGATTTAGAGACGGTAGTCAAGAAATTCAGAGAAGAACGACCATGAAGTTGCAGCAGATCGATCTCTGAATTTCCCAACCAGGAGAACCCCACTAGAGATTCATAGCCACCAAGCCGGCAGCCAAACGAAATGAACCACCCTACAATTCAGCGGTGCACAATTGATTGATCAATGGTTAAAAAACAGAAGAACAAATAAATAAAAGATGAAATAATAAATGAAATTAATGGCGTTTATTTCCACCATTTTTACCTTCAAATTTTGGTTCCTGGTTGCTTTGTTTTTGTTTGGGAAAATTCAGGTTTTATACTGCTGTATTTTCACGTAAGCAAAATCAGTTTCACAAAATTACGGAATGCAAAGTGTTTTAACGTTTTCATTGGATATAACCTATGTTTCAACAAACATATTGATTTCACCTAATTATATGTTAAAATATTAAGATTAGGAACATCATTTTTTTTTTCTAAAAATACAACTTTTTTTTTATGCGTGCCTTCCCCACTTCCCACGTTTGGGGTTTTTCGTTGCTTTATTTGTTTTGTCTTTTTTGTGCGTTGGAAAACAAACCCCAACCCCACAATCACGACATATCACAATAGAGAAAGGGCAGGCCTCAAGATTCAAGTTCAACACCACCCATTGGATGATTGGATCTTATCTTTTCATGGGGTCATTTACTAAAGTATTGCTTTTTTTTTTTTTGTTTAAATTTTAGGCCCATACCCTAGTGATTTATTTTTATTTTGTATATTTTTGTGTTTTTGTGATTAATAATTTAGTAGTTGGATTTGTTTCCATTTTATATGAATACCTAGAAGATTTTAACTTATTCATCCTATTATGTTAGTTTTTATTTGATGGACAATTGGACATACAAGATAATATAGTTTATTGAATACAAGATTGGTATGGCATGCAATCATAAATACCAACTTATTAATGGTATTTAATCAGAAGACATTCAGAGTACTTCAGCAAATATTAGCTACTTCTTAATTTATTGATATTTTTTTAATCAATATTAGAAGCGGTCGCAAGCTCGAATTAGTCTTTTGTCTAAATAGTAGCTAATGCTGATATTTTAGAAAATGTGGTTTTAAAGCAACGCCCAACTTTTTGAAGTCACCCTCCCAAGGCTGGAGCAACTTTAAGTTAGGGTAAGCTCCAGCCCAATGCAAATCTTGATTAATGAAGTTTTAGGGGTATGACTTTAGTAATACGTAGTATTAAATACTATTGTCTTTTTAACTATTAAAATTAGAGGTAAAAAAAATGTATTAATCCAACCCATTAAATTGTCGTAGTATCTAAAACTACGTATGACTAAGGTTTTTTCGAAATTTTAGTGCTAATTCTTGTGAAGTTCATTCATTTACTGAAAATTATCTCACCTTGTCCAAGCCACTCCACCTTTTACAACTTATGGGATTAAAAGCCAATCAGCCGCACATAATAGATTGAAAAAATAAAAATTGTACCCATCACGGTTAAATTTCTAGCTCCGCCCTTGCACCCTTCTTGTTGAAAACAACCAATACATACTTTTAAATTCATTTATTAATTAAATCCACCAAACCCAACTTATCCAAAATACTCTTAGTAATTATTCACTCATTAGTTAAAAAAGATAGATTACACAAATACACATCGATGGTCTTAGATCGTGAACTTCTCCACAAACCAATAAAATATCCATCATGAATGACGATGACGTTAGAGATTTTAGGAGCATTGGAAAACCGTGACAGCTAATGGCAATAGTAGTGCTTACTATTGAACATGTGTTCAGTTGAGGGCATTTTGTTGTGTTCAGTAAGCACATGTTCAGTAGTACTAGGGTTTAATAATATTTTTCTTCCAGTATTCAGCATACGACAATCGAATATTTTGAGGATTTTTGGATGCTGGTTACTAAATCGTTGCATAGTTTTCGGTTGATTGCTACTGATAAGGGTAATTTCAGATGGATTAGACCGAAAACAAGCTTTCCAATTCCAATACAAAAAACCTTTCGAAAGCAAACTTTTAATAGATGATTGGGGCAATTATGACATAATACGTTAATTATGCATCATTTTCGACATTCATGTGAGTCAAATTTGAGAAATTTGAGATCTTTCACTTACATGAAGAAAAATATCATTAAACCCTAATACTAGTTTATTAGTGGTGTCATCTCTAATTACAGAAACAAAACAAAAAATCATGTTGTATCCTAAAGACAAACTAAAAAAATAAGAGTTGTGTTATGCTTATCTCATTGTCTTATCTTCTCACTCACCTTATATTTACACTCATCATAAAAAGTGAAAAAACACAAACTCTTTTCCCACCCACCATTATTCCCAAAAAAACCCTTACATATTTCTTTTTCAATTTTTCCTTGCTTTAAAAAAGTTATTATAATTAAAAAAAAACAATTATCATTAAACAAAATTACCCTGCAACTCCAAATATCACCAGCAGCACCTCCCCAAAAAAATCCCAGAACAGTCACTCTACCAACCAAATCCTCAGCCCAACCGCACCACCACCCCCAAAATTCCATCTCAAACGTACCAACACCCTCAAAACCAAGCCGAACCAACACCCAGCGCCCTCAGTCGCCAACCATCGCATCACCACCACGTCCCGAAAACTGGAGAGAGAGAGAGAGAGAGAGAGAGAGAGAGAGAAGTTTGAAAAAGTAAATAAAATTCAGTAATTGAATTGAAATTTGGAAAAGCTTTGCTGTAGATATGAGGCGATTGGAAGAGCTTCATTCATAGTTTGGTGCTTGCTATGGCTTTTTCCTGACATCAGACTCCTCCAAATTCAATATATGGTAGGTATCCAAATTGTTTCCAAACCAAATACGATACCGGCTACTGAAGGGAAAGAGGCTGAGTGGATTATCGGGGTTCTAATTGTGGAGGTGGAGACAGTGGCGAAGCCAGGATTTCTTGAGAGGAGGGGCGAACTTTGTTGTGTTTCTAACAAAAGCACTTTCAACAAAAGTGTTTATGAAAGGGGCCATTACACAATATGCCCTTCACATTTAAAAATAAAACAGATGAAAGGTATAAGGTTTACAAGATTTATCATTGACTACAAGTAGATAATTTTGTGCAGGGTGCTTACTGCTATATTAGCTTAATTTAGTGATGCAAACTTTACGGTGTACCTAGTTTCAGAATAGATAACATTTTCTGAAGCAATTAGATTGTTAAAGATTAATAATAAAGACAAATCCCCACTTAGTTTACAAAATTCATCCAAAACAAGACACCACTTTAGGAACTCTTCTGGAAGACTCAAAGTCTCAGTCTCTTGCAACCACGAGACTGTTAATCAGTTATCACCTATGTGATCAAAACAAAAGTGCCGTGACACAAACAAACCCGCTACCAATTAGCTTTCCAGCCCCACCAACTTAAAAAAAAAAAAAACACTCAAGAATTTCCCTTTCTCCACCAGTCTCACAATTCAATTCAGTCCACCACACAATCCCTTATTAACCCCATAACCATTCAGTCAAACCAATTTATTTTTTCTTGTCAACTTCAACTCTAACTTCCTAAAATATAATATCACAACAAACAATATAAATTCCATACATTCGCAATCAAGTCTTCAAGAAACAACCAGATCCATAAACCGAAACCAAATTGGGTAAAATTGAAGTAATCACTTTCGAAAAAAGCAGCAGAGCTTTCGTTTTCATCAAACCAATTGAAGCAAACATTCAGAAGTACAGAGTTACCTGAATGCGCATGAGCAAATCGGAGTTGTGCTTCTTAGCGAACCAATTGTTGTGGTAGTTCTCGCGAGCTTTCTCAATCTCGAGGAGCTCTTTGGGGGTGCCGAGCTTAGGATCGAACTCCCAGACAGCCTGCTTCAAAATTGTTCACAGCAAACACAAAAAAGTAAGACCAGAGAGAAGAAACAAAAACAATGGCAGCTAATAGCCTGATAGCATATTTCGGCGTTGCTCAATTTTCGGCAGAACCAGGGTCTCCAGGGGGGGTTCGGGGGCTTCAATACCTTCTTTTCCCGGCGAGCGGAGGGGCGACCGCCCCCCTTCGCTCCGTAGTAGCTTCGCCAGTGGGTGGAGGGGTTTCTGATTTTTTTTTTTCCTTTTTCTTATTTATGATATTTTAGGTTTTAAGATTTTCAAGTATATAACTAATTATTATGTGACAAGATATGATCGGTTGGTTTTTAAATATTTCAAAAATTATTTTATAAAAAAAAATAATTATCAATAAAATTATCATTTCAAAGTGAATGCGGAAAAAGAGATCAGGGTGGGCTTAGAAATAATAATGGAGTCTTTTTTGCATACTCCAGGGTACGGGGTACTCCGAATTTGTTAACCGTTAGATTTTTATTTTCAAATATAAAAATTAAGATCCAATGATTAAAAAATTCGGAACACCACGTACTTCGGAGCATTCAAAATTTTTTTATAATAATGGGATTGGTCTGCAGAAAAACAGCCACATGTGCAGCTTTCTATATCTTGAGCATCTTACATCTTGTCAAAAGTACACTTATGCTTGCCACTTTGGAGTCACCCTGCAGACTAGTCCTTGTCTCTCCCTGGCCCCTTTTATTTAGCAGCCTCAAAGAGGAGGACCTAGACATTTTGTTGATCAAGAACAAGAACAAAGAATCTCCTCGGCCCTTATTGGCTGCTAATGATCTTTTGCCACACATATGTGTGTAGCCTCTACCTATTAGCGACCAATAATCATAGCATTTTAGACGAGAAAATGCAATTTGTTATCAATAATACAAACATGTACTATAAATACAGTCAAGGGAACCAAATCTCTATCAGAAACCCTACCAAATTTAATGAGTTTGCTTATGGGCAGCTCGTGGTCAATGAAATTTAAGCGTAAAATCTCCTTAAAAAATTGGAAACAAAATACCATCAGATCAAATGATTATTGACTAGTGACAGAGTTTACGAATAATTGTTATGTTCTATGTAGAGAAGTAGTGCGTTGTGAAGTGAAAATACACATGATATTTGCGTTTTTTGGTGAACAATCTGTTGGAGTTGTTAATGTTGTTACTTAATATATAGGTGGGAAAAGCTTAGAGTTGTATGGCTCCATTTATTTCACTTTATTAGTTATAATTGGATTAGTTTCAAGAGCTAAGTTGGACTAACTTGACTTGGACTAAGCAGTATAAAAATTATAAAGCATTTTGTCACATCCCGATCCCAGACGAGCCAGGTGTCGGAAGTGCTGGCCGACACGCGTTAGCGTGACGAAAGCCAAAAAGAAAGTTGAAGGATGAAATAAAGAATAATGAATATTTAATTGAATAAAACAGAGTGCGGAAGAATTGTTAGAATACACAGTAACCAGTGTGAGGGATACAAAGATATACAAACGTATAAAAAAATTCCTACATTGTCATACCACCGCGCCATCCTGACGTCGCAAGGTTCCCAGCCAACTAACCTGGAGGGGCGCAAAACATAAAACGGTGAGTGGGTCAAAAAGCAAAGTTTGATAAAACCGTTGTTTTCAAAAGTTTAGTAACCCCTCGTTTGAAAACAAGTATAATTTGAGAAAATACGTCATACCCGTAGGCATGAACCTCAAAATACTGTCTTGAAAACATTCGGGTACTCCCCGATAATAATTTACTGACATTTGCTCACCCATATGTAAACACACATGCCCAAGTGGCTAAACCACGAGGAACAAGCTAGGTATAAAAGTAATACGCTGAGTACTACAATGACGCGAGTCTAGTGCTAACCACTGTGCACAAATGTGCGTCACACAAGTCCGAGTTGCCTAGTGCAACCTAAGACAGGCTAGTACCTACATGGATCCAATGTTGCGTAGCGGTACTGATAGTGACAGCTCCTAACGTCAAGGCTAGTCCTGGCCACGAGACTGAGTACTATACCTGGGGTGTTATACAACTACTGAGGAGCAACAGTATAAAAACATGCATGGCAAATATAGTACGTGTGTTCTACCTCCAACACACGTAATGAATATGCATCTACGCTAACAGTTAAAGAAAGCGTTGAAAAACCATACGTATATATACATTTATCAAAACAAAGACCCACTCACTCACCTGTACGTAGCCGGGTCGAAGTACCCCGTCCTGGGTAGCCCCGGTAGTCCTCTGGATAGGCCCCACCTATATGAGAAATCACCGGTACAATGATTAACTCAAAAAGGTTACGAATTAACGAATTAATTACACCTATCCCTTGCTTTTGAAATTTGGAGGTCCAAAACACCTCAAAAATTAACATGCATACTACCCCGAGGTAGTACACGTCGTCACGAGTCGACCCGTGAAAACAGATTCGAAAAAGGACCACCCACGCGCCCTCACGCGCGGCTGGAAGGTGCGGAGCCTATGGCTCCACGCGCAGCTCCACGCGCGGCTCACGCGCGAGCCGGTCAACTCGAGCCGGTGAGCCGGTCAACGCGGCTCGGCTCAAGCCGGTCAACACGGCTCGGCTGAGCCGGTCAACTCGGCTCGGCTGAGCCGGTCAACTCGGCTCGGCTGAGCCGGTCAACTCGGCTCGGCTCAAGCCGGTCCAAGCTGATGACGTCATGCTGACGTCAGCAAATCCGGTCTGAACCGGTCTGCTGACGTCAGCATGCCGGTCCAACCCGGTCCGATGACGTCAGCGCCGGTCATCCCTGCCAGGATTCCGGTCGCCGGCGCCGCCGCCGGCCGCCGTCGCCGTCGCCGGAATCTGGGAAAAGATGCCGGATTCTGGGTAAAACTTCAAAGCTTCAAAACTTCTTCGTTTTAAGTCCAAATTGGACGATTCAAGTACCAAAATGAAGCTAGAGATGAGGGGAACAAGATTGTACCATTTTGGGGACCAAAAACTGGCCAGAAGTGGCCTGAAAATGGGGAAGAAGATTCGGCCAAAATGGTGTTCCTCCGTACACGGTGCCATTTCGAGTTTCAAGGCTTGGGTTGGGTTCCCAAGGCCTCCAGGAGTGATTTGGTGATGTGCTTGGGCTCCCTTGAGCTCCAAAAAGCCGAGAAGAAAAGGAAGGATGCCACGGGGTGGCTTGATCAAATTCACCCAAGCTGCTGGGTCGGTTTCTGGGCAGCAAGAAGAATGCTGCAGGGTTCAAGGTGATGAAGCCCAAGTTTTTGGTTCGATTTGGTGAGGATGGTGAAGCCAAACAAAACCAAGAATGGCCACGGGTTGGCCTTGGATGTTTGCAGAACAAGAAGAAGAAGGAGGGAGAAGGAAGTGGCTCGGCCACAAAGGACAAAGCCAGACAAACAAATCCCAGGAAATCTGGGATTGGCCCACGTGGCCTGCAGACATTTGGGCCCCAGCCCAAACAACCCAAATTCGAAATACGGGAAACGCCGAAAACCAACGCCCGTAAAATATTCGTTCGGAGTCCGAACGACGTACGGCTCGCGTCTACGAAATCGTATCGACGAGCACGTCAAGAAAATACAAGTGGATGCGTCGTACGAGTTACGACGCAAGAGTCAACCGAAAAGTCAACCCAGGGGCAAAAACGTCATTTCCCACCTTCGGGAATAAAATAGATTAAATTTTGAACGGGATGTTACAATTTGGTGCAGTGTCAGACTAGTCACAGACTAAAATATCTTTTGCTATTTTTTATTTTAATTCTGCTTAAAAAATTCCAAAAACTAAAAATAATTAACAACCCAGATGATAATTCTTAAAAAAAAAATCCAAATAGAAATTTACTCTCAAATACTTGAACAGCCTCCTCAATCTTCATATGGCCAGTATTTCTTCATCTCTTCCTGCCGACCCACTTACCCATAGGGCTGGGAATTTTGTACCGAAATACATAAACTGAACCGAAAAATACCGAACCGAATACCGAAAATCCCGAAACTGAAATACCCCGATTGGTTCGGTCCCCGATACCGAAAAAATACCGAAATTTCGGTACGGAGTTCGGGACGATATTACTATATATTCGGTAATACTGAACCAAACCGAATTGAAGAAATTCAATTCTCAATTGTCGAAAAATACCGATCAAACCCATCCTTTCCATTCCATCCATCCCCATTGCCATTCGATCGAACCCATCTTTTACACTAACAATCATAAACCCAGTTCAAGTAATCAAACTTCAAGCAGAATCCACAAATCCAATTACACTAAACAGTAAAAAATTTCTACCTTCACAGAAATGGTTCCAGCTAAGGCATCGAGGTCTTCAAGCAACTTCCCAATCCTAACCTCGTTCCAAGGATCCCTGTACTGCTCCCTCAATATGTAATCCGTCGAGAAATTGTACACAATCGTCGTCCTGCTCTGCGATGGCGTTCTGTTCAGCAACTCGCTCTGTGGCGGCCCGTCCTTCGGCGGGTCTAGAAAGAACCTCTCGAAGATCTTCGACCTCGCTTCCCACAGTTCATTCGTCACCGGCGACTAGTACATTCCCAGCCAGAGGCTTATGGGCTTCCGGGTAGAACCGTTGGGGACACCTTGGTCCGGAGGCGGGTTTTCGAAAGGGGAAGAAAGGGTGGCGACGACGAGAATGGCGGCTGGTGAATTGGGATTTGGAGGAGAGAAATTCAAATCCATGGAATTTGGGGGTTTTGGGAATTTGGGTTTCTGGGAATTCAATTCGGTGGATTTGGACTCAAAATGTTTTGGCCATTTCGGGATTTCTAATACCGAAACCGAACCGAAATTTTCGGTATCCCGAACATTTCGGTTCGGTTTCGATATTAGAAATTCCCTCCCCGAAATTTCAGTATCGGTTTTTGGGATCGGTATTTCGGTTCGATTACCGAACCGAAACCACCCCTACCTACCCAGCAGAAATTAGACACCGTTGATCGGAATTGATTTTATAATTGTCAATTTCTTACTATCTTAATAATGGCAAGGAGTCAGGGACCTTCCACGGTTCCACACACATCCCACATCTCTTGATGCAAGAACCCAACCCAAATTAAAAGCTTAAATAGAAAGAAAAGAATCACCAAACCCAAAAATTTTGAATAAAAAAAAAATCTTATCCCACAGATCTCTTGATGCACCTAAACAAAAGTCTGACCCGTAAATTTCATGAGAAAAAAAAGAAGAATTTGAAACTGATAAAAATTCATCATCCAAGGAAACAAGATATCAACTCAAACCTAAACCAGAAAGTGGAAAAAAAAATTTAAAGAAAAAAGATTCTTTGAACAGATAAATCCAAATGAAAAAAATAAAAAAATAAAAATATAGCAGCAAGATGAAGAACCCATGTTGATCCAGCCGAGGAAAGATGAGAGAAACGGGGAGAGGGAAAAAAGGGAAAGACATTTTGACCCAGTAGAGCGAAGAGAGAGACGGGGGAAAGGAGACAGACAGTAATGCAAGCTAATCCTCCACTTCTATTTCGGACTGCATAACACACCAGTTAAGAAGGTTTGGAGTCTGCGCCAGTCCCAGCTAATCCCATTTATTGTTAGTCCTTACCGCACCAAACATGGGATATTAGTCCGATTTAAATTAGTCCCAGTTAAGAAGTGTAACAACCGGAGCAGTTCACACAAAGAAAAACACAAATATATTGAGAAAGGGATGGAGATTTTCTTATATAAGTCTTGTCGTTTCAAGGAAGATTGAATAAAATGGTGGAATTTACAAATCTCAATTAATACGTGATTGGTTCGAACTTCTAACATTCGAGAATAGAAAATTCATCATTTCAACAATTCCTTTTCAATGGGCCACGACGAATGAGTATTTGAACTTCTAACAAGAAAAAGCAAAAGTTGGGACAAATTTCCCGTTAAAATCATCATAGAATCTGATGTGTAGAAAAACGAAAGAAAATGAGAGATATCATTTGGAATTGATTTTAAAACTTTTTTTAAAGTGTGGTTTGAAAATGTTGAATAAAACTTCCACATTTTCCATTCATTACCCAAGTGGGTATAGAATAGATTTCATTGTAATGGATCAAGTGTGAACGCCCATGAATGGAAACTACTAAAAGTGAAATCATGTTTACATTTAAGTGGAAATAAGATCTCTACCAATATGAAATGCAGCCTCAAAAACCCTAGTATATATGTGTTGAAAGTGAATCTCATATCAGAAAATAAAGAGATTTTGCATGTGCTTATATAGAGTTTTGCTACTTTTCATATTGACAATTAATTTTATGATGGAACCTCAACTTTCTTCATTATGGTTGGGTTGAATTTGAGAAAACACGTATTCCTAGCTTCCCAAGTTTATTTTGTGTATTTTGAATACCACCCATGAAACCGAGTAACTTTTTCAGTGTATACGGAACATCGCTACATTGTGTTATTATTCTACTAAAATTGTAACACTTTATTTGTCTATTATTGATATACCTTAAAAATGCAAGAACTTGTAGCTTAAATAGTTAAAAGTATTCACATTTACACTCAAGATTTTGAGTTTAATTTCCTTCTTTCCACTATCACTTGTATATTAATATATCTTGAAACACCAAGTCGTTCTGCTGTGTTTCCAATAAACCCAAAAATTACTCCACGAATGCAAAGTTTTATATGGTCCCATGTCACCCAAAATCTTCAAAAGTTCAATTGGGTTTGGAATATTCTAATTAGATAAGGAACAAGGACATCGATATTCTAGGGTACAAGTGGCCGTAATCCTCTCTATTATTCACTAATAAAGTTGGCTACATGGATGATCAAGTACTTTAATTTCGCCCAAGAGCGTATCTCCAAATTTTATGTGGTGTGGACCAAAAGTTTTTGCAAAAACTAGTCAAACTTCTTTCTTGAATTTGTTTTTACTTTTTCGCAGTAGTAAATTAGGATACCCTTATTTTGTAGAGTACCCTTCTTTTGCAGGACAGAGACAAAAGGGACAGTTTACACGCCCACGCCTAAAGATTCCAGTTCAGATCTGAACCCACCTGAGTTAGCAACATGTAGAGTCCGGACAGTGACTTATAATTTAAGACAGTGAAAGGACTTATTTCTCGTTTTCTTCTTTTTTGTAATTTTATTTTGTCTTGGTTGGTAAAAGAAAAAAAAAAGAGGGATTTATTTGGAACCTGCAACTCCTGATTTGGCTCCAATAAAAAAATAGGAGTAATGTAATGTTTTGACAGCAATTAACAAGTCACTATATGGCAGTGTATGACTGCAGTTTTGACCGAAAGTTGATGCCATCACTATAAAATTCACCATTAACAATTCTCAACGTCCACTCAAAAGGTGATGATGACTCTATTATTTATTAGTTTGTGGTAAAAAAGTGAGTGAAGATGACATGTGTTGTAAATTTCACCCTCCAAAAACTATACTAATTTAATACATTTTCCAAAACTAACTTTTAGTTCAAGTAATTAGAAAAATCTTTAGTGGTATGTACATGGTACGACTATTGAATAGTTCAGATTAATTTACAGTGAACCGTAAATGAATCTTAAATCATTCAACAGTACGTAAGTATTTACCATGCATATAAATTTAGTTTCTCCTTTTTCTATTATGGTTGAGTTTTAACAATTTAAGTATGTACATTAGAGATTATGGAGGTCAGAACTCCAATGTTAGTTTTCTTTTTGAAATGACATATTTTCTTATGAGTAATACTTGGCTACTCAAAGGATGAGTAAGAGTTCATACTCAAAACTGTTCATTGCCGATTCACATAATTTTGTGTTTATGATAAAAACCGTTTATATTATAAATCACTCTATAAAGATCGCATATGCAAAAAATCAATGAAAACTAAGGTAGTTTAGTCATCAATGTATTTACTACAATAGATTGACTAAACGGCCTTAGTTTTAAGTCGTTTTTTGCAGAGATAGTCTTTACAGAATAATTCATAATATAAACGGTTCTAATCATAAGCACAAAACTCTGTGATTTGAACACAAAGAGTTTTGAGTAGGAGTTCCTACTCATCCTTGAGTAGCCAAGCATTGTTCTTTTTTTTTTATTGATGTGAGCCAACTCAAATGTTACATTCAGACACAAATATAATTTTCAATTTGACTCAAAAACTATATATGAATTGTTCTAAGTTTTTAATCGAATTATTATTTTCAAAGCTTGAAGACGTCTCAAATCCGTTATTGAAGAAAACGTTCAACAAGGAGTGTGTTGTGACTATGAGGTTATGCTTGAGTGCGATCAAGGGATTGATGTCAAGTTAGTAAAAAATGAATTACAAAATGTTGGACATGAGGGATTAGAAATAAACATCACAAAAGCATGCAAGAGTAGGATTATGGATCTCTCTTCACATGCTTTTGTGATGCTCGTGTAGTGTATTTCTAATTCCTCTTATTTAATATTTTGTGATCTATTTTTTACTAACTTGACTAAATTCCTTTATTTATATGGGAGAGTGAATTTGACCAAAGTGTGCAAAGAAAAAATGTGTCAGAAGGTGAAGCAACATAGGATTTGGACAAAGCAGAGAAAAAGTATTGTTTTAAACAAGATCTATAGCAAAGAAGGAAATCTATCGGCATATCCAAGACCAAGAGTAAAGCCACACAGATATGGCCCTACCAAGTTCCTCATGTTTTCATTTTTAATAACCAACTCTATACCACTCCCACATGAGCATTAAGGGTTACTATCATTGCCTACCATGATAGGAAGACACAATAAACCTTCACATTGAAACCCTTTAGACACAAGCAATCAAATGCTTATTGTGTTTCTATCTCTTTTGAGATAAACTTATCCATAACTAGATCTTCCAAACAATTTATACTTTCTACTTTCGCTTTTATGTCAATCTCAATCAAGATATATAACTATAAACACTGTATAAACTGTTAACTCATTTAAACAGTGGTTGTACTTAACTTCACTTTTGCCTTTATGTCATTCTTCTATCTTAACATATGAACAAACACTATTTGAATCACCACACGCAGAGACGGGGGAATCACATTGAATACAACATAGGTACTCTTCTTATGCATTCAAATTCAAATCACCCTTCTTGGATTATATAAAATAGAATATCACTTTAATTAAGAAAACATATGAATACGAACATTGTCTGAACCGTTACATCATTCATACCACTATGCCCAAATTTCCCTTCTAAGAGTAACAAAGGTTGTAAAACCAAACTCAAGTTTCATACTAAAGTATATCATCACATTCAAATATAATCTAATTTAATCACTGTGAAATATAGTTTTAAGTGTTTTTGGCTTTCCTTGTCAAACTTGTAATTCACAAGCTCTTTAGATCATTGTTTTAGGATGGTACTGTTAAAGTCTGAATCGTTGGAGAACCAAGTATGATCTCAAGAAAGGTTGGTACATGCATACACATTTCACGTCAAGTTTCTTATGCCCTTCTGTCTAGTAAAACTGTCTAGTCAGTAAGTGTATTTGCTTCACGCAAAAACTGGCACACAATTTAAGAAAACCCACATGGGCTTCTCTGACACTGTTCACCCCGAGAGTGAGTTTTCACCATTGATCTTTTCAGATTGTTTTTTCATGTGACAAGTGTCCCTTGGGTGCTTTCTGCTTTAAGAAGGATTAGGGAGCTCATTTGATTTTGGGGGATAGAGAAATCAGATTTTTGAAGAGAGTGTCTTAAGCTCCTAGAGCCTCCTCTCTGTGTTCTTCTAAAACCCCTGCTGCAAACTCATTTTTCGTGCATCAAATCTGTGTTAACCCGCACAAATCTTTTGAGAAAAAGTTTGCATTGTTCATGGTCTGAAAACTTGGTTTTTCCAAATCTTCATATAGACCTTAGTTTAGGATTCTCAGTTGGTTTCTTCCTTCAACTCTTTGATTGGAGAAACTGACTTGTTATTATTTGAATCCACAACTGCATTTCATTTTTACATCTTCACATCATTTGCATGGTTCATGCTTGGTTTCGGTGCCACAAGATGACGGGCTCAACGCATGAAGCTGCCCTCTTGTGAAGACTGAAGACAACTCCATTTGATGCAATATAAGGTTGCACAAAGGTACAAGCTGCTCTTAGAATAAGTCTAGGAATTGAGCTTGTTGTGATTATCTTAGTATGAACCTTGTTTCTCACTAGTGGACTGGACTCTTGGGAGTCCCCCAGTTTTTTAACGCAGTTAGGGGTTTTTCCGGGCACCAAATTGTTGTGTGTTATTTGATATATCATGTTTACTTGTATCACTGTTAATACTACATGCTCTTTCCATGTTATCTGATCTGTGAACTATTTTGTGTGCATGTTTATTATTATTAAACTTAATCTGAGTAGTGTCTGACTAGTTGTGTAACCTTGTCAATTAAGTTTAATTCCTATAACTATGTTTACTGTCAGTAACAGTCTTGTATTTAGTTGACTAGTTATTTCGACTAGTCATATATATACAAGAGTTTGCTTTTGTTGTAGATTATTCCGCCTGGTATCAATTTTATTTGAATCGCCACACGCAGGGACGAGGGAATCACATTAAATACAGCATAGGTACTCTTCTTATGCATTCAAATTCAAATTACCCTTCTTAGATTATATAAAATAGAATATCACTTTAATTAAGAAAACATGAATACGAACATTGTGTGAACCGTTACATCATTCATACCACTATGCCCAAATTTCCCTTCTAAGAGTAACAAAGGTTGTAAAACCAAACTCAGGTTTCATACTAAAGCATATCATCACATTCAAATATAATCTAATTTAATCACAAGCAATTTTCAGATAATAGACACTTCTCCCCTCAAACGTATCACCTTCCCACATAACCACCACAAAAAAGTCAGCAAAAAACGCAGTCTTAACCTCAAAATATGGTTTCATATAATTATCCAGCAGCACCACAGACCATTTTGGAGATTCAAACTTAGTCTTTTTTTTTTCTTTGCTGAGACTATTTTAACATAATCTGAAAAAATATGTTAAAAATTAAATAAAAAAAACAAAGCAGAAATAGGCCGGCAATCTATTAATTCCATTAATCTTTTAAACCTTCAACATTCTTTGTTTTTTTAAATGTGCACAAGATCCACATTTAACCCCCAAAGTCAAACAACATTACAATATACAAATTCCCATCACCCTGAAAAACCCAATTTCAGTGATTTATATCCTCTCTATCTATCACATCACGTGACTGATAAATCATTGGACAAATAAATTACCGATTACACGGTAGAATACCCCATTTTCCACATGCCCCATATATACATAGATTTATATAAAATTAGAGACGAAAAAGAGAAAAAGCCCCTGAACTTTGGCAAAACCAAAACCAAGTACGCATGATGCACCACCCAAGCCAACCAATCACAATACAGGTGAAACCCAAATAACCTCAGTAATTTTTAACTTGGGGGTATTGTGGTCATTTCGCCAGTGGTTAAATACTTTTGAATTATATACCAGGGAGAACCTTGGACTGTTCCCTCTGGGATGGGCTTCGCCAAAACCCGGTACTATAAAACCGGTCCCACATCTCCTTCTCGAGCTGCATCACATCCTCATCATACGACTCGTCGTCCGAAACCTTCTGCGACTTGTCGTTGATCTCCGCCACGCACTCCAAACCCACTGGGTGAAACTGGAGCTCCGAACCGGCGAATCCGCAGCTGCACTTGCAATGCCGGGGCTGCAACATCCCCTTCTTGATCAGCCGCTGGCGGCGCTTCTTCTTCAGAACGCGGCGGCAGAGCCCCGCCGGTACCTTGTAGATCACGAGGACTAGAAGGTTGACGAGGCCGCACGGGCAGCAGCAGCACACGGCGGCGCACTCGGCGGTGGTGCCGCCTGCGACTTCAGCCAACCGGGCGCTGCTGGTGGAGACTTGGGTCCGGAGCAGCGGGTGCCGGCGCGGTGAAGAAGTCTGCCGGAGAAATAGCTGCCGCGATGAGGTTATCGATGCTGACATAGCTCAAATTTAAAAGAAAATTGGGAAATTGAAATCGGAAAATGAAGAGAGTTCTGATCTGGGTTTTTGAGATTGAACGATTTCTGGCAAAACCCAGAATTTAATTTCGATTTTTGATGTGGGAGTCTAAAGAATTTTGCAGAATCAGAATCTCAGGAGAAATGGGAAGAAAAAGGTGTGATTTTTTTGGTATTTGGTTTTGCCCAAAAAAAAAAAGAGAAGCAAGGGTCTTGGATCCTCAGAACAAGGAAGAAGATGAATCTGATAAGGAGAAATCAATTTCCTTGCACGAGGATCACCGGCGACCCTTGTTGTATACAAAAGGTCAAAGATTGAGTAATAAGAATAATAAGAGCGGCGACTCCATGGGAGGTGGGAGGTTGTGGGGAAATGGGCTGGCCGTACAGGGAGGAGTGAGACGGCAAAGATGATGTGAGAGGGAGTTGTATAGGTGATATTGGGAGGCCAAAAAATGGATGGAGGCGGGGGAGTTTGGGAAACGAGTATTGCGGTGGTGGAAGTTGTGGAGGTTTTGGGTATTTTTGAAAGGTTATGGGCTTTTCTTGGAGGGGTTTCTAGCTTTATTTGATAGTTGGGGGGAGAAGGGAAGGGGTTGGTTTTCTTAGGGGTGTTACAAAAATGGCAAAAAATGGGTTGGAAGAATGAGAGAGAGAGAGAGATGGCTGTTGTTATTTGGAGGAAGAGGAGGAGGGTGTGAAGTGGATTAGTGTATTTATTTAAGAAGAGTAACCGAAAGGCAGAACAAAAAATAATAGAAGAGTAACCGAAAGAATACAAAGACAAAAGAAGGGTGAGGCAGCTCGAGAGAGAGAGAGAGAGAGTCAAACAGCAATCAATACAGTGAGATAAAGTTTCTGGAGGTAAAAAAACGGTACATAGGAGGCTGGTCTTTCTCAACGTGGGAACTGGCTACAGTGCTCGCAAGCATTGAATGCTTACACCGATCTCACTCTTCTTTCCCCCTCTCTATTCCCTCCTCCCTCCTTTTAACGGTAAAATCGGTGTGAGCATGCAATGCTTGCGAGCACCGTAGCCTACTCCTACAATATAAGAGGTATCACACCCAACTACATATTTTTGGTCTCAAAGGTGAAATAGTGACGCTAAAGTAGAATCGGTTATTTTAATAAATGTATTTGTCGGAGTTCGAATTTGGGTTAGGAGTTCTAAACTTTTGTTTATTTTCTACTAGACCAACCCATTGAGATTAATTTAATTCAATATTTTAGTTTGTAGCAAGATTTCATTATTTTGATATTGTAACCAATCAATTGGAAACATTTGCTGCGTCGTGTTTTAGTATGGCCTGAAGATGGCAATACCAATTTGATAGTTGATAGTTTGTCAACAAAAATTATTGTTCGATCAACTTCTTATTTGAAGAAGTACGCAATTTATATATTAGTGATTTGAAGTCTCGTAATTTTATTTAATTCCGTGTGCCAAACATCTCCATAATGTGTATGCGTTGTTGGTATGATTTGATTGATCTCCTAAAACCAATCCAACACAAAAACACAATTATATTTGTTATGTGCCGCCATGACTCATTCATTTTGGCATTAAGACCATTAAGTTATTTGTTAATCACATTTATTTATGGATTAATGAAATAAACAAAGCAAACTCCATTCCGCGTACATAGTCTGATGACGTGTAATTTCAGCCGTGTATACGAGTGGGAATGGGAATAGAGGACCCTCATCACGTTTAGGGTATCTGTCCTGAGGTGACTACCTGCTTTGGCTTTCACTGTGTCACCCACCAACCATGGCTAAGCTAGGCTAGCTATTCCAATTTTTCTTTTTTACTTTTTTACTTTTTTACTTTTTACAGCTTTGACCTAAAGTTCCTCACCACTCAACCATTCACCACCCACTAAGTAATTAGGAAAATTAGGAATGGAAATTAGGCATGTTGGTGTCCAAATTAACCATATTAAGCATTTAATACCTCCCTGGTCAGGTTGTTTGATGAGCTTTTGTTTCTCCATATTTTCTCCATTGGCGCAACCTATACTCCTG
This sequence comes from Gillenia trifoliata, assembly GCA_018257905.1. NCBI lineage: Eukaryota > Viridiplantae > Streptophyta > Magnoliopsida > Rosales > Rosaceae > Gillenia > Gillenia trifoliata. The sequence goes on along the minus strand of CM031084.1, from coordinate 25,051,489 downwards.
TTTGGAGTTTACCCTATAACTGTAAATTCTTAATCCAAAATGATTACAATGAATGTCACATGAGTACATATTTTCTAGTAACCAATATATTGATCTAAAGATATTTGTACGGACAAACATAATATATAAATCAGTTTCTAAGTGTTTAGATCTATAGCCCAGATGGTTTTTCTAAGATCGAAGCAATTGCACTTGTATTTTACCCCTTTTAAAAAGACTATTCATATTAGGCATCCTTTTAATTTATCAACAAATAAACTTATATTATTTCGTGATAGTAAATTAACACACAAACACAGTGCATCTATATACTCCTATAATAACTGGTTTATCTTCACAACAGTTATTTGCTTACAGTGTATTTGAATTGTTGGTATATGTGGATTGTTGTGTACCTGTATTTTATCTATTGCGATAGTTTTTTTTTTATTGTATGTGCTTCTCAATCTATATTTAGTATGTAGTTTTCATGTTAAAGCTTGTTAAAACAAAATAATTGGACCAATTTTGCTTACAAAATTTTACATATCTTCATTTTCAAGAAACAATATAGTATTACATTGTAGGTATAGACGCTAAAAGAAAAATCATTAGACTTTTAGCGAACAGTAGCCCACCCGATGAAAATTTTTTAACTTTGCCCTTACATGCGTGTATATTAAGTGATTGAAGGTGGAGTGGGAAATATAGGTGCTTTGATCGATTATGATGGGTCTCATGGGGTGGAATAATGGTGATTTGATTCAATATCGAGTTTGCTAGGAATTATGGATCAAATACAATTATCCGAAGTAGTAACTGCCTCACAAGTGTGGTCATGAATTGAGTTTGAATATCTTAGATAATTTTTCTTTTGTATTTTGTTACACTGTTACGATCATTGTACAAACACGTGGAGCCCATCACACAAAACTAATCCATCTATTTGCAAATTTTTGACAAGGTATCAAATCATTTTTGCATCAAATGGAAGAGATTTTTTATTCGAACGAGATTATAATTTTAGCTAAACTATGTGGTTTGTAACTAGATAAGAAAGAAAAATAAACTGTTTTTACCAACTTAACTATGTTCAAGTCGAGAAAATCTACTTAAAAGATGTACACACACGTACGTCGGTATGTGTATCTCCATGACCAAAAATTTGGCAAAGCAAGTTATTATCTCTATGAATATACCTATCCAAAACGTAGGCCAAGAAGTTTGAATACCAAGACCGCAATTGAAGCTTTGCACGAGACTTGTTTGTTATTAAAGTTAAGGTTGATGGCTCATGAGGGAGTCCATGATCTCTGTCACGTTCACATTATATACTTTAATCATCCAACAGTTTATTGGCTTAATTAATTGTATCCAATTGCCTCCACAAAATTGATCAATATTACGTCTACAAGTTGCACTGATGATTAATCATCCAACGTCGTCACATCAAGGAGAAGCTCAATTTAGAGCTTTACTATCCTTCAATTAGTTAATCATTATGAAACACAATTCGGGAAATATCTAGATTGTACAATTTAAAAGATTAAATAATTATTAAATCATTCTAGAAATCTCTTCTCATAGTTTTGAGTATAGAATATCGTTTTATAATTATTATTTTTTAAGTATAGAACAAAATAAATAGATTCATAAAAAAATAAAAAATTTGTAGTTCAAGTGATTAATACTTTCATCCTTATATCTAAGAATATGTGTTCCCAAGTAATGAAATCACATATTCCCTCTTGCGGGCTATGGCCTAGCTAGGGTAACCTAGCTCCCATACATGTTTTACAAAAATCATCTAGGGACAACTCCTACAATATCACCACTTTTATTGCTTTAGCTATAAACAAACAACGCCATTTTTTTTTCTAGCACAAATCATGTTAATCGCAATGTTTTACAGTCAACAAATTTTCAATTTGGATGTTCTTGGCTAGAATTTATTTTATTTTTCTGTTAAAAAAAAATATTATACCATTTAGTTAGTAGAAAGTTTTTTATTGCTGTTTTTTGTGTTCAATTCTCTTCATAAAGTATCATTTGTATTTTTTAAAAAACAAGAAATTGAGTGACTTTCTTTATTTTCTGATAATCAATTGAGTGACCTTGATTACTTTTCCAACTAGAGATATTAAATGGTAAGGTTCATCAAATTATTGCCACGTACACTAACACCACCACAAAACGAAAAGTATGAAATTAGAGCCACGTAATTACAAAATTTGTGTCAACCCGTGCTGTTATTTGTTTTAGTGCAGATGGTGAGTCATATGAGTTCCGTGAGCAACAAAATAAAAATAATTGATGAGATTGAGCTATATCTTTATATATATATATATATATATATATATATATATATGATATTAAATCATATTAATTTGTTTGGACTTATAATTGACAATTAAAAAACAGAGCATTAAAGTAATTAGAGTAATTAGTTGATTAAGGAGGTTTAGTTTGCCCTTAGACCCACGGGGCATACTGTAAGTAGCTAGGTAGCAAACAAACATTTGATATGAAGAGCTAACAAATGAAAACAGCAAAAATCATAAGCCCATGATATGAAGAGCTAACAAATAAAAACCGCAAAAATCATAAGCTCATGCAAGGTTCTTGTAGTTTTACCATTGGGTATATATATTGGCGTGATGCAAACGAGATGGCTGTTTTTCGATGTGAGATAACACTTTACATTCTCACACGTTATTCACGTGCAACACTCAAATTAAATACGTAGGCAACACATATTTATTCGGAGCATGTGAGCTTTGAGCTCTACACGTAGGTAAACTTGATTGACAATGAAGAGAGTAACTTAGCCTCTTGTAACGCCATACAAGCTTGTAAGTGGAATAGAGACTTGTCTAATTCGAGGTATTTTGGCTTGCATGAATTCTAAACTCAACATGCAAGATGCTCATTTGGCTGATAATAATTTTGAAGGGTAAAGCTTTACACACATTATTTCTCACTTCATACACACTTCTCCAATTTCGTAGCCGTTAGATTGAACAATTAAGTAAAATCAAATGTTAAAATTAATAGGAGTGTGCACAAAGTAAAAAAGAGTGTTGAAATCTGTACCCATTCTAAAAGAGTAGGATAGATGAATTAATGACTCTAGTGACCTTTTATAGGGTCTATTACTGTTATTCATCATTCTCACGAACATCCCCTATTCGCAAGGCATATTATATACCCGGATCATGTCTTATTCGATTGGTACATATACTCTGCCTAATTTGTTGGGCAACGTGGTAAGTGGTAACGTCTTTGAATATATCCGGGTTTGTATGCATGCATGCATGCACGTCATTTCTGATCAGAACACGACATCGATCTCGTCAGAAGATATATACGAGCTAGTCAAAAACTACAAGCCCATGGATCATTTAGGAGTACTTACGTATATATATGTTTTTATTCCTACCATTGTTAAATATCGTGTTGGAATAGTCTGCAACTAGGTTTATTTTCTGTTAGGTATTTTTTCGGTAATTTATATTGTGTTTCTTAGGGTTGTTCAGGGTTTAAAGTTTATGGGGTTAAAGATGCTGTAGAAACTATATATTATATTCGATAATCATTTGAGATATTACAACTTATATTTATATACAAACTATAAGATATCTTTCTAGAGATTACAATAAAACGGAAAACCCATTATATCCTAATAAAGGCTAATAACAACATAACAGCTAAAACACTAATGTATTGTCATTGAAGACCCTTAACTATGGTAACTCCCGTAACCCCCTAACACTCCCCCACAAACTTGACTCCGGAGAGGTGACAAGTTTGGAAATAAGAGATGAAAACCGGTCAACTGATAATCCTTTGGTGAAAACATCGGCAAGCTAAAACGTGGACGGAATAAATTGAACCTTGTGACTACGAGAAGCAACTCGTTCACAGACAAAATGATAATCAATCCCAATGTGTTTTGTGCGAGCATGAAACACGAGATTAGTAGCTAAGTATGTGGTAGACAAGTTGTCACAATTGAGTAACACGGGACGAGTGAACGGACAACGAAGTTCAATTAAATTTTTTGAATCCATATAGTATCAACACATGCATAGGCAAGGGCTCGATATTCTGCTTCTGCACTGGAACTAGAAACTGTTGGTCGTTTCTTGGCACTCCAAGAGATGAGATTGGGTCCCAAAAATATGCAATAGCCGGATGTGGACCGCCGTGTATAAGGACATCCTGCCCAATCGACATCAGAATAGGCAATTAAGAAGGAACAATCAGGAGACCGACGAATAGGAAGACCAAAACCAAGAGTGCCTTTGAGATATCGTAATATGTGCTTAACAGATTCAAAATGAACATCACTGGGAGATCCCATAAATTGAGCAACATGTTGAATCACATATAAGATATCGAGACGGGTCAGGGTAAGGTATTGGAGGGCACCAACAATGTGTCGATAAAGTGTAGGATCGGCAAGTTTTGTACCATCAGTACGAGAAAGTGTACCTTTCGAAGCCATGGGTGTGGAAATAGGTTTACAGTCCAAGAGATTGATGCGTTTGAGAAGATCAACTGTATATTTGTTCTGAGTAAGATGGAGAGAATCAGTGTGATAATTAACCTCCACGCCAAGAAAATAATGCAAACGCCCCAAATCTTTGATGTCAAATTCCGCTCCTAGTGTGCGAATAAAGGTGTGAATATGAGAAGAATCACTGCCGGTGAGAATAATATCACCCACATACAATAATAAAATCAAAACACAAGAATTATCATGATAAACAAACATGGAGGTGTTAGCCTGACTTTGACAGAAACCAAACCATACAAGGAAAGAACTAAAACGTTGAAACCATGCCCGTGGAGCCTGCTTGAGACCATAGATGGCCTTATGAAGTTTGCACACATGATGAGGACGATCAGGATCAACAAATCCCGGGGGTTGTCGCATGTAAACTTCTTCAGATAGAGAGCCATGCAAAAATGCATTTTTGACATCGAGCTGACGAATGGACCATCGAAAAGAAACAGCCAGACAGAGAATGGTGCATATCGTTGTAGGCTTGACAACAGGGCTGAAAGTATCAAAATAATCAACGCCAGATTGTTGATGGAACCTTTTGGCAACGAGACGTGCCTTGTACCGTTCAATTGTGCCATCCAATTGCCGCTTAATTTTGAAGACCCATTTGCAACCAACCGTATTGATGGAATTATGGGGAGGGACCAAGGACCAGGTACCTTGATGAGTAAGTGCACTATATTCTTCGAGCATGGCCTGTTTCCATTCGGGAGATCGAGATGCTTGTGTGTAGCAAGTAGGTTCAACATTCATATCCACTAAGGCAGCAAAAGCTGAAAACCCTCTAACAGATGTAAACCTCATCGCTTGAAAGCTGAAAACCCTCCAGTTGCAGCCCTCTATCCTCCTCCAAGGAAAAATCCTAGATCTAGAAATTAAACAGCCGTCGGCCCCTTACTACGGCTTGGGGTCGGCGACAACCACCTTTTCCTTCCTTTTAGCATCCTTCTCTCCTTCCCCTGTCGTCCTCCCTCCCCATCCACCCCCTCTTTTCTTCCCTCCCATTTCACACATCTCGTCGACCTTGCCTCCGCGCCTCACTTTGCCTCCCTTTTCTCTTCCCAGAACAACATATCCAAAATCTCTCTCTAGTTTGGTTCAATCAGGCCATGATTTATCCTAATGATTTTGGCCTAATTTTGTTGGTCTTGAACTATTTAGCGTGTTGATCGTGTTGCACGACGGTGGTTGTTTGGGTGTCTGTGGTGTAACTATGTGCATATTTGAAGCCGTTGTGGCTCCCTCTCGGGTAACTTGGGCTTCCCGGGCCTTGCCCTTGAAGGCTATGGCTCGGTCTGCTGGTTTTTTGGTTTTGTGGTGGTGGCGAACAACGACATCACTACGGCCTCGTTAATGGCTTTAGAGTGGGATCCCTCTTCTCGCGCCACTCTTTGTTGCCCTTGTCAAGATGAGATCCACGCAGCCTTAGTGTTCTAAAATCTCATCTTCTGCTCCTAGCCGGCGGATATCTTTGACGGCTTCTGGTGCTAATGTTTTATGCAGGTTATGGACTTGTGGCGCAACGACGACGATGGTGGCTCTGGCGTGGAACTCCTCTGCCACCTAAGGGTGGATCAGTTCTAATCAGTTTGATTTTTTTCCAAAATCGAAACCGAACAGAAATTACTGTTCGGTTCTGTTAGTTTTTTTTTTCGGTTCAGTTTCTTTAATAAAATCTAAAATTATTTTTTTTTCAAATAAAAAAAAAACTCTGAAATTGAAGGAAATTGCAAAATCTCTATCAATTATTAACCTTCACGGCAAATTAACTGATATCAAATCAATAATAAGAAAACTGAAATGCGATGGAGGAGCAGCAATGACGGAGCTGTGATGGAGAAGCAGCGATGGATACCATTCGACGTCTTCCTTCGTCTTTGTCAATTGAGGTGAATCTAGTTATCTGAAACACGAGGACGTCGATGTGGGTTTCTTCGATGGGATCTGGGTGGCCTCGGCGGCGGGTTTCTTTGAAAAAATTGAAGAAAACTAAGAAGATTCGAAGAGTTGCACAGAGGAATTGAAGAAAATTGAAGGAATTTGTTGTGAAATTGGAGAAGATTTGAAGAATTTGCTATTTTGCATAGAAATTGGAAAAGAGGAAGGAGAAAGAGGGACTAGGCTACGGTGCTCGCAAGCATTAGATGCTCACACTGATCTCACCGTTAAAAGGAGGGAGGAGGGAGGAGAGAGGGGGAGAAGGAGGGTGAGATCGGTGTAAGCATTCAATGCTTGCGAGCACTGTAGTTAATCCCGAGAAAGAGAACAAAAAAAGTTGCAGAGCAAAGTAAATGGGAGAGGCGGCAGGCAGAGGAGAAAAAGAGAGAGGTTAGTAGTCTAGGTTTCTATAAGGAATTGGGGCTTTTAAACTTTTTACATGTTTGGGTCAGTTTATGTAAATTTCTCTTTAAATTAGACTAATATTTGGAATTGGGCTTGAAAAATTAATACCCAACCTAAATAAATAAACAAAATATTAATTATACGGAACCATTGAAATTGAAATTGAAACCGAACCAACCAATTTCGGTTCAATTTTTCTTATTCGGTTCAGTTTTCTATTTTTCGAACCCACCTCTCCTGCCACCCTAGCCTTTTGTTAATGCTCAAAACTAGGGGTCAACAAATACCAGTATGGTCAACCCTTGATGGGCTCTAGATAACTAGAGAATTTATAAACAACAAGGTTTAAGTAGTTCACCCTCAAAGTTGGGGTATGTCCATTGTAGTGATTTGTATATATTTGATGTGGATTAAAAATAGTGCTATACAAAAGTGTAATGTAATTTTCCTCTTGTGATCCGACCGCTTATAAGGGGTATTCGACCCTCTTATATATGCCCTTAATGACCTTAAAAGTCATGGGTCTTTGAATCTTTCACCGCTCTAGCATTTAATAAATTTAACACGTAGAGACTACCTACTAGTTATTCCTCCATTATCCATAAGAAACGTGAAAAGGAAGTGACATTCGCTCAGAGCTAGTTGCATGGTTTTCCAGGCTAACACGTACTGAGTGACTGCTCGGCCTAGAGTGGTTGGACCACAAGATAACCAAGCGCTAGGCATGTCAGTTTTTATGTCAACGCGTGACCTGGAGTTGGTGTTTGGGTAAACCTGTCTTTGGAGCTTCATGCCATAAAGTTGTCAGTTTCGCCAACCGGATCGAAAAGGTTGGAAAGTACTTTTCAATTATGCAGTCGTTTCCTGTTAGTAGAGAATCCAGAACGGTAGGCGGTCGTTTGTAGCTGTCGTCGTCAATCCTTGTGATGGTGCATTGTCATCTGGTTTCATTGGGCTGGCTAGTAGGCCCAAGGCCTTGATATTCTCCTCCTCTCATGGGCTCTCTCCAGGCTCATTTCAATGGGTCTAATTACAATTATATATTATTTTAAGGGTCTAAAAGGACCTTTCATTAACACCTTTGTTTGTTGTCGACCCACGCCCGACCCATATGTTCCTACTACCTACGCCTCATGCCGCATTTGTACTCGCGGCCTCGTTGTGGACACGTTATCGGCTTTCATTAGTTTAGTTTTTATTTTTTATGTATTTTGCTTGTAACGTTTGAAGCGAGTTAGCTTAGTAGCTTTTTTGTCGCTTCGACAATTGATGTGGCTTCGCTGTTTACGATGGCTTTATGTAAAGGCGCTAGTGCTTGGTTTGTCGCGTTTACTGTTTTTGTGATAGATCTACTTCGCAGTCATGTTTGTGTTGATCTATTGTGGTAGCCGTATAAAGGTTTAAAATTATTTGTGATTTGTACGAATTATCTCCAGATCAAGAAATTGGTCACTAGAGCAAATGTACCCATTTAACACCTCTTGTATTTGATTAGTAAGTAATGAAACACTTTATTGCTTCTGTTATTAAAAAAAAAAACGTTTATAGGGCTGACGGTGCTAGAGATAGGCGACTGGGGGCGAAATAGCTGGGTTGGGTTTATTATGTTTGTTTTAGTTTTTTATAATTGTTTTTTTTTAAACTTAAAATCATTTCAGAAACTTGATTGTTTATTTTAATCCACCTGGCACGTATGTTACGTCAACATACTAATAAAATATTTGACGGAGTTTTAACGGAGGGGCAACATTGATGTTCTTAGTCAACTTCAAGGACGACATTAATTGATTTTCAACTTAAAAGACCAAAGCGATAAGGGGTGGCCATTTTAGAGACTATTTGTGATAAAATCCCTTTAAAATTTTACAAGATCTATCCATTTCATACGTTTTGGCAATATTTAGTCTTTTACAAGTTTGTTGGAACCAAATTTCCACACCACGAATGGAGTAGTGCAAGAACGACCACCTACTAAAGAGAACAAACAACCGTGAATTCCTAGGCACCGATGTGGTACCGGGCAAAGACTCTCCGACGGTCAAGTCAGTAAATGTCTTAAAACTCAAGCAGTGGGCTAAAGAGCGAGATAGCGATATGTATGCAGAGTGCATGATATTAGAATACCTTTGATGAATCCTAGATGAGTGTATTTGTACTAGTTGGGAGAATGTCTTTTTAGGATAATGAATCTGTATAAAGCCAGGAGGATCCTAGACAAAATATAGTATAAGATATTATTTTCTTTTAGGAGGGTGATTACTTGTGGCTTAAGCCAATTCTTAGATTGTAAGAATCTCCAAAAATATAGGAAACCAATATGATCCCCAATCGGACTAGGTTTTCGTGTCTTGTGGAGCAAGCATGGTCATTCTTAACAAGGCATGCGGGCCTTGCCTACCATTCCGGAGTCCAACAGAGTGTGGTGGAATAATTGATCCGGCCAACCTAATCGGAGCCGTCTAGTCCATGGCCGGACTATGGAGGTGCTCATATTCCTATCCTCCTACTCCGGCTGAGGAAAATTCATGGTCCCACAAAGTTGTCATCCAATATAATAATTGTTTTTTTTTTTGGGTTAAGTTTGGATAACTACCCAACCTTTAGGGGTGATTCCAAATTGATTCTAACCTTGTAAAACATTCTAAATAACTACCTAAATGTTGACATTTGTTTGGTTCACTAACGTTAAGTGATGATGTGGACAATTATTAGAGATCCAAAGACGACGATTAGTAGAGACCAACTTAATGTTGATAAAGTCATCACTTAAGCCCGATGACCTAACGAATGTTTAATTTTTAAAACGTTTGGTAGTTATTTGGAACGTTTGAAAATGTTGAGACTAACTTGAAATCACCTCAAGAGGTTGGGTAATTATCCATACTTAATCCTTCTTTTTTTGTTCTTTCTTTTCTTTTTTCTCAGCACATCCAATTGTTACAAAGGACTTATATTCGAGGTTCTCCCAATATCACTTGTATACCAAACAAAAAAAACATATCCAAGTGCTTGTCGAAAACACACTTGAGATAAGGGAAACTTGAAAATTCGGGTGAGAGTGGAAAAAAAAAGGTATACAGAAATAAAATTTTGGTGTAATAGAATTTCCCTTGAGATAATTGTGTGACGGTTTTCTAGTTGGAGTTGATGTACAAAGTTCGTATCCGTTCACTCCATTACAATTAAACAAGGAAACATTTATATAAATTTTGTCTTGGGCTGCAGAAAAGGGGAGCCGAGTCACATGTTTTTGGGCCTTAGCAATTTTACCCAACACTAAAAAATTACAAGAGAAAAAATGTTAACAATTGCCTCCTCCCAACAAGATGTCAACAATTCTACTTTTTGTGGTATTAGAGATGTTGTAGCGGGAGATAATGACTTACATGGAACGGTTTCACCGTCAAGTAACATCCCGTATTCAATAATACATTGACAAATGCAAATTTTTCTCTACATGACAGTGTATTATTGGATTGAGACGTCACGTGGTGGTGAACCCGTTTCATGGCGGGGAGTTAAACAACTCAAGATATACTCATAGGCATATAGTGGTTAATTCAATTTGGGTTTGCAAAAAACTAGTTGATTGCAAAACTAGTTCAACGAGATCAAGATTGTGAAACCCACTCTTTTTATTTTAATCACAATCAAGAACAAGAGGATTTGCATGGTCCATCCTGCTCGAGTTGAGTTTTGAGTTACATTCACAGAGTTTTAACCCTATATATTCAAGGTATATAAAAAGAATAAGTTTTCTTATTTAGCAATTCATCTTCTGTTTTCAAGTTGGACACAATTTTTTATGTACTCTTTCAACATACTTTGAATATAGTGGGTTATCAATTATAATCTAATCCTCTAAACCATAGGAGGCCCTAGAGGCCTAGACTATATAGAATTATAAGACCAACTCCAATAGTTGGATTAAAACTCAAAATTTGAGTTTTAAAAACCCTCCAAGCTTCTCCAATTATTGGGCTAAAAAAAAAGTTTTGGGTTAAAACTTATTTTTAGGCCAAATTTAGCCCAAAAAATGAGTCAAAGATAGTGGCTGTGACCTAGCTGTTGACGTTGTCGGCTACTTGCGAAAAGACCAACAACTATTTTTTTTATTGGATGTCCCACGTGGTTGGACCGTTGGTTGATCCAACAGTCCAGATTCAAATTTTTTTTTAAATGAAATTTATAAATACATTAAATTCAATGGCTGAAAATCTAAGGGTAAAAAAAAATAACGGCCCAAAATTAAATCCAACAGCTAAAATAATTATAAAAAATTATATAAATCAAAATTCACCCAAAAACTCTATAAATACCTATGTATTTGTTCAAACATCCACACAAAATTCACTTTCGTCGTATTCTTCCATTTTTTCTTTCTACCCACCTATGTATTTGTGTTTAAGAATGAGGTAGGTTGTGTGGTTTTTCATGTGGTGCATATGTGTAAGAATGAGATAGGTTTAGTGTTTTTTTAATTATTTATTAGAATTTAAATATTTTTAGATTAAAATGTTCATCAAAATAAATTAGGATAATCTACATAAATTTTATTTTTAAAAAATTTACCGAAAAAAAAAATTATGCTAAAATCATTTTTTAATAATATGGGCCTAAAATTTTGAGTCAAAACCATTAAAGAAGAAAAACTGTTTATGGGTTAGAACCTAAATTTTCCGAACTAAAAATTTAGGTTTCAACCAAAGTTCTAAAAAGTGCTAAGCGCTAGTCGGGCGGCTGGTAGGGGCCTAGCGCCTAGGGGTCTAGGCGGGGGTCTAGGCGGATTAGGCGGATATAAACCTATCGAATCCAAATGTGTTTCCATAATAGAATAATAGGATACCCATATACCACCTCCTACCAATTAAACTCAGAAATTCTATATAAAATTATAAATCAGTGTTCTACTTCTATATAAACCAATATAACACAACTACCAATTTAGCTTAGGAACCCAAAATGTGTTTTGTTTTTCTCATTTTCAACTGTTCTTGGCTGTGTTTTCCAATTTGACATGTACGATGCGAGCTCCTTGCAATGTGAGCTCCGTGGAAGTCTTCGACGAGAGCAGCCACGACCCACGAGTTCAGGCAAATAGAGAAAGATGAGAGAGAGACAGTTGTGCTCGTGCGATGCGAGCTCTCTGAAACCGGAAGTCTTCGACAAGAGCAGCCACGAATTCGCGGCCCACGAGTTCAGACTCCAGGCAAACAGAGAAAGGCGAGAGAGAGAGTTGTGGGTGACGCAGCCGCACAGACAGAGAGGTCGTAAGACACAGAGATGGCGGGAGAGAAAATGAGGAATTAGGGATTTTGAGATTCTTTTTGGGTTTTTTGGGACTCGTGGGTGGGTTTTCTGGGGAATTAAAAAAAAAATGGACCGCCCAGTCCACCGCCTAGTGCACCTCCTAGGAGCGTCTAAGCTGGTGCCTAACAGTAGTTCGATTTCCCCAACGATTTGCAGCTAATCCTTGCGGGACCTCACCGCGCAGCACCTAGACGGCCGCCAAGGCCGATTTTTAGAACAGTGGTTTTAAGTTCTCGTTTACTTATCCCTAGAGTCCAAAACAATGATCTACCTGAATAAGAAAATTTAAAGAGAGAAAACAAAGATTCCTATCCATCCCTTTGGTAATGTGAATGCATGTATAATCCTTTGAATCTTTGTTGTATTTTCCTGTTATTATAATGTGTGAACTTTTTGATTTTCTGATTCCAAATATGTGTAACTATTTTCTTTAAGTAACCCTTTTATTTAGAATCGTGAAGATGATCAATTCATACATTTTAATTATTATGTTAAAAAAAAATTGTTTTCTTAAATTTATAGCCTTTCTATACACGTTATTATATAGATGGAAGTGTTCTCGTACCATGCTATTTGTTAACATGTGAAATTATTTTAATGTGTAATCCAAATCTAGTTTGACAAGATAACACTGCTCGAAGTACTCCGTTATAAAATAAAATCAAACCACAAAATTACCAGGGACATTAAAGTTTAAAAACACCTGCAGGCACACTGTATTATTTCTACATGTTTTTTTTGTACAAGATACAGAAACATTACACAGTAAAAATACAAGCAAAGACTGAGTCCTGCAGTACATGCCAGTCTTTCTATGGAATCATCTCTGATAATTCCTAGGTTTTGGTCAACTAATGAACAACCAAATTACCCCTTTATTCAAACAAAAAAAGTTACTTCTTCCTACTCCCACGTTACCTAAAAGACTTTTCACATCCATGGAACTAAATCTATGGATCACAAAAATCCTGAGAAAATCTTTAGTACGGCAAAACGTATATATTTTCTTCTTATAATTTTTTCATCATATAAAGATTACATGATGAGTAGTTATGAGAAAGAAAATAAATACACCTGGCCTCACCGTAAACTTCTTCCTAACCCTCTCATTGTTTCTTTTAGAGAGGGAATTGAAGAAAACAAAAAACCTCAATTTACAAAAAGGAAGACATGCAAGTTAACACGACTCCAAACCAACAACGATACGATTATTTTTTAATATACATGTGTGCCCTTGAGAGCCTTGAATTCAATGATCCCTTTGTAAAGAGCTTGCCTATTGAGTGGCATGGTGTTGTCCTCCATTTTATAATTCCCATAACCCTCCTTGGCCTGCTTATTTGTAGTACTGAATCTCCTCTTGCGGTACTCTTTGTTGTTTGATGATGGTTCCACAACATCCTCTGCAAACCTAACACTCTTCTTGGTATGCACTTTCTCAGATCCTTCTAAGTACATCAAAAATAACAAAAATTGAATTTTAGACTTTCGGTTTGCCGCGATAGGGGACGCGAGTCAAGAGTTCAGGAGGCATGCTAAAGTTTTCTTGAAGAAAAATACGAGGACGAGAAAATTAGAGAAATTTGGTTGACTTACCAGAAGCCAATCTTTTGTGGGGGGAGAGAAAACCACCAAATTCAGATTCAATATTCTTCATGAAATCAGAGAGAAGGCGTTTGTGGACTTGGTGGGCAAGAAGAACCACGCTTCCAGACACAGCAAAAACAGCCATGAACCCTACACCAATAGAGTTCTCCATCTCTTTCTCTCTCTCTCTCTAGAATCAAAAAGTTTAATTTGGATCAAACACTATCATGAACATTTTATTGTACCAACACGGACATGGAAAAAACCCAAGAAATTCATAGTAAAAAAATTACAAAAAAGAGAAAAATATATAAGAAACTGGTGAGGAATGAAAGATGGTTGGAGTTGTATATATAGTGTGAGAAAAAGAGAAAAAAAAGGGGTTTAGGATTGACGATTTGTACAAGAGAACATGACATTGGCCATGTTAATAAGGAATGTGACTAAAATTGTAAGACCCAGTAAAAAAGACGGCTCAACTAATTCATTGGTTAAAACTTAAAATTAATTAAATGTTGTTAATAGTTAATTGTTTTTAAATTTCTGCCTGTATTTATCCTCTTCCTCTAAGTGTCTAACTTTAATTGGCAACAAGTAACAAACCTGCTGTTTTTATCTGGATTCTTAGTGTTAAAACCGCAAATTAAACTTGGTGGGTTGCCTTATGGGTCAGTTACTACTTTTAATTGTAATTTTAGTGACCAGGAAAATAATAGATTCATTTCTTTATTGGGTACAAAGTCTTAAAATAAAACAAATTTATTAGGAAAAATATGTCTTAAAATAAATTTTGGATAAGAATAATCATCCAATTTACTATTGTTATTTTTTTGTGGTTGGTGATAAATAAAGAGAGCCTTCATTTTGTGATACATTGTTTTGTTCTTTAATAAATAAAAAAAATAGAAAAAAAGAACTATTTCTTTTGTTTGTTTGCTAGAACTATTTCTTTACCAAACTTCTGTTCTACCTTCAGCAAACAAGGCCTAGACACCAACCAAAAACAAAAGGGGTCCAATAAATTCATTCTATAGAGAAAAGGAAAATTAAAGAGTGACAAGCAATGAAAATGACTTCTACTACAGCTTCATTGTATATATACATATAGTTGAACTTGTGCCTTGCACGTATTTTACCCTTTTTTTAGCAAAAAGAAACAAATAAATAAATGCGGTTTTGTCGTTATCTTGTATTTTATTAAGTTGTGTTTGAATTATACGTTTTAAGAAAATACGTATCTAAGGTTAACTTGAATGAGATTATACATATCTAAGACTTCTCTAATAATGATGGTAAAGCCAGAAATTTAATCTCGAAGTCTTTATTTTTGTAATTTGTTATAATAGAAGGGAAACAAACTCTTGGCATTTCCATCCACCATCGCCACTAGGGCTAACCGCGAAGTCTTTGCTTCTTAATACAAGAACAACTGGCCAACCACTATATGGTGACCAATGGGGTTGACAGATTTCTAGAGAAAATTTCTACAAGAAATAACTAATGAAAAAAATGATTTTTCCTCTCCATCATTCACTAAAAAGTATTAAATTCCAGAAATTAATTTCAAGAAAGCTTTACTCACGCTTTCCGTTTGCACACTAATTGTAACTCAAATAAAATCTGAAAAATAACGTGGTCATCTCCTTGTCTTAAAGCAATATTTTCTCTCATAACCATAGCACACAAGAAACCAAAAATTTTCCAACAGTAGTACAATAAATTTGGAATATCAAGGGTCAATGCCAACGACACTTTATTCCATAACTTTCTTTTTATCGTTATGGAAGGTAAGCATGAGTATCCATTATGAACAATACAATCTCTTAGGTAGGTTTACCAGGAGGATATATCCTTTCAGACGATATATTAGTCACCTAACTCAGATCTGCCAGTAAAAAGTTAATCCAAATAAAGAAATCTATACATTGGATAGATTTATAAGCTAGTATGGTAAAAGGACCGGATCATTTGCTTGGCTAGAAAAATTCAACCAAATGGTCCAAATCTATTTGAGTTCTTTGGTCATGTTGTATTTTTCTTGTGTTTGAACTAATAAGTATTAACTAATTTAGTTAAATAATTTTCTCGTATTAAATAGTTTTCTTGTGTTAAATAATTTTCTTTGTATTTGAAAACAATGAAAGAATTTGACATTTTCATGGTATAGACTAAAGAATCCACATTCATATAAACATGTTTCCCACAAATAAATATATTAAATTTGGACGTACAACATGCCCGATTCTTATATATTTGGTGGTTTGGAAAGAAAACAAAGTCGAGTTAGAATAATGTAGCATTTTTTTGTTTGTTTTTGTTCAGGTCAAGTGGGATTTCATTAATCAATCAAGAAGACTTACATAAAGACATATTTTTCAGTGTATTTCAAACACAATGTACTACACTACATGTCATAATATAAGTGGAAAGATATTCTAAAATATATCATAAAAGTAGGACATATTAACCATGTATCATAGTACACATAAATTTTTTTCATACATAATAGGTTCATGCCCAAAAGAATAAAAATTCTTACTCCGTAAACCATGTGAAAATAAAATCCGGTGAAGAATAAAGAGCAATTTTGCTAATAATATTGCTAAATGAGAACACCATTAATACCACATAGACACTAGTACTATGATATAATGGTATTCTATTTCTTTTGTAATTGAAAAGTATTATTTTAGTTTGACTCTCGTAAATAGCAAGTTCAATACAACAATATTATAGCGAGCCTATTGTGTGACTTTGCTCAACCACATGTGATGCGACGAAAAAGGTGTATAACCAACATCAAAACTGTATGAAAACATCAATCGACATACATCACTTGCAGCTCATTAATTGAATAATTAAATTGAATTCTCTTATTCATGTTGAAGGAAAATTTAGAGAGTAAGGGTAGGAGAGGGACGACAATAGAAAGAAAAATGAGAGCTCAACGGTTGTAATTTCATTTATGCTCCTTGGTGGCCTTATGACTTTATTATACTAGTCATGTGGGTTTTACTTGTCTCATAAGTAATACAAGTCATAAAGGAATTAGGTATCCCAAATCCTATTGGAATCTATTTCTAGATTTACACAATCACATTTCAAAACAATATTAACTACAACACAATCACATTCCTAAACAATATTAACATAAACTCACAAAAACCTGATAATGGTAAAACCCAAAGTGGGACAAAATCCAAAGTCTCATAGAAAAAAGTTGAAAAGTGCAAAGTCGAAGCTTGAGGAGATCAAGCGGCGATGAACCCTCACATTAGGGTATGACCAACCTAGAATAGGTTGCTTGTTAAAACTTTGTCAGGTTAGCAAAACCTAGTGGGACAAATTCTCCTTAACTAAGGAAAAATAGCACATTAAGGTCAATTTTGTATCTACCAGACACTCCCCCTGAGTTGGACAAAACTCCTTAATTAGACTACAAGCGGTGTATATCAGACAATTTATGCATTCCAATTCCTTGGACAAGTTTTTGAAAACTGGACTTCGGCAATGACTTGGTGAAGAGATCGATGCGATTGTCTTGGAAATGAATTTGCTTGATTTTGATCTTCTGATGCTCTTGTTACTGATGAGAGAAGAACTTCGGCGCAATGTGCTTGGTATGGTCCCCTTTGATGTATCATTTTTGAATTTGGTCTATACATGCAGAATTATCTTCAAAGATCGTTGTTAGGACGTCAACGATAGACGACAATCCACAAGTGCTTCGAATATGCTCGACAACGACTCTTAGCCAAGTACAGTCACGAGCGGCCACATAAAGGGTGAGTATCTCGGCATGGTTCAAAGACATAGCAACTAAAGTCTGCTTAGTAGACCTCCAAGATATTGCGGCTTCACTAACGGTAAAAACATAACCTGTTTAGGATCTTGCCATGTGCGGGTTGGATAAGTACCCAACATCAACATAACCAACAAGGCAAGAATCAACCCGAGCATCGAGGGGGGCGGCGGCTCCACGTGTGGTTGAGTAGGGAGAATAAGCTTAAATCCTCAGTATCCTTAAGGTTGCGTATAATGTCTTTAACACATTTTCAGTGTCAACGTGTAGGTGCATGGCCGTATCTTGCTAAAAGATTCACAACGAAGGAGATGTCAAGTCTTGTGCATCGAGCTAAGCACAACAAATCGCCAATTGCACTTAGATATGGAACTTCGGGTTCTAAAACCTCTTCAGCATCCTCCTTCAAACGGAATGAGTCTCATGGTGCATCAAGCGTATGGACGATAATATGTGTACTTAATGACAACACTTTATCCTCATTAAAGCGGCATAACACCTTTTTGGTGTAGTTTGACTAGTGCATTAGAATACTGCCATAACAGTGCTCGATCTCAAGACCAAGGCAATATCGAGTTTTTCCAAGATCCTTCATCTCAAATTCCGACTTAAGGTGCGCGGCAATTTTCTCAAGCTCTTCAAGAGTCTCAATGAGATTCATGTCGTCGACATAAATTGCACCAATAAAAAATCTGGAACTAGACTTCTTAATAAACACACAAGGGCATAGTTTGTTATTCACATATCTTTGACTTGTCAAATACTCGTTTAAACTGTTATACCACATCCGTTCAGATTGTTTCAATTAGTATAGCGAACACCTTAATCGAACAGAGAGGGTGTTCCGTGATCTAGAACTATTTGATCTAGTAAATGTAAGCCCCTCAGGTACTTTCATGTAGATTTTCGTATAAAGATACGTTATTACCACATCCATTAGCTGCATATCAAGTCTTTTGGAAACTACCAGATTGACAAGGTAGCGGAATGTTATAACGTCTATTACGGGAGAATACGT
Source organism: Gillenia trifoliata (assembly GCA_018257905.1). Taxonomy (NCBI): domain Eukaryota; kingdom Viridiplantae; phylum Streptophyta; class Magnoliopsida; order Rosales; family Rosaceae; genus Gillenia; species Gillenia trifoliata. The sequence goes on along the minus strand of CM031084.1, from coordinate 25,032,880 downwards.
CTCCTCGTAGTCAATTCCAGGACGTTGAGAGAAGTCTTGTGCCACAAGGCATGCCTTATATAGCACTATTTCATTCTTCTCTTATTACGCTTCCTTACGAAAACCCACTTATAATCGACTGGTTTCACGTTGGGCGGCGTGGGCCCTGCATCACCAAACACCTTTTGCTTCGCCAAGGAATGAAGTTCAACTTGGATTGCATCTTTCTATTTTGGCCAATCCGTTCTACGTTGACATTCGTCTACGGAACATGGTTCGATGTCATTGCTTTGCAAGTTCTCAGTAGCTACAGTATACGAAAATGCGTTGTTGACGATCATCTCATTCCTATTTCAAAGTGCATCAAACATAGTAGATCAAAATCTCTTGATTCTCGGGAGGTGGCCGTGTCTCGATTGTGCCATATTCCTCCTCTTTCAGGCATACAATCCTTCAAATCGACTGGTTTGTCTTGTTTCTGAGTCGGGGCAGCTGATTGGTTAGCCACCAATGTACTAGCACGTCCATTAGGTGCTGCCAACCCACTAAGGTTACGACACACCTCTTTAGCATGCTGCTTTGACGCCCTTGTGGTACGTCAATCCGTGCAAGCACATTTGCAAATGGTATATGTGATCTCGTCACTCTTGCTAGATCAGTAAAGATGTCATGCATGCTTTGAAGAACTAGAATGCGTCGCACTTCAGTTTCACACTGTGTGGTACGTGGATCGAGATGAGACATAGTGGAGTTCGACCACGCTAATTGGCCTCGTTCGCCATAAGAGTCAGAGTTCTTTCCTCCCCTAATGGCGGGAAGACCGTCTTATCGAAGTGACAATTCACAAATCTAGCAATAAAGAGATCACCTGTCAAGAGCTCTAAATAGCGAATAATTGATGGTGAATCATAATCGACATATATTCCTAACCTTTTTTGCAGACCCATTTTGGTACGTTGTGGCAACAGTATGGGCGCATAAACAGCACACCCAAAAACGTGCAGATGCAAGATATTTGGCTCTTGTCCAATAACCAACTAGAGTGTAGAGTAGGGTTGGGTGGCGATGGATCGTAGAAGAACAAGCATTGATGCTCGTAAAATATAGCCCTATGCAATCAGGAGCTTGGTGAGCATCATCAAAGTCCTAGCGATCAATTGAAGGCACTTTATGAACACTTATGCAAAACCATTTTCGGTGTGAACATAGGGAACAAGATGTTCAACCTTAATACCTTGAGACATGCAATAGTCGTCAAAATTCTTTGACGTAAACTTTCTGGCATTATCTAGTCGAATCGACGTAATCGGATAATCAGGGTGGTGAGCCCTCAACTTAATAATCTACGTCGAGAGTTTTCCAACGGCAACATTGCATGTGGATAGTAGCCAAACATGCGACCAACGTGTCGATGCATCAACCAACACTATAAAATATCTAAATGATTCGCATGGTGGTTGAATAGGTCTATAAATATCCCCTTGGAATCTTTGAAGGAAAGTATGAGGTTCCTTAACTATCTTTGTGGGAGATGGTCTAATGATTAACTTTCCTAGAGAGCAAGCTTGGCATGGTACGTTTGATTGTACAATCTTACGATGAGTAAGAGGATGCTTATAAGTAGAATGTAGAATACAATGCATCATATCTCGATCAGGATGTCCCAAAGGATCGTGTCGAAGCATAATAACTCCAAGGTTTTCACCCGTATGGCCGGCCACACTATGGGCCTTGGCGGTGCTAATAGTTGTTAAGTGCAACTTATTCGGAAGTCGCTCCATCTTCTCTAGAATACGCTTAGTGCCAATTTCATAGGAAGTAATGCAAATATATTCCATTCTTTTTTCCTTAGTGGTTTCGGCATGAAAACTATTTTCTCGGATATTTTTAAAGCTCAACAACGTTTTACTAGAACACGGAAAATACAATGCCTCTTGAATGGTAAACATCGTACCATTGGACAATACTAAGCGGGCTTTACCAGGCCCCTTGATCAAGTTGGATGGGCTTGAGAGAGTTGTCATAGACGAGGTTTTAAGTATGAAGTTAGTGAAATAGTTACCGTCACACAATATTGTATGCGTCGTAGCACTATCAACTCGACAACTAACTTCCCCACAAGACATACCTAAATAAAATTTAATTTAATCGATCACATGTGTAAGGTAAATCTGCATTCGTTTAAATCATTCGAGAAAATTCATAACAATATCCAATTTAATAGTTAACCGAAATGCAAGCACCAAAGTTAGGAATTTAGAAACATAAAATTGTTCACACAATTAGACCAAAACACTAGTAAATTTCGGCCAACATAGTGCTCCATGTCTAAAAATCTAATCTTCCATAAATGCGTTAGCCTCTTAGAAATCAGAAATCTCAAACGTCTTATCTTTAGGATTCTCAACTTGGACAAAATTTGTCTCACATGCGAAATTGACCTCTCTAGCTTGCCTTTTGACGTGGCACTCTTTCACCACGTGAGCCGAGGCTTTGCAAACTTTGAACCAATGTTTAGAGAAGCCACAACGGTATCACATATCAAGGTCAGCGGAATACTCTTTTGCTTTACCCTTATTCTTGAAATATTGAGCCTTAAGAGCCAAAGAGTTGTGCTTAGAGTTGCGGTTCACACTATTTGCTTGGCTTTGAGTCTGTCTCCCCCTATCCATGAACTTGGGTGAAGCACCTTGTCGCGTCCCTTACACCTATTTCGGCATGTTGGGCCTGGATGCACTCTCACGTTTGATCTCACAAAGGAACATCGTTTGCTCCAGCCGGCTAAACTGATAGTTTTTCATCAGGAGCTGATTATTCTTTTCAGCTACTAGTAAGACATATATCAAATCCAAGAACTTTTGAAACTTCTGTGCACGATATTATTGTTGCAAGACAATATTCTCGGCATGGAAGGTGGAGAAGGTCTTTTCCAGAAGATCCCTATCAGTGAACTTTTCATTACAAAATTTGAGTATGGATCGGATTCGACAGACTTCAAAATTGTACTTGTTCACAGACTTAAAGTCATGAAATCGAAGATTAAGCTAATCGTGTCTCGCATGCGGTAGTTGGATAAACTTCTGATGGGTGAAACAATCGGTTAGGGCTTGCCAGAGAGCATAATGATTCTCTTCCATGAGGTACTCCGTTTGTAAAGCATCGTGCATATGCTTCCTAATAAAGATCATAGCGGGTGTTTTGTCTGCTTCGCTGGTTGTATTATCAGTCTCGATTGTAGCTCTCAGGTTCTTGGCAGTTAGGTGGAGCTTCACGTCTTGCACCTACTTGAGTCATTCAAACCATATACCTCCAAAGCGGTAAAGTAAAGCTTGTTAAGATTTGACATTTTGTCAAAGAGCAAAACGTGGAATCAGTGTTATGGGTATAAGTCATTTAAAGCAATTAAGATAGACATGGAATGGTCTAACATATTAATCATGGAGATCCTAAAACCTCAAATATGAGTGACGCGGGCTGTCAGCCCTAATGCTGCGTGGCTGTCACTAAGCTTGGCTATCAGCCCAACAACCTGATTAAAAAGAATTGGGTCGGGGGACAGTAAGGCCCATCACAGCAAAGAGGGACAAAGTGACACACCCCGATTTGGAGATCTCGAAGGGTACCGAAATCGAGACATGCTGGCCGACACCCCGGAGTGTGACGAAAGCCATGTCATGCAGATGAAGTAGAATTTCTGAACAAAATAAAACCAAGGTATGGAATTATTAGGAACATGCAACAGAGTACGCAGAAGTACGGGTAGCACCCTTGATACAAAGCATGAGATGTTCAGAGCATAGACAAAAATACAGTAAGGAAAGTACGAATTATTCACATCCTGAACAGGATGGATAAACATACTAGTAGGAGGAAGAAGTCCTACATTTATCTGGTGCGGAAGTCGTAAACACCAGAGTGGTCGCTCTCGCCACTAATCCAGCTACTACGTCCTGGAGAGGCGCAAAATAAAAGGTGTGAGTGGGCAAAAATAAATATTTCTAAAACCTTTGTTTTTCGGAACATAATAACCCCTCTTTTAAAATTCAAGTATACTTTCCCAAAATCATACTACGTATAGTATGAAAACTGTTAAAGTCTGGTTAAATACTTTTACCTCAACATAAAATAATGTCATCAACAAAACAGTAATAAGGCAACAAGGCCAAAGGCATAAATAAATACCAAAATCTGCACAACATAAATCATGTTCAACAACATATATAATAGGCTCATCAACGTATGCAGACACACAAGCCCATGTAGAAAGTAGCTACATGGAATAGGCTGGGTGTAAAATAATATATGCTTTGTACTTTGTACTACGATCACGTGAAGCTGGCGCTAAGCGTATCACATACGAGTCCTAGCTTCCTATTGCAGACTTGTACAGGCTGGCACCTACAATGGATCCAAAGTGAGCATACGGTGCGTGTGAACATACATGTGAAGGTGGTCCTGGCCCGGACGAGTACTAGACACCGGTGAATGCATGTATGATGAGCAAATAAAAATATACATACTCATGCCATCATAATTTCACAGATCTGAACATAATATAATTTCTTTAAACTTAAATCATAAGTAAAATCATGGCATGAAGGAGAAGATTAATTAAAACCACAGTGAGAAATAATATAAATAATATTAGTTTCTCAAAATAAAGCCCACTCACTAATACGTAGTCAGGTCGTAGCCGTCTTGCCTTGTCTGACCCCTGTAATCCTCCGGATAAGTCTCACCTATATGAGATATCACTATAGTAATGATTAAACTCATAAAGGTTACTAATTAAATTAATAAACTACATTAACCCTTGGTTTGTTCAAAACGGAGGTCCAAAACACCTCGAAAAATACCATACGTACTGCCCAGAGGTAGTACGCGTCGTCACGAGTCGCCTCGAATTGACGGAAATTGAAAATCTGGTCTCACGCGCAGTCAACCCGAGCCGGTCAAACTGACAGCGTCAGCTGACGCCGTTAGATCTAACAGAATATTCCAGCATCTCTGTTAGATCTAACGGAATATTCTTAACGCCGTTAAAAGGAATATTCTAGGAATATTCTCCGGTCTGGACCGGTTGCTGACGTCAGCAATGACGTCACTGCTGATGTCACCGCCCGGTCCGACCGGTCGCCGCTGCAACTTTTCCCGGCCGCCAGCGCTGCTGCCTGCCTCCGTCCACCGCCGTTCAACTCGCCGAAAATTGGGTAATTTTTCAAAAATTCCTTTCTTCATTTTTCAACCATTTTACACGTTCCACATGTCAAAATGAAGCTAGAGAGAAGGAGAACACGATTTTACCTATTTGGAGTCCAAAAGTTGGTCGAAAATGGTCGGAATATGGCCGGAAAGCCTCGGTCTACGAACGAACTCTGATCTACCTTAAAACACAACCAAATAACACGATCTTAGTATGAAAATCTATCTACTCAACACGAGGAAACTAATGGTGGTGGTTAGGAACCTCACCTAGGTCAGTATTTTTGCGAAACTTGCCGGAAAGTCTGGTTCTTCCGTGTGCGATTCTCGCCAAACGACAAAGAATTTGGGTGATCGGCTTGCATCGTTGAACTCAGTGAGTTACAACGAACAAGATGGTGACAATGGTTTGGCTTGGTTCGACGGATTTCGTGTGGCCACTGTGTGCACAGTGAATCTCTACCGGAGAAGAAGAAAGCAGAAGAAAAGAAGAGTGAGGAAAAAGAGAGTGAGGGGAAAAAGAAGGAAAAGTTTTTCCCCAAACTAGACTGGGTAATTCGGTACTACACAGTACACGTACCAACCTATTTCCACAACGGAAAGTAATATTTAAACGTCCACGTAGGACTTCCACTTAACCCGCTCAAGGGCATTTTGGTAACTTTACACGTTCAGGAAATAAAATACAATAAAATTCGGGACGGGTCGTCACACAAAGGCGGGCTGGTTCGGGCTGCATAATTCGGTCCGTGGTCATATGCAAGCGGGCGAGGTTTTAGGCCGCGATTTTGGTCAGGTTTTCATTATTAGAGTCTGGGCTCTACGATAGTAACCTTGGCGGTGTATCTTTGTTGATGGCGTCGGGAGAAGCCAAAGAGGCACTCGGGCCTCAACCTTGGAAGAAGACGACCAAAACATCGTCGTTTGGTCTCAGGTTGGATTCAGCTCGCTGCTCGGCTTGCGCGTGCAATGCAGGTCTGAGCCGTGCCTCGTGCGGGTTAGGGTTTTTAATTTCCTTTTTTTTTTCTTTTCCACACACATAGTTTAAGCAATCTAATTTCAAATCACAATAAGCAATAACAAACATAGCAAGATATATAATTCGAAATTGAAAGTAGAATTCATGCTTCATGGGATGGTTAACATGCATAAAGGTTTATAGAACTTTGACAAGAGTAAGTATAGAAGATACTTGGATGGTGATTGCTTAAACACTGTTCTTGAGCGATCCTTTCCTTTAGAGACGCAATTCGTTATGATAACGTGCTGAAGGAAAATTTAGAGAGTGAGGGTAGGAGAGGGACGACAAGAGAGAGAGAGAGAAATGAGAGCTCAGCTGTTGTAATTTCACTTATGCTCCTTGGTGGCCTTATGCCTTTATTTATACTAGTCAGGTGGACTTACTTGCCTCACAAGTAATTCAAGTCATAAAGGGATTAGGTATCCCAAATCCTATTGGAATCTACTTCTAGACTTACACAATCACATTCCTAAACAATATTAACTACAATAGTTCAGAAGCCTAGTTAGTAAATTTGTATAGTACGTATATAGTAAGTTGACGTTTTGAAAAATATTATACACTTATGTATTTTTTTTTAAAATACTTCTAATTGCCATACATGTCTTGATACGTTTTTCAAAACTTCAACGTACTATATATGTATTATACACATACATATGTACTTTTTATGTTTAATATACATAATTTTCTCACATTTTCAGTAATACCTATAAAAGTTTTACATATTCTACACGTATTTTTAATATATTATTAAAAGGGTTAGTCTATGGTATTCCTTTGGTTAAAAAGGGTATCGGTACCATTTAATTTGAACGTTGGTAGTGTAATGTAATCACGTCCAAGTACAGTATCTAACCTAGACAGTGTAATATGATGTCCACAACATAAATGATAACCTTTTTTTTTTATATGGTAATATCAATATCATTGTGTAATTAATTACAACGTAAAATGCCAACCTTTTTATAGTAATACCAACGTCATTCTGCGTTATTAACTATAATGTTATGATTATTATATAACCTTGGAGTATCAATTATATATAATGTACCTTACATTTCTTGTAATTCACACGTTGATGTTAACATGATATTATAACACTGTTATACGTTGAGGTAGGGAAGCCATAAGTGAATTATAATGTTATAGAATTTCATGATGTCCCCTAGTAATAACCTAATACTGTAATAAGATGTCCATGATGTAATCTTCAACATTGGTTTTGTAATGCAATCATGTCTAAGTATAATAATCTACCTTAACAATGTATATAAGATGCTCACAACGTAACCACCACATGTTATAAAAATAACAGCATTATGTATTATTACTATAACCCTACCATATATTCATATTACAATGTAAAAATAATAAATTACTCTTGAATGTGATATCATTACATTATCAATGTTCAAATTAAATGTTGTTGATACCTTTTTTTTTTTATATTAAAAATACCATAGAAATGTAAAATAAAAATTTTAAATTATGGCCAAAACTTTCTCAGTATTTTTACCAAAATTGTCAAATAATATACCTATATATCTTTTATATGTACTATAGCTGTCCCATATATTACTATGTACAAAGGTAAGTTAAGTTACGTAGTCTAGTTAACATGGTAAGTAGGGTATTGCCCTAGCTAGTACGAATGTACCTGATGATGCGTAACACTAAGAATTTTTCATGGTAAGTAGACATAACTTTTTAGAAGACACATGATGATGTTGCCGTTTTTATGTTTGATGCTTTTCAATCACATAATTTCAAGAATCTCACAACCAAACACATAATTCAAGAATCTAATTGTAAAACATCCACAAAGTCTGGCACATTTCTCATTTCTCTCCTTGGCAAATCACTGTTTCCATGCCTTCCTGCAGATACGATGAATTGGAGATGTACATGTAGTGGAAGCTGCTATTAAAGAATATAATGAAGCAACTTGAATGGGGGATGCATTTTCTGCATATATAAGCTTGAGTACAATCAGTCTTTTATTTGGCATGAGGGTTAAGGTCACAAAATATGTCGAAAATTCAGAATTTCCCCGTTCTATCTTCTGTATCAAAAATATGTGGGTGGGACTGCTTTATTAGGCAACTTTCACACTAATATCGAGTCGAATAAGACCTAAATAAAAGAGTCTCGTAAGTTTATTATAAATAACTTGGTCAGGTATCCCTACGGAGTATTTCTCCTAAATTTGGTTGAAACCCATGAACCATGCGTGGCTGAAATTTACTTGTTTTCTTGATGACATGTACCATGCGTGGTCAGATATCCCTTTAGTTACTTTTATTCTTTTAACTCCACTACACTTTAAAGTCGTGACTAAACAAAGATAAGGTTCATGACCCACCGAAATTCAAACAGCTACCACATCTTATATTGAAAATAATGTGAGAATGTCTCTCTAACAATATATAACAAAAAGCCAAAAAAAAAAATCTACATGAATGATGAATATAAAAGTGTAGATAAGGCTTGAGCTGCCCGTGCTGTCATTCAGGACGACCTCCATGAAGATTGTAGTGATCGGGATCAGGCTTCTCGGTCTCCCCATTGTCTTTCCATTCTTAGTTTTCAATACATCCCCTCCTCGTACCGCCAAGGTTTCATTAAAAAAAGTAACATCAATCCCTACGATATTACATCACACCAATTGAACAATGCAAACACACACAATTCATCCTCACTTACAACATATATGCCGAACAATCACTACTAGTTTCATAAATATACAATTTAATTGTAGCAATATACCATTACAACACACATGCATCAATAAATAAATACAAACCCAATTGGAATTTTGAAGTACAAATACAAAAGAAAACCAAAAGTATGAATCTTGTGGGCCAACCCATGTTTTCACCTGCAGCTCTAATGAACTTGTCACTTCTCAGAGTCTCTCAGGTGGTGTAGTAGAATACTGGGTGCAGCATAAGGTGGATGAGCTTGATGCAGGCACACGAGAAGGACAGGAACAGCAGCCCGTACACGATTCTAAAACCCATATATATGTATATATTGTGAGTTTAGAACAACCCTACTATTGGTCTCCCTCCCAGTCTCTCTCAGATCAGAGATCCAAAAAAAGAAAGACATATTTATAGAGAGAGAGACAGAGAGAGAGTGGTGGGAATGGTGGAGGGATTGGAATTTGGATTTAAAGTGGATAAGGGTTTTTTCTTTTGAGAAGATTTGAATGTTTGAATTAAGTTATGTTTTTATCCCATACTGTACGTACGTGTCGTGAAGGGCAACTTTGAATTTGACACGTGGGAAATTAGATAGAGGGATTGTTTACGTGTGGGGGCTTGCTTTAGTGCACCTGTATGCTTGCACTTGTAAGCTTAAATATATGACCAAACACCCAATGCATGCATGCATAGCTACCATGTGCATTTATTTGCATCACGGTTTAGGGTTTACAGTCTTTTATTTGATAAATGGATTTCTTGTTACGTACATATATTATATCCCTTTGCTGAGGTATCCTCAATTAAGTTTATTTGAGGAATTCTTTATACAGTTCACTCTGCGTCATATTTCAACGATTTAATCGTTCAATTTTTAAGTTTTTTTTAAAAAATTATGTTACCAAAAACTACCAAAATCTGAAATTATTTGCGATGTTGGATTAAATAGTAGTAATTTTTTTTTTTTGAAAAATCATATTTGTTTATTTTCTTCGCTACAATTGACTGTCTTAATAATTTTGAATTTATCTAATTTTTTGCAAATATAATATTTGAAGAAAAAGTTACTCTTCAATTAATTAGTATGCTAAATCTAGAGAAGTGGAATTACAAACAGCTTACATGTTATATAATTCATCTTCTACAAATCGGCACAAAAATGAATTAAACGGAGTAGCAGGGCTTGAAGATAAGTATAACTTTTGACTTCAATATAACTTTTGAGTCAAATACCTTCGAGTGCTGCTACTGACTAAAGGCAAGTATGTTTCATTGGAAATGGCAAAGCTTACGATGTCACATTTTTTTTATTTTTTGGTCAAATACATGATCACTAACTACCATGGCCATAATTGAATGTCTTGTGAATAATGGAGAAAGTCGAGGAGCATGTGACTTGAAGCTGAAGACGTCAGAATTCCGTAACTTATTTTTGAATTTGATATCATAAGTTGAAATTAAAACTCTAAAAATATATTTATTTATTCTTCACTTTAAGCATCTAATTTAAGAGTGAGCGAACATGCATTTTTCGATCTTCTAATGTGATTTCTTACTTTGTTTCCGGCTCCTTTTCTCCTCATTGGCCGCAGTGGCGGATCCACCTTGTGGCAAAGGTGGGCAGCTGCCCACCCAGAGCAAAAAATTGTAGGCCACTGAATTCATTTTTTGCCCACCCAGAACGCAGAAAATCTTGAAGATTTGGGGCAGGCCAGTGGTCATGGCAACTTGAGGAGTCCTCTGTGTTTGCTGGGCAGCGGCGGCAATTTGGGTTCGCAAGGAAGATTATCTGGGTTCACGAGGAAGAAGAAGTGAACGGTGTCGTTTTTTTTTTTTAAACCCTGAACCAAAACGACATCGTTTTGGTCCCTTGTTTAAAAAAAAAAATTGACATGCAGCTTATGCTGCTTCTTTCAAGAAAACGACATGTCGTTTTTTCAATACTCAGATCCCTAATTGGAACCTTGTCAGTCAACCCGTATGCAGTAGTGCAGCAACCCAACCAACCACTACCAACGCCCCCAATCCATTTTCACTCAAACCCTCATTTTCACCTCAAATTCATCATTTACTCAAATTTTTTCATCTCCACTTCCTTCCTCAATCTCTCCGGCGCCACTATCTCTAAGACCCGCTCACCAACAAGGCAATTTAGGCAAGAACACTACACCAAGTATGTATAATTTAACCTAAATTCTTATTCTTTAATTTCAAAGTTTCATACATAATTTCATTATTTGTTTCATATGGCTTGAGTGTTTTCATTTTGTCAAAGCTTGTCCATGCAATAGAGTTAGTCAAAGCTTGTAAGCAACAACTACAACACATGAGGGATAATGAATTTGATGAATTGCTTGAGCAAGTTTCTTGTTTTTGTAAGGAATATGATATTGAGGTTCCTATGATGGATGAAGCATTTGTACTTTGAGGGAGATCACGACGTAGAGCTCAAGGTATTACAAATCTCCATCATTATCATGTGGACTATTTTATGGCCATCATTGATAAAGTACTTTTGGAGTTGAATCACCGCTTCAATGAGGTAAATACTGAGTTGCTTATTTGTATGGCATGCTTGAGTCCTAAAAATTCATTCCGAGCTTTTGACAAGAAAAAATTTATTCAGTTTGCCAAATTTTATCCTCAAGACTTCTCTATCAAACATATTTTGGAGCTTCAATATCAACTTCGAATATATATTCAAGATGTGCGTATGAGTAATGAGTTTTCTCAATTGGAAGGAATTGGTGATCTTGCAAAAAAAATGGTGGAGACAGTGAGACATAAAACACATAATCACGTGTACATTGGCTTTAGTGTTACCGGTTGCAATTGCTTCAGTGGAGAGAGCTTTTTCTGCTATGAAAATTATCAAAAGTCCCCTTCGCAACAAAATGGGAGATCAATGGTTGAGTGATAGCTTGCTTGTTTACATTGAGAAAGATGTTTTTGCTTGTATTGATAACGAAATCATCATGAAACGTTTTCATGATATGAAAACTCGTCGTGGATGTTTAGTTTGAATGATAATTGTTTAACTTTTAAAAAGTCTTTCTTATCTATTTGATGCTTTTATATTTCGCCCACCCAAGAAAAAATTCCTGGATCCGCCACTGATTGGCCGCTCCAGACTCGTTGAAAAAATTGTTTTTCACGGTTGCAACGTTTTCTGTTGCACTCATATATATTCGAGAAGGGTCACCGAAAATTAGCTAATTTAAGATTGTTTTTGTCTTCACCTCTTTAGCATGCGGCTCCACCCTTACAGACTCTTCCTTTTGTGCAGTCAAATTTTTTAGGCATCCCGACTTACAAGTTTGTTTCCCATTCTTGATGTGCGATTTTTTTTTTCCTGGACTATTTGTTTGTTTATTTTGCAACTTATTTTGCAAGTTCTTACCTTTTAGGTTTTGTTGTAGAGGGGTTAGATCCTTTGCCCCCATTTTCTTTTTGTATTTTCTTTTGTTTAATAAGGGTCCGGTTTATGTCCACACCAGTCCCCCTCTCTTTTTATTGTATTCTTCTTTTTTATTGCATTATGAATTTATGAGGGGTAAAGTTTATATTCCCTGATTAGGTGTAATTTCTTTTATTCTATATCAATAAAATTCTCCTATACCGCTTGGGTTGTCCCAAAAAAAAAAAAACAAAAACCATCCATTCCTTGGTTACCTAGTGACCTAATCATCTTGATTACCTGGTGACAAAAAAACATCTATGCAAGACTTCAATGCTACGTAAAGTCAATAAACTCATCTGCAAAGACATGAAGAAAGATACACTATTTTGTATTATTTTTTGTACACATTAACTTTGAGCAAAAGAGTGTTTTCTTGTAGGTGTTTCCTTCTCCTTCATTGGTGACAACCAAAATTAGTTGGAGTATAAATAACTCATCACCATGCCATTGCATGAGTGGTCATTTTCACCAACACCGTATCTACACGTTCATTCCCACCTACCTAACATGAGTTGAGTCACTGAGAATTCACTGTGTGCGACACTAACATCACATCACATCACGTAACCATCACTTGACATCTTACGTGATGTTAGGTGTTACGAATTCACTCAAGTTATGAAGCAATAGAGTTTATACATATTTTATAATGATTTTTGTGCTCCTTTTTTTTATCCGAGTTTTTCTATTTAAACACCAATACTTGTCTTAATTCACCACAATTTTTCTAAGAACACCGCATTTGTTACCTAATTGCCTTTAAACATCAACACACCGCACCCACAAACCCCAATTTTTAACTTGAAAGCTAATTATGCTTCTAGTAATTTGATTCAAACACTACAAGCAAACAAAAGTGCGACTCGTAATGTTATGAGATTCACTTTTGAAGAACAAACCCAATGCACAACAAGTTGCAAAGAATCTGATAGCACAAAATGAAACACAGAATCCGAAAAGCTTTCGATTTGGCCGGATGCTTCTCAGCCGTGAAACACAAAATTGAAAGCTTGCTTGCTATGATTTTAACACTCCTTTAGCCTCGGCACTCACGTGATGTTCAGTTTGAAGTGCGTACGGCTAAAAAAGAAATGTCAAAATTGCTACAATTTATGAAACTATGAGCCATGATAGCATGCAAATTTTACGCAAAAGATCGAATGTTCATTATTAAGGGTAAGTATTAATTGACATCATTCTCATTCTTCTGTGTCATCTGTTCAAGTTTATGGAACGTTTATGTCCGAAGGAAGCCGTTAGACTATAAATATCAGCCTTACTGTTATTTCTTTTTAACTGAATTAATCATCTAGTAAACCATCTCCATGTAGCTGATGATTACATATGATTTATGAAAACTTGAATATTAAACATACACAATTATTTTCAGAGAAAAAATTTCAGGGCGCTATAGACCTTTGAAATGAACCTGTAATCACAATTTAGAAGAACCACGTTGAATCATCTTTTGCTTCATATCCTTTGTACCACGTCTGGTGCACTCGAATCCAAGTGAAACCATCTGAAACACCGGAACCCTGAAACCCGATAATATGATCATAGAAAATGTTAAAGCAGGAGTGCTGGAGGACATTAACCAATCACAACCTCATATCTCACCTTTGAACTTATAACAGCTGTTCCCTTTGTTGCATAACGTTCTTCACCTGCAATGAGGAGTACAGTCAACAGAGCAGCAGAAATTTGCACGTATATGGTGCTACAACCTAGATAGTCATGATACGTCTAGATATATACAACTTTTTCCTACAACGTCAATGACCATGATTGTCATGTTAGTCCAGAAAAAGGATGCTATTTTATTTTCATTAAAATCTTCATATGCAGGATATGAATAGATATCACATGCAGCATATTTCCAGGAAGCCGTCTCTCAGAAATATTAATGTTCTTAGATTTTAAACAAATATTCATCAGCATGTCTAGCTAAGAAGGAGAAGAAGAGAGAGAGAGAGGTAGAGTCAAACCAGATAATTCCCACTTATCGAACTTCACTAGCCATGTATTTGAACCAACATGTGTAGCTAATACCCCATCCACCCAAACCCGAAATTGTTTTCCCTGTTTGTCTCCGTAGCAGTTTCTCAGAGCATTTATGCTGTCAGAAAGAGAGTGCTCAACTCCAGAAGGATGGACAAATGTACCAGATGGAGACTGACCCAAAGAAAACATAATTAAAGGTTAGTAGCTGATGAGACGGACACAATTAAGGTGATTCAGATGCAAAAGGGCAACACATGATGTGAAATAATAGTACCAAAATATCCAAGGTCTGCTTTTTTTTACAAAAGCACACAGAAAAAGTTAAAACTCAATCCAAGGATTTAATCAAGAATTAAACCAGAAAATTAATGTTTTGACAGTTGTTTTCAGTCAATTGCAACCAAATGTTGTCACTAAAGAATTTTACGGGTTCAATAATAATTTCAAAGGAATTATTTCTCTTTATAAAGATGTTGTAGATTGGACGATGCAACATGCATTTGAGAAAAATGAGCAAGTTCACACTCTGGCATGCGGATGTTGTAGACTGGTAATTTCATTTTTTCAGTTCACTATCTTCACACGTTTTGATGTTTTAGAGAACAAAATACCATAATGACAATAGTGATAAACATGAAGCACAGACGGTCAACGTCAATAGATCCCAAAAACTTCGGCTCTCAAGTAATATGGCATCATACACACTCACCTCCACTCCTTTGTCTGATCACAATACAACTAAGTTTTATTTGTAGAGAAATGAGTGTTACAAAATGAGCTTGAGTCATAGATTTACTATGTAATCGAAAAAGCTAATTGAATAGGAAGGGAAAAAAAATATATGAATTCTAAGTTACTAACTTCTAGGCCATATACAAAATGAGAAGTGACTTATATTTTCTTTCCTACACAAAATTTACTAAAAGAACCAGAACTTATGTAATCTGTTAACTATAAATTGCAATAGAAAATTTTTGAAGTATTTCCAAAAGATGTTGAAATCTGAAATGGAAGAGATGATAATATCTTCTGATAGCATAAATTTATACAATAAATGTAAGATGGTGTAATCTCATAAAACTCAGAATTTAGAAGAAAGGAAGATATAAACATACACAATCGGCCTTCAGACATGCCAAATAGATCTCTGAATTCTCGACTTCTGCGCGTCTCCATTTTTCATAGAACAAGAAAAATTTTACTAGTTCATGACCAGGATTTGGATTCTCCAGCTTATAGTCAGAAAAATCTGCAATATCTCTTGGGGGTAAACTGGGGCCTAGCTTAAAGTGGCCAATGGCTTGTATGATTCCAGCTGCACATCTCTCTGTTGCATGAATAATCCTTGTGTTACCCTTGGCATTTTCAGCATGCCACTGCAACAATTCTTCTTGGGCATTGCTAACCTGCAGGATCAGCAATAACAAAAACATTGCCAATTAATGTGGAAAACCTCATTTTGCAGACGGCTTAAATATGAAGAAAAAGAAGGGGAGCTACAAACCATGACACCATATACTTCCGGGATGCTAAAAAGCTCAGCATCATTTCCAGAGTCACCACAAACAAGAGTGTTGACGGGTGAACTTCCCTCACTCTTAAATTTCTTGAGCAAATATGCAAGAGCTTGTCCTTTGCCAGCACCTTGTGGTAATATATCCAAATCCATTCCTCCACTGTAGATTATCTTCACATCCAACTGACCAAAGATGAAGCAACAACTTAGGTCAATAACAAGAGCAACAATACCCTATGATACTCTGAAAGCATAACCTTTCCTCTGGCAACAATTATAGAATTTCAACACAGGTCTGCATTATAAATGAAAAATGCTGTCTAAGAGTTATATCTTACCCCACGCTTTTCATAAACTTCTGAAAGAGCCTTTGTCACTTCCTGAGCCTTGGCTTTCTCGACATAATAGCTAATTTTGTGTGGCCGTTGCTCTGTTTCTGCCTGAATTCCACACAAAGTTTAATACTTAAGAAGTTTCATATAAAAACTAGTTTATTATTTGCATTATACTTGTATGACAGAATTCACGGCATGACACAACGAGAGACACTAAGCAAGGCCCATAACCTATAAAATATACCTGAAGTTTAAGCTCAGAAAATTTGCTGGCTTCCTCTTTGACTATGTTCCTATCCCATTTCTGATTCAGAACCTCAACCCACCCATCATCAGGAACCATTGCGTTACCATACGTTATCTCAGTTCCCACAGACATTATTGTTATATCTGGAGTTAACATGGGTTTCTCTTTCCTCAATTCTTTGTACAGTGTCGGTGACCTTCCGGTCGAAAAAACCAGCAGAGAATCGTGTCGGTAATTGGCCTCCCACAAAGAATTGAATCTGAGCAGGGAAAGGTTCTCAGTGTCATGATGATCAACCTGTAAGAAAAAATCAATTCTCCACTAAAACGGTCACAGAAAGGGAACAAAGCGAAACCAAAAATGACACAATCAGTTACAGAACTTACCATTGTGTGATCAAGATCTGAAACTATCATTAACCGGGCAGGAGCTTCGAGCCGATCCATGATTATCCTATATCCAACCCAAACCTGTACTGCGTTTAAATATTCAAAAACAATACAAACATCACTAAAATTATTCCAAATCCAAACATCTGGATTCATTAAGATGATCCTGAGACAACCCAAAGTTTAAACAATATGAAATTTTTAAAAAAGAAACTTTTTCTTAAATTCTTCACCCATCTAATTGCAGAAGTTCAATCCGTCTTTTAAACAAAACAAAAACTCAATTGCTCAAATCCCCGAGTTTTCTCGCAGTTTCTACACTATTTTCCCAGCAACCAAACAGTCAGACAGAATTGAAAGTAAAAACAACGAATTAGCAACGACTGCGATGAACAATTTGCCGGAATTGCAGAAAATTACCTGGAAACTTGCGAGAAATATTCCGATTCGAAGCGATTGGGAATCGAAGATTGGGATTATTAGGTTTTCCAGGAATTGGGGGAAGGAGAGAGTGAGACGACGAAGTGAGTGATTGAAAGGTATGCATAAAACGAGCGAAGCAGATAATGGAATCGAATTGGATCCATGTTCCTTGGCGCTTCTTTTGTGAAAACAAATAGAGCTTCGAACACGTGGCAGCTTATGGAGGGACGGTGGGCATGTGATGCGTAGAAATGAAATTTTTTACCCAATTACTGTACCAAACGTACCATACCAAATTTGCCTTGAAATTTTGTACTAATTGGTAGCCGTACGGTATTTGTACCGAATTATATATTTTCAGTATTGTTATGATATTCAACATTTTCTGTATGGTTATGGGGACTGGCTAGAGTGCTCGCAAGTATTGAATACTCACACCAATCTCACCCTCCTCTCCCCCCTCTCTCCTCCCTCCTACTTCCTTTTAATGATGAGATTGGTGTGAGCATTCAAAACCACTACTTGCAGCACTCTAGGAAAGAAGAAAGACCAGATGAAATATCTAACCAAAGACTACGACTTGAACCACGCAGCGAAGGGTTTGCGTCCCACCCATTAGCCTCCAACATGCACTTGCTCCTTATCACCTTGTGCCAAAGAGAATTTGATTCCTTTGGGAATCTTCACAACCACTTAGCGAGTAAGGCTTTATTCCGACTGATCAAATTCCCCACACCTGCACCCCCTTCCTTCTTACTTCTTATCACTATGTCCCACTCAGCTAAATGGTTTTTCTTTCCTTCCTCTACCCCTTCCCAAAGAAACCCGTTCATTAGTTTTTCCAGCCGACCAATCACCCCACAAGGAATTTTGAACAAAGACATGTAATAAATTGGCATACTTCTCAGAACCGCTTAAATCAAAGTTAATCTACCACCTCTGGATAAGAACGCCTTCCTCCAACTTTGAAGTCTTTTTTCCACATTCTCTACAACTGGATCCCAAAACTTGAGTGCTTTTGGCCTTCCCCCAAGAGGAAGACCCAAATACTTCACTGGCCAGCTGCCTATCTCACATCCCCAAGAATCTGTCAACCTAGTGATTTTCTCACAATTTGAGTTTATTTCAACCAAAGAACACTTTGCTTTGTTAATTTTCAAACCTAAAATAGTACAAAATAGATTAAGCAACTCTAATAAATTGTTCCAACTTTCCTCTGCCCCCGCCAAGAAAAAAAATGGTGTCATTAGCAAATTGAAGATGTGAAATCTCCACATTTTCTTGCCCAATACACAACCTTTTGATCAGACGATTCTCTTGTGCCTTCTCCAACAATCTGCTCAACACATGTACTAATAATGTGAAGAGAAAAGGTGACAATGGATCACCTTGTCTCGAACCTCTCGAAGCTTTAAATTTTCCCGTAGGCCTCCCATTGATCAAAATTGAGAAGTTTGCTGAACTTAAACAACCACGAACCCATTTCCTCCATCTATTGCCTAAACCCTTTCTTTGTAAAACTTCTTCCAAAAAACTCCACTCCACATGATCATAAGCCTTTCCAAAATCTATCTTGAACACCAATCCCTCCTCTTTCTTCTACCTCACCTCTTCAACGACCTCATTTGCTACGAGCACTGCATCCAAAATTTGTGTGCCTTTAACAAAGGTTCCTTGAGATGGAGAGATTGTGCTACCCATAACCTCCCTTAGTCTTGATGCGAGCACTTTTGCCACAATCTTATATAAACTTGTAACTAAGCTTATAGGCCTGTAGTCACTCACTTTCAAAGAATTTTTCTTTTTCGGAATTAGACAGATATAAGTTTCGTTTATCACTGCGTTTATCATCCTTTTTCTCAAAAAACTCCTCCATCACCTTCAAAATATCCTAGCAATTTTAAAACATTAGCAAAGAGAACCCATCTGGACCTGGTGACTTATCCCTACCACAATCAAAAACTGCTCTTTGAACTTCCAATTCCTCAAAAGGCCTTTCAAACCAAGCTGCCTCAGATTCACTTATTGAGCACCAATTTATGCCTTCCAAACCCCAACACACCTCTTCAATGCTGATATACAGAGACTTGAAAAAATTAACGGTTTCTTTTTCTCTCTCTTCTACATCCTTTACCACTCCACAGTCTTCCACTTCCAATCTTTCTATATAATTTCTCTTCTTTCTCCCACTTGCTACCTTATGAAATTTTTTTGTATTGCCATCCCCATCTTTAGCCCACTTCACTTACTTCTCTGCCTCCATTTCACTTCTTCCTTGAAAGCCAAATCTTCCACTTGAAAATATAACTTTTCCCTCTTTCCTTTTGAATTATTATCTAACCCTTCCCTCTGATCTAACTCCTCTAAACTAACCTCCTATCTATTGATGCTTTCTTTGTTTCTTGTAAAATTAAGATGTCGGGCTTTAAACGTCGGAGCTGCTCTTTCAAAATTACCCTCTTCCTCCTACTTCCCAAACCTCTAACATTCCAGCTAATTATCTTCACGAAGTTTAACATTGCCGCTTTCCACCAACACCTTTGCTCAAATTGGCACCCCTGTATTCTTTCCAAGAAATAAAGACCTTTTGAGTGGAACCAAAGAAATCTTCATATTTGACATGAAATTGTTTTATTTGACATCAAATAAAACAACACGTATAATTCTTATTTTCTTATAATTTTGATCAACTGTTATATGTATGTATAAAAATAAAATAAAAAGTATTCCATGCATCTCTCTCATATTTCATAGATCTGTTTAAGAAAAATTCATTTTGCTCGCCGTTTGTAAAGATTTCACTACTTTTGGCTAAACATGGCCACAAAACAAGTAACCGGTGCCATACATACATATGAGAGAACATATTACATACAAAAAAGGGTTTGAGTTTCTAATCATAATTAAACTATGAATTAATGTCGTACATACATATGAGAGAACATATTACACAACTAATGATATCGTTAGTTCCTTTAATAGGATATGGTTAATTTGGTTAACAATTTGGCTCTGGTCATGCAGCTCATGATGAAAACTTTATGCCACCTTTATTGCACTGAGAATGACATTGATTTGTTGCCCACCTACTAGGGGTAGGGTGCATCCTAGTGACTTACCCTTTTAAGGGCTTAGGGTTGTACTTAATGTGACATCAAGATGATGTGATAATGAATATCTCATTCATTGACTTTTTCTCTGTACAGCCAATCACTTTAATGTCTATTTTAGCTACAAGCTCACACTACAAGGCCTGACAAAATAGAATATTAAGATTTAATTTAAAACAAAAACATTATAGGCCATGTCATTTCATATTAGGGAGATTCTACGGCACCTTATTAAAACTAAGGTATCGGCACCATTTAAAATACATTATAATGGTTCAAAATTACATTCCAAAGTTATATAATTATGATAAGGTTCAAGTTAAAGACAAAGAATGATATGATTATTACTATAACAAGGTTGGTAGTTACATTGTAGACGTTCTATTACATTGTCAAAGTAGGTTTTTGTACTTCAACTTGATTGAATTGCACAATTAAAGTTTATTATTATACCATGTATTATTACAGTATAGACGTTTGTTATTATTAGAGAACGTTGTGAACTTACACAACATCGTAATCGTGTTACAACACGACATCAACATACAAGGTCTAAGGTAAAGTTACAGCATAATTGTTCAAATTTACACTACAAAGTTACAGAATTTTGATAAGTGAAAAATCTTAAGTTCAACTCATATAAATGACAATAACGTATAATATTTGTTTAAAGTTTGATATCTACTTATGATTGGTTCATTGTCCCATTTTTCTTATAGTAGAATATCCCTAGTGTAGAATATAGTTGTATGAAAAAAAAATTAAATAAATAAATAAATAATTGTACTTCCTTAAAAAAAAATGTATTTAAACAGGTTACCCACCAAATTCTAAACTTGTAACGGCCAGGTGCCAACAAAACGCAAAATGAACTCACCCACCCACTCCCTCCCTAAAGCCATTTTGTCCCATTCACCAAGAGTGGAAATCTTTTGTCTCATCTTCTCCAGGAATCCTGAAGTGGAATCACAACCCATTTCCAATTAAATTCCACCTACAAAACCCAGCAAAACAAGCTCCATATCACCATCTCTCCCACCAAAACTTTGCCTACCAAATCAAGAAATGTCCTTTTCCCACTCACTTTCCATACCTGAGCTTGGATTCTCTCCTTCCATGGAGATTTATCAGTTTCCCAGTCGCCACTGCAGCACCCAGTTGAGTTCTTCAAAACCCAGAAGTCAAAAACACAGATTTCAGCAGCATGGCTCTCGGGGAAATGGGGTCAGCCTCTGTGAATTGCTATTGGGGTCTCAGAATTCTCAAGTTTTTGGTCATGAATGTAGTGTGCAAATGGGTAGAATCAGACCCAGAAGCCGAAAACTCAAAGTTCGCTCCTTTGGGCATGGTAGAAGCTCACTTCCCAATGATTACAAGCTCGTTGGGTCGGATTTAGGGTTTTGCAAAAGCAAATTGTTTCAAGGGAGTCATTTGGGGGGTTCAGATTTTAGTAGGTACAGGCATGGGAGAGTGCAATTAGGGTTGGATGAGGCGAATTCAAGGAATTTGAGTTTCGTTGTGAGGTTGAGTTCGACATTGAGTGTGGAGAAAGTGGTGGAGAGGGAGGAAGGTGGTGGGAAGAAAAATTATGATGCCATTGTTATAGGGTCAGGAATTGGAGGGTTGGTTGCAGCAACACAATTGGCTGTGAAGGGTGCCAAGGTTTTGGTTTTGGAGAAGTATGTGATTCCTGGTGGGAGCTCTGGGTATTATGAGAGGGATGGTTATACTTTTGATGTTGGATCTTCTGTGATGTTCGGGTTCAGCGATAAGGTCAGTTTTCGTGTAAAATTTTGATTTTTCGTTGCATACATTGCGGTTTACTTGTTAGCTATATGAGTTGAGTTGTAAATGGTTGAATAGAACTCGGTTATTCCATATGTCGAAAAACTAGTCTGTAAAAAGTTGAAATGCTTTGCTCTGCTAATAATAAAGCATGTAAAAACAAGTGAAAAAAGTTATTATCTTACTGAAAGGAATAGAGCATTACTAACAAATAGAAAGGATTAGTCCTCTCTCTCTAACAATTCAATGTATATTATGCATTGTTATAGGTGGCTCTTTCTTGACTGATTGAAAAGTTACTTTGCGCTATGATTTTGACCTTCTGTTAAAGTAGTTGGATATCTGTAGTGGGAATAATCGTGTAGAATTTCAAGGAATTTCTTTTCTTAATAAAAAGAACTGGCATGGGGATCCTACAAATATGATGTTGGGATTTGGCTGACCGCAGTGTGTTAAACTCGTGAAAACTTATTGGAGGTTGGGAGTTTTAACCATGAAGAGCATTGTATCCTTGTAGAAACTCGTATCATATGCATGAGAATGTAATAACAGACATTCTTCATTACACTTTTTCCCATAGACATGCTATAGTTAATTAACAAGTGATATATAGAGCTTAAGGATCCTTGACTCTGGGGGAAAAAAGAGAGGTTTGTCCAAGGGCAGACACACGTCTGAATGGGAAAGTAGTCATTAACTGAAAGTGTTTAAATTTACAGCAAGAAGATCTGAAAATATGTAAAAGATAATTAACTCTCATGCATGTTGTACATTTTGATATAACTTTATATTTTTCTTCTTTTGGTAATGATGTGGGGTTTTAATTTTCTATGCGTTTGTATTGGTTGAAGAACTCTTATTTGTCTTAAACAGCAGAATCTGTCATGGTTCAGTGAGGCCTGCATTTTGTCAGTTTTGATATTTTCTCATGTACTATAGTCACTGAATTGGTAATATGGCAGGGCAATCTAAATTTGATAACCCAAGCACTGGCAGCTGTAGGTTGTGAGATGCCGGTGATACCTGATCCAACTACTGTCCATTACCATCTACCCGATAATCTTTCTGTCTTAGTACACAGAGAATACAGTGAATTTATTTCAGAACTTACTAGTAAATTTCCCCATGAGAAGCAAGGGATTCTCAAATTCTATGGTGTATGTTGGAAGGTCTGTTCTTTTCTTTTTCCATTTATTTTGCAAGTTGACTGGGAGTTCCTTTGGGATATTTCCATTACTTGTAATTCAGAACTGACACTAATAGATTGTGTACGTATGGATAGATTTTCAATGCCTTGAACTCATTGGAACTGAAGTCACTTGAGGAGCCAATCTACCTTTTCGGACAGTTCTTTCAGAAGCCTGTTGAATGCTTGACACTTGGTAAGCATTAGTTTCTGTATTTTTTTTGCACTGCAATGAACTTCAAACCTAAATTTGAGTCATCTTGCAAGATATAATTTAGCCTTCGGTTTGTTTTTGCAGCTCTACCTTGGATATTTTTCAGGCAACAATATAATTATTATATCCATAGGATTAAATCATTGGTTAAAATAGTTGAAACCCGGAAAAAAAAAATGCATCCCTAATTGATCGATGCTTGCAGTTAACCTGATGAGATCTATTGGTGCAGTTGCTTGAACAGAAAAAATAAATTGATACTTTTAGTCTAGGACATGGGTTTGTTTGTGGTGAGGATTAGTGCACTTTTGTTTTATACCATTAATCTGTTATCTGGGTTTTCAAATGCTTACGTGATGGGTTATCTATTGCAGCCTACTATTTGCCTCAAAATGCTGGGGATATAGCTCGCAAATACATTCAGGATCCTCAGCTGTTGTCTTTCATAGATGCGGAGGTGGGTTGTTTGACCCTATTGAAATTTGTATTTATGATTTTATATCATTTATTCTTTATTCATTTAATTGTCTTTGGTGGTCCATGAATGGTCTTCCCCTCCATCTCATAAAAAGTTATGCATTTGTGTCCACAGTGTTTTATTGTGAGTACAGTCAAGGCTTTGCAGACACCAATGATCAATGCAAGCATGGTAAGATTTTCAAGTTGCTTTTTGGGTACTATCTTGTGTACTTTCCTCTTGTTACCTCTCATTTATGATTTCGACAGGTTATGTGTGACAGGCATTATGGTGGGATTAACTACCCTGTTGGTGGTGTTGGTGGAATTGCAAAGTCCTTAGCAAAAGGTCTGGTAGACCAGGGCAGTGAGATACTTTACAAGGCCAATGTTACTAACATCATAGTTGATCAGGGCAGAGCAGTGAGTTCAAATTTAGTCTTGGATAAGTGATGCAAAGATATCTCTTCTTTGCTTTGATTTATATTTGTCAAAAGATGATTTTGTTTATGTTATTTTAGTGTGCATGTAGGTTGGAGTAAGGCTTTCAGACGGGAGGGAATTCTTTGCAAAAACCATAATATCAAATGCTACAAGATGGAATACCTTTGGTTAGTGCTACCAGCAGTTAATTTATTGGATGATCGTCGTTTGCTGCTGATTGTTGCGCTGTTATATGTAGCTTGTTTAAAGGAAGTCTAATTACGTTCAACTTTATTTTAGGAAAACTGATAAGAGGAGACCAGGTTCCGAAACAAGAGGAAGATTTTCAGAAAGTTTATGTTAAGGCCCCATCTTTTCTTTCCATTCACATGGGGGTGAAAGCTGAGGTTCTGCCACCAGAAACAGATTGCCACCATTTTGTGCTTGAGGTACTTTTGTTTTTCCTTTTCAGTACCATCGTTTGCTAGGAAACATTTTCGGGCGTTGAAATAGGAATGTTTTCGCCCATCTGTTCTTCATTGTCTTCCATCTTTTTCAGGATGATTGGACAAGGTTAGAAGAGCCTTATGGAAGTATATTTTTAAGCATTCCAACTGTTCTTGATTCATCATTGGCTCCAGAAGGACGCCATATTCTTCACATATTTACAACCTCTTCCATAGAGGACTGGGAGGTAACCATCTGTCGTCAAAGTTACATTGATTCCTCCCCACTCTCTTTCCCTAGCCAGCTAACCCCCTCCTTGTACATGTGTATGTGTAACTTGAGTAACTAATGAGGTGGAGATTTCTATATAGGGACTCTCTCGAAAGGACTATGAGGCAAAGAAGGAGCTTGTAGCAGATGAAATCATTAGCAGATTAGAGAATAAACTATTTCCAGGGCTCAAATCGTCCATTGTTTTTAAGGAGGTAATACTGTACCCTGTTCACTTCTAATCTATACTCAAGCAGTTGAGATATCTGAAATAGTGTTAAGGTTGTGAGCCTTGTGACATGGAAAGGAGAGAGACAGAGCGGAAGATGAGAAGAAATTAGAAAAAAAGTTTGAAAGCTTAGCACTTCTCTCCCTTGGGGTAGAACTTGTATATTTATTAAATACGTGTTTATTCTCTTCAACGTAACAAATATTCCTCCTAAGGGGCATTTGATTTTTAGACGCTCTGCTTTCTATGAGCTTACCTAAGCTGATTCCACAAAATTTTCTCTTTTATGGGTGAATAGTGAATACTTTGGTATGCTTAGGATTCTTAGAATTCCATTTAGTTTACATGATTTGATAGGATCATTGAAAGCTTCTCCAATCTTGGCAGGTGGGAACGCCAAAGACACACAGGCGGTACCTGGCTCGTGACAAGGGTACTTACGGACCAATACCGCGTAATACTCCCAAGGGATTATTGGGAATGCCATTCAATACAACAGTAAGTTCAATTACGATATCAAATGGATGTTTTAATAGTCATTGATTTTAAGCATACTGAACAAGGTGTGCTATGCGATGATGAAAAGTGCAGGCCATAGATGGTCTTTACTGTGTTGGTGATAGCTGCTTTCCGGGACAAGGAGTTATAGCCGTATCCTTCTCAGGAGTAATGTGTGCTCATCGAGTAGCTGCTGATATAGGTATTTTCTGAGTGTTTTTTTTTTCCTTTTTTTGGGTTAGTTTTGTAATCTGATTTTACTCTTGAAAAGAAAATTTAATGGAACAAAGGAGCAAACAGAGGGAGTTCAAATGGAGCCATCCATAGCTGATTTGATGTTGGTTTATTTATTTCCTTTCCTTAATTTTTCATTTCTTTGGCAGGGCTTGAGAAGAAGTCCCCAGTATTGGATGCTGCCCTCCTTCAACTACTTGGATGGTTAAGGACATTAGCGTGAGACGTCATACAGGACAATATGTAATGCAGCTTGACATTTTGGCTGCAGATGCATTATCTTCTTTATCACATAACACGGTAGCTCTAATAGCAGCGATACACAGCAGGTCTGGCATTTCGATAGGATAATATAAGATCATTGTGACCATTTTGCTGGAATGGCGGGTATATATCCTGCTTAGCATTCTTATGTGGTAGGTAGACGCGTATGTAGCACTGTAGCTGTAATATAGTTAATACATGAGCTGTAGAGAAACTGTACAGTGGTCTCCCTGCTGTATATTGTTGTTCTTTTTTACTTGTACTTTCTTCTTTCTCAAGAAATTAATGTATATGTATAAGTGGTAACTCTTATGAACTGCTTTTCACTAATTCATTCTTTAAAAATTTTACCTTCATTTTGCACTCTTTCCATCTCTGGCTGAATTTGACAAAGTTAATTCATGAGTTAAGTTGGGGTAGAGCTTGTAAAAATCTTTTTGCGATGAGACGAAAAAAGAACTCCCTTTTTTGTTGGGATACTTTATCTCAAGATTGCAAAATTTGATGGCAAAAGGTTGATTGAGAAGCTCCATTGTTCGCTTAATTTTAAGAATTGGGGTACTACCCTTCACTAAACTGATGACGGACATGAGATTCATTTCTGAGTTGATGGGAAAGCCACATTTGCGTCACATGGACTAAAATAGTCATGGAGCTACAACTTCACCGCAATCGATACTTAGTATCTGAAAATGACAAGCAACTGCATAGTTTAGTCATAATGGTGCAAGTACGAATTCTATGCATCCTATGCAGGGATCCCACATCTATGGAAGATTAGGCTGTCAAATAGACAAATAACATTAATTGATACGATTTTAGAACTTTTGTGTGCAATGTAAGAAAATTGAAAATTCATTATCCGGAATAAGTAAAAGAGGTATTTTGATACTCACGCCTGAGTTTTAAATTTTCTAGACTAAACATATGTGCCTTTTAGGTTTTTTATTGAACATTTCTTATACTAATCAACGTCCAATAGCCTTTTTTGTTAATTCAAAATTATATGATTTATCCTTATAGTTTAGCATTATCTACAATAATTAAGATTTATCTCCAATTCAATTAAAAATTGTTCCAAACTTATCTACCAAAAAAAAATTATCTAGAGCATTATCTATGAATCAAACATATTTTTAAACTATACAAAAATGATGAAATATTCATTTTTATATAGTTTCATAATTGGGTACGTTTTAATTCGAGGTTGGTACGTTTTTATTTGACGTTGGTACGTTTTTATTTGCCATGGGTACGTTTCCATTTGACTTGAGTACGTTTCGATTTAAAAAAAAAGACTTAAATATAGTTGAAAATTATTTAAAATATATATTTGATAGTAACATGTAAATTAAATTCAATTAAACTGGAGTGACTCAAGTCAGAGTATCTTAATCAAAAGTTTTAAAAGCTTAATAAAAAACTAAAAAAACATAAATGTTTAATCTACAAATGCCTAGAATGAGGCATCTAATTCTAATTTCTTCTAAGTAAAATGTAGTTTAGTCCATTTTAATTTCACCGTTTGAAGTTAAAATTAACATTCGACAAACGACAAAAAGGGTTAAAATTAAAATTAACTACATAAAAGACAAAAGCCCCAACGGTTTTGAGCCTTACCGACTTATTTGGTGAATTAGGGTTTGGTTGTCCTAAATTCAAAATTGAGAAATCCTAATAGCAGTAGGAGTTTCTATTGCCTGCTCTCTAACCTATCCAAACACTCCGTGAACTCGTTACTTATAAATACCCCAAATCCCACCAACAGAGAGTTACCAAATCTACTCACTCTCTCTCACTCTTTCTTCCTTCTTACTCTTCTGATTATTTCAAATTATTCTGTTGCTCTCCTTTCAATTTGTGGTTTGATTTTTCTTCTGAATTCTATTTTTTCTGGTGTTAACAATGGCGAATTCGAATTCTCTTGCACTGCTGGGTTTCCGCTTCGACCCGACGGATCAAGAGCTCATCGGCTCCTTCCTCCACAGGGTCGTTGTGCAGAGGCAGCCGCTACCCCCGCCGCACAACCGCATTTTTCACCACTGCAATCTCTTCGGCAACATGTTGGAGCCGTCCCAGATTTGGCAAGCGTACGGCGGAGATGGTTCTCGCGGCAGCCTCTACTTTTTATCCGAGATCAAGAGGATAAAGGTTGAGGGTTCCAAGGTCCATCGAGACATGGGGCGCGGCGGTACATGGACAGGGAAATCAAAAGCCGTGAAGATTTTCGGGTTTGACGGAAGCCCTAACCCCATTGGAGAAAGGAGAACGTTGCGCTACGAGAATGCCGGGTCGGAGGACCACGGTGGGTGGCAATTAGACGAATATAGTCTCTTTGCCGGTCAGAGGAACCACGGCGGCGGCTACGATTTCGATTTTGTGATTTGCCGGTTGAGGAAGAATTCGAGGGAGGGGTTGAGAAAGGAAAATTCGGAGGAGGGGTTGAGGAAGGAGGAGGGTTTCGTGAGAAACAAAAGAAAGCGTGGTCCAACATCATCGTCTTTACCAGATCAAGCCTCTCCGACTTCGAATTCGGAGAAGAAGCGCAAGCGCTGCACAAACAAAAAGAAAAAGGTCAACAAAGACGATCAAGTGGGATCATCGAAATTAAGGTCGTCGTCACAGCATGTGAATGTGATCACTCCTGATGATATCAATGAGGAGATCAAGGCACCGCCACAAGGCAGTTCTTGTCCAAGGAGTGATCTTGATCTGACATTCTATGATGAATCATTCACTGTCGACGAATTATTGGCTGAAAGTGAAATCAAACAAGTGCCGCTGCCGGAATCTTCCGAAATCATTGTTGATGGAGCAGTAGGAGAGCCACCTTGGAGTCCAAGTATGTCAAAGGAATTATCTGCCGAAACCCTAGAAATGCCTTTGCATGCTTATTGTGAGATTGCTGCAGACGAAGTAGTACAAGAGGAAGCTTGGGGTCCAAGTTTCACTGAGCAATTACTTTCTGAAACTCAGGACGTGTTTGCTCCAACCGTTTCTGGGATTGCTGCCGACGGAGCAGTACAAGAGGAAGCTTGGAGTCCAAGTTTCACAGAGCAATTACTTGCTGAAACCCAAGATGTGCTTTTTCCAACCGCTTCTGGGATAATGGCTGACGGAGGAGGAGTGGGGGAAGCATGGATTCCAACTATGGTCAAGCAATCGTTATTCGAGGACAGCTACTGGAATGATTTGTTTATTAATGCACCTATTATGTAAGATATTAGTAATTTTAGTTTCTTTGAAGATTTGTACGAACATTTTGGTCCTGGTGAACTGACTTTGTTAGTCTGTTAAATCGTTTCACTTGTATTTTCTTCTTGCCTAAGAAAATGTATATGAACTGCTTTACATTAAATCAATCTATAGAAATTTTACCTTCATTTTGATACCATTGTTACAAGGGTCAGGAATTAGAGGACTGATTGCAGCAACACAATTCGCTGTGAAGGGGTTCAGCGATTAGGTCAGATTTGATGTTGGTTAAGAAAATTTAGATGAACTGTTTTGGTTTAAGCGATATGGTCAGTTGTAGTGTAAAGTTTTGATTATTCTTTACATACATTGTGGTTTACTTGTTAGCAACTTAGCTATATGATTTGAGTTGAAAATGGCTGAACAGAACTTGATTATTTCATAAGTCAAAACCAAAAATGCTTTGCTCTGCTAATAATATAGTAGAAAAGATTAGGCCTCTCATTCTAGCAGGTTTGGATTTCACAATTTATCGAAGTTTTATGATTTTGAGCTACTTTCTATTAAGTGGATTTCGATATCATTGAACTTAGATGAAACGAATAATATATATGCAACTCGTGTATTTTCTGTTATTCAGGTTATGAAAACACAATATCAAGTGGATGTCGAATTTCGAGCTATTTTCTGATGTATGCTCTATTTGTGCCCTAGTGCACAGAGGGTACAGTGTATTATTTTTCAGATCT
Source organism: Gillenia trifoliata (assembly GCA_018257905.1). Taxonomy (NCBI): domain Eukaryota; kingdom Viridiplantae; phylum Streptophyta; class Magnoliopsida; order Rosales; family Rosaceae; genus Gillenia; species Gillenia trifoliata. The sequence goes on along the minus strand of CM031084.1, from coordinate 25,002,536 downwards.
TACTGGTGTATGTTGGAAGGTCTGTTCTTTTCGTTTTTCTTTTTTTTCAAGTTGATTGGTAGTTCCTTTGGGATTTTTCCAGTACTTGTAATTCAGAATTGACACTAATAGAATGTGTACAAATGGGTAGATTTTCAATGCCTTCAACTCATTGGAACTGAAGTCACTCAAGGAACCTATGTACCTTTTCGGACAGTTCTTTCAGAAGCTTGTTGAATGCTTGAAACTGGGTAAGCATTTGTGTTTCTGTATGTCTTTTACTGCAATGAATTTAAATCCTTAATTCAAGCCGTCATGCAAGATGTAATTTAGCCTTTAGTTTGTCTTTTCAGCTCTACCTTGGAGGCTTGGATATCTTTTGGGCTATAATATAGTGATTATTAGGATTAAACCATCGATCGGTTAAAGTAATTAATCGATGCTTGCAGGTATCTGATGAGATATATTTATGTTCAACAGACATTTCCTCAAATTACAAGGCTTTTTACTCCACAATGTGGAAATGTTTAAAAATTGATTGCAGCACTGGTGTTGTTCATACAGTTGACAATATTGACACCGTCAGAATTTTGAAATATCAGTCCTAAATAGAATCTGATGCAGTTACTTGAACAGATAAAAAATAAAATGATATTGTTATTCTTCTTGTACTTGGGTTCGTTCGTTGCGATGTTTATTGCACTTCTGTTTCCTACCAATAATATGTTATATGTGTTTCAAATGCTTACATGATGGGTAATCTGTGTTTTTGGGTTCTACTTGTGTATTTTCCTCTTGTTCGATCAGGGTAGAGCTGTGAGTTCAAGTATAAATAGTAACTATTTATATTTGTAGAAAGATGATTTAGTTTATGTCATTTTGGTGCTCATGTAGGTCGGGATAAGGCTTTCAGACGGGAGGGAATTCTTTGCCAAAACCATATTACCAAATGCTACTAGATGGAATACCTTTGGTTAGTGTGGCCAGGAGTTCAAGAATTTATAGGATGGACTTTTTGCTGTTATCTGTAGTCCTTTTAATGGAAATCTACTTACCTTCAACTTTATATTAGGAAAACTGATAAAGGGAGACGAGGTTTCGAAACAAGAGGAAGATTTCCAGAAAGTTTATGGACAATACAATCTTTTCTTTCCATTCACATGGGGGTGACAGCTTGAGGTACTTTTGTTTAATTTGCAAGTTCTTGGTTGCCTACTTAATTAATCGTTTTGCAGAAACAAAGCTTTAACATTTTGAACACAACATTTCCGGTAGTTCAATAAAGTTCATTCATGAGTTAAAGTAAAATCATACGCGTTTTGTCGATTACAATTGACATACAAAGTACAGTTTCTGATCTGAATTCCACTGTTACCTAGAGTTAACATATTCCAAAAACAACTCTAAACTCTCTCTCTCTCTCTCTCTCTCTCTCTCTCTCTCTCTCCATATAGTGTTTTGGCTATTAGCCAGCTAACCAATCTATCTGATTTTTTACCTACTGCACGAGATAAATTTAACAAAGTTCTTAGAACAGAGAATACATAAGGTGCATATCAGTGGAACCTCACTAGTTTTCCTCAGTTAATTCGAAACTCATGCTTTAGACGATAGCTTTTAAAAGATGTAGGCTTCCTTGAATACTATGCCCCACCTTGAAGCTTCATTCTCCGCAAAGAAAGGTATGCCAAGAGCCGGTATCCAAAAACCATGGCTATAAGGGCACCAACTTCTGTTAACCCGCAGTCTGTGCTCAACCCGTGAATGGTTGGTGTGATGTGTTCGAACTGCACCTTAAGAAGAAGCCTGTATGTGTGGTAGTCGAAAGACAGATACCGAATCCAAGATATGAACACCGGAACTTTCTGCACATTGTAAACAACATATTGAGTTAAGACTCTCAGATATAATTTCCATCTTATGAATTATAATTTTCACTGATGAATTTGTTGACAAAATATAGGTTTTTAATAAAGGATTGCATGCTTACTTTCACAAAGAACCCTCCAGCCAGCATGAATGTCATCACAGTTACTGAAGCAAGAGTTGTGGCTTTCTTTAGGTCCATCAATGTAGCTCCAATAGCGAGTCCAAGTCCCTGTTTCGAATCCATTCATAATTAGTTAAGTATGGGAGTGCAAATATATTCATATAATTTTCTCAACTAGTAGCTGAAAATAGGCATACCTGCGCCGCCACAATGCAGAGGAAGACTGTAAGCATGCTTAGGAAGAAGGTTTCAGCACTCAGCCTTAAGCCGGCCATGAAATATACAACGATGAGGAACAGAACTGGTAGCATTAGATCAAGTGGGAGGTCACTTGTAGTCCTAGAAAGAAAATATGCACTTAATCTGTACATGTCAGCCGCTCGTTCCTTCATCAGCATTGCTCTTTCTTGAGGAAATGTAAAGATTGCTGAGAAGACGGGTAAAAATCCCCAGAATACCGAAATGAAGAAAAGCAGCCCTGCCTGCAATTTAGGATTAAGTTTGTAGGTTTAGAACTGATTCCATTAAGTGGCCAACTTTTTGTAAAGTGGTTATTTTTTATTTATTTTTGGGAAGTTGAGGAGGGTTTGAGTATCAAAGGAAAGATTTTTCAATGTGACGGTCACAATAAAAAATTTCTTGTATCGAACGGGTCAGTTAACTTTTATTGCTTTGACAAGAGAAGGATTTACCTGATCCTCCAGGCCTTTGGGATTGTTGGCATCTGACTGCCACCAGAGCAAGCCCAAAATTGTTGCGGTGGAGAGAACTTGGGTGATTCTTAACCAGCTGAAGTAGTCATGCCTCCGTTCTCTAAATCCTCTACAGAACAAGATAGAAAATTGTTCCCACCAGCTTGCTCCCCATTCTCGCTTTGAAAATGACATCTTCAATTTTATTTCATCGTCGAGGGGAAGGGGAACCATAAGCTTTTTCTTCTCTTTGTCTGCAACTCGGGTCTCGTAGGACTCCACAAGATACTGCTTCCAAATAGAAACACCAGATAAGTATGCTTTCCATTTCATGTTAACAAAAATCACTCGTGTCTCGTAAGATTTACCTCATGTACAACTACTGGAGATGGCTTTCCATTCCTTATATCAGCTGCTTCTGAATTTCCCATTTGCACTTTATCCTCTAATTCTGATGGTACAGAAACATCGTTTAAATTTCCGTTTGCAAGGTCTAGCAAGAAATCTGCCGGGTTCATGGCAATAAGTGGAGAACATCCTATGGATGAGAAGTACACCATTGCTTCTGATGCTTTTCCAAAGTAGAGCAAGCTTCCCTTCCCGAGAAGGATCAGCTTGTCGAATTTGTGGAAGAGTCGACTTGATGGCTGGTGGATTGTTGTCACCACAGTCTTGCCAGCCTGCCATAGAAACAAAGTTCACATTTTGCTTTGTGTTCATATTACTAGTAGAGCATTGGCATCTGTGAATGTGTATTCTAATTACATACCTCTGCTATGTCTTGTAACATCTGAACGATTCGCAGTGCAGTTGTAGAATCCAAGCCGGAAGTTGGTTCATCCAGAAACAGAAGAGAAGGGTTGATTAGGATCTCATTGCCAATGCAAACTCTCTTCCTCTCTCCACCTGATACCCCGCGGACGAAGGAGCCACCGATCATAGTGTCTTGGCACCTGTGCATATCAAGAAGTTTTGCAGGTTAGCTTTTTAATCTAGTAAAAAAATCGATACTTTCTAAAATAGTCTTCGTCATATCTATATATAGGCAATGCTTAAAGGAATTCCAAAATCCAACAGAAACCGGTAGAAGGAGAACTTACCTCTCTAAGCCTAGCTCATAGATGACATCTATCGCTCGTTTTTCCTTCTGGTCTTTCGTCAATGTCTTTGGCAGCCGTAGGAGGGCTGCATATGTCAATGTCTCTTTCACTGTAAGGTGAGGAAATAGAACGTCGTCCTGAGTCACGAACCCTATCCTGCCATATGTATCATGTCATTACGCATGAACATTATAATTCCTGTCCACATTTTGCTCTATGTATTAACAAGGTGAAAAAACTTGGTTCCAGATTCATACTTGCTCTTTAGGTACTTGGAATATGTCTGATCATTGTAAGTAATTGAACCGCCGACATTGGTTTGGCTTCCCCTGCCCCCAAGCAGATTAAGGAGTGTGGTCTTTCCACTTCCTGATGGTCCCATCAGGGCCAAAACTTCACCCGGGTTAACCGAACCAGAAATCCCATTCAAGATATCCTTCTCTTCAGTTGTCCTCATTCCTTTGAAAATGACCTTGTATGTCACATCTGTGAACTGAAATAAGTAAACCACAGCAAGATTTAGCCTTCACTACTAGGATTCCTAACTAGTTACTTATATTAATGATTCAAAATTATTGCAATGTTGAAAGATGGTAATTAATTACTTTCCGGAAGATTAACATATCAGACTGTCCATACCCTTCTTTCCTCTGATGCTTTTGGTGCCCCTAAACCCTAATCAATGCCGGTTTCTAAACTATTTTTCGAAGGGTGTAAAACCCGTGATTCGCTTTAGTTCTAGAACCCTAGCTAAAAGCTGATTATGTGATTTAGTTACATGAATATGTAGCACCTTTTTGGGGTTGGAAAGAAAGGGCAAGTCTTGTACAAACAAGTCATCGTGTAGAATGAAATTCTGTACAAGACTGAACCTGACCATGCTTATATATTGCTAGCCATGTTCTATGGACCGCCCTTTGATGTGTCTAGCTAGATGATCAATCTCCATCCTTGCCTGCCCAAATAGACAGTAAGTATCACATCAATTTCTCGAGCGCTACGATTGAGCACCAACAGGGTTTTTGAATCGTACACCAGTAAATGCAGGTTGCAAATATTGCAAGGGTCTTGGGAGAAAAAGGGAGAAGAAAAGCATACATGGAAAATATGGCACTTGTAAGCTTGTAACTTGTGAATATATGTACTTGGAAGGGAGAAAAACCTTGAGATATAATGGCAGTGTGGGTTCTGTTTGGAATTTTGGCCTCCTGGTGGTGCCAGCTTCAAGATCTTCTGCTGCAATATACAATGAATAATAGGTTTTTTTTTTGTTATTAATTATCATTATTTTACTGTTAGCATCTGAAAACTAAAGTGTAAAAAAAAAGTGCTTACTTGTGCCAAAAGCAATAATCAATTTTAGATTATTTTATGTTTTTAATACTTGATTTTACGAATGCAATAATCATTTCTTCCTTGGATGATGAACCCATGTTTGGAAAGAGGCACAAACGAGAAAAATTGGTATGCAAAGTTATTTTCTTACCTCCCCAAAATCATGACACGTGTCGTATTAACTAATTATGGTTATCTTATGTATTTGATTATATCTTTATGAAAAATAAAAATAATTAGATGAATTTATAATAATAAAAATTAAAAAAAAACTTCTCATTTATTCCTTCCTATCATTTAAAGATTTGATTGAATAATTATCATTTTTTCTGCTTTCTCTTCTTGGCTACAACACAGGTTAATAAGAACTTTAACTCTACTGCTACAACAACAGAAACGAAGAAAAATAAGAATTGAACAGCATGAAAAAAAAAGGTAAAGAACCAAGTAGCAGGAAGGACCAGAAGGAAAACTAATCTTGGAAAAAAATTACCAATGTGATACCAAACTGGAATTATACATCCAAATGTTGTCCAATTTAAAGTTTCTTTCATTTTTATTAAGAGTGGAGTGTTGCGGCTCTCTTTTTTTTTTACCTTCCGTTATGTTCTTCTTTTATGTTGGTGTAGCAGGAGAGGTAAAAGTTTTAATTAAGATTGGAGTATTGCTGTAAGCCGAGAAGAGAGGAATAGAATAGGACAATCAATTCTTCAATTGATGAGATATTGATAAAGGAATAAATGGTAAGTTTTATTTTTAATTCATTCATTTAAGATGTGAGTAAAGTTCCTTTTTTTTTTTATAAAAAATTTAATTAAATGCATGAGTAACCATAATTACTTAATATGACACGTGTCATGATTTTAAATGCTGAATAATGTTCACCTTGAATTAGGAGAGTGAGCAAAAATAGGCTCCAAATGCTATGCAAAGTTTGCACTTACTTTTTTACTTGACATTCTTTGTCTCACATTGCATTAATGATTCACAATTATTTAAGTCTTATGTATCTTTTGGGTCAAACTTCAATGGTATGGTATGTACTGTTGAATGGTTTAAGATTCATTTGGACCTCACCGCAAATTAATCTGAGACATTCAAAGGCCGTACCATTGAATGATACGTACCACTGAAGATTTTTCCGTATCTTTTTTAACATCAAAAGTCTTACTTAGGTAGACATGATGGAAGATTAGTCTCATTTCACCTATATTTGGGACCCACATATGACTAGTTGTTCTTCTAATCAAAAACACGAAAACGATTCTCAATTGAATCCAATCCTAACGTTTAAAAAGGGGAGTAAAACAAAGAAAAATATGGTTACACAATAGAATTGTTATATACTTATTTTTATGTAATTCTTATGGAAGCAATTTTAGGTAAAATGTTGAATTAAATTAATGTATTTTTCTTTAAGATTTCTTAATCAGTGGATGAGAGGAAGACAAAGTTTTCCTGTTTTCTGGGAGCAGTGGGGCCTAATTCTAACTAACTTCACATATTTCCAATTTTCCATGTCATTGTAAAGCACTGTTCACTTTTTTAAAGTCATAAACTGGCAGTTGCTGTACCGAGTGGATTCTGTCAAAGAGTTGGGCCAAACTGTCTCTGTGGCCTCTTTCTCTCTAGCTACCAAGTCCAAGTGACCACCCCAATCATTTACTCAAAAGCTCACTTTTTTTGCCATTTATTTATTTTACCAAAGGTACGTGTCAATAGTTTCTCTATCCTAGCTCGCTAGGACTCACCAATCAATCTCAGACACCATCCTCATCACTTAGCTAGCTTAACACACTTTGTAAAATGACCTAAAGGTTAAAATTGCAAATATTGTATTTATATAGTTATTAGCACTTTAAAAAAGTTGTTATGTCATTCGCGTTTTTACATAAAAAGATTGTAAAATAATTTGTTTGAAGTGTCAACAATAACACTATTATATATATATATATATATTCAAACAACCTAGAAACTAAATGATTTTATAACCCTCTCTTACTATTTGAGTGGAGTCACGTGTTAGGAAGCAAAGGTTAGGAGAGTGGAGGGTAACATGCACCATAAATTTACAAAAATAAAAATAACAAACAAAGCCAAAAAAAATTAAATGCAAAAACTTATGCACACCACATACTCAAAAGTAAAATAACTAAAATGTGAAATTCGACCTGCCCTTGTATTTTAGCTCTTGTATTAGCATAAATTTTCCTCAACTTATAGTTTTTTAATCTTTATATGCATGTGGGTGAAGAGCATGCAGTAAATTAATTAATTATTAATCACTCTTTTTATGTGTGAAACTTGCATGAAATTTCTTGGAAGTGTTAAGTGCTTACGTATATCATCGTCGTCGCTGAAAGGCTTCGAGTCCGCAATATCATCAGCGGGCACAGTGAAGCCAGTGAAAGAGAATGAAAACCCTAAGCTGGCGCTGGAGGCTCGGCTTAAGGCGGCGCCGCTGCTGATGTCATCTATGTCCAGCTTCAATTGGGCGCTCCTAGACTTCCTAATGTGTGTGTTTTTGCCAACACTGCCACTACCACGCCCCGGTGACGCCCCTATCATGCGCCGGCTTGACTTCCTCGATAGGGTTGATCCGCCTTCAACCGTGGGAGTGGCTTCCCCCGGCGGAGGTGACTTGAATGCCGCGCCCACAGTCTCCGCCAATTGTTCGGACTTGGTCCTTGCCAACCCAGATGAGTTTGGTTTCTCCATCTTTCACCAAAAGAACAAGTACAAATTTAGTTAGTTTTATGTATATAAATGACCAAAAAACGAAATGTAGTACCTTTAATCAATGAGTGAATGTGATGATAAAATTACACAGTTTTAAATGAAAATGATTTTGATTTCGAAATATAGAAGCACCATTTTTTTTTGGCAACTTTTTTTTATGGGGTAGGTATATATCTATATAGTGCTATCAAAGTCTGTATGGTGTAAAGTTGGAAATGAATACACACCACAAAATGGGCTCTTTAGGGTAGGAGCATTAATGATGTATTGTTGGAAATCGAAAAAGAGAGAAAACTTTCTGGGACTTCACCAGACAAATGGAGAGATGAGAGGAAAAAGGAGGGGTGATTCATCAGAAACCTAATTATTAATTAATCTTCTACAATTTCCTTAGTGTGTATATAATCAAATTAAAGATCTAGATAAGTAGAAGAAAATAAGTTGGCCAATAAACATGGAAAAATCTTGAGTGGTACGTACCATTCAATGGTACGACTATTGAATGGTTCAGATTAATTTGCAGTGGGGCCCAAATGAATCTTAACCATTTAACAGTACGTATCATTCAATGGTACGTACCACTGAAGTTGGACCCAATAAACATAATACATGTACACTTGAGGAAGTTCAAAATCAAAAAGTAATCAAACACTAGATTCAAAGATAGTTGGGTTGAATTGTATATAGTTATGGAAATGAATTCTGCACACCCCTTAACTTCACTTCATGCATACCCTTTAACTTCACTTCATGCACACTCCTTTAACTTCACTTCACCCAATTAAACAAATCAAGAGTCAGAACTGAGAAATGTGCAAAAGATAAGAAAGGGGCGAGAAATCACTACCCATATGTACTTAACATAGTAATTTACGAGTGGAACATATGGAATAAAATGAAAGTCCACTATCTACAATGTGATTAGAAGGTTGCCAGAAAAAGATTAGGGTTATCCAAATATATATATCCATACCTTATTCTTGATTATATGACAGAAAAGGAATGAGCTGAGAGTAGAAGAAGACTAGCTAGAGGGAGAGCTACAGAGCTACTTTTGGTGTTTGGAGGTATGAAATATTATGAGTGATCTCAACTGGTGTGTGCATAACCCCTGCTTATAAAGAAAGCAAATGCAATCAGAGAGGGAATGTGAATTACCAAAGTACCCCTGTACTTGGCCATTATTTATCGAACACATGTAATTCCATAATATTGATAATAACTTGACTCGAATATATAATTTATGAGATATGATAAATGGATGGAGCAATAATATCGATCAATCAATCAAAATCTGAACTCGTTGAGTGAGTCCATCCATGCATCATTGTCGTACACGTGTTAGGACGATTTTGTGTAGCTGTTTTTGCCTGGAATTGAATCTGCTGATTATGTTCAATTGCTAGCTTTGCTGTGAGAGATCAATTGGGAAACTTTTGACATTGACGATGTTTAATTAACCTCATTAGGATGGATGATGTGCCGCCATTAAGTAGCCCAAATGAAGAAAGAGACCATGAATTTTGTTTGCTTTGTTTTGGAGGGCCTGCATGTCTCTGCAACATGAGGTCTTGGTTTGGTCTCAGGTTACCCTTTAAAGAGGGCACCAAATTTTTTTAGTATTTTTAGTATTTTGCTCACAAACGGTTCACGTTTTTCCTTCTCAATATATATACAATTATAATTAATTTAGTACATATACACTTTCATTGTTGAAAAATTATTATATGTTTCTCTAATATTGGCGTATGCTGACGTAGTATTGCAAATACTACCATATTATAACATTGTTCAATCGATACTGCAATGCGTTGAGTTAGAGTTTCAGATTTAGGGTTTAGAATCTTTACTTAGATTTAACTTTGTATGCATGTAAAAAAACTTATAAGTCTATATATACTGTGCACACCACATACAAAAATAAACTTTCAAGGATCGATAGTTCAGTTATTTTTACCACATTCCTGTTTTTTAAGAGTGAAAGACTTAAATGAACGGAAAGCTAAACCGAGCAAGAAATAATATTAAAGATTGCTATATATTTATAAGGTAAATTCATATTAAATACCAAGTTCGATCGACATAGGTTTTAAGGAAAAAAATACCAAGTTCAATTAAACATTTTTAAAAAGCTGCAAACTTTATATTGCAAGTGAGCTTATGACTAAATAAAAGACATGCAAGATTACCATCTTGTCCTCAAACTTATTTCTTTTAGAATTTTAATTATAAGGTCCCTTAGAGGCCGGGGTTGATTTTGAGGGTTTAGTGTTTTAGAAGGTCTATCAAGGTTTGGCATTGATCATTTTGGGTTTAGGGTTTTAGAATGTTATTGGGAGGAGTTTAGGGCTTAGGGTGTAGGTCTCAGATTTTGGGCGCAGTCCAAAATTCCAGAACTAGACTCTGCGCTCTAAGCGATTAACGTAGTGGATTTTTTTTTTCTTCTAAAAAAAGTCGTACGTATGCATGTCAGTCACAATTCATTGAGAAGATTAATGACTATGACCTTAATTATGATGGTAGAGTTGGACATTATTGTCATTCTAACTAGCAAATTCGACTTTTCAACTTTTACCTAAACTAAAAATATAGTATTTTAACTTTTTTTTTTTTTTGAATTTGACATTTAAACTAAAAGCTCACATATTTATATCCCTTGGCATGCATATGGCATTAGCATGCAAAGAGCAATTCATGCATGCTATATGTTGAGATTTTGGAGTGAACTCGACACATCTAATGGTTATGTGTTTCGCAAAATTTGTATAATATTCAACCGTTTTCTCCATTTTCCGCCACCTTATGGATTATTACAAGTTTTTTTTTTTTTTTGATGAAAGGGTTATTACAAGTTTAGGCAATTGCATCTTTAGCTTCTGTTAGGCCAATGGTCTAAAGATAAAAAACGTATAAGTCTATATTGTGCTGCACATATCAACGAAAGAGAAAAATAAAATGAGCGCATGCATCTCATTTATATACGGATTTGAATTGAACTACAAATTTACACAAAATATCGACAGAATGACAAAAGTTCTATTTTGGTGCTATACATGTTAGAATTTTCACGAATGCAACTTGGTCATGTTTTTTTTTTGAACAACTCGGTCATTCAAAATCATTGAATTTTCTCTTTGTGGTTGGGGTGTGTTTAGCCAAATTTGTATAATTCCCCACTGAAAGTTTTAGACCAATCTGGATAGAGTGCATCATCGAAATTATTTTGCCAAGTTGGGTAGGGATAATGCCTTATATCTTGATACAAGAAAAAAGGAAAGAAAAAGAAAATACCCAATAATGTTCGGCAAGGAGCTTGAAGGGTATAGTAGTATTTAAGGGTAGAGGGCTTCTAGGGTTTCTACGATGGACCATTGAGTGATGGGTGTGCAGGAAATAGATGGAAGTGTGAACAAAAAGTGGCCCGCAAGAGGACATTTTTGGTGGTTCCTGATGATAAGGATTAAGGGAGGCGGTTGTTGCTGCGGTGCTTGATCCATGGTTGGTCACCCTCGAATTCGATTGCTCCACCAAATCCTTGCCTCGTGGCAGTTGGCACCCTAAGATTAACAGTCCTAATAATTAACCAGCTGCATGAATTTGATTTTATTCCTATCCTAAAGGTATCCATTTTAGCAGAAAAAAATCAATCAAATTATATAATGTTTTCGTGGTCAACTTAATAATATACAGTGTTCACCAAGTAACTATTTTAATAAGCCACTAATCATACTTTACACTTATTAGACAATATATATATAGATACCTAGCTAATAGTATATATAAAAATACTTTAGTAACTGTTTTTAGGGTATATATGTGTACATGGGCGAAGCTACGTAGGAGCGAACCCACGCGGCCGCCCCTCCGCTCTTCGGAAAACAAAGGCAGAGCAACGCCTTGAACCCCCCTAGTTTGACCAGAAACTGGGAAGGAAGGAGCGACGGCGCGGCGAGCCGCGCAGCTCGGGGGGGCAGGCGGGCGGGCGGGTGCCTCCGTGAGAAGAGCTTCACGGCTTCACCGCCATGACCACTGGAAGCGGCTGAATCCACATCTCTGAAACTCTCTGCGTGCTGGTGCTGTCGTCAAAATCCAAAATGGAACGACGTCGTGTTTGTTTTATCTGTTTGTTGTATCATGTATATCTATCTCCAAACGGCATGCCTTGTACTTAAATCCTTTTTTTTTTTTTTGGTGACAAGAGAATAGTTCAAACTTTGTTTTTTTGTATGCCCTCAAACTTGAAACCACCACGGAATGGTTTAGTGGTTGGCCCGTATTCCACACGATTCGTTCTGAGTTCGATTTTTGAAATGTTTCTGTGAGTCTTCTCGGCTCTCGGAAAGATGGACTGCCGTGACTTGGCCACCAACTAATCCCCTTTCAAAAAAAAAAATTGAACTTAATGTCACTTTTTTCCTCAAACAAAAATATTGCCACTTTACACCTTAAAATTCGATTTTCGTCTCACATTGCCAAGATTCTGTTTTGCCCAAATAGCCTTGTTCTCTTTTGAAAAAGACCTACTTTTTAGTTGAGAAGTGCACATTTTAATCCATCCAATTATGAGTGACATATTTTACCATACATATATAATAATCAAAATCATTTATTTTCTTAATCTTAATCTTTGAAGAAGAATCGATCGAAATGCCTATTAATTCTTTGGTATTTATTCTATTGAATGATCAATCTCTATATGGGATTTATTTGTTTTTCTTGTTAGATCAAATTCCTACACTTCACAAATTCACAATGTTGCACATGCTATTTTCATGACATGATAATGAGCTTATTATGCGACGTTTTCATGACATAAAACCTCGCCGACAACAATTGTAATTTGTTTGTATTAATTAATTATGGAAGACATTACCATATAAAAAGATTTAGTTGTTGCCATTTTTCTTTAACCTTGCATTCTTTTAAGTTCGCCCCTCCCTCCGAGAAATCCTGGCTTCGCCACTGTATGTGTACACGTGTTAGTATTGTTTTTTGGGTTTCGACGAAGGCACACAAATGAAGACGGTTTTGGAGAGACTCAAATGAAGGCAAGCAGTGACCCTCTCAAGTCTCGAGTGAAGGCAAATCCTCGCCTGGAAAATCAAGCAGTGACCCTAAAAACTAATTAAGAGCTTATAATCCACCAAAAAACTAAAGGGTGGCCTATAATTTATAAACTTAAGGTTTTGGCTATAAAGTTTATCACTGCTTGATTTTTTTATGAGGCAAGATTGAGAAAGAGCTTATAATTTAACTAGTTAAGAGCTTATAAAGATATGTGTTCAACTCTTTACTAGAAAAAACTAATTGATGTCCACAAGGAATACATTATCTAATTTTCTCCTTTTCAAAATAACAACAAAAACAGAAAGGGCAGATCCGTTGAAGCTTTCTCCCTCCAAATCCCGAATCTGAAGGCCGGTGCCGTCCTTGAGAGGGAATGTGACAAAGACGTGACTGTAAGGGATAGACAGTCATCCTCCTTAGGTCGTGACTCGAGACTGTGTCCTCAACCCTTAGGCATCGTAGCTAGCATATTATTTTTAGCCACCTGTCCTTACTTGCCACGTGTAGGGTCAGGAATTTCTTTCTGACAGTTCATATTGACATGATGGCTGTGGAGCCACCACCACAATTGCCATGACACGTTGGGTGATCAATTAGGCTTGATTCCATGCAGCTGCCCTGAGCTGCTTCCACGTGGATCTCATGATCACGTATCTGATAGCATTGTAACTCAAATCTTTTTCTTCCTTTTTGGTCCTTTATGCATGTGCATTGCACAACCAAGTGCAAAGCACGTGGAGGAATTATGAAATTCAATTTGCAGACCACACACAAGCAAAAAAGTTGATCCCCTTTCTGTGTAAAGGAAAGCCAGCACATGAGGAATTGGATAGGGAAAAAAAAAAAGGTGAAAACGGCAAAAAGTAATAGAACTTAGAATTATCTTTTTTACTAAAAATATATCTTCATCTATCTATCTATCTAATCCTCTTATCTTATCAGATATGAAGTTAGATACGTGCACTGATAAATCAAACGGACAATATCAGACAATTTCATATATGCTAATTACAATGAATTTTTGAATTTAAAATTAAATTTACAGCTCGCGTCACACTTGTTTTTTTTTCTTAAATATTCATGCGGTAAAAAACTTAAAATGTGAAGAAAACTTTGTATTATTACAGGTAGGGAGAAAGCTTTAGCAATTAGGAACCCAAAAAAGTGCACAGATGACCTCCATTATTTAGTAGAAGTGGAAGAAAATGGTGGAATGGGCAATATAATTGGGGTAGAAGTGGCTATGGCACTAGCTAGCTAGTGATGGGCATTGGTATAAAGTGATCCGAGTCTCAAATTTCAATATGTATACCACTTCGATCCATTAAGACAATAGAAAGGTTTTCACATCATTTGTTGCATCCAGCCACTAGGAGCAAAAGATGGCCAAAATTAAGTTAAGGTGACATACTTGTGTTCTACAATTGAAATATTAGACTATTATAATCCCACTTAAGAAACTCCTTTGAGTAAAGGGTTGGACAGATATCCTTTAGTTGTGTTCTGATAATACTTGTCACGTGTTATATATAATATGAGTAAATAATATATATAGTTGATATGTCTCAATTTAAGGGTATGTTAATAAAAAAACAAGCACACATGTTATAATTTTAGTTAAATAATACATCACGTGACAGTGTTCTCTGTGTATACCGAAAAATCTCTCCCTGTAGTCGAACAAAAGACAAGAATATATGCTCAAAAGTTATTAATATCTCACTAAAATGTACTGCAATTCAATTAAACCTTTTTTTTATTAATAGATTTATGTCCTCTGGTATTTAAAGTTGAACAACCACAGAGAGGGTACAAGTAGTACTACTTCATATTCACATAGAGAACGAGAATTAAAAATAAATGAAGTCTACGACTTATTTGACTTTAGTCCTACATAATTCAAAATCAAAAACAAAACACACGTACAAGCATCATATGCATGGTGGCCACGATAATGAGGGAGCAATCAGGGAAAAGGCTGTATGGACAGACACCTTCACCCACCAGCCTGTTTCTAATTTCTATGGTCTGTTTTATCTTTTAAGAGGAAATTAGTGTAAAAACAAAAATAAGTGGTCCAAATAATGAAAAGGAGGAATTGACAGCAGGAAATTAGGGGTGTCAATGGTAGGGACTTACAGCTTTCTTTTCTTTTTCTTCTCTCATTTTCATTCCCCTGAAAAAAAGAGGCTCTGAAAGTGAAGGATGAATTAAAGGTTGGTGTGATTTACAGTTTCTAGAAATTTCATCAAAAAGTTGTACATGTAATGGAAAAAAGATGGTGTGTGGTAGGTCAAGGATCATGTGCTTCGGGCTATTAATATGAAACCAAAATTTTCAAAATAATTAAAAACAAAAGAAAAGAAAAATAAAAGTATCCTGTGTTGGTTTTTACTGGGAAATAATTAAAGGGAAAGTTGAGATTTATAACTTGAGAGAAAACCCCGTGTCATTTGTAAAAATGCTACTCAAACTATCCATAAATTTGAACACCAATAGGAGAATGAGATGTCGGTTTTCTCCTTATTTATTTATTCTAAAAAGGATAATATTTGCGTTACTCCATAGGAGAATGTGCACATACCACTTCTTTTGAATAGTGTATATTAACCATATAAACTCCATAAACGGAACTGTTCAATTTCTTAATCTTTATTTGAAGATCATTCCTCTAAAAAATTATTCGAAAAGAAGATCGTTTACTCATCCAAATATATTAAACAAATCGACGGTGTAAGTACCAATTGACATATTCATGATGAACCATCCATTTATTTAATACATTTGGATGACTAAATGATCTCCGATTCGAATAATTTTTTTGTAAGAATGATCTTCAAATGAAAATTAAGAATATGAACGGTTCCAATTATGAAGTTTATACGGTAGATATACGTTATTCGTAAATGGTGGGATGTGTTCATTCCCCCATGGGGGAAACGTAAGTATTATCCTCCTCATCCTTACAAAAAAATTATTCGAATCGAAGATCTTTTAGTCATCCAAATGTATTAAATAAATGAATGTATCCAGTTCACTACATATTAGTAACCCATCCTATTTTGGTCTACATGATCAGATATAATTTGACGGTGAAGTTGTATATAGCCACTGTATGCAAAGCCCTTACAGATTGAAGTGATCTTTTAAAACTCGATCTGAAGCATCGTTCACTTCCCCTGTTTGTAGGATATATCACATGGACATGGTTCCATTTCAAGCATTCTGGCCTACAGCTATGGCTGGTCCATTATTAGACAAATTAGATGGTTTAGTACGTGACCGATCTCTTGGCGGCCCTATATCATTTAATGTTGTGGGATTTGGACATTGCACTTTATCAGTACCACTGGCATGTATGCATATATACATGGGGTGAATTAATTATTAGGTTTAGCTTTACTTGTTACCAACAAACTAAACCGACAGGCAAATTCATTTGTACACCAAATTATCAATGTGTGAAAATTGAAATGTGGTACAAAGAAGCACCATACAAGATACAGAGTCTTACTTTCCAATGCTCCACGATGATCAGAGACGGTTTTGGTGAAGAGCAAGTTGAGCGACAATACAGGGCTTTCAATTTTACAAGCTTTCCAGTACTCCGTGATGACCAAAGGCAACTTTGGTGATAAGTAAGTGAAGCGACCGCACAAGGCTCTCAATTTTACAGAGTTTTTAAAATTTCACTACACATATATATAACTTTATTTGTTAATTTTGATACTTAAGAATAAACAAAATATGTATTGATGGTTATGGCATCAATGCAAAAGAAAAATTCTAGTATTTGAATGTGATGATAGACCCCATTCGTGAGTACGACTCAATGTTAACCGTGGCTGCTGGCATGCTAATGGACTATCATACTTGTACAACTATGTACGTGTGTTTAGCATATGCAAGCATAACGTGAGCATTTAGAGCATCATATAACATGGATTGGTATGTAGGAAGATGACAATTAAGCTTAGCATGTTGATGCATACAACTCTTGTTCAAGGACTCGTCGTATCACACACGGTGGCTGCATCAAATTTAAAGGACGACGAGGCATCCATGTTGACATATAGAGCTATTTATTGGATGACAAATTCGTTGTTTTCTTTGGAAAAGTTTTTGTACGTCCGTTGTACATAACCTCCGAAAACGATCTGCAAGTCCGAGTAGTCCGCATACTAGTGTTTGTGGTTCAAAAATTTGTGCGAATTAACGAAGGATGAGTTCAATACACTACGTCAGCATGACAAATGTGATGAATGAGATAGACATGTGCATCTAATAGAATTTTCAAACATAATCTAAACCATGAACTCAAACTCTCAAACCGACGCGTTTAAGAGAAAACGAAGGTGTAGTGTTCAAATGGTGAGGACGAGGTACATGACAAATATCCTTTCTTAAAACGGTTGTCTGCACCCTCTCCCGCAATATCCATACAAATCTCACTGTTATATGATGGATTGTACACAATTCGAAAAATCAATAGTAGGTAGTGCCTGTTATAACTTAACAAACAAATGGTTATGTTAATGATCATTTGATCTAGTGACATCTAATCTCTGCTTTGTTCAAGAATATGTGTTCAAGTCATGGATAAAATTTCCGGCGTAAGAAAAACAAAGATTAAGGGTATAAATGGATAATGCACGATGCCCAGTGATTCAAAAAGAGCTCCAAAAATTCTTTTTCTGACCAAAGAGAGTCAGGAAAACTGAGAAATATGTTGGAATTAAGGGCATTAGCGTTTACAAACAGCATGGTTATGCAAACCTTAAATGACAATTTCTTGCACAGTTTTCTTCACTCAACATGTACTTCGAACGAAGAGCGATCCCTAGAATCAAAGTAAGGAAAAATAGATTCAATTACAAAAATAGCTTCAAGAAGTAAGAACAAATGACTTGCAGTCATTACAAAAGTGAAAATACTTAATACAAAACTAAATGGTAAATACAAAATGAAAGCACTAGAAAGAACAGGACCCTAACACTCTCTCACCCCCTGAAATCTGGCTGATCTCTACAACATTATGCATCTCTAGTTCTGTTAATTTTGCTTAAGGAGCAAATATTAGTACATATTGACTATATAGACTGTGTTGTTGACTAGGCATAACATCAGGTACTAATGCTTGAGGGCTTCCTCGAATTCGAATACTCACGCTTCCTTTCTACTCATGTTACTTTGTAATCCCTTGCCAAAACCTGTGTCTTGCATCATAGCGACAAACTCACTATAATCAATGCGCCCATCCTGAAAAGCATAAAAGTAAATTATTATGAACAATTTTGTATCCATAACAGTTTCATAGGGAAGAAAAGGCGAAAGAAAAATCGAGCATGTTGGCCGGGAAGTCGAATGAATTACATTATCCTGGTCAACTTCACGTATTATATCGTCTAAGTGAACATCTTCTAAGCCAAACTTCTCACAAGCCTGTTGCAGCTCATCTCGAGTAATGTACCCACTTCCATCTTTGTCGAAGTATGAGAATGCTGCATATAGGTGATCCTCCTTCTGAACCTTGTTTAGGTGGAGCATTGCTGCTATGAACTCACCATAGTCTATGGTACCGCTGTTGTCTACATCCGCCTGCAAATTATTAATTGAAAAGGAAACCCTTTATCGATCCGGAAACAGAAAATGCTAGTTGGTGATTTGAATTAGAAACCTAGCTAGACACATGGGAAGGATTCAGCCAGGTGATCTTGAAAATGACCTCACTTTATCGTTCATCTATACTGTTGTTCATGAAACTCCATCAATTGGAACGTAAGAAAACAAGAACTATGCCTCACTTAAATTAAGAAACTGATAAATTCAAAACTGAAGATAATATGGTAATCAAAAGCCTACTTACTCTCTCGCAGACCCTATATACTTTTTCTCTCCACATGTATAGCATGTGTGTGATGCTTCTAGTATTATACTAGGAAACCAAATAAAACAACCAAGCTCTCCTTATTGTTCATACTTTATAGTGCTAGCATTCCTCTATACAAAGTTTGATATAGAGTCATAGACTATGTCTTACAGAATTTTCATTTAACAGTAATAATCATCTTAAGATTATTTTTTCATACAAAGCGATATTGTATTTTAAACTAATCTAGAATGCAGGGACAAAGATTCAAACTTGGGTGCATAGGGGAAAACAAATCCACTCTAGCCAATGTGGCTACTCCCACGGCGTCATCTTATGATTCTTGAATAAAAATATGTTTTTTGCATTTTCCTTACTAAGATAACTCGCATCAGTTGCCTACTCAAGTTAGCTAACTATAAATGCAACCAAAGTTACGATTTACTCAAAATGAAAATGAAATGTATGTATGCATGTATATATACATACTAATTAAATCCGTTAGGACAAGGAAACCTATATTTTTTGTATAAAACTATTTTAAACAGATCATGTTTTCTACAAGACTTCAAAAAGTTCAGTATGTGGATCGAAAACTAGCACTTACCGCTTGCATTAACCAACTGATTTCAGAATCCTTGAGGTCAGCACCCACTCTTTCCAAACCATTCTTCAGTTCCTCAAGGGTGATATGCCCACTATTATCTGCGTCTATCATCCTGAACATTTCTTTCAGGCCTGCAATTTCCTCTTCAGACAGGCTTTCTGCAATGACCTACAAAACAAAGCACAGATGAGTAAGTCATACCCGTACAAAAGAACCAGTCATGGCGACAGTCTTCAAGCAGGAATATTGTTAGGCTACCAATGATGATATCAACCTTGTTTGCTTCTTCGTATTATAAATAACATCTATGCAACCAACCCAAGATTCCTTCACTTACAAGAAAACTTTTAAGAAGATCTTTCTTTTGCAGTTGTTCTAAATACAGAATTGCATAATAAAAAAATTACTATTGCAGAAGATTTAATGACATTGTCGTAACCATGCAAACCCGGCCTGTAAAATCCTTTAGGATATGTTTGGACAAGGAATTTGAAATGAATAGACACAATGCATTAAGATGGATTTGCAAATGACTACTTGAAAGGAGTTTGTAAATCCCATGTTATGCTTTGTAATGATGCAATATTTCAAATCCCCTTTATCAATAGTACATTTTATCCCAAATCCATTGGTACTTGCAAAGCCCTCATCCAAACATAACCTTAAGGTTGTAAAACTTAAGGATGAGTATACTCACCCTGATAGCAATTTTCTTGAGTTTGTTCATGGCCGAGAATTGCTTCAAGCGAGTTAGGACAGCAGAATCAAGAGGTTTATCAGGAGCAACACCATCTACCTGAACCCATGGGTGGCCTGCAAGAACAAAAGTGCTACTTAATGCTATGCTATGGTTCGTGATAGAAGAAATGCCGATAACATGTAAGGATCAAACAGTTTAAATAGAAAACTGACTCTCAGATCAACAATTTACCTTCAATTCTATGTTCAATTATCAACTCATTGATATGCACAAAACAATAGAATCTATAAGCATGATATGCAAGCACCAAGGGCAATTAATCACTGGACCAATAGATGCTTCTAATTTGAAAAGTTTACAACTTACCACGAAGCCCCACGATCAAAGTATACTACCGGTCACCAGCTTGTGAGACGTTTAAAAAGAGAAATCCAGTTGGGTTAAGTGTAATAATGCGTCTGCTTATGTTATATTTTACCATTCTTACTTAATCTAACTCTAAACTACTTTCCACTGTAGTTTCTGAGATTTTAAATTGTTAATACTTAATATTGCTGCATACTGAACCATCTAATTATATAGATTGATGCTCAAGAGACGCTTCTGCTGAAAAATAATCCAATAATAGCATGATATAATGGAGCTTTTAGGTTGCAACAAGAAGTTAAAAATTTGCTGAGGAAATTTACTCACAAAGAACTTCATGGGCTGTTAGCCGCTTTTTTGGGTCCCTCACAAGCATTCTCCGAACCAAATCCTTAGCGCTTTCGGATATGTTGGGCCACGGTTCTGATATGAAATCAAGTTCGCCTTTTAATACCTGCTCAAATATACCTTGCTCCGTTTCTGATCCAGAACATCATAAGAAAACTAGAGATTAGATGTAACCTTTATATGACTAAAATTTAATGAACATTCAATACAACAAAGCCATGATATTCCCACCATCCCAGAAAGGGGGCACTCCACTGAGTAAGATATAAATGATCACACCAGCACTCCAAACATCACATTCTTGACCATAGTGCTTCCGTAGTACTTCTGGCGCCACATAGTAAGGGCTCCCAACAACATCAGTGAATGTTTCTCCTGGGACGATGAGTTTTTGTTATAATTCAGATATTGAAAAAATTCAGTCTAACAATGTGAAGTAGATCGAATAAGTTCGAATGAGCAAAGACAACATTCAGACGGCATGCTGCCTTTAGAAAAATATATCATTTACAACAGAGATTTACTGGCAACTTTAAACATATATACTTATTTGCAGCAGATAAGGGGCAAGGTAATATTCGTTTGAATAGGAAACAATACATTTGACACGGTTATCAGAAGCACGATTATTCCAAGAATTAACTAAAAACTATATCCTTTTTTCTAAAGGAATTCTCGCTTAAATAGTTACTGTGTATTAGGATTGCATCCTTTGTGCTCTTCACAGTTATTTTGAAAAGAGCCAAAAGAGGTGCAAGCAATTTACACAAGCAACATGAGTCATCTAACACGCCATGTACATAATTTTAAAATGAAATGAAAACGAAAAACCAACTAACAACAGAAAATAAACAAATAGTATTTCTTCGCCTCCTCTAGCTAGCATAGTTCTGCTTAAATAATGAACATAAGCGTTCCAATAGTTTCATTAATTTCATGTCTTTCATATTCAAATCCTATTTTTACCATATAATATATTCAAAAACATAAACTGTGGCCAGACACATGAAAAACTCGAAACATGAAATAACGTCTTTGATTTGGTCAACCTAAAATGACATCATAGCATTAAGATAACACCAAAAGGTTAGCCACAAAATTGCCCAAAATGACTGTTTACATGCATTGACATAACCTTGTGTGACTAATTGTTAAAGGTCTCCATATTCTCTTACAAAGTGTTCTACGGGCTACAGGCGAGGAGCAACTAACCCAACTCAAACAATTTGTCAATTCTTGAAACTTTGAAGTAAGACTTCAAAAAACAAAGAAAGCAAATTCGACCAAAAAACTAAACCTGAAACTTTTGCTACAATTAATTTCACTCCATTGCAAAAGTAAGCAATTAATATCAAACAATACAAATCCTTGATCTTTCTAGCTTCAACAATGATGTTGCTAATTATTCATACTCATATATTACATAAGGCCATTTTTATCTATAAAGCAGTTATAACACTTGATCACCCTCCTTCAATGCCACACCCCCAACCCTTAAACACTTTGATATCTACCCTGCCACCACCTTTCACACACTTACCTCTCCTAGTATATCCCCATCTACATACACACCTCTTTTTTCCTCTCATCTGAGATCTCACATGTGCAAAGAAAGTTTGCTTATATATGGATCAAATATTTTCACACTTATGGTCTACTACTTTTCACTTCATGAATATGAGACCTAACATCACAATCGTAAACATTCAACATATCAAAGCAAGGAAGGCAGGTTCCTTTTTTGTAATTACTTAGAAGCAATCAATTAAGAGAAAAATGATCAAGCGAACATAATCAGTTCCACAGAACTACCATTTCAATCTAGAAGTATAAAATCGAAAACCCTACACTCATCAAAGTAAACTAATGATATGGGGAGAAATAGTAAGATAATTCTACCAGAAACCAATTAAATACCAGCTGCAGAATGAATCAAAAGCATATATCTTATTTCACAGGTTTATGACAATAGGGTCAATCAACAAATCTTTGCATCTAATTTGTTCCATATGGGTTCCAGATACGAATCTAATCCATAAATGTGATATCATACCTGGCCTAAAGAACACTGAGAGCCCAAAATCTATTGTCTTAAGTGGTGCTTCCTCTTCCTGGTTGACAAATAGAAAATTCTCTGGCTTTAAGTCCCGATGCATGACACCCAAAGAATGGCATGCTTCGAGGACGCCAACAATAACCCTTGCAAGCTTAGCTGCCTTTCTCTCTGTGTAATGCCCCCTTTGTATAATCCTATCAAAAAGCTCCCCACCTGCACAAAGTTCCATTACAACATGAACTGCCACAGCATCCTCATAAGCGCTGACGATTTGTATCACATTGGGGTGACCTGCCAAATGATGCATTATCTGAATTTCCCTCCTAACATCCTCCACGTCTTCTTGTGTTGTCAATTTCCTCTTTGCAATCGACTTGCAAGCAAACTCTTTATTCGTTTCCTTCTCCACGCAGAGAAACGTCGTCCCAAATTGCCCTTGTCCAAGCTTCCTGCCCAAGCTATAAACATCCTTTATATTCCCAGTCTTCCTTCCTAACACCGATTCTACTTGCAGTCCAACGCTCGAAATCCTCTTCATATGAGCAGGTTTCTTCGATTTCTCAGCCTCCTGAGGAGGCTTACTCACCTCCTCCTTAACCTCCGGCTTATTAGGTTTTTCAGGTTCTGCCTTTTGATGTGGATCATTACCGATTTTCACAGCTGGAGGCGGCGTGCTTTGAACCGGATTAGGAGGAATCTCAATAGCTTTA
Organism: Gillenia trifoliata; assembly: GCA_018257905.1. NCBI lineage: Eukaryota > Viridiplantae > Streptophyta > Magnoliopsida > Rosales > Rosaceae > Gillenia > Gillenia trifoliata. The sequence goes on along the minus strand of CM031084.1, from coordinate 24,978,978 downwards.
GGAGCCTGACGATCAGGGGCATTAGGAGCCTGACGATCAGGGGCATTAGGAGCCTGATGGTCAGGGGCATTAGGAGCCTGATGGTCAGGGGCATTAGGAGCCTGATGATCAGGAGCATTAGGAGCCTGATGATCAGGAGCTTTATTCCCCTCAGAACCTCCTTTAGATGAATCATGATTTGAACTTGGGCCACTTTTGCTACTATTTCCTTCATTGGGAGGAGGAAGCCTGTCTTCTGGCGGCCGGTTTCGCCAAACGGCGGCAGTAAAAGATTGCAAGAAACCATTACCAAGATTTGGTCCTACACATGTGTTCCCCATTAAATAATAAAAACACCAATCTCAGGTCCTTCTATGAATTTCAACATCCAAATCAATCTTCTTCTTCAATCCCATTAACTACAATAATAAGCAATCCGATCAAGTCCCTACCTCTGCAGTCAGATCAGGGACCTGAACAAACCCTAGCTCGATTCTTTCCGCCCAACAGCATATGATTGGAAACCCTAATTTCACCCTGTTCTATTCAAAATTTCCAAAATTCGATTTTTCCCTTCGATTCAATGACAAAAATGAGAAATTTGCGTCCGAAAACGAATTGAGACTCGAAAAATTTCGAGATACATCTCGGAAATCAACTATGAAGAAATATTTCTTCTAAAAATCGGAAAAATTACAATAAAATAGTGAGTAATAAGAATGAAATTTGGAAAATCAAAACAAAAATGAATTAAATTACTGTGCACAAAAATGTACAGAAAACAAATTTCAAATGGGAACAAGACTGCTTCAAGAAAATGAAAACCCTAAAAAATGGGAAATGGGAAAAAAATTGAAGGACAAAAGGAGAGAGAGAGAGAGTGCGGGAAACTGAGCTATTGATAGCGGGTCGGTGAGTCGTGAAGAAGAATGAGAAGCAATTGAAACGAATCAAACGCTGGGATTCTGAAGTTCTGGATAATTTTCGAAAATTGAAGGGACGCCATATCCACGTTCTGCATGTAGAGAAGGGAGAGAGATCGTGATCGACGCTACAAATCCATAATTACGTGTCCAACTCGTACCGTACAACAGACTACCGGTACAATAAACTTTTTTATTTTTTTATACAATGACACTAATGTGGCCCCGTCTACTTCTTTTTTTTTTTCCTCGCTCCATCTTGTCATATTGGCATAAGATTGAACTCAAAAATAAGAATTAATCACTCAAATTACACTCAAATTTTTTGGCACTGTAAGAGTTGATTCATATATTATTGGTATCACACTCAATTTTTTGACCCATAGTGAAAGTCCTAAGGGTGAAGAATAAATTAGTATCGAACTCGTCACGATATTCAAATATAAGATTATTCACATATAAGTGAAGATGAATATCATTAGACCATAGTACTAAGTAACGTACAATAATCAATTTTTAATTATTATTGTTAGGCATTATTCCTAGGGTGGGGGGTGTTGATGCTTAAATATGATATGGTAAGTTCAACAAAAAACCAGTATGGTCAACCCTAGAGGGTGTGGGAATGTTTGATATTTGAAGACAAGGAGATTTAAGTGGTTGGCCACAAAGAAATGGGCTACGTCCAGTGAGAATGTATGCTATATATTTGTTAGGTTTACAAAATCTCTCAATGTAAATGGTAAGCCCTTTCTAGAATCCACTGTATATAGGCTTTCCCTCAACTCAAAAAATATTGGGCCTTAATTCTCGGGCCGCCTCACCTAGCAAGTGAGCTACAGACAAGGGTCCCACCGCATGCTATCTCCTCTGTTTAGCTATCTCCACCGCAAGATATTTAGTATAATGTAATCCATAACCAATGGTACCTTTCAAGTATCTTATACTCTTATTAAAGCTTTCTAATGATCTTTTTCAGGATTACTTGTATATTTACTGAGCCGACTTACTGCATAAGCAATGTCAGGTCTAGTACGGTTCATGATATACATTAAACTCCCAATTACTTGAGAGTATTTTAATTGAGATACCGCTTCTCCAGTATTCTTTCTCTAGTTATAACTTGCTTCATATGGAGTTACAACAAGTTTGCTTTCATAATGACCAAATTTTCGTAGAACTTTCTCTACATAATGAGATTGAGTAAGAAGATAGCCTTTATTATTTGTCTTAATTATAACATTTGTTATACCCATATCTTTCGTATCGAAATTCGAATTTGACATCTTCTTAGTGTCATATTACACTCTTATTAGATCCCATTGTAAGCATGTTATCAACATATATACATACAATAACACATCCTCTTTCATAGATCTTAATGTATACACATTTATCACATTCGTTGATCTTGAATCCATGTGTTATCATTGTATTATCAAATTTTTCATGCCATTGCATAGGTGCTTGTTTAAGTCCATATAAAGACTTAACAAGTTTTACACACATTTTTCTCTTGACCTTTTACCACAAACCTTTCAGGTTGTTCCATATAGATTTCTTCTTCTAACTCACCATTTAGAAATGTAGTTTTTACATCCATTTGGTATATTTTCAAATTGTAAATGGATGAAATTGCTATTAACACCCTTATTGATGTAATCCTAGCGACGAGATAGTAAATATCAAAGAAATCCAAAGCCTCTTTTTGACGATACCCTTTTGCTAATAGACTAGCTTTATACTTGTCTATAGTACCATCCGATTTCAATTTCTTTTTGAAAATCCAATTGTAACCTATTGGTTGATTCCCCAAAGGTAAATCAACCAATTTCCATGTATTATTTTATTGAATGGATTCAATCTCACTTTTATTGCTTCCTTCCAAAAAGGAGCCTCTTGTGAAGACATTGCTTTTTTATAAGTTTGAGGTTCTGCTTCAGTCAAGTATGTCATGAAATCAGGTCCAAAATTCTTAGGAATTTTAGCCCTTTTTCCTCTTCTTGGTTCGAACTCTTGTTCTTGAATACTAGAGGAAACTTCATGATTATCATGACTTTTATCATGTGTTCTCTTTCCACATATTCTTGAATGTTTTTCTTTATATGGAAAGAGATCTTCAAAGAAATCGGCATCAAAGGATTCCATAATCGTGTTTACATGTATATCCGGAATTCCGAATTTATAAACTAAGAATCGATATGCTAAATTATTATGGGCAAACCCAATAAACACATAGTCTACAGTTTTAGGTCCAAGCTTTGTTCTCTTTGGAAGAGTAACTTGTACCTTTGCAAGGCAACCCCACACTTTTAGTGATTTGTAGGATGGTAATATGTCTTTCCACACTTCATAAGGAGACTTATTAGTCTTCTTATGTGGAATCTTATTCAAAATTACGTTTGCATTAAGTAGGGCTTCACCCTATATGTTGTGTGGTAACCCTGAACTATTTAACATAGAATTAATCATATTTTTGAAGGTTTTATTATTTCTCTTTGCAACCCCATTTTGTTGAGGAGTGTAGGGTGCAATAGTTTGATATATAATTCCATGTGAAGAACAAAATTCCGAGAGTTCATTAGATTCATATTCTCCTCCTCTATTGGATCTTAGAATTTTGATTCTTCTATCTAATTGATTTTCAATTTCTGCTTTGTATGTCTTAAACATATTTAGTGCTTCATCTTTGCTATGTATCAAATACACATAACAATACTTACTGCAATCATCTATAAATGAGATGTAATAATTTTTTCATCCATGTGTTGGTGTGGATTTAAAATCACACAAATCGCCATGTATTAATCCAAGCAATTCACTGGATCTTTGGACAAATTTGAATGATTGCCTTGCAAACTTAGATTCAATGCAAATCTCACATTTGTGTGTGTTTTCATTTAAAGAACATGTGGGCAATAAACCTAAACTAGCCATTTAACGTACAGACTTAAAATTAACATGTCTTAATCTAGCATGCCATAAATAAGAAGACTCAATCAAATATACAGAAGCATTAGATATTTTATTGATATTATCATAAGCATTACAATATTGAGTTTGAAAAGCCCTTCACCCAAGTAGCCCTTTCCAACAAACATCCCACCTTTAGTGAGTACAAATTTATCATATTCAAATACCATTTTAAAGCCTTTGTTACTAAGTAAAGGACTCGACAGAAGGTTCTTTTTAATCTCCGGAACATGCAACACATCAACAAAGGGTAAGTTCATTTCCGGATGTGAATTTGAGAACTACTTTCCCTTTTCCAACAACATTTGAAGCGAATGCATTTCCCATGAAGAGTTTTTCTCCACCATTGATCTCTTGATAAGAAGTAAACATATACCTATCTCCACATATATGTCTTGTAGTACCGGTGTCAATCCACCAATCCTTCTTATTATTAACAAGATTGATTTCGAAAACAACAAGAAGTTGAGAATCATCAATGTTTGCTTGGTTGTTGTTGTTAGGATTCGCAACATGATTTTGATCCTTTATTTGGTGGCAATCTTGTGCTCGGCATCTCGGCTTTCCACAAACACAGCAAATTCCTTTCATCTTCTTGAAATTCTTGCCTTTGGGAACATGGATGGAACTTTGATTCTTTTTGGAGATCTTCCCTTTGGTCTTAGACTTAGTCATCGAAGATCCTCCCTCAACGATGTTGGGTTTTGCTTCGAAAGGAACACCATATGCCGTAACATTCTTTATGTGATCCTTTTCGATTCTCAGTTTGAGAACTAGATCCTCCATAGATATATCACTCTTATTGTGCTTAAGATATATCTTGAAATAATTCCAAGAAGGTGATAATTTTTCAATCACCGATCCTACTTGAAAATGGTTGATAATCATATCTTCAGCAGTTAGTTTGTGCATGATTATCTAGAGCTCTTCAACTTGATTGACAAAGGGGTTGGAGTCGATCATCTTGAAGTTTAGAAATTAACCAATTACACATTTCTTTGTACTGCCCACTTCTGTTTCGTACTTCTTTTCCAATGACTCCCAAAGTTCTTTCCCAGTCCTACTGGTAGCCGTTGTTCGTAGAATTGTCCTCGAATTCTCTGTGCAGATGCGATCGATGGGGGACAAAATCCTACCGGTCGGTGAGCCGAAAAACTTATCCTAATTTCTCTAACTTTACTCAAACTCCAACATGTTTGAGCAAGTCTATGCCTTGGGGTAACACGTCAGAAAGTTATAAGATCCATCGCTTGGCTCCACGCTGTCAAAAAGTGGCCAGGCCGAGCGCTCTCCTTAGTTTCTTATTGGGTCCCACTGTAGGTTTTCATTGTCGATGATCGACACGTAGCATGAAGTTGACATTTGACTAGACCTGTCTCTTATAACTTCGTGTCGGAAAGTTGTCAAACTTGACGTTCAATTTGAGCAGTCATAAAGTGTTTTAGGCCGAGAGTTCCTCTTCTTCGGTCAGTGGTAATGATTTTACGAGTCGATGAACCAAGCGTTCCGATTGGTGCACAACTTAGTTCTGGGGTTTCTTATGTTGGTGTTGTGGGCCTGGTAGTTAGTAGTGGAGCCAACGTGGGGGCATTGGCAGCTACTGGCCCCAATAGGTTTTAAAGTCCCCTATTTGAAATTTTATTTGACCCCTATACCAGCTAAGGCAAATGAAATAAGGAGATCTTTAATTAATATTTTTTAATTGACACAAATCAAAACCCTTTGGTGTACTTGCTCGTCAAATTAACATTGATTTTATTTGTTGCGACTGCTTATGTTGAAAAGAGTTTCTTTGGTGATGAATACTGTGAAGAATCCACGTCGTAATAGAATAGAAGAGTAATGGTTGAATGATAACTTGAGAGATCAATGTATTTGTACTTATTGATAAGAATGTTATGATACAACGTTTTCAAAATATGAGAACTCACCCAAGACGACTGGCGGTTCTGGTCAAGCAGAGAAGCGGATGCGGGTACTGTACATGTCGTTAGGTGGGTCAATCTGGTGGAGGCTGGTGCAGTTTAGATCAATCGGTGCGTTGGTGCGGTGTAGGTTTGGCTCTGAACTTCGTCAAACACGGCAAGGGTTCAAGTTCATTCGCCAAGCAGATGTGGCTGGATGGTGCAAGCAATTTAGTAGGCTTAGGATGGCGACCAGGTGCGGTGGTGCAGACGGGTTCATGGGTCTGGCAGCAACATCAACACGAGTCCAAGCGACATCAGTACGACTCAAGGCGCGACGGCGGCTAGATTCCGTCACAAACGGGTTCATCAGGTTGAGCAGTGATCATGCAGGGCAGGGTTCAAATCTCGACTTCGTCGAATTTCTGGGAAAACATCGGCGGCCTTTCAGGCAGTGGTGGTTAGCAGCGGGGGAAGGGTTGTAGCAATCTGGTGCCGGTCATTCGAGAAGGTGCGGTGGTTCAGCAACAACCAAGGGCTACGACTTGATTACCCCCAAAGACATAGGAGAGGATCTCTTCGTTCACTAGTTATTGATCAGATTCGACGACTTCCGCACTGTCAATGAAGCTGAGTCCGTCGAGTTCCTTATCTACTTTGACAAGGACGTCACCGATCCTAACGACGCGCTATTGATCGGTAACAAGAAGGAAAACTTCAGTCACTTGGTGGTCGCAGCAGTGGTTCTGAATTTGGCGGGGGCAATGAATATGGGAGAAGATATAGAAGGCGGGGTGGTGTTGCGGTGGGAGTCGAAGAGAGAAGGAAGCGGGTTTTTAAAAAAAAAAAAATTTCATTAATTAATTAAGTTATTTTTAATAATTATTTAATTTGTTACTCCACGTGGCAAATTTGGTCGGCCAGAATAATGTCACAACATCAGTTAACAAAATACTTGACGAAAATACTAACGGAGGTATCAAAGTGGCAGAAAAATCAAACTTTAGGTATGAAAGTGAGACGAAAAAAACTAAGGGTAGCAAAGTGCAAATTTCACAATACTTGAGGGTAGTAGAGTGAGAATTACCCTTTATTAAAATTTTGTTATGTGAAGCCCTTTTCATTAAAACTCCTAAAATACAAGTGATACTAGTACTTTAATTTACATTGCAAAGATATTATGAGAATTCTGATTTTATGGAAGCATATGTGGGATCAACCTCATCGTATACATGACGATCTCTTCTCTGGGGGCGAAAGCTACTACAGGTGGGTGTAAGATGGCGAATTGGTGATGGAAGACTGGTGCGTGTATATGGTGATGCTTGGGTGCCTCATGATAGGAATTTCTATGTCCAGTCGACTCTATCTCTTCCTCTGAATACTAAAGTCCATGATCTAATGACGATGAGTGGTTCTTGGGATGTAGGAAAAATATGTGGAGCGTTTGAGTTTGTAGAAGCGGAGGCGATTCTGTCTATTCCTCTGCTTGGTGATTGTTTGGACCGTCGTATTTGGCACTTCACAAACAGTGGCCGTTATACGGTGAAGAGTGGGTATTGGGCAGCTCTGGAGTTTAAAGAGATGAACGTTGGTGCCTTGACAACTGATCCCAATGCAATTCTTACTCAAAAGTTTTGGAAGCTGAAGTTGCCACAAAAAATGATTCACTTTACATGTCGTTTTGTGCATAACATTCTTCCCACTAGGGAAGTTCTGCAGAACAGAAGAGTTGTGGAAAATGCTGGGTGTTTTCGATGCCAAGGTGTTGTTGAAACAGCGTCGCATGCTTGAAGGAATGTGACTTTAGCCATCAGTTCTTGTGTGCTATGGGTTTTTCTAACCAACTGATTGAAGCTTCTAGTAATGGTGCGATGGATTGGTTACAAGCAGCATGGGAGATACTGACAAAGTCTGATCAGCAGCTGTTAATTATTTGTTTGTGGTTGTTGCGGAACATAAGAAACAATATCTGGTTTAAAAATTTGATCTCAGAAATAGAAGCTTTGAAGTGCAAGGCGAAGAACTATGCGGCAAAGCTTTCTCGAGTCCATGAAGATGCCTATAGGCGTGCTCCTCCGCCAAGAATCAATAACAGAACCTGGAAACCACCTAAGGTTTAAGTTGAATGTTGATGGAGCTGTTGGTGTAGATGGAGGTATTCGTGGTATTGGTGCAGTAGTTCGAGATGCTGATGGTGCATTTAAGAGAGCTGTAGCTTTGCCGACACCTTTGTTACTTTCGGTTCTCGCGGCTGAGCTTCATGCAATTAAGAAAGCTTTAGATATTGCATTGGATGTAGGGTTCGTGCTTTGGTGGTCAAAACAGATTCTATTCGGTCTGTTCAGTTGCTCGCTCAGGATGGAATTTGTTTAGCTCCTGAAGGAGTTTATGTGGATGGGATACGTGCTCCCATACATTCTAATCAGGTTGCGTGGCTCATCGCTTAGCTCGTCATAGTTTACAGGGTCGGGGTCTGTCGTTTTGGGTGGATTCGGAGCCGCCATGGCTGATGCAATATATATATATATGACGAGTCTGTCAACGTGGGTTAGTTGATTGTTTCGGCATGTGAGGCCTCTTATTCCTTAGCCAGGCTTTTTCCTACTGAGTTTTTACTAGGTTAAGGTTTTTTCAAAGGCCGTTCTCTTTCACATGCCCATTAATGTACTGGTTTTTTTAAGTGATGTTTGAATGAAATTCATTTTTACCTTCAAAAATTTACACTGCAGAGAGGAAAATTTAAAACGCCAGTGGATTGAAGAGGTATGACCTCGTCACTTAGGTTCCAAAGATTTCTACGTTGATCCTAATTTTTGAGCTCTAAACAAAAATTTGTGAGCTTGGGAAAGAACCTCCCTCCCCCCAAAAAAATAAATAAATGCACAAAATACAGTTCTACAATTAATGTAGGTTTAAGAAGATAACACCATATTGACATATTGATATAAGAATATAACATTTAGAAGGTATGAACCAAAGTAAAACACAAGTTGATTTAAGGAGTTAACTGGCAAAATTTGAGTTTTAGAGGAGTTGCAACTTTTTTTTGGGTCCAGAGTTGAAACCTAAGTGAGACTCAAAGGTGTACATCATCTCAATCTTTCTCTCGGTCCTTCTTTGTTTCCTGAAGAGGTGTTGTAAGAATAAGTAAAGCCTGAAGGTTTAACAAGATAAAGACACAACAAGATCAAATGAACAGTCAGACATCCCAAATTTCTCTACTAAATACTTTTGAGTTTTCATTTACACACCAAGAAGAAAAGTACATGATTGAATGACTTTGACCTTGACTGATTAGTATATTCTGACTTTTTCATACCCTGATCTCAGCTTTGTTTCTCCCACTTTTTGAATAATATTTTGGTTTAATTACATTTTACACCTAGGTTTGAGGTGATTTTTAAATTGAGCCATGATGTTTTAATTTTCTCACATTGCCCATTAAAGTTTTGAAATTGTATTAATTTACACTTTTTGTATATTTGAATGTCTTATTATCTATTAAATTGATAAGTTTTTTAGGCTATATGGTACAAATGTGGCTTACATGTCAACCCAATTATGGATTTCATGCTCACTATGTCATTAATTTAATGAAAATTCAAATAATTTATTAGACAAAAGGTGTAAATTGATACAATTTCAAAATTTTAGGAGGCAATATGAGAAAATTGAAACTCATGGCCCGTTTTAAAAATCACCTCAAATATAAAATATAATTAACATTAAAGGCGCCAGAATTCTTGGTTTGTATGTAGTCTCTAGAGAGGCAGCCGGCAGACTCTACTAGATCAGCAAACATATTTTATCTCAAAAAAGATCAATTCAATGATACAAATCAAGCCAAAGGCAAGTTGACAAGTCACCAAATAAATAAAATATTGCACCTTTCTTCCTTAAAACCAAGTATATATAAATGTTTTGCACCTCTATAATTCTCAATACCACACTATCAGTTAAAATTCAAAATTTGATTTTAATTAAGATGATGAAGTCTTTGGGAAGGCATTTGGAGTTGCAGGGTCCAAGGCCTACACCTCTTATGGTGAGCAAGAATTCACAGAAGGTGATGAAGAAGAAGCCAGTCGTAGTATATCTCATATCTCCCAAGATTATTCATGTCCAACCAGAAGAGTTTATGGGTTTGGTTCAACGGCTTACTGGCAATAAGAATAATCAAGGTTGTCGAGAATCCAAGGTTCATAAAATTAGGGTTGCTAATTCTGAGTCTTGCTCTTCTTCTTCCACCACTTCTTGTTTGATCAACCAAGAAGGTTCCGTTTGGGAGAGCCCACAGAAGCTCAACAATAATAGGGCAGATGAGTACTATGGAGATCGGGTGCCTTTTGGAATACCTGCTACAACAACTTTCCAACTTTGCTGAAATATTCTAGCTATATATATATATATACATATATATATATATATTTGTATGTATTTATCTGCATAAATATGTATATGTTAACATTAAAATTAAGTATGCTTTGAGTTCAAGAGATAAGCTTACAATAGGTTTCATATATTACACTCTAGCTTTTAGCTTTGTATGGCAGAATAAATTAAGGTTATTTGATGGATATATCTAAGCCATTTTTTTCATGTATGAGTTTTGCAGGATGTTTGATTTTTATTTTGGTTGGACACGTTTTTATTTGAAAGAACTTAAAATTTTGATCTAACCTTTTAGTTTATGATTTTCTTTTGCTAAGATGATACCTAACCCATATGTTATTTTTGTCTTAAACGATAAAGACTAGTACATACTGTATTTGTTTAATTGAGAAAAAAATGATTGGTTTACAGTCATTCGGATAGGAACATTGAGATAAATGTGTAGGTTCCTAATGAAGATCATTGGGTACATTGATGGGTTTCAAGAAATATAAGTTGCAATAATGCAAATTTTCCCTTAGACATAAGGCACCGTAGTAGTCTAAGGGAATGTTGTTGATCTTTGATAATGCTATACAGTCATGTCCCAATCAAAGATGTGCCACAAATTATTGTTAGGGTCTTCGATTGATTCGTGGAAACATATGAGTATACAACAATAGATTTTGACTTTAAAAAAGAGAAAAACATGCTCTAAAATATAATTTAGGAATCTTTTTGCCAAAATGTTGGATATGAATGAGAAAGATGTTCTAATCAAATTACGATAATCATATGGACTTGAAAACTCACATTAAGGTGCGACATGAATTATGTGCCTTTGAAATGTAAATAAGTATGTATGTCCCAATAGATTTTGTTATCAATGTATTCCGATGTAACCCGCAAACAACAAACCACAAATAAATTATTGTACAAACTTCCTAATAAATATTGTTATCGATAGAGTCTGATGCCTACGTCCACTTTAGTGATACCGAAGATATTTCACTAGTAATAAAAAACATCTCCGATTTACAGGAAATATTGTTCGATGTACCCTAGATCTTATCTTTTACCCAGTTCACAAAGTGTTTTCTTATGTGTTGTGGTACATAAAATAAACCCTAAAATCCTATCATAAAAAATGTACAAGGTCTAATAGTAATGGAGCTTGTATAGTTAATCAATTGGCAAACACCTTGGGTCTCTGCTGTGAATAGTTCATTAATCTTTTTGTATATCCACGTGTATTGGATTAACTGTTGAGACTATTAATCCCATATCAAGGAAAAAAAGAATTTTGTATGTGCTTATAAGTAATTGAGTTACTCTTCATATTGCCAATTGATTTTATGGTGGAACCTCAACGTCGTTCATGGTATTAGAGCCAGGTTGTCCTCGTGTGAAGTACAGAGGCCACACGTGCTCCACGTCATCCGATATGTGTTGTCCATGCTAGGCTTGAAAATCGTCACACGTGAGAAGGTGTGTTAAGAGTATTAATTTCATATCGAGGAAAGAAGGGATATTGCATGTAATTGGGCTACTCCCCATATTGCAATTGGTTTTATGGTGGAATCTCAATTTCCTTCACTAACCAATATGCAAAAAGAGTCTAAATAGACATATAGATGTTGCGTTATTGGCTTTTTCAAGTTAATTTTCCGAGTAGAGACTGTTATGGGCGAAATTTTTTTGCATGTATTAAAAATATTTTCTTTTTGTGTTATAGTCTAGGTGGAAATAATGTTATCTTATCTCTCTATCCACATTATATTATCACCCACCATAAATAGTAAAAAAAAACCAACACTCTTTTCCCACCCACCATTATTCATAAGATACCCTTCTCATATTTCTAAATACATATTTTTATATTTTTTTAACATAAAAAATTTTATATTTAAGTTAAAGTAAAAGTTGATTAATCATCAATTTATCACTTGTTTTGTTTTTGCCGCATCAAACCCCTCCAATTAGAATCCCAATCGCAGAGTCGCACTCCACAACACCCCCTTCCCCCCCCCAATACACCAGTCGCACAATTACTCTCTAAAAACTTAGCCGCTATTGTTTACACCGAAAAATATCTACTGGGCTACAATGGAGTTATGGGCAAATGGGCTAAGCAGGAGAAGCAAGGCCTAGCCCAGTCCAGTAAATGATGAGGGATAAAGGTTGCGTCTACCCCCACTAGAACATTAAATGCAAAGATCTCTGCAGTGTGGGGAAAGCAAATCAAATCTTCAGAGAACAGCTAAAGTCTCCAAGTGACGGCTGGTGAAGCGAAGTGACAGCGGTCACGTGGTGCACCCATTGGTCTATATGAGCTTTGGGCCTAAAAAGGAGAAAGGCCCAACCCAGGCCAATAGACGAAAATGGAGTAAGTCTGAATAGTCCTCCACTGACTACATTTAATGCAAAGCACTGAGCAAATTGGAGGGAACCAGACTATGAATAAAGAACCTTTTCTCAGTGGGAGTAGGATGATCAGAGGCGTTACCTGTGCTTTCCGGATTAAGCCTTTTCTCACTAAGTCTTCGAAGGCAGAGAGAAGTGACGACTATGACGGGGGCTTTCTGCTGGTCTATATAAACGAGGAAAGGATTCAAAGACAGAGACACTCAAACCAACTAAAAACAGAACTCTCTAGTTCAGAAAGAAACCTTTGAGGAAACCCCTCAAAGCCTTTCCCAGATGCAGACTTCGTCTCTATCTGCTGCTTTCTCATTCGCACTACTTGTGTAGCCAGCGACTTCGAGAAGCCAAAGACCAGCAACCTAAGATCATATATCCTAACTCCCCAGAGGAGTAGTGAATTTAGCTCTGCTATCCAGCCAAACCGGCGATAGTATCGATTGAGAATCTTAGGCCAGAGAGTCTTTGATCATTTCCCTTAAGGAACTAGCCTTAAAGCCATCCCGATAGAATAGAAAACTATCCCGATGGAACAAAAACCAACCCGATTGACGTTTATTCAGTCTGTGACGAACTTAAAATGTAATAACATTGATCTTTTTACTTAAAGTCTTTCGTTATCAGCTCTTACTTACTGTTCTTTACTTACGAGTTTTTACTTTCAAGCACTTCAATTACAGTCCTTACATTCCGTCTTTAATTATCGTCTTTACCTTTGTGTATGCGCGAGCGTGGGGCACTTCGGTTATAACCAATTTATAACAAAATCCTATCTCAAGCAAATCTCTGGTATAAACATCGAGAGAGAATAAAGTCCTTAACAAGCAAGGCAATAAAAAGAACCTAACTGCACTTATCTAACTAAGTCGCCCAATCCGATGAACGGAAGTTATATTACTTGTGGCGCAAGTACTTAATACATATTACATCTTTCTATTGGCAGAAGCCAATAGTGGCACGCCTGACAACAACCATACAACAGAAGGTCTCACGAGCATCTCTCCGAAGGGATATGAGTGAAGCATGTTGGAGCAAACGCCAATAGAAAGGCCCGGACCAGCGGACGGGGCGACCCGTGTGCTCCTAGCCCGATCCCTGCGAAAGGCTCGCGAACAGCTATAAGACCTACACTTCACCAAGACCCAAAACTGCTGGATTTGGATTGAGCCGACACACAATTACTAGGAATTAAGAGACTATGAGAGAGAAAAAAAGAGAAAAAAAAAGAGATGAAAGGGAGAGAGGAAGCGATACAGAGAGGGAGAGAAATGAAGAGATGAGTTGACGCCGCCGTGAGGGAGACTTGCAGGTGAAGTTGTCATGAATGGTCATTAAGTACGTCGTCGAATCTGCGCCGGATTATGCTTTTTTTTCTTTCATTTTTTCCAGTTATTTTTGTTTGCCGATGTGGCAAAATATGATTGGACAATATGTAGGTCTTTAATGGTCATTTTCAAAGAGAATAAGTTTGTCATTAAAATTTTTATTATAATGTAGGTGAGAAAATAAGACAATAGAGTGGGTTTAACCGCACTTGTAAAATAATGTTATTACATTTTCGTTTAACTCATTAGATGCAATAACTAAACGCTACATTTTTCAAAGAAAAGGTTTTGAAAGAATAAAAAATTCTTAGTGCTACGTATTATTATGTACTACGAAATGATAGACGGTTGAGATTAATTCATATTAAATCTAACAGTTGATATTAATTAAAAAAATAATAAAAAATTATTGTATTCAATAGTACAATAGGGTATTATCCTTAAAAGAAGAGACTTTCAAGTTTCAGCTTCCCAAATATTCATCGGGAAACCAACTCATTGGATTGAGACTTGAGACTGTGTGAGACAGATAAACGGACACTAACGTCAGATTTGACGCCGTCAGCAACAGGAGGGAAACTCCAAATTGTTCAAACAAAATTCTCAAATCTCTTCATTTTGCCGCATTTTCCCACCATATTCTCTCTCTCTCCTCTCTCCCTGCCTCTTCGGTTTGCCCTAGTCTCTGGAATTCGAAATTTTTGGGGCAAATCGATCGAAACCACCGGGATTGATTAATCTCGTCCGTCGCTACGCCGTACTGAGATTTCGTTGGCCGCCAATGCCTTTTCCCTGGAAATCTCTCCTTCGCTGAGGTTAGACATTCTTCTACCAATCTTCAGACTACAAAATTCCAAGATTTTGACGCAATGAATTTATTTTCTGGGTAATTTTATACTCAGTAATTGATTAGGGTTCATATCGTATTCGATGGTAATCAAGATTGGGATATCTGGAATGGTAATCAAGATTAACTGTTAGATTGGTGAAAGAATTGCAAAAATTGATTTCTTTTTCTTTTCGAAAAGTATATTTCTTTAATTTATTCGTTTTGTAATTCGTGTTGTGAAGAAATCGAGGGTTAGCTAGCTGGGAATTGAAGGGTTTTATTTTGTTCATGGTTATTGAATCGATGCTCAAACCGTATGTAGGAACTCCAACTGTGAGTAAAAGATCTGCTGTTAGTAGTGTCTGGGGCTAACGTATGGCGATGGTTGCTCCACCCGGTTCTCTACCTCCCACTTCTCTGAAGATTGGTGGTGGGACTACAACAGTCAAGAGAAAGACACCATCTCAACTGAGAGTAAGTTGTCAAACTCATGGTTTTGCTTTTCTCCGGACTCTGGTCTTCTTATTATTAATCCTTTCGGAGATTGCAGATATTTATTTCGTTGCCTGATTTTAAATCTTATCATTGCATTGCATTTCTGTTGTTTCGATTTTTGGATGGATACATAGAGAACCCATCATTTTAACTGAAGTGGATTTTCAAAAGCTTGGCATATAAATTTACATGCTATATTAGTTAAGAAGGTTCTCATTTGTAATACATGCCTGACAGGGAGAGCAGCGGATGAATGCTGTGGAGATAAGTGATGAATCTCCAGCTCCTTTGCTTGGTTCTACACAGTAAGATTTTCTTACTTCTTTTTAGTTTTTTTTTTTGTTGAAAGTCACTGACTTATTTTCTTTCTGTAACACTAGTGAAGCAGAAAATGGTCTAAAGAAACAAGAACTGTCAAGGAATCCTAGATACATTGACATTCGTATGGATGAAGTATACCCTGCAAAAAAATCTAGGTTCAAGATACTCTCTGGAAAAGAGAATTCTAAGGTTTGCACATAAAATCTTAAATAGATGTTCTATTTACTTTTCTTGAAAACCTGTTTCCTTCTTATTTTACTACTCAATTTTAAATGCGGTTGGTAATGTGCAATAATACCCTATTATTGTGTTCAGGAAAATATTTCAATGGAGAAACTTAGCGGTGTGAAGAATCTTTCTTTGCTCTCTAATTTGGCTTCCAAGAGGAAACACCAACATTCTGGGTTTGCCTTTCAGTCCAATGTTATCTAGTTTATGAAAAACAGGCACATTCTTATTTTCTTATCAATTCCATCTTTTTTTTCTTTCCGGGAAGTCCCCAAAATGTAGCTTCTGCTGAACATACTGAAGATGGTGCAGCGAAAGTTTTTCGAACTATTGAAAAGTGCAGTGAAACTACTTTCCGTAGTGTTACTGAGCTTTCATCAGGAGGTGACAGATTGTCGGGCTTTGCAGCTGTCGATGTGGTATACTTAGTAGCCTTGCCTTTTATCTACGTAGTCAAAGAATCTGTTATTAACAGTTTTGTGCTAATTTTAACAGGATAAAGCATTAAAAGGAATAGATGCCCAGGAATCTACAATTGGCTTACCTTCTTATATTTCTGAAAGAAGTGGTGATCCTACATCAACTGGTTTAGGCGACTTTTGCTTGCCTGGTGGAAAGGTTCCTCTGGATTTTACTTTGAAAACTAGTATGCGGGTGGTGTCCTCTTCCCCAGTGAATTGGTAAGTGTACAACTGCTATACAATCTGTTTAGTTTTCATTTCTGTTAGTTAGTCTTGAGTTTGTATCTCCGTGGTTGATTACTTTGTCCACAGTTTTGTATTCTTTTAGAATTGCTAGTAAAATGTGTTTTTTAAGAAGACAGTTTGTTTAGCTTCCAGTACTTAAGACAGGACGGTCACTACTTTTTCATTCATTTTGATTTGTTATTCTTTCCCATGCTTAGTTAAATTCATTATGTGCGTGCATAAGACACTTACCTAAGATGAACTGTAGTGTATGTTCACTTGTTTTGTCATGATCATGTTTTTAAGTTTTTAACCCAATTAGGTATATTCAGTCTAATTTCACTTCAATAATATTGAAGATAGGGTGCAAATACGCGACTTTTACTTCAACATTCTTGAAGACGGTTTGAAAAGTGATGGAAAATGAATTTTTAGCAGATAATGCATTGGCCATTGCTGATGTCTTAGTCAAATCATCAAAGTATGCTTATGGATAGTTCATATACAAATATCATATTTAAAGAATTGCCCAGATGCAAGTACCATATAGTTTCAAGCCATACATTAATTTTTATTAGTAGATAAATAATAATTAAAAAAAAGGCAGTGCAAACATGAGGAAACTGCCCATATCATTTTTCTTTAGAGTTTAAACTCATCGACATACTATGCACCTGCCACACCCATACTCTGCTAATGCTGTGGTTACTTCTATCAGATTTGATTTGTTACAGTTGGCAGGATGTTGGTAATTAATTATTCAGGTTATGTTGTTTTCACATTTTTAGGATTCATAGGACAATAGCGTGCGGTGCCTACACTAGTATGCCCAATCTCAAGTTCCAATCTGATCATTATCAGGATCAAAATATGAACCGTGGCTCAGGGCTCACATCGAATTCCCAAGTCATTAGTTCTAAACAATTATATTCGTGGGTTTACCCTCAATCTACCTTACCACCTTCTCTCATACAAGTTTTGACATCATCAACAGCTGAGGGAGGTGCGCTTAATAAGCTTTTAGTATACTGTTATCCCCAATGTCTCTTTTCCTGAAATGTTCTCATCAATACTTTTCCCTTTTGCAGTGGAAACAGAATTCTTAAGAAAACGACAGGTAGCATGGGATGACTCATTTCAAAGTCTATACTACATGCTTCGTAATGGTACCTGTGATATCTTTTATGGTAATTACTCTTGCCATTATTTTATGTTTTTTCAAACCACTTTCGCTTGTGTTTTGACTATATATGTACTACTTTTTGAATGAATTACTATTTATTGATTATGAGTCGTTTCTCTCTCCTGAGGCACCCAACCTTCTTGGAGTGGGGATACAAATGTATTATGCCTTATTCAATCTACAATTTCTCCCTGTGTTATGGTAGTGTTTGCATGATGACACTTATACTTTTAATTATAATCATCAAACAGAAGAATTTTTTATTTGTATTATTATTTTTATTTAAATTCAGCTTGCCATTCATATCAAGAGGGCATAAACTTCCCTTTCCGGAGTCTTATGCTCCATCCCAATATCTTTGAACCAATTAGATTCCTATTTTTCATTTTCATATGGACTCCACACTGATTGCTGTCTTCATGTACAATTCTTCTAGTGTGTACTCCATATTTTGTGGTGATGTTCACGGCTTGTAATGTCTCTGTGGGCTCAAAACGCATCAGCAATGCTTATATCTCCCAGTCAACAAGAGCCATACGATCATTGTTAAGAGAGCATGTAAGTTTCACTTGTGGTATTTCTCTAAATTTTGTTTTCTCTGTAATTTGTAATTTTAATGTAATGCTTACTGCATTTACAGACATAAATCTTGTTTAGATATAATCTATGTCATTTTTGATTTCAACGTTTTTCTCTTGCATTTAGATATTCACTAAGTTACTATAGTCATAAATCATTGAACTAAATAAATTACCTAGGGTTCCAATTTATGGTTTCTACCTTTTCCTCATACAAAGTCTTGAGCTGCAAGCTTTTGCTCTTGGTTCAATATTGCTTTTTCACTTACAATTATGGACCATGGCATAATTTCTGAAAGTTAAGCCTTGTCTGTGTAGTGTGTTTTTAGCTCAGGATGGACCCTGTATTGCCCTTTTTGTCTATCATTTCTGACATTTTTTCACTGGACAATATTGCCTTTAGGATGTTTCTTTCTCTATGCCTCTTTGCCGTTCTAAAGTAGAGCAAGTCACTCCAGATGTTCTTGTTGAGCTCTCAGAGATGGAGAAGCAGAATTTCGGCCAGGTTAATATCAGTTGTTCTTCCCCTTATTTGCAGTTTGTTCTAGTTTTGCTTATCTGATTGTAGGCATGGTGAGGGTCATGGAATACCTTTGCCTGCCTTGTGGGATTTGTTTGTGGGATTTGATGACGCATAAGACTTGGTGCTATACTGTTCTACTGATCTGGGTATACTTGGCAGCAGTTTCTGTTTTCATCCACCATTTGATAGTTAAAACTTAAAACTTTGGGTAGTTTAAGAGAAAAAGGAAAGAAAAGTATGTCAGTTTTATACTCGACAACGTGATTTGTATCATTCCAACTATTATTATTATCCTTATTCTTTAAAACATATTGTTGGAAGGATGATCTTGCATCTCAAACCATTTGCATTCGTCATGTGTTTGGAATGTATTGTATATTTGGTTGTCTACTTATGCCATTTTCAGGTCTTGGCCTACAAGTTTCATAGATCACTTTTCTGCTTGACTTATTTGTGCCTCCATTTAATATTGTTGCAGACTCGGCGCTTGAGTTCCTCTCCTGATATAGATAATACCCCAGAATCATTGCTAGTTTTCAGTGGCAATAAAAATGTACATGGAGTGTTTGATATTTTGTTAAATTATAGGTATGTTATACTTACTTTTCAATTTCATGTCATCTGGCTAAACTAATTAAATATGTATTTTGGATCCTTATCATCATCTCACTCTATCTTGCTTCTGGTTTCATGTTCAGATCGTTGTTGACTGCTTTAGTGGTAATGGACGTCCCTGTATTATATTCACCTGTGCCATTTCAGAATGCTGCCATTTCTTCTCCAGAGGTGGGTGTGAATGATGTTTGTGGTTCTTTAATGCCATTATTTTTTATGCCAGGGACTACCTAGACTACAGAGTCAGCATGTCTTGTTCCCAAAAACCTGAATTCTACGTCTGTTTGAGTATGCGCTTTTGGTTGGAGCTTCGTGCTTGCCAATGCTATTACAACGTATTAGAGTGAAGTCATGATTTATAGCGTATCACAGATAATGACCCGTTGGCCCTATGTTTTAACCTAATATAGTTCCCAGACCCATGGAGAGAAGAATCCCCCACCTCACCTCCCATTTGTTCTGCAATGATCTCAGAAATATGCTAATGGAACTTTTTATTCTACTGTTCTTTCAGATTAAATGCACGGAATTGAAAAGAGCAGACCATATTGTTGCTTCTAAAAAAACCACCGCAAAAGATGATGGATCCATGCAGGGCTCATCCGGTGGTCTCTGCTCTAGTGTTGAAATTAAGGATACATATCTTCCGCCATGGATTATTTGCAGTCTGTGTGCCCTTATGGGTTCTGAAGGGAGAAGCTTCGAAGCGAGGTAAACATTAACGTGATTCAAGTTTCATATGAACCCTTGTGCATTCATGCTCAAAATTCGTTAGGTTTATGTATGATTTAGTGCACCAAGTTCCATAAGTAGAAGAATACCCACAATTTAAGGCCAAGTGAAATGATGAATTTCGCTATAACCTTTGGATGCTATGCTGCATTGAGCCTATCTTTCAATCTGGAGTTTGGTTACAGTTTGCACTACACTAGTCTGCATTCAGTTGGCATTGTAACACTGTCCGAATTTAGAGCTTAATTGGTGGTTTTATTTGATTTGATCTGTTTCCAGCTTTATGAACGAACCTTCATCAATCGGGTTGAATGTTGCTGTAGAAGCAGTTTCTCAGAAATCTGATCGTCCTGATGCGGCAGCTAAAGACTTGCAAGAAAGCACCTCTGCTTTTGGTATTCCAGAAGCCATCGTTACGGCTCACTTGCGTTTGGGTTTCTTAAAAACTTTGAAGTTCTCAAATGGTTCTTATTCGGCTTCCCTTTCTCCTACCTTAGAAGCCGACTAGAAATACAATCGTATATTTTCGCCACGGTGATGGTTGATACTGAATGGTTTGTAAGATTTGTAAGATTTAATTTTGAACCGCTTTGTAAGATTTGTTTTACCAGTTTAATACTGAATGGTTTTATTGACAAACCTTATGAGAAAATCTGCGTACTACTTGGATGTTTTACAAGTTATTCTCCCTGTCAAGGAACAAAACGCCTCAATAAAATTTATCCAGCCATTTGGGATACCGCCACCTAGGCGTCTCAGTCCATGTAAGCTCATCGAGGACTTACCTGGCACGAGTACACCAGTACTGTGTCATCCAGCCCCAACGATACAAAGATGTGTAAGTTTCTCTCTGACGTTGTATCCTGGGCACATGCACACCACCACGGTGGCAAGTAAGGTACTCTCCTTGGCGCCTTGGCGGTTTTAAGCTTTCATTATGTTGAATTGAATTTATTCAAGTACAAGTTCATGAGTTTCCTAAATTTATGGCCAGGCAAGTTCCTAATGAATTTGATATTTTAAAATTGGGAACAATAAAACGGTACAAGCTCGTATGGTAAAAAACGATTGAAATACAACATTGTAAAACCAATAAAATTAGTGTCAAAATTGTTCTTTTCTCATTTTTTTCTGGACGACAGACTAGTTGCAATTTTCCCCTTCTGTATTTGTGGTTGTTTTCGTTTAGAAAGAGAACTTGAAAGCACCGGCCTTTGAATCCGCAACTGAATCCCAGAACGATGGTTTTTTCTGCTGGGCATTCTTCTCCTCTGCTTTCCGCATCAGGTGATCAATAGTTCCAGGGAAAGAAGCCTCAATGGCATTTTTAAACTTGTCATACAAATTCACCCGATCTCTGGTTCCCGATACCAGAGTGCTGGCATTTGGCCTCTTAAGAAAATCCAAGACGTTCAACAAATTTCTCCTGCAAAAACATGAAAGCCATGTAACTATATCAGCAAACCATATTCTCATCCGACCAATATGAAGTTGAAGAAATACAACACAAACTTTTTTTGATGTTATTCGGGTTCTTTTTGGAGTTTCATTTTCATCTGAAGCTATATGTAGCAGTACATATCTTAGTACATGTTGACATATTTTTCCTGACAACTTGATGCATCCTTTTGATAACTCTGCTTTCTCCCGTATGCTTGAATTCAAATACCTATTTGTCATCTACAATCCAAATTCCCCAATGAGCTAATTGCTCTCAAGTACAAAACAACAATGCAGTAGTTACTAAAACTTTTACTCAACCCTTACGATCCACTAGCGTCATATCCTTCTGGTCTATTAGACATCACTAAGTTTAGTAATCCAGTCTTAACTTGACCATTTTGTTTACACATGAAGGAAACTTGTCCCTTCTAGTCCAACCATTTTATGGGGATAGGAATGGATAAGTTCCCTTAATGAGTAATCCATCTTCCACCTTCCTCCTTCAACATACCTTCAATATAGTGACTTATCCATTCCAATCCAATCCTAGAGACCAAACGAAGCCTAACTCTATTTGATTTCTCAGTTGTCAGCACAACAGAAAGATATCAAGTACCCCTCCTCCAAAAAAACCTTCTTCAAATTGCATGGTTAAAGTTACTCCAAAGGAAAAAATTTGATAATCTTAACGGGAAAACAAAAAATTTAACACCAACAGCCGGGGACTTCTTAAAAGTAAGATTCTTTTGTACCCCTAGAACCATGATTCAAGCGCCCCAGAATTACTCACCACAACCTCATAGTATTGGTTTGCAATTGGCATATCATTTACTGTTTCTTAAATCACTCAATGAGAAATATCACAACTGAATGCTTAAAACTTCACCTAAAAATCCCCTAAGTTCACAGGGTTTACGTGGCCTTCGAAAAACAGTGTTACGTAATTTGTTCTTTTAATAGATAAATAGCACTAATCATCATTGTGGGGTTCAGAAGGCCATATGAACATAGCATACTATAGACCACAGTTCACAATTATAACAAGAAATAAAACAGAGTTTATGAAAGCTTTCTACACTATAAACCATAAGTAGAACGATACCTGCTAACGTAATTCTGTGTAATGGCAATTGATTCCTCCAAGTTGATCACCAAATGCCACCATCCACGAGGTACAAAAATCACCTCCCCAGCCTTACAAATGCACTCGATAGGTTTCTTCTTCCAAGTCTTTGTTGCACCGTAGAAGTTCATGAACCATTCAATTATTGAAACAGGACAAGCCACCTCAGCTCCATCTGGACTGGGATGCACCCCGGGTGGAACCACATCAGGAGGAAACAACACCCACTTCTTTGACCCTGTGATCACCGCGTTCCAAGCTGAAGTTGAATTAGGATCAATGTGGAACGATGAACCTGACCCAGCTGGTCCAATTATAATCCATCTATAATCTGGCCTCTCATTGCCCAAAACACCAAATAAGTCCTCCCTAAAGTACACCGGAACTTCATACTCCGAACCCAAAGTTGCAACTTTTTCTCCAAATTTTGAGTCAAATAAATACAGCGGCCTCTCTTCCCTTGCTTGATCAGCATACCGAAAATAGTCCCCAAGCTTCATCTCCACTGGACCAACCGAAAATTGTACATCACTACACAACTGAACTAAATAATCCCTATCCCATTTCTCCAATGCAACCCAATTATCCATACACCCTTCCAACAGCACCGGCTTATTCGGTTCCTCAAAATCCGAAATGAACTCCTCCACCGAAATGCCCCTTCTCCGGATTATACTCCCTCTTTCAAGCCACTCAGGCTTCATCTCAAGATTGGCACAGAGCCAGCTCTGGAAGAGATAGTCAGAATAAAAGTCCCTCACTCTCAAACCCGAAACACGGGTATTCGACACATCAAACGAAGGGCAATGAGCAGCAATGTAAGTAGATTTCCAAGACCCAGTATACAAAAGCCTACCCTTTAGATCATCCAACACAAGATTCCTCCAGAGGGGCTCATGATTTGCAAAAACATAGAAAGATTTGCTCACAGTGGCCAAAACCCCCAAGTGGGTCCCACCCAAAAGCCCCAAAATCTCAAGAACAAGCTCATCTGTTAGGGTCTGGAGATTACCTAATCCGGTGTTCCTTGAGTTGACAGAGCCTGGGTTGAGGTAGAGATTGCCCAGTGGCTGAACCCCATGGGAGCTCGATGGAGCTGAGGCCTTGAGATTGAAACCTGCTTCAAAATCTTCACCATCTTCTTCTTCTTCCTCCTCTATTTCCTCTATTTCTGGGTAGTTTTTGGAAATGGGGTTTCGTTTTGTGGAAACAGATTTGCTTGTTTTGTTGTTTTTGGATTTGGTTTTCTTCTTTTTCCTGATGGATTTGATCCTCTGGGACAACAGGGTTTTGCAGCTAAGCATTGGAGAATGGAGAGGGTTTTTGCTGAAACTGGAGAACGGCTGAGTGATGGGGGGCAGGGTTTTAGCTAGACTGGTGCAGCAAGAGCGCGTGCGCGTCTGCAAAACGATTTTTTTTTGTAATTTTTTAAAAGAAAAAAGAAAATTTACAAGGAACAATAAAAAATGGTAATTCGCCGTAATAGGACTATTACAAATCATTTTGTCATGTAATTTAGGAGACTGGCTACAGTACTCGTAAGTATTAGATGGTCACACCGATCTCACCCTCCTTTCCTCCCCTCTCTCCTCCCTCCTCCCTCCTCCCTCCTTTTAACAGTTAAATCGGTGTGAGCATCCAATGCTTGCGAGCACCGTAGCCCACTCCGTAATTAAGTATTACAGTGGAGTAGTATTAATTTTTATTTGTAAGTGATAAATTTTATCTTCAAATCATGCGAGTTTAATGTCAATTTATTTTTCAAGTAAATATATCGTTGTATAAAAAATTTTATTTTTACTGTAACATGTTGTACTGGAACCTGGGGCGAAACATAGTTATGGGCTACATGGGCTGTAGCCCTTGCGAAAATTTGGATCCTAAACCAAATTAAGCTTAGCCCACCCCGTGCGAACCCAGTGAGAGAAGAGAAGAGTCTGCTGCGAGGCCAGAGAAGTCGGGAGAGTGATTGGGCAGTTGACAATGAGCGAGAGAGAGGAAGAAAATGATGCCTTATTTTTTTATATTTTTAATATTAACCAAAAAAGCTGCCGCTTAATCAAAAGGTTAGCAACTCAACATCCTTTATCTAAGGTTAATGAAGCAAAGTGCTATTGGAAGAAATTAAAATTAGAGGGGGAAAATAGGGTGTTTTGTGTGGGTAAGTGTTGAATTACAATTTTGGTTTTTCTCCATTAGTTAAAGTTTTATTGTAACTCAATTTATAAGTGAAAGGTCTTAAGTTTGAATCTCAAGAATGCAATTTCGCAACCAATTTATTCCCACCCTTTTTTTGTAGATATATTATTGTATTAAAGGGAAAAAACAAAAAGCTTTATTTTAACTCACTTGAAATAAAAAGGGCATAACAATAAATTTACCCACTCAAATTTGACAAAGAAGGTTTTATTTATTTTTGATATAACGATATTTTTACACTAAGGGGTTGGGAGAAAAAATTAGTTGCGAACTCACTATTTTTGAGATTCGAATCTAAGACCTCTCACTTAGAAGTGAAAAGAAATATCACTAGTTTGTAATACTAAGTGGCAACAAAAATGATTTTATTATTCAGTAGTATAGAATCCTTTTTTTTTAATTTGCATGTAGAATACTTTTTTCTTACATAATAAGAATTTTCAGAAAAAATATGACACAGTTGCTAAAATATTAGATTTTTCATTAAAAAAAAAATAGCTTAAGATTTAGTCCACTCCATTTCTAAATCCTAGCTTCTTCCCTGACTGGAACAAGTTCTAACAGAAAACACAAAGAAGTGAAATGTCTCAAATACCATTGTATTACTATATATACCATGTAAAGCAACATTATTAACAAATAACAATAAGAGCTTTGCATTTGGAGTTTTAAGTAGTATATACAAGGTCATGTGAACATTTCTCGTGTGAAAATTCGTGTAAATCATGTTGGTCATATTGATTTTCTTATAAGGGATTTGTAATTATCCTGTAACAGTCAATTTTCCAAATAAAAAAGCCAATTTTCCAAATAAAAAAGCCCCTCTTGACCAACATTATAGATTGAAATCCTCATGTAATAGGGGAAAACAAGTATGACACTACTACGAGCTTATAGGTAGAACTTGTCCCCACAAAATCGTCTTGAAGACGTATGTTGATTGGGGAGACCGAAAATCCCACATCAAAATGTTATGATATGTATATATTCCTTAAAAAGGGACCAGCTAGTGGTTAAGCCACGGCAGTCTACCATTTCAGAAGTCGAAAAGACTCACAGAGGCATTTCAACCTCCTCCTGACCACCATTGTGTGATTCACCAGTGCCAGGAATCAAACCCAGGACGAGCCATGTGGAATACGGGCTTTGAATTCACCCCAACCACTAAACCATCCCGTGGTGGTTGGAATGTTATGATATTTTTCCAGAAACAATGGCATGAGAGAGAGAACTTAATTGTTGGTGAAAACACAATCTTTTGAAATCGAAGGATTAGAAATCTCACTTTTACAGGGGACCCAAAATTTAGAACGAAAACAAGTGTTAAAACTTATACCATCCTATCGTACAAGGAAGTGGAGTATAAACACAAAATTACCATCTCAATTATTCAACGTACGAAACATAACGCGTCGTTATGAGTGCTATAGATATGATATATATCCTGGTGACACGACAAATTTTCTCCAACCAAACATCTGTTGTCATCTGCATTAGAGAAGTTTGTACATCAAGTGTCTGATACAAAATAGAAGTTTCCTCACTCTTTCATGCCTATGGCCGTTTAGGCAGGTCATGATCAAAATTCAAATAGTTGATCTGCAAAAAGGCAGGCAGCTGGTTGTGATGAGTAATTTCTGACCCTTCCAAACCAAGATATGTTAACCATCAACTAAAACAATCGAAAGGAAGATAATTAATTACCCCTCATGAAGACAATGACCTTTTTAGCAGTTCTCAAATCCTCTACTCATGTTACTAGTTCAAGGAGCAGTAAATTATTAGCTTTTTACAAAACAATATTCTAGTCTACTTTAATTTGCTGAAAAAGATATTTAAATATGGCGCAAAAAGACTGAAAACAGGGACATTACCTTGACTAACTGACCTAGCCACATATATGCTATTTCTGATAAAACGATATTATAAACTATTCTAATTTACAAAAATTAGGAGATCTAATATTAGTTGGATTTAATACTCTCTAGAAGAAAGGATGGGTTGTCATGAGGAATATGACTGTCTAAGATTGAAACAATGTGCCACCGACCCACCCACCCACCATTGGCTGCCTTGCCATTGAACTGGTCAATGATAATGGTCAAACAATGTGCTCCTCAAACCTTATTAAACTTAATCAGCATGTTTAGTAACAAGATTAATTTAGCAGGGCACCAGTTTGTCCCATTCCCATAAACCTTTTTTTATGTGTTAAAATCATTTGCAATATAAAACCTAAGTAAAATAGTTAAGAAAATGGCTATGCAATGAGAAAATGTGCGCTAAGCCAGTTGTCTAAGACAATTTTATACCGTGTTCTAATCCTTCCGATAAATTAGAATAGTTTATAACAAAAAATCACTGTCCAAATCCGACACGGGCAATCTTACCTTAATTTTAACAAAGTTGAAAAAAGCAATTATGACAAAGGGAAAGACAACACACATGGCTGGCCCTATCAAACCAGCATTATTAAGCTAATTTGTTAAAAGCACTTTTGTGTGGTGGTGGTCCAAAAAAGCATATCCACTCAATGCTTTAGGGAACAGTTTGGCTTCCAAGTTGGGATAAAGGACCAAAATATATTCCATAAGAAGCAAGATTTTGAAATCCCATTTGGGTAAAAACCTGCAAAAACTAGGGCTAAAAGAATAGGCCTTTTGCATATTTTGAATTGGAAATCAATCATACAAGCATCTGCAATGTACAGGAGAGGACTGTCAAATGACAACTTTGAGCTGGATTCCGGAACCACATATGAGAGCAAGCACGCTCGAAACGTTACTACCATGGTTCGTCGGTCAGCCAGAAAATTACACTCAAACCCCAGAAAAAAATGAATCAAAATAACACTCGGCACTGAAACCCAAATTCAGCAGCGACAACCAACCAAGCCAGGAAAAGAATGCGAAATCTACTTGTAGAAGTGTGATTTAAAATGCCCTTTGGCGTGCGTTTGCCCACATGTGAGCATAGCTTTCGATATGGATACGACGGATGTTTGCTACCTGGTTTTACATTTGTGTGCTTGTAAGACATCGCCACTGCCTTACATGAGGACCCTTGTCTAACAGCATAAGCAAACCCACGTTGGCTGATAGCCCAAACATATGCCTGAAATAATGTTTAAAGATATTAGAAAACGATAACATGGCCATAAACAATTGGCATAGCAAAAAAGTACCGTGGTGTTGTGGATATAAGAACTACATACTGTTCTGACCGGGGAAAAAAATTACTGCAAGACTATGTACATCATAGTTAGGACTAGAAATTTTCTATTTTCTTTCAAATTATTCTTCTGTATAGTTTATAATTTAGTGCTGTAAACGGTAGATGGGTTTGCCTTCGTCTTTTCGAACATACATTGTTTTCATTTTATCAAAAAAATATACAAAATTAAGATTGTGTCAGTTATAACAAAGGTTAAACTACTGATTTATATCTATTCGGATGGTAGGAAGTCTGAGCTACTTACTTGCTTCGGCACGCTCTCCTTCTCCAGAAAACAAAGGATTTGATCCACTGAACACAACAATCAAACAGATAACACGTGTTAATTAAACGTAATTTGGTAGCATTCTCTGGCTTAAACTATATTTCAATTGCCAATAGATGAATCCAAAATTACCTTAAAAACAGACATGAAAGAAAAGCTTCCAACGAGAGATGGCTTCTTCACAATCATTCGTTTCTCTGGTGACATATCTTTACACAAATGTTGAGCTATTTCTTTAAGCAATACCAGTTGAGCTTTATCCGTTCGCATCGAAAGCATTGCCTGCCTCATTGACTCCCTGTCAGCCTCAAGTGCCTGAAGCCTCATATAGAGCTTCATGACATCAGGATCCTCAAAATCAGGCCCAGAAAGTCCCCTCGGAGTAACTCCAGATTTGGCTTCTGTATAACCATTGTAAGGTGCTCCATTATGAACAGAGTCAATGGTATAAATTCTGTCACTCGTGTCGTCTCCAACTTCTGATACATTATCAAACTTTCTTGTATTTGGGTAGTCCTCTGACTGTGAGACATAGTCTGCCTTCCTGAAGCTGCTGTTATATCTAGGAGATTCAGCAAAATCTGGACCAGTTTCTTTAACCGTATACATAGGCGAGTCACTTGAAAGTCTCCCGGAATGTCTTGACCGCCTAGGAGAATGGCCAACCACCACCTTTTCAAAAATGTTCTTGGAACCTGAAAAATCCCCTTCCATTGGACTGCCGCTCGGACTCCTCTCCATCTGATAGAGCCTGCTTTCCAAATTTCTCAAATGATCTCTCCCACGAGGGGTCTCACCAAATGCATATTTCTCAATATCTGCATCGTCATCACACTCCAACGCACCTTGGGTCTCATTTATCTTACATTTCAAAGGTGGGT
Source organism: Gillenia trifoliata (assembly GCA_018257905.1). NCBI lineage: Eukaryota > Viridiplantae > Streptophyta > Magnoliopsida > Rosales > Rosaceae > Gillenia > Gillenia trifoliata. The sequence continues at coordinate 24,949,744 of CM031084.1, read as the reverse complement.
ATTCATAAGTGGGCGTTGTCGGGAGTTCATACTGGGCTTCAAAGTCACTCATGCTCTGGATACGGCTAAAGGAACCCTTCTCACCTTCTGCCTCAGACTCCGTGAGCCCGTAACTCATCATTCTATGCTTATAGGCCTGCACTTCACATGTGAGTGCCTGAATCGCCTGCTCTCTCTTATACAGCAAATCTTCCAGTGCCAAAAGCTCCTGCTGGTCATGTGCCATCTTCTCCTCAACGAAACACTTGAATTGCCGGGCCTCCATCTGTATTTCAGCCTTCTCCCTCTGCAACCTCAATATCATTGACATAGCCTCATTGGCAGCGGATGATGAAGCATTCCTCTCCTCGTCCAGCTCAGTATACAAATCTTGTATCGTTTTCTGCTGGCTACTAAGCGTCTCGCGGAGTGCAACACATTCGTTCTCCATTTGGACTCGTGCATTATAATAAAGTTCAAGCCCGGGTATAAAGAAACGGTTACCATCCTCAAACTCGCCATACTTTCTCTTTACCGACCGAAGCCAAGTCCCCCCTGAAGAAACACTCACCAGCGAACAACTACATTCGCAATTACGACATTTCACCATCGGCCTCGAGGATGGAAATGCTTCCGAATCCATAGAGCAACGCGCATTCAAAATTCAACCAATTCAAGATCAAGCGACGGTAATTTGACTATTTGAACAAATCAACCATCTAAAATATCAGAAATCTTATCCTGGAGCTCCCAAATCCTCTCTCTATGAATCCAAGACCTTCAACAATTTTCCCTCCCTTCCTGCACTCCGATTACGAGCTATCGTCCCTCTCAGATCAACAATTCACACATAAAACTCCTAAAAAAACAAAAATTGCAACAACATTAAACCTAAATTCCAAAATAGTCTGTTTTGCCTTAATTCAAAAAAAATAAATTACCAAAAATAAATAGCTACCTATCAAGCATGCATAAAAATTACACTTTTCCGCCAACATCTGGGAAGAAATTGAAAATTTACCTACTGGAGGATTAAGGGAATTGAAGAAACAAATTTTCCCGGAAAATAATACAAAGAAATTAAATTCCATTGAAATAACAGAGTCGCCGAGTGAGAGAGAGAGAGAGAAGAAGAAGAGAGAGAGAGAGGTAGAGGAAAAATTACCTTGGACGAGCATGAAGAACAAAAAACCGTGGAAAGTCGCGGAGAGCAGGAGGTGCAGGCCAAATTTTCCCGGAAAAAAGCTTTTTTCCCGAGAAAATTTAGGATCTGAAGAGGAACGAAGGACAAAAAACAGGAAAAAAATGAAGAAAACGAAAAAAGGCCGAGCTGTAAAAAATGATTCGTCCACACCCGCGTTCCCGGGGCTGTTTGGAGGGAAAGAAAATCGAAGAGAACGAGAGAAAATTATGGAAACCCTAGATTTTGTGTCATTAAAATTTTTCCCCTCTTTTGTTATTTTTTTGTTTTTATTCGTCTCGAATTTCGCGATGTCGTTTCAAGAGAGAGAGAGGCGGACGGTTTGAATTGGAATTTCCCAGTGAGGACCTGGTTTGTTTTGTTTGTTTGTTTGGGGGAATGGAGGGAGCTTTTGTCCAACCTCTCCAACTAATTACCGTGTCCCTTTACAATTTATATATTACCTTTTACTAATTACATCTAATTTTTTTTTTACTTTTCTTATTTACTATTTTTTTTGCATAATCTGAGTCAACACGAATAAAACACGTATACAACTCGATAATTAGCGCGGTTAACCACTAATGACTGTTGAGAAAAAAAAAAACTGATGATTATTTGTGAGGTGTTTGCCTTTGTGGATTTTCAATGACTTTTACCTTATCCAATTCGTAATAAAATCTCTGTGTTATGTGGTTGTGATGGTTAATTTGGTGCTATTTGATAATGCCTTTTCTATTCTTTTGTTAAAAATGTATTTTAACAAAATACTTTCACGCAAGTATAATACGTATAATTCTGTAAGTCAAAACTTGTATAATACTTAATCATTGGTACTAATTAATAGCTTGGTTATGAGGTGTTTGACTCGAACTTTAACCATATCCAATTTACCGAAGAAATTCTTATAATTTGTTGTGATTCATATTGATAACTTTAATGGATTAACTTTAGAAATATGATTGAGCAAAAGAGAGAGGTAGGACCTCCATTCTTCATTTGTTGTTAATATAGTCTCATATTCAAAAGGTATCGATTTTGACCCTTTTCGCTTTAGTTTTGACACCGAACATTGATTGTACAAATTATAAAATACTCAATGAAGCTATTTAAATAAAAAAAAATGAAGTTAAACTTTAAGTGCTAAAATCACATCCTAATCAAAATGATCGAGTCATTATAGTATATTTACTAATTCGTGTATAAACCACCCTAATTTCCAAAAAGATTTTAATCACAAATAATTTTCTAAAGTTTGACTAACTCATCACTTTAGTTTTCACGTTTCAAATTGATCAAAGTTGCTACCAACATTCACTTTCGCACAACACTTTGGTATTTACTGTCAAAATTCATCAAGAACTTTGTTGGTATGTTTTTTTTTCTTAAACTTAATATGCTAGTATGGCAAATGTACCCAATTACCAAAATTACACTCGATCAACATTTTGTTGTTGTTGTTTTTCATTTTTTTTGGATCAAACATTTTATGGTTCGTTGAGAATAGGGATAATTGGAAACCACTTAGCCGCCGCCGTCATTATCCTCAATTAATTAGAGATCACAGAAAGAAAAAGTTGGTAAAACTGAAAGACATCCCACCAAAATGATTGTCTCTAGATTAAAAAAGAGAGCAATTGAAACCTCTTGCAAATTCATAATATTTGTATATTTTAATGGACCAATTGGTTTTCAATTCAAAAATATTAGGGAGACCATATTTGATAAGTGTGTTGCTAGAGAGATCATCATTTTAGATTATATTTTGTAGACCACATGATGTGGTGGTTGATAGTTGAATTCATTCTTTAAATCATTAAAAATGAAATCCAACTATCAACCGCCACATCATGTGATTTACAAAAGAAAAATACAAGGAAAACCATCTTTTTAGACCATATTCAGTTGACGGTTGAATTCAATTTGTAATGATTTAAGGAATGAATCCAGCTATCCACTGCCACATTCTGTGATCTACAAAATATGATTATATGAAATCATTATATCGAGAAAAAAAGGATGCAGGCCTATGCCTCTCTCTTTTATTATATTATCTTAATTTATCAAAGATTTTATAACTGAAATTTTATTAATTTCAATTTCACGTCATTGCAAGCTCATCTATACTATTATTAAAAGAAGATGAAGATGGCTTATCATTAGAGTTCTGGGTATGGTTCATCAATGTACCGGGCGAGCCAACTACTTGTAGGTAATTGATGAACAAGATTTACTTAGGGGGGTGTATTCAATTTGGAGTCTATAGGATTTTTTTGTATTTTAAAAGTCTATGGGTATTCAATTAGGATTTTAAAAAGTCCTTTAAAATTTTGCTGTATTCAATTAAGATTTTAAAATATCCATAGAAATCTAGTGGTATTGAAAAGTTTATTGACTTTCAAAGATTTCATTAATTGTTGGATTGTGTAGGATTCTAGGGTCCTTGGTATAAATAGAAAATCCATTCGTAAATCTTTTCTCCTACCAAAAGATTTTGACGCTCGCTCATAATAGAAGATGAAGGGAGACGAATAGACTTTTTCTTGACCTTGTAGAAGACGAACACCACCTAAGCACGAACACCATTCCATCGGCCATGGATTCCAGAGACAAAGGCTCGCCTCCGCCGAAGCCCTCCAAGTTCTCAGTGTACCACAACCCATCCTTCTCCGCTGCCCTCACAGCCAATAGCCTCCGCCCTTCCAAGCATGCAGTTCTCTGCATCTTTTCTCTCTCCTCCGCCTCCGCCGTCGCCTTCATTGCCATGTTCTCCATGTACCCAATTTCCCAATTTCAAAAACTAGGGTTTTTAGAGGGTTTAAGCCCAGATTTTATTGTTGGGTTTTTTTTAGATTTCGGGGTCATCAAAATTGGTTTTGGCTCTATATTACGTGTTGGCTAACGCAATAAACTACCTTGAATTGTTGAAGGGAAAATGGGTTTATTGACAATTTGAAGCTCAAAAGTCTATCCCAAGATGGAACCTGTAAGTTGTTAAATTTGATCCAGATGACTTTCATTGGGTTGAACTCAATGCTTTGATTGGTCTAGCTCGTTTTCAACATCTTCTTTTGTTCTTTAGATTTGTTTGTCAAAGTAATACATACCGTGGTGAGCTTAGTATTTTTGGGAACTCTATTTGCACTCTTCAGAGCCATCTCATTGAGAAATGCAGCTTTCGTGCCAACTAGGACTTTTGGGAATTAAGCCAAAGGTTGAACAAGTCGTATCCGAGTCTGGGAAGAAACCTCCCAAGTCCAAACCCCACATGTCTTCTCCTTCAGATGTACTTGTTCCACTTCATCAGCCTATCACCAGTTCAAATCATTTGTCTCGACTTAGCGCGGATAAGTCAAACACCAATGGTGGAATTAAGATGGGATCTATCAGTACCCCTTCCAAATCACCTGGTTCTTCATCTTCTTTGTATCTTGTGTCAAGAGGTGGGAAGGGAATTCAATCTCAAAATGTTTTGGCAGCTTGCAACTTTGATTTGGAATTCATATATGTTCTTAGTGGGTGGGAAGGTTCAACACATGATATATTTTGACATACATAACAGATAATTTGGAGATGACAACTCTTTTGGTTTTCAATGATGTATTTTTTTAATCCTATTATTGATATTAGAACAATCAACAATCCATAGATTTATTAAAATCCATACAAATACTGAAATAAAGTGCATTAAAATCTGTCAAAGTCTATATATAATTAAAACAATCCATGGAGTCTGCAGAATCCATGGATTATAAAAACTCTGACATAATCTTTTAAAATCTGAATTGAATACACCCCCCTTAATAAGGATAAGGACATGTTTCGGGACTAACAAATATACACAACTATGAAAATACACTCTAAAAAAGCAAATGTGAAAATACAGTTAGCCCAAACGTCACCCACTGCTTGCTCCGATCCCTAATCACTGAATTTTTCTCAAATATGAAATCATGAATATTTGAAATAAAAAAATTTGAATAAAAAAACTGAATGGGGAAGAAAATCCTTGATTGTTGTTGCGTCGAAGTCCGATTGCGTATGTCGAAGTGTGAGTCGTCCTTCAAATGCCCATGCATACTCCTTGAGAAGCTTTTGTGCTCCTCGTCCGCCTGAAATCGATATCGACACCTCCAACAACTAGTAAAATTAAAAGAAAAAGTGAAAAATAAGAGAATTGAAGGATTTTGAATAAGAAAAATGAATGGAAGGTAGACGAACATCCAAAAGAAGAAACTGATCTTGGTGGTTGTGTGCGTCGAAGTGTCAGCAAATGACGTAAAGCAACGAAAAGGTGAAAATAAAAGTTAAAATAAGTTAAATAAACACTAATTCTTTCCGACGGTTTAGGGTTTAGTAACCAGGGATTTGCTTCTGTGCTCCGGGGTAAAAGTTACCCCGGTTTTGAAAAAAAATTGTTCATTTAAAAAAAAAGAAAAGGTAACCTACAATTGTAGGTAACCGGTGGAAACTAAAAAAACTAAAAAATTGAAAAGAACAAAAGAAGAACACGGGAAGAGAAGAAGAACACGGGCGTGGAAGAAGCTTGAAACCAAGAAGAAGAAAAACATCCAGGAAGAAGAACAGGTCTCCAATCCTCTTCATCTTCATCAAAATAGGTTTGGGCATTTTAAAGTGCGGCTGCAACCAAGAATTACGATGAGTTCTCCATCGCACGATCAACGACAAGTCGAGGTTAGTTCCGAAGTTGTATGGATTCTGGGTTTAGGGTTGAGAATGAATGTAGTTTGGTTTTTCTTCTCTGTATTCGTTTGGGTTAAGAGTGAATTGATTATGGGTTAAGAATGAATTGATTATGGGTATAATTTAGTCTATCTATAATGGATTTGTATGGGTATAATTTAGGGATTTTATGAAACTATGTCAATGAAACCGAAAGTTAAATGTAGAGGTTGGTTTGGGGTTAAAGCAGAACTTCCCTAAACGAGAATTTCCCAATTTGTTTGCACTGGTATTTAGTTTGCTAAGTATCAGTAAATTAGCGTGCAATTGGATGAGCTGAATGCAAAATGTATGTCACTGTTTGCCAATTGCACAGAGGCGATATATGATTGTATAATTTCCATTAGCGTGCAATTGGATGAGCTGAATGCAAAATGTATGCCACTGTTTGCCAATTGCACAGAGGCGATATATGATTGTATAATTTCCAGTATGTGTAAATAAATCGTTATTCTGAATTTAATGCATGTAATGTGAATTTGGGCAGGTGAAGACTGCAAAAAAGAAGATGAAGGCAAATAGTGATAAAACAAAGAAAGAGCACGATGAAGAAGTAGTCGTTGTTGGGAGAAATGCATATTTTAATTATCTGTAAGTTTGAAAGAAAAAAACATGTAATTGTAATGTCAATTTGTTTGATTACAATAAGTGTTCGTTAATTGGTTGCAACATATTATGCAGGAAAGTGAAAGGAGATGAATTAAAGAAAAATAAATTGGGCATGCGTGAAGTTGAGGTGAGAACCTAAATATGTGAAAATGTGATTTGAAAAGTTTATTGTTGCAAAGTTATTTAGGTTTTGTACTTTCTAGTTTAAAAGGTAAAACAGTAGTTGATAGAAAAAACTTGAAAGCTTAGATTTGTAGTTTAAAATATGAGATTTGAAAAGTTGATGCTTCAAAATATGTTTTGTGTTTTGTAGTGGAAAAAGGAAATTTCTAGTAAATGGAAAGAACTGAGTCGAAAGGAGAAGGCAGCATTTTGTTCTACAATTGAAAGTAATAATGAAGTTAGTGAGGCTGGGCCTAGTGGATTAGTAAATGTTCAAAAGAAAACCAATGTGACTATAAAGACTCGATGCTGTGTAGACAAGTTTCACGAGACCGTCTCCAAATTTTCAGTAGAGAAAATTGAGGCGATGAAGGAAATAGGGTTTGGAATATTGGCTCAATTTTCGTTGACTCGACTACATCGACAGTTGTGTAGGTTTCTTGTGGACAAGTTTGACCCTTCAAGATGTATGATTGAGCTTCACGGTAGTCCCCTTTCAATAAGTTGTGATGACTTTGAGCGGATTATGGGAGTTCCGAATGGAGTACAAGAAGTAGATTTAAGTGGCTGTTTGGATGGTGAAGAAATGAAGTCACTTATCACAACTTTTTGTGGAAAGCAGAGATTTGCACTGATTTCTGACTTGAGTGAGAAGTTAATAATGGCAAGCACAGTGGATGACAACTTCAAAATCGGATTTATGATGTTTGCTATTGGGACAATCCTCTGCCCAACATCTGCAACATATGTTAGTTCGCAGTATTTGATTGCATTGAGGAGGCCAGAGATGATAAAAGGACAAAAATGGGCAAGTTATTGCCTCAAATTTCTGTGCGATGGGGTTTTGCATTACAAGGCAACTGGCGCAAAGTACTTGCATGGATCAGCGGTATTTCTACAATTGTACTACCTTGATGCCGTGTCCCGTGGATGTAGCTTTGTTGATAGGTCAATTCATCCGATACTTACATGGAAGAATGAGACTGCCAGTCATGTTATGAAGTGGGTTAATAACCGGGGTGGGATAGAGAGCACCAAAATCAAGATTGTAACCCAATCAGAAAAGAATGTAGGTGTTGGAGGGGAAGTGAACCCCCAGTTTCTTGAAGTCGCTTCTGCCTTAAGATTAGAGGTAGAGAACATTAAGAGTAGCGTTGCGCGGATTGAGAAAGCTATATCGGATCCTAAATCACAAAAAGAGTGTGGTTGCTCAGTTAGTGGTTTCAAGGATGAGATATTGAATTTTTTGAAAGGCATCGTCAAAGATTCACCCTTGGCAAACAACAATGACAATGAAAGCGGTGGGGTAAATGATAAATGTGTTGGGGACGACGTCCGAGAAAATGAAAACAACAATGATGATGATGTGATTAATGGTGGGAATGAGAATGACATGGACAATAATGGTGGTGAAAGCTCTGTGGAAATCGTTAAGGAGAACGATAAGCTGAATGGGGTATGATTAGCATAATATGGAACCCATGAATGCGAAACGTTAAATGCAAAAATGTTGTTTCATTGCGTATGTGTAGGTGAACAATAATTATAAATGAAAAACATTGATTTGTAATGTATTTTATAATAGCTTGGCCTAACTCATACATTTCCTTTCGATGCAGTTGGTTCCTCTCATGCACGAGAGGAAAGTTGAGAAGGGTGGGGCTATATTTCAAATGAGCCCTATCAATACAAGGGCAACGGAAGAAAGACGACCAGGTCAGCATTGTAAAGAACCTTGGGAGTTGTTTGGAGTGGCACAAACTCAATTGCCTAGAAGGAAACAGATATTGTATGACCGAACAATGGATCGACTTCAGATTGGCCCCTTCCTGTATAAGAGCGTTCATTTGGCAGATCCAGATCTTGACCTCTTCAGTTATATATTTAATGGGGAACACACCTTCAGGTAACTGCATTTTATATACTTTACAAGTCTCTTCATTACCTTAGCTGGCCGATATTGAAGTGAGGAATGAACTTAGGCTTGAGTTTTTGCAATGTTTGTAGTGATGAAGAGATTGTTAAGACTGATGAAGATGCTATCACTCGCCATGAGCTTATGTGCCTTGCACCAGATACAAACATCCGAGACGATGTATGTTTTTATTTACAAATCACACACAACACATTAAGCGTAGTGATGTGTAGTAACTGGTAAATTTAATATTTGAAATGATTTCAATTTGCTTGTATAGGTAATAAATGTGAAGGTGACATATTTGAACAATATGGGTTCTCCATTATGGTACATGAACACATTCTTTGCGGTAAGGTTAAAAACTTTATACATTTCAGTTCTGTCTTTAAGTAAGTAATGTAAAAGTCTTGTTACATATGATTGTAGCAACTTGCACTTGAGGCAAATTCTATGGAACGCATTACAAGGTTTGCGAATAGAATGCGAAGGTCATTTCAAATGAAGTTCCAGACTGGAATTGATAAATGTGACAAGGTATAACGATTTATTTGCAACATTTATGTATAACTATAGCACTTGGTGAAGCAAATATACTAAACTTATATTTATATTGTAGATGTTCATTCCAATTTTGGACAGTGAAGGGTGTCATTGGTATTTAATGGTTGTTAATATGGAGTTGCAAGATGTGGATATATGGGACAGCTTGCCGAGTGCCAGGGCAAACGCCCGTCGTCGTGCAAAAGTGAAACACATTGTAAGTCAGTTCTTCCATTTGGGAATGAGTGGCATCATAAGCGTTGGATAATGCATATAGAATTGGACTAATAGCTCTAACATTATATTTTACTTGGTTGCATGGATTGTGAAGTTGAATGTACTTGACAACATATATTCGCCTGAGCTGAAGTCAAAAGAGACAGTATCGTGGTCGTTCAATAAATTTTGCATAGTCCATCCGAGCGGTGTTCCAGCACAGCCAAATGGGTTTGACTGCGGCATTTTTGTTATCAAATGGATGGAGGATATTGACAATGGCCGTGACATTGGGAAAAATGTAAGTATGGTCATTCCACATTGTATTGACATATTTTTAAGACGCACAACTTAATTGAATGTTTGTGAATGTCATCTACATGCAGTATGATTTTATTCAAGAGCGAATTAAGTTAACTTTGTCAATAGTCAAGAATTGCAAAAACCAAGCTCTTCCCAATCTATTAGTTGCTTCCCAACTGAAGGTACAAGAGGATGTCTCTAATGTTGGTAACACTATCACTAACCCGCAACATAAGACACAACCAAGGCGTAGGACGAGGCAACCCACTGAAGCCCCTAAGGTGTCGAAGTTGATTACTAGGAAGCAAAAAACATGAATGCTCTGTATGTGGTGGTTTTTTGTGAATACTGTGCAGGTTTTTTTTATCATTTGAAGTTGAACTTTTGTTATATCTCAGTAAGGCATCTTTACCATTTGTCAATAGGTGGCCTTTTGTGTGCACCTTCAATGTTGTAAAGAAATTAGGAAAATGGTGTAAGACCCATAGCATTGCAACGATCATTGTAAACTGTAATATTTTTTGGTAGTATGGGGGTTTAGTGATGCATTCTGCATCATATTAAGTCTCATTTAGTATCAATATATGTACTTATTTTTTGTGAAGTCCCTGAGGGCAAGTTGTAACTCAATTGTACAGCTACTTGATCATGTAACAAATTGTGACAGTATCGTGTCTTTGCATAATCTGGACTTCAAACTACCAAATTGAGGACAAACTATATGCAGCAATTCTCGTGGATAAGTTTATGCAATTGGCAAACAGTAGGCTAGTATCTGCATAACATTATGCAATTGGCAAACAATAGGCTAGTATCTGCATAACATCATGCAATTAGACAACATTTTAAATGGCATAATAACCATATTTTCGTGCTACTGCCCTATATGGATGTACATTAAAAATTGGCAATGTCAAACACATTGTTTTCACGTACAACCATATTTTTTGAAGTTGTAAAACACATCGTTTTCACGTACAACCAGTAAATCATGCTTGGCAATGTCAAACTCTTTGTTTGAGTTTTTTGTGAAGTCCCTTAGGGCAAGTTGTAACGCAATTGTACAGTGTTAGACTTTGCATAATCTTGTTTTCAAACTACCAAATTGAGGAAAAATTATATGCAGAAATTCTCGTGGATAAGTTTATGCAATTGGCAAACAGTAGGCTAAGTATGCATAACATTATGCAATTGGCAAAGCGGTAGGCTAGTATACGCATAACATCATGCAATTGTAAAGCTATCATTCAAGTGGTAATTTACCATTTAAACGAGTCCATCCATCGTTTAAGTTGTAAAAACCATCGTTTAAGTGATAATTTCATCATTTAAGTGGTAACTTACCACTTGAACGACAATTTTACCATAGCGATGTTTTACACCATTCAACGATCGTTTAAATTGTAAGTGTACAAAATTCCCAAATTACTGCTTAAACGTTCATTTCTTGTTTAAGTGGTAAAATACCTCGTTTAAGTTGTAAAACTAGCGTTTAAGTGGTAATTTACCATTTAACGAGTCCATCCATCGTTTAAGTTGTAAAACCATCGTTTAGAGGTAAAGTAATTTCTTCGTTTAGTGGTAACTTACCACTTGAACGACAATTTACCTACATAGCGATGTTTTACCATTCAACCGATCGTTTAAATTGTGGTAACACCAAAATTCCCAAATTACTACTTAACGTTCATTTTCGTTTAAGTGGTAAAATCCTCGTTTAAGTTGTAAAACTAGCGTTTAAAGTGGTAATTTACCATTTAAACGAGTCCATCCATCATTTAAGTTGTGGAAACCATCGTTTAAGTGGTAACTTACCACTTGAATGACAATTTACCACTTAAACGATGTTTTACCATTCAACGATCGTTTTAAATTGTAAGTGTACGTTTAAGAGTGGTAATTTACCATTTAAACGAGGTCCATCCATCGTTTAAGTTGTAAAACCATCGTTTAAGTGGTAATTTCTTCGTTTAAGTGGTAACTTACCACTTGAGCGACAATTTCACATAAACCATGTTTTTACCATTCCAACGATCGTTTAAATTGTAAGTGTACAAAATTCCCAAATTACTACTTAAACGTTCATTTCTGATTCCAAGTGGTAAAATTCCTCGTTTAAGTTGTAAAACTAGCGTTTAGTGGTAATTTACCATTTAAACGAGGTCCATCCATCGTTTAAGTTGTAAAACCATCGTTTAAGTGGTAATTTCATCTCGTTTAGTGGTAACTTACCACTTGAGCAGCAATTTTACCACTTAAACGATGTTTACCATTCAACGATCGTTTAAATTGTAAGTGTGCAAATTCCCAAATTACTACTTAAGCGTTCATTTTCTCATTTAAGTGGTAAAATACCTCGTTTAAGTTGTAAAGCTATCGCAAGTGGTAATTTACCATTTAAACGAGTCAATCGATCGTTTAAGTTGAAAAAACATCGTTTAAGTTGAAATTTCTTCGTTTAAGTGGTAACGTAATGCAGAAATTCTCGTGGAAAAGTTTATGCAATTGGCAAACAGTAGGCTAGTATCTGCATAACATTATGCAATTGGCAAACAGTAGGCTAGTATCTGCATAACAGCATGCAATTAGACAACATTTTAAATGGCATACTAACCATATTTTTGGTGTTGCAAAACTATCGTTCAAGTGGTAATTTACCATTTAAACGAGTCAATCGATCGTTTAAACGACAATTTTACCATTTCAACGGCGTTTTTACTATTTGAACGTGTTGGGTGCCATTATATACAATTACAACAAAATTTTCATGTCTTCATGTGTTTCACCAACTATTATTTTTACAAAAATTATAGTTATTCATTACGCAACCATTGTGAAAGCGTATATGATGAGTTGAAAAAATGAAGTCACATTAATACCTCTTATTGGGACCAATAAAACTTTTAGTGACAAAATTCATACCCAGAAACAGTTGCTAAAAATATGAACAACCTTTAGCGACTGAAATTTCTTTGAAGATCGTCACAAAAAAAGGATTTTATGACCAAAAATCTGGAAAAACTATGCAGCTGCAGCTGTTTTCATGATATTTTTTCGTTACTTTTTCAGTTTCTAAACCCCTCAAATGTCAATGTAGGTCGATTACCTTCCCCAACCCTATTCCAAAACATCATATTCAACATTATAAACATGTATTCAACATTGAATTGGCTTAAAAAACATCCAACATTAATCAGTGGCTGCTATTCTGATTTGACTAAAATATGAATTCAACATAAACTTGTTCTATTCCTTTCGCCTTTCACATAAGGCAACATCAGTAGTCATTACAGCCATTCCAATCTAATTCAATACACCTAACAAATAACACACGGAATGGCTTGTAAACAGACATTCAATAAGGCCATTGGAATTCAAATGGGACCTTAATTACTCGGTGAACCCATGAAACCACAAATTAATCATATACATGGAAGTCTCATACTAATTTACAAAAACATTCAGCACCTGCAGCACCTGCATAATCGGTCTCATCTCAACACAGTCACAATTGAGCATTAACACAGAAATACAACTACTTCCTCTGTTGCTTTCGAAGTCTGGGTGACGGTTTTGGCTTACGCTTTCCATTTTTCCCTTGCTCCATTACAGGAGGTATATCGTCATCTTCATCCACTTGAACATCTGATTTACCAAATGAATCTTTGAATCCATCATCACTACTTTCTTCAAACGCCAAAGAATCATTATTGGCATCATCTTCAACATTGTCATCATGATTTTCGTCACCAATGTCATTCGCGTAGGTATGATCGTCAGAACAAGTAACTTCCCGCCTAATTCCGTCATCCGCATCTCTTTCAAAAGCATGATCATTTTTATGCCTTGTTCGACGCTCCTGCTGTCAACACATAACACGGAAGCAAACAAATTAATTCCTTACTAGATATTATCAAATTAATAATAGCACCCTCATACGTACATGTAAACTATCATCGTCAACATCATTTGAACTGGCACAGCGTTTCTTCTGGTGTGCGTCCATCCATCCTCGTAGAAATGACTGTAACAATCACATGGATTCAGGCTTGGCAATATTATCAAATAAAATACCAAATAAAATCTGATGTGCACTGTACATTATCTTTACGGAACCGTGTAATCTCATCCCTTGCCATCATGCACTTGGTAAACATAACTGAATTCAAACCAGCAATCATATCCAAAAGCTCTGTGACTGTATCCGCATGAACCTACAAAGCACACAATCAGAAACATTAAAATTAACGCATGAACCTAGAAATTAAACTATTTACTATTTCTCCATTAGGAAAGACTTACGTATTTAACATCTTTGTCTAGGGGTAGGGAAGTTGTTGGTTTGCCACGGGGAATGTCGACTACGTCGCACTCCTCGTTCTCTCCCCATCCAACCACATTAACCGACCATGATGGTATCTTAATTGTACCCACTTTTCCAACCGGTTGTTTCGACGATTGACCTTCATCTTCCATATAGTGCTTGTACCGCAAAATAGCATTTCTAAATGTTGCATAATCCTCTGTTTCCATGAAGTAATCAGTGGCGGGAACGCCTTTTAGTGCAGCTTCAATTGATGTGTTATCTTTAAAATCATAGTCCCAAAGCATCGTGCTTGGGGGAACCTTGGGAACCCGTTGAAGTGATGTACCCAAACTTTGGATTGACACACGCTCACCAAGGTACCAAGCATAACCTGCGGGTCCTTGGAGGAGTATTCTCATTCCATTCGCAGGTAGACTATCGCACACATAAGAAGGAAATCTAGCACTATCTGTACCCCATGGATTCCAATTAACCTGGAATTTAGTACGCTCATTAGTAAGCCAGAATAAAATGTTTTTAAGTTGTAAAGGTGGTGAAGTAAATAATTTGGTAGGTACAACAAAATTCACACCTGATCAACCGTTATATATCGCAAGGTCTCCCTATGTTGCTCCAATTTGTGCACAGTATGTGAACTGGGAGATGCACCCAACCATCGCAGGGCCCAGGGCCAAGTTTGACCATCACCCTTCTGATTTTTTAATTCGAAAGGCTTTAAATACTCGCACACCCATATCTGTAATAATAGTAACCAAGAAGGCTTTTAGTTTAAGTAAGCAAACATGAAAATCTGTAAAAATGAAGATATAAAGATGTGTTGGGACAAATTTAGGCCTCACCTCCTAAGCACGCCAGTAACCTCCGGTGCTTTCATTTCTCCCCCTAGACAGAGCGTCCATGTAACGGTACAGGCATGCCAACCCAGCTCCTCCCCAATTGTAATTCCTTATCTCCTCAACCTCCTTCAGGCTTGGCATGTAGTATAAGTTAACCGTATTGCCGATACCATTGCAGAACTTTGATCCTAACAATGCCAAAATGAATACTCTTGCCAATTGGTCTTCTTCTTTTGGCGTGGATGGCTTAATGCCCCAATGCTCAGTCACAATGTCTTGGTACTTAATCTTTTGATCGTGGACCATGTTTGCTAGTTTTTCACCAAACAGCTCTATAACCTCTGCCCTATTATCATGGGCCTCCAAGTCATACTCTATTGCCTTGCCTGATACCCGTAGGCCAGTAATGGCACTAAAATCCTTGGGGGTCAACGTTAACTCACCAATTTCATCAAAGTGGAAGGTATGTGTTGTATCCACCATCTTTCGGCTAATGCGACCATCAAGGGTCTGTCCTTTTTTTTCCCAATTCCCAAAATTGATATGAAATGCTTAAATCCACATCTGTCAACCTTCGTTTTGACAGAGTCGTTCAAACCGTTTGTATACCACGCAGCGCACAATTCATTGTTTCCTCCACCTTTTATGTAAGATATATTGCACTGAGGATTATAACACATATAGACAAGTCGTCAATAAGGCCCACATCCATTATACCATTGTAAACTAAGTATGAACTTATGCATAATACATAACTGCACAAACAATATGCAGGAAAACCTTGTAGACAATATTACGATCGATACAAGTAAACAAATAATAAAAGTGGTAAAATAAGTATGCAAAAGTCAGCCAATGAATTAAGATTGTAATATAAGTTGTCATTTGTTCTAGGCAAGTATAATCTAATACAAATTTAGATCAAAGTAGAACAAGAACAGGCCTCAAATATTCCCAAGTTGTGCTATCAAAATTACCAAACCTTGTCTCCCATAATAGAATAACCATTTTTGTGTACAACACAAATCGTTAAAACAACCATGCATTTGTTCCTGGGATGTTTAAGGATATACCTTGAAGGAAAGGTGTTCCTCTATGTCGACGTGAACGACAGGGCTGTAAGGATTCCTAATCCTCGGAATGTATCCTTTCACACCAAACTGTCGACTGTCAGCCGGGCCTCGTATCACCTTCCCAACCGGATTTGGAACTGGGGGAGATATGGGTTTTCACTTGTGCGGTCGATACTACGGATCCAGAAGTTGTCCGGTATGTGCAAATGTGGGCGCTACACATGCCCTTGGTTTTACGTGCGCTTTGTTGTCTAGTATTTGGCTTTGCCATCGGCGCAGGGAGCTATCCCTTGGTAATTTTCCATTCCTTCCCTTCGTTCGCTGCCTTCGGTGGCGTTGTCTTTGACATATTTGACATCGTTGTTGGTGCTTTCACCGTCTCTGACTTGGCCGACCGCTTCTCCGTGTTTCGTTTCGTCGTTGATTTCTTCGCCTTCGCCATCTTAGATCTGCATAGGGATTCATTTCAGTTCAACAGTGAATCCAAAGTGATTGACAAATATTACAGCTACTGTAGTAAATTACCTACTTTGTGAGGGAGGAGAATAATCACAATTGTAAAACAGGAAAATAATCAGTCACACCCACTACATGCAGCACAATCCACCCTCCGGTCTTCAATTTCTTTACAATCCTTATCGGTTTTCAATAATCCCTCAATCTAACTAACTAAAATGTTGACATATTTTGCACCATCATTGAAATTGCAGATGCTAAAATATTCAAAACCAATGAGGAATGCAAAGGAATCATAGACCAGAATATGAATTTTATTGCATGTGGTGGACGTGTAAAGTACGATTGTCAAGCAGATTAAATATGTGCAACCAAAACAAACATAAGATTTAATTTCCAGTTGAGCCAAGTAATATACCATGTACTAACATACAATCTAAAAGTTAACTAAAACAAATATTATTGTCAAAATAATCTGGCACCTAAAAATGTATAGAATAGTAAAACAAATAAGAGATTGAAGAAAACATTGTTAAATATAACTATTCTCTAAATTTTTCATTATTATCATGTATGAATATGTAAATGGGGTTGTATTATTTCAATTTATTTCATGTATGAATATGCTACAGAAAAATCAAGAAAGTAACGAACATGAGTAAAATTGAAGGCGATGTTTCCCTGAGACTTGACTTCTAATATAACAGGAGAAATTTATTTACGGAAATCATTTATGCAAGGAAACATTGTCATCCTACAAACTTCATTTCTTGGTTTCAGATTATCATTAATATGCATCATGTTGCTAGGAACAAAAAGGAATTTATATCAACAATCAGAAACAACACAATTGTAAATATAGAGTTAGGTGATCCAATGGTTAAAAAGCATGTTAACCACCTAGACATCAAGAAATAAAAAAGTACAAGAAAAATAAGGACTTACTACTTCAGCTCAGAGTTCACAGAGTGCTTTTAGAAGCAGTAAACGTTTTGTTGGATTGAGTTCCTTGTAATGGGATATCACCTCTCTGCAGAAAACAACACAATTGCAAAAATGGTAGTCTATTTAAAAAATGAAACCAGTGGTGGTATTCCCTGGCATTAAAAAAAAAAAGTAATAGAATTAATGAGAAGAACTTATCATATTTGGAAAAGGGGAGCCAATAAACAGAGTAATAGCTTGCACATGCATGAATTTACGATGCTGTTAAGAATCAAATTGTTTCCTTTTATGACCTATGAAATCAACGTGTTCCTACCAAATATACGAAGACCATTCTCTTTTGTTCTTAATAAAAAAACTCTCCACAATAAGTAATAAAATCTGGACTTCAAATTTGTCTTCTCCTAACCCGACTATTCGGTCAACCATCAATCATACTCTAAACAAAGAAAGAATCACCTAAGATTATTTAAACTTGGGTAGACAAAATCAACCATAACCCTGGAAAAAGAAATAATATGGCGACGTTTAGCTAGTAAATTCTTAACCTAAACTGAAAATATGTAGCAATCTTTCAAGTGAGGAATCAAATCATAAAATTATTATAAGAGAATCACAAAACCCAAATCTCTTAGAGGATCACCAAAATAATAAATTCGCACAGGGGGCATCGGAGAACAATGTCGGTGACAGGGTGAGGACGGATTGATGGAAAATTCTGTAATTTAGAGAGTTAAAAAGGAAAAAATCTGAAAGCCAGACCCTTTTTAATTTTAAAATTTTCAAATAACAAAACCCAAAATTATTCCAACAACAATACATCAGAGGGCTTACCCAAATTTGGGCAAATTGGAGGCTACCCACATCAATTCTAGTTCTCACAGCCTTAAATCACCATCACGAAAACGAATCGTAAACATGTAAGACAAAATTGGGGCTAATTTGAATATGGACTATAACCAAGAATAGCTAACCTTCGTGTGGATAGTTCGTGACCAAGAATTCGTAGGTGAAACCGGAATGAACTTTGGAGCACTGTACTGAGAGATCGATAGGTGACTGACTTTGGGGGCAAATTTGATTGAGGAGTCGTTGGACACTAATCTCGAGGCCAGACGTCGCCGGAATCGTCAAAAGCGTCGTCGGCTGTGAAGGTGAGTTGTCGAGAGGAGCGAGAGTGAAGAGAGAGATGCAGAGAATATGAAACATATATTTTATTACTAAATGATATTACTAAATCATTAAATAATGTAAGGTGACTAAAAAGTGATTTCAAGTTCTATACATTTTATTACTAAATGATATTTGCCTTGGGATATTTTTTTGTAAGGTAATCCTATATGAAACATATATATAATGGAACTCTAGAAATGTTGTTAGTATATTTCAACCGTTCCATTTGAGGTATTGTTGAACTATTCATTAGTGCTAACGTTCCTTATACATTAGTTCATCACAAATTCCATAAGACACTAGGGTTTGATTGATTAGTTTGGTAACCAATAGTTCATGCCATTTTACCTAAGGTACTTAAGTTTCAATAATGAATGGGGTAAATGTAATGCACTTATACATTACGTAAGTACATACACCAAAACGCACTAAGGTTTGCCAGAAAATTGGGGTAAGTCGAACAATCCATCCTCAGTAAACCACGACATAGCATACGAGGCACTAACGTTTAAATGATTTGTATAGTAAATTGACCAGTCGATCATAATACATGTCAAAGGCATAAGACACAAGGCACTAGGGTTAGCATTACAAGTGTAGTAAATTGAGCACTAAATAATGTACACTCTAAAATCCATACGGTAGTAGAGTTTAAAGGATTGTGTAGTTAAATGGTACCATGTATCCTCAGCCGGTTTTCTATCTATAATTGTTCATTTAGTGCATGCAATTGGCAAACAATGAGATACTGTCTGCACGTCTATATGCAATTGCACGTGGTAATTTTGCAGGCCGAATATATGCAAACAAACAGCATTTTATGACATAATTATAATGTAAAACATATGTTATCTCCCACAGTCTGGGTTAGTTCCTAAAAAAACATTGCACAATAAGCTCATCTTGACAAGTACCAAATCAACGTCAAAATGTGGTAATTCATAAAGTACTGGATTACATTCATCATGTTCATCAAAACCATAAACAAAATCAGAGACAATCAACAATTTTCACCCAAATATTAGTGAAAAGAATGATTACAATGGTTATGTGAAAGTCAAAGCCATGAACACGAACTCCCAGTAGGTCGAGTATATTCTGAACCAGAAAATGCAGGATATAATCCACTCATATTTGCTGACGTGCCACACTCACTGTTGCACAATGATCCGCTTGGTGTTTGTATAGGATTGTCATTGCCGTAAGATATGCCATCAAAATAAGGGTATGGGTTATCATACATGGATCCACTTGCTGATTCTGTGGGAATGCCAGTGGGGTACGACCTGGCACCATTATAATTGTATGACTTACTCCAGTTGGATTCAGACATCATTTCACTGCCATATAGTACATTCCTTTCCGCTTCTTGCCCAATGTCATTGTTGCTACCATCATTCCCATTACCAACATTCTGAGTAGCTTTTCTATTCCCTTGTTGCTTCCTAATGGAACATTTATATCCTCTGTGCCGCACTGCCTTGCAGGTACCACATGCTTTGGGTTTAGTTCCACGCCTGTCTTTGGTTCGAGCAAGTTTGCTGCCTTTGGTTCTAGCAATTTCAGGATCTTTTATGACATCACCGTGCTCCTCGTGACCACTCCCTAAATTAAGATTTGTCTCTTCTAGTTTTCTCCCCAACTCTTCCACAACCCCTTCCAGTCTATGAAATTCATTACTAAGAAACTTGAACCCATCGTCTAACCTTGATGCAGAATAACATAATTTATTGCATAAAACATTCAAATAGCCATACCTCGCAGTTTGTACAGCCAAGGAGGATTCACTGTTTACGCGTAGTGAAAATGTAATATCTGATTTTGCCCCCTTAGTCCATCTCTTCATTATGAGTGATTCCGGGATTTTATCCATGTGTCTATATTTCAGTACGCAAAATATGTGTGAACAAGGGATCCCATCTGTCTCATACTTTTTGCAACAACACTCAATCCGCACCTCATTGGACCCAGTGTGCCACACACATGTCCACATGTTATCTGGTTCACAGTATTTGGAAATATAATGCATGTCACTTTGGGCAAACTTGAGAGTCTTGGGGTTAATTAGTGCACTGGCGCTTAGCATCTCATCCCGTACCAATTCGAAACAACTTAGAGTATACATTGAAGCTGCATGTTGCTCCAACCATTTTAGTTGGGTCGTCATCACTGGAGTGCAGTTGTTCGATTTGAATTCATCACGTGAAGCATTGTTTCTCAGACGTGCAAGGGCTCTATCGATGGCATGGACACACTCAAACATCTTAGGCCCACTTTTAATATAATCCTTCACAAATTTGTTCATGGATTCTGATCGCTGAGTGGTCGACATGCCCGCCAAAAACACTCCTCTATTGTAGGCTTCCGCCCAACTGTGACGCCTTTCCCACATCTTAGCCAACCACGTACTTTTAAGCTTGAATTGATGTTCATTGAGTTTGAAAGTTTCCTCCATGACCTTCCAACGAGCCTCAAATTCATCAACCTCTAGTGGTTCCCACAAACAAGAATTGAACTCTGATTTAATGTTCGGATCGGTGACATTTTTCAAGTTTTCATGCACATTGCTAGCAACATGCCACGCACAAAGCTTGTGCTTTGATCCTGGAAGCACTATCTCCACGGCCTTTCGCATTGCTTCATCCCCGTCTGTCAATACAATCTTAGGCTTTTTACCTTTCATAGATAAAATAAATGTCTCCAAAACCCACTTGAAAGTTTCAGCCGACTCATCCCTCACATATGCACACCCAAATATTGTACTAGCACGATGATGATTTAAACCCACAAAAAGTATCAAAGGCTTCTCATAATGGTTGGTTTTGTAGGTGCTGTCAAATTCAATCACATCCCCAAAGCACATATAATCAGTCAGTGAATTTGAATCTCTCCAAAATAAATTCACAAGCCTATTCTCCTCGTCCACACTAAACTTGCAGAAAAATTCAGAATCAGAACAAGCCTTGCTTTTCAAGTATGCAAGTGAAGCTTCAGCATCACCTTCGAGTAAAATTTGTCTCCGTGCCGCATTCAACTTATTGTACAGATCTTTGCTTTGAAAACCAACATTCATATACCCACCAGCTTGATCCACCATATACTCGTATACATGACATGTTCTTATAGCAACTCTTCGCATTCCAATAGCTTGTGCTAAGTCCGATTCCCTGACATTCCGGTGTGAACGGAGAAATGTTGCCTCATGTACAGTAGCTAATGCATGATTGTGATTTGGTTCAAATTTCTTTACAATATAAGTGTCACGCTTCTTAACAAGATTTACTTGCAAAACAGCCGGGCATTTCTCCCTAGTGAGCGGCTTCTTAACATTGACATTCTTGTTCAAAACTCTTGTGCCTTCCTTAGAGCATACCCATATTCTCCTCGAAACTTTGCCACTTACATTCATCTTCTTTTTGTCATTCCTTACACTAAACCCAACTGCCTTTGCATATCGATTGTACAAATCTTCTACTTCCTCAATTGAGTTGAATTCCTTCAATTCAAGATCTTCCCTCCTCAAATCATTGAAATCTATTCCCTCATATTGAAGCATACCACCGCTATCTACCACATTTTCAGTTTCACTATCCACCTCTTCCATTACGAGATTGTTGTTGCCATCAACACTTGACATCAAACAGCCTAACTTATCGGATCGTATTTTCCCATATCTTCCTCTACTTTAATTCATGCCTACACAACATCAAAGACCCTAAATTTAGGCATGCAAACCCATGAATGAAAATTGTCATATACGTCTTTCAAAATCAATGTGGGAGATAACATATTTTTAAACGATGTTTTTACAACTTAAACGATCGATTGACTCGTTTAAATGGTAAATTACCACTTGAACGATAGTTTTACAACACCAAAAATATGGTTATTATGCCATTTAAAATGCTGTCTAATTGCATGATGTTATGCAGATACTATCCTACTGTTTGCCAATTGCATGATTTTATGCAGATACTAGCCTACTGTTTGCCAATTGCATAATGTTATGCAGATACTAGCCCACTGTTTGCCAATTGCATAAACTTATCCACGAAAATTTCTGCATATAATTTTTCCTCAATTTGGTAGTTTGAAAACAAGATTATGCAAAGTCTAACACTGTCACAATTTGTTACATGATCAAGCAGCTGTACAATTGCGTTACAACTTGCCCTAAGGGACTTCACAAAAAACTCAAACAAAGAGTTTGACATTGCCAACCATGATTTACTGGTTCTACGTGAAAACGATGTGTTTTACATTAATTTTATAACCACAATTTTTCATCATAATTTCACTTGCAAACACCCAAACCCAATTGCATAATTTCAATTGCCCACAAACCACATTACATGCATTAAAATGAGAATACAGAACTATATTCACATACTGGAAATTATACAAACATATATCGCCTCTGTGCAATTGGCAAACAGTGACATACATTTTGAATGCAGCTCATCCAATTGCACGCTAATTTACTGATACTTATCAAACTAGATACCAGTGCAAGGCAAATTGGGAATCATCAAATTGGGAATCAGAAAACCGTATTTCAACAGTGAATCCAAACTGCTTCACAAATATTACAGCAAATGTAGTAAATTACCTAATTTGGGAGAGCAGAGACGGTGGTAGTCGATTTCGAAGCCTCTGAGTTCGATTAAGCTACTTCCTAACAGCAAGAAGGATATTTTCGGTAACCGGCGTCCGAGAGAAGATCAAGCATTTACGATCTTCTCTGACCTGTGGAATGGAGTGAAGGGAAAATTGCGGATTAACCGAGTTCATTAAGCAACATCATTAAGCATGCATTTAACAATTAAAGGCGGAAACATGCTTCTATGCACTTAAAACGAAACTTAACCCAAGAAATTCAAAGCCTAGTAGATATGGTGAACCAAGACAATAACTCAAACACAATTTGAGTAGATAAATCTTATACCTTTGTAGATTCCTCTTTGCCTAAGCAAAGGCTAATCACCCATGGAGAGGGCCTTCATTCCTTGCTTGGATGATGATGGATGAATCGGATTCTCCAAGTTCCCAAAGTAGGGAACCTCTAAGTCTCCACACCAAGGAGAGTCTTGATGAGAAGATGAGTGCCCTAGAGGAAGAGAGATTGCTAGCTATTTTCCTCTAGGGAGCCGGCCTCTTTGAGAGAAGAGAGAGCTTTCACTCTCTCAATTCTCCAAAAGAAAACCACTAAGTTGAAATGTTATCAAATTGGCATTATAACATCTCACAATGTAGTGGCAAACTTGTAATTAAAACAAGTCCACTACATTGCTATCAATGGCCGGCCATGTTGGGTTCTTTTGGGCCCTTTGGGCCTAATCTATTATTAGTCATTAAGTTGTCATACAACTTAAGTCAATGGGCTTGACGTTCGAAGCCCATTGGGCCTTGAAGCCCAAAACTAACCCGAGGTCTATAACGAACTTATTCGTTTGATTAATTAACATATTAACTAATCCTTGCCATAAATAATTAAACCATTTAATTATTCTTACTCATCTCCATTGTTTCATCAAACTCTACCTTACACGGTGTACGATCCATTAGGTTCCTTTTAGCGAGGCAGTGGAGGATTAGAACTCTTTCAAATCAATTCCGAATTGAAACATACTTTCAATTCTTCCCTTAAGTGATTATACACTTATAGGGCATCCACAAACCATGAGTGACACCTAGCAGTATGTCATGGCTACCCAAGCTAATCAGAAGAGGTGGAGAAACCTATTCAGTTAGGATTGCAATGCAATACGGTCCTTCTCTAATACAATACTCTCGACCA
This sequence comes from Gillenia trifoliata, assembly GCA_018257905.1. Taxonomy (NCBI): domain Eukaryota; kingdom Viridiplantae; phylum Streptophyta; class Magnoliopsida; order Rosales; family Rosaceae; genus Gillenia; species Gillenia trifoliata. Next base: position 24,925,487 of record CM031084.1, on the reverse strand, counting down.
TATTGTTTGGTTTGATAGTTTATTCATGTCTACTATCCAATGTGATTCCTTTACTTATATGATTACCTTGAATATGATTTGGAACGACTTCCTAAATCTTATTCATACTCTGGCCAGAGATTCTTAATCATATCTTAGAGTATTCTCCCTCAAACGGTTTGAAGGTTAGAGATCCCTTGTTGCGCATTCACTTGCCTCCATGGCTAAGTAGCTTAACCCCAACGATGCCGTGGACACCCTCGGATGGGGTGCCTTTGACATAATCAAAGATTAAGGACCTCACCACAAGACAACTGTGATGCCTCAGGTCAAAGGACTAATTTGCATTATCCCAACTATGAGTTCTCATGTGACATGATCATGAAAACTCATCGTTGATCGCGTTCAGTGAACTCATTCCTATTGAGCACCTACATGCTTATCTTGATGTCACTTACACCAATGACTCGAGACTAGCCACTCTCCCTGAGAGAAGATATAACATGTACTGATCTTAACGGACTGTCAATGCCCAATTGGCAATCCTATGATCAAGAACGTTTAGGATATGTCTATAAACGAGAATGGTCTCATGAACCTAACTTGTTTAGATTACATTCTCATAAGCACATATTCCTTGGACTTATTGCTTAAGCATATAACATTTATATGAGACTACTTTAAACAATAATCATTGCCCTTTATATTAAACTAAATTAGTTTAACATGTGAAATGTCCGTAAAGTATCATCATATGATTGGTTTTAGGGCACATTTCTAACATGGAGAAATCCCGGAATCACTCATAATGAATTCGTTAAGCGTTAGACAAAAACAAGAAATTGTTTACGCATACGAATTTGGACTGGTTTGAGAAGCGTATTGGACCACTCCTACCATCATGTTTGAAGGATTGGGAAAAGCTTACTCTCACTGGTCGTCGCAGGAAGTGACGCCAAGAACCAGTACTGGTGGTGGGGAGCGAGCGACGGCGACCTCGAAGTGAGACAAGGTTTGCCTGCAATTGTTTGTGCAGTTATGGTTGCCTGCCTTCTAATTGTTGCTGGTTTCTTCTGCTTCCTGGTTCCTTTGGTTTTTACTGGATTTTAGGAACTCGTCTTCTTCCCCTGCTTCATGAAGATCGGTGCTTTTTTTTTTCTTTCTGCTTTCAACTGTTCCTCCCTCCCACTTGCAGATCCGGTTACCAAGTAAATTTGTTGCTTTAATCTACACCATTGAATACTTGGAGGCATCATCTAGCCGTTGATTTTTTCCGGAGTAAAGTTTACTCCGGAGAACTTTACTCCGGAGCATACTAGATTTTTTGTAGTAACCATGCCCTAAAATTGTAATTTAGTAATATTAATTTAAAAAAAGTCTGCTAGCCCAAACGGACACCGGATTAGGGGAGGCAGGAATAGTCGGGTCTACAAAACCTATAAATACAGCAGAGAAGAAGAAAGAGAAGCTCCGTTCGCGCGGCAAACTTTGAATCCAAAACCTTAAACCCTTCAACCCATCTATCGTATTTGTTCGTATGATCTTCTTCCTTAAACCCTTATCGTATTCTTTTCCCAGTTCTCAGCGAAACAGTTCTTCAAAATTACCAAAACTTTAATCGATCCCTCTTCGTGTTTGCGTGAAATACTTCAACGCACAACGTTTTTCTTGCCTCTCTTATGTTTGATTCTGTCATTTAATTTCTGGGTTTTCTTGAAATTTGGCAGAGAACAGTCGTACTGGGAGTTTCTCCATGGCCCAAAGCTCTGTCAAGAACGAAAATCCACAGGGTATGTGTTTATTTTCTTCCCTTTTTTCTTGGGTTTTGGGGTTAATTATATAGTTTTTGAAATACCCATGTGCCAATTTTAGTATCTGTTTTGTGGAGATTTGTTGGAAATTTCATAGATGAAGAGCTGAAGCTGCAGATATTTTTTTTGGGTTGATTATATAATTTATTCATACCCATGTGCCTATTTTATGAGATTGTAAATTTTATGAGAATAGCTGTGAGAATAACTCTGGATACAATGAAGCTCGGCCGCTATTGTTTGTCAAAGTTTTGCACATTCTTAACACAAACCCCATACATACAAGAGATAACGAGGAATACTCTAGTTTATATCATGAACAAAATATGGATAAAATTGTTCTTAGTGCTTTGGTTTTTTAATGAAAGGTGGATACATTAGAAGACTATTTCTTTTAATACTTGTAGGGGATTTTGTAGAGTTATTTTTATTATTGTTTTCTTACAGAATTCGTCCTCTATTTATAGAGGTTTAAGTGTCCCAATCTGAAATGGTTAAATAACCATTCAAAGCCCCACATCAATTAGTTTGCACCCTTTGATCAAGAGACACCACTTTAAAAGAGACATGTCTAATCATTTGAATTTAATTGTTTCTAGAGTCATTTTGGAAAAAATCTTAGGTGGTACGTACTATTCAATGGTACAGCCATTGAATGGTTTCAGATTAATTTGCGGTGGGCTCCAAATAAATCTTGAACTATTCAAAGTCCGTATCATTAAATGATACGTACCATTCAAGTTTAACCTGTGATTTTGATACTATATCAAGTATCAAAGAGCATTTAGAGCAGTTCCAGCGGGGGCTTTTGCTCGGGGGGAGGTGGACCAAACAGGGCCAGATAGCCCGAAGGAGTAGCTCCAGCGTGAGCGGCCTCGAGGGATAGTGGAGGCCCGAGCAGCGGGCCTGTGAGGAATTGACAACCCGAGAGCCCAATGGATATGACGTCATCTTGGCGTCAGCCCAACGACACCCCCTCTCCCTCCCTCCGCACCTCTTCCTTCTTGGTCATGATTTTTTCTCATTTCCTCTCTGCAATTCCCGCAACCATTTGGGTTTTGCATTCAACTTCCTCGCGTTCCTCCGGCTCCCACAAATTCTCAAATTCCCAATTCCACTCCAAAATCCCGGCCCAATTTCACTGTTTCTGATCGTGTTTCCGGCGGCGGCGATTAGAGTTTTGGGATGAATTGAAAAGGGGTAGTCTTTGAGTTGGGGGATTTGAAAAGGGGGGAGAGCTTTGGTGAGGAAATGCGAGTATTTTCGGTTCGATATGAGGGACTCTCTGGCAATTGAGGCATCGCTTTTTTTACTTTTGTTTTGGGGCTAGTACTTCACAGGCTCTGGGTTCCTTGCGGCGCTGCCTCATGCTTGCGCTTGCTCCTATCTAAATTAGGACAAATTAGATATATCTTTCGTTCATATATACCTAGTTAATATCACATATACTTGACTTTCCCCCATACCTTAAACCAAAAGCTCAAATTAAAGCCATGAAACAAGTTGCTGGTAAATCAAAATTGGAATTGGCACAATTTGCAGAATTAGTTTTTGCAGGTGGGTTTGGTTGGTTATGTGATAAAGCTGCGTTTTTATTATGTATTATTTTATAAATAAATAAAATATTAATATTTTATTGTCAATTGCCAGGGCAACTCCAGTGCAAGGGTGGAGATGCAAAAGGCAATTGCCAGGGAAATATACTGTTCATTATGGCAATTACTGTTTACTGGGGTGGATTGAATAATGATATTGCCTGGGGGAAGGACTCCTACACTGAAGTTGCTCTTATTTTGCTTACGATCCCATCCGACTGGTAGCCCATTATGGCCAACCGGTCATCCATATCATCTTTCCCCAAACATGAGGTTCTGCCTTCATCCTATCGATCGCCCGACATGCCCGACCAATCAAATCTTTCCGAAAATCTCTATTTTGAAAAGTATCTTATGTAGGATAGGTATGCAGCGGAATAAACTAGAATAGTAAAAGGGAAAAGATAGATAAATTTGGGCCTCTCACCCTCTCTTGATCTCTCACCAAGAGTGAAATTTGGAATCACACCAAATTGAAATCCAATCTCTGAAAAACTTTGAAAATTCTGATTAATCTTAGCATGTCTGCCGAAATACAGCCATAGGGTTTATATATACCCTTAATCCTTAAACCACAAGGAAATTAAATCTAATCCTAATCAAATTGGAAAGAATCTTAATCCTTATAAATGTAGGAAATCCAAAGACTCAAACCCTGAATATTAAAATACTAAAACCCTAGAGATTAAAAGACTAAAACACTCATTGATTTAAGAAAGCCACCACTTCTGTTCCGCATCAGTATCTAACAATGGATTTAGTGGATACGCTTTGTTCTAATTTGAGCCTTCGTGCATTTGCTTGTGGACAAGATGTGAGGGCTGGCCTTAATACCGAGGCCGGTGGAGGTTATTACCTGTCGATTCCCTTGTATTTTGTCCGTAGATTGGAATTTACGGATAATTGTCACGTAATCCCTCAATCAGATTAACTCGCTGGAGAGTAAATTCGAGCATCTCTAAGGGATTAGTCAAATGACTAGGAAAATCCCTTTTGTTGCACCACGTCAGCAAAAACTCCCTCCAAGTGATAATTGATTAGGCAAAAAAACGTAGGGAGGTTTGATAAGGCTATTTTGCCTTGTGAAAATGTTTAGGCAAATCGAGCCTCACCACCTATTTTATTAAGGGAAATAATAAACACACTTTTTTTAGTTTTTCACACGCCCCAGTTGAATCATGTTTGTTAATTTCATATGATAAATCTGATTTGATAGCCAAAAATTAAAAAAAATGTGTAAGAAGCTTAGAGAAGTATATGAAAATCACATGCCTTTATTAATAACAGGGACTTATTGATCCCGGTCCATTTACTTCATGTAATGTTGGGCGAAGTCTACATGCAACCTATTCTCGATTGTGGTCCACCTATTAAAAATATGTGCCATAAAGACTATCAATTAGGATTGAAAGTTGTACAAAATTACAATATATTGCCATTATCCATTATCTTGAATGACTCCATAATTGCCAAAATTTTAGTTACAATAATAGCATGTTGGACACTCAAATTTCGAACAGTTCAAAAATGTGCTTTGAAAAATTGTTATAGCTGTCCATGAGCAAAATTGTGGTTTAGGTAAGCATCTTGATATGGTGCAACTTAAGATTTTATTTTACATGTGTTGCTGGTAGTGGCGGATTCAAGATTTTTACTCCATGAGGTCAAGATGTAAACATGATTAAAAAAAATTTAAATGAAATGAAAAGTTAAATGATATTGTATGCATTCAACACACACATAAGAACCAATAAATCACATTAACATAGCTAGATTGTGAAACTAGAACTAATAAAATCAATACACACATAAGAACAGTGGCAGACCCAAGATTCAAAAACTGACCGTGCTGAACTTAACTTACCAATTTAAGAAAAATCTTGACAGATATTGAAGTAAAAAAGCAAGTGAAGAAAGTTTTAATGTTAATTAATCATGCTTATCTATGAAGCAAGGATTCGGGAGCGGGAACGGGGATTTGGGAGCGGAGGGTTCGGCTATTCGTAAAAACTCAAAGAATCCTAATTTGGAAGTGGCAAGGATTCGGCAATTAAAAAAACATAAATAAAAAAATTCTATAATAATAAGTGTACCAAATCATCCTATTATTAGGAGCCGTATTATTTAATTTTTTCTATACAAAATTGATTTAGTGTACCAAATCATCCTATTCTTGTTTGGTGTGTTATGCTTTTGTGAAATACTTGAACCTACAACGTTATGTTTTTCTTTCCTTTCTTATGTTTGATATTGTCATCTATTTTGTGGGTGCGTGTTGTTTGAAAATTGGCAGAGAACAGTTGTAGTGGGAGTTATCCGAAGGGTGTGTTTTTTCCTTCTATTTTGGGGGTTAATTATATAGTTTATGCGATAACCGTGTGCCTATTTTAGTATTTGATCCGTGAAGACAAGTTTGAAGATTCATAGATGCAGAGTTGATTTGATTACGGTTTATGTTGGGAATTTTGTGATTTGGTTTTTTCCATGTTAATTTTTTCCGCATCCGTCATCTACTGATGTTTTCGGACAAGTGTTTTCGAAATGGCGCAAGCAGAAGCGAACAATCCACATCCAACACCAGTAAGAGTTCCACTGAAGCAGAAGTAAGAGGATTGACAATGTTCCCGACAACAAAGGAGAGAAGCCTATGTTTGTCTCTTCCAAGAACACTGAATCTCCCATGGGTGAGTTGCAGCTCAATTTGGTTTTACGCATAACAATGTGCTCCCATATATATGGTTGTGATTGTAATAATTCATCCCATGTTACAGGTGCCTGGTTGTCTGCAATCAATGAGAGAAACAAGGATAAATCGTATTGCTTCACATCAGCTACAAAGGAGGAGAATGTTTGCGGACCGAATGAAGAGCGAGAATGCCCTTAAGTATTTTGTTACTGATCATTGTTGAGATCCACGGTCTTATTTTGTTACCGGAAGTGTTTAGTTTTATGATCTGCTCTCTGGCTTTTGATGCCCCAAGTTTTGCGGTAATATACTTGTATTGTAGCTGAGCTCATATATCTGTGGATAGTGCTTCTTACTCCAGTTTCTGAAATTGCAACACGTAATAGCCATATATCTTACGCTGATTATTTTAGTAACACAGCAGAAAACATCTTTATTTGTTAAATTCATAACAATCTCAAGCTGACCCTACGTCAAAAATTTACACGGCCATATACCATTTACCCTTGTGGGCTTTTTGCTCTAATTGGATAATGGCTTGGTTGTATTGGTTTGTACTAAAATTGATTCCATTTTATCTTTCAAGATGCTCAATTTTTAACGTTGATTATTTTCATAACACAGTGGAAAACATCTTTATTTGTTAAATTCATAACAATCTCAAACTAGCCCTACGTCACCCAGGCAAAATTTACACGGCCATATGCCATTTACCCTTGTGGGCTTTTTGCTCTAATTGGGTAATGGCTTAATTGTATTGGTTTGTACTGAAATTGATTCCATTTTATCTTTCAAGATGCTCAATTTCTAACGCTGATTATTTTCATAACGCAGTGGAAAACATCTTTATTTGTTAAATTCATAACAATCTCAAATTGGCCCTACGTCACCAAGACAAAATTTACACAGCCATATACCATTTACCCTTGTGGGCTTTTTGCTCTAATTGGGTAATGGCTTGATTGTATTGGTTTGTACTGAAATTAATTCCATTTTATCTTTCAAGATGCTCAATTTCTAACGCTAATTATTTTCATAACACAGCAAAAAACATCTTTATTTGTTAAATTCATAACAATCTCAAACTGGCCCTACGTCACCGAGGCAAAATTTACACGGCCATATACCATTTACCCTTGTGGGCTTTTTGCTCTAATTGGATAATGGCTTGATTGTATTGGTTTGTACTGAAATTGATTCCATTTTATCTTTCAAGATGCTCAAAGTGCAATATCAGACTTACAAGGTAGACCAATACTTTTCATGCCTTTGGAGTAGGTACAATAGTTAAGGAGGCTTCTTCTCTTATATTTCTCGTCACCATATTTTGGAGTTTGTCTAGCACAGACCATTAACCTTGACTGTTGAATCCTTAACCATAGACCCTTAGCTAAGGATTGAATGGCCATAGATCTCAGTCCATGCTATGAGCCGATCCACTCTACTCTAGATGGTATGGTGCTAATCTCAACTTGTTTGACAAATGAACTTTTTCTTGCATAAAAGGTTGTTAAGATTTCAAATTTTAGTTGATTGACATGGACAACTCCACAATAAACACTCACCCAATTGCACACTTAAACAATGGTAGAAATCGTAATCATGATTGCTTTTGGTTGTAGTTTTGGGATCAATCATCCCATGAAGCATCACTCATTGTTGAGCATGCTTTGTGATGGGTTTATATAATCTCTTTGATTAATTTTCTTGGTTTTGAAAAGATTATCAACTTTTGGCATGCATTATCTTCATAACAATTATCGTTATCTATAAAAGTTTGGCCTCCTATACCCTATCCAAGTATGCAGCGTCAACCTCAAGTGGTTTCATTTGGCATGGAGTTGCCGTCATCAACTAACACTTCAGTTATCTTGCATCACATTTTTCGTTGAAGTCTTGTCTTACACGCTGAAATATTGTGTGTCCAATATCCGCCGACGATTGGTTTTGAATTGGATGCTCTATCTTTATCATCCTATCGAAGCAGACAAACCATGAGTCCTAGCGTCAATCAAATTTACAAAATACGACAATCTATACCTAGCGTCAATCAAATTTTTTGTTGAAATCGTTGGATATATCTATCTCGTCTTTGACTGGCAACCCACCTATATAAGCTTTGCCACTTAGGTCAAGAACCTCCCAAGTTCAAAACTCATCCATAGAATGATATAGTGGATAGTAAAGCCTCCTGCACCACATTAATCTCACTGCAGCAAAATGGCACTGGACATGCTAAATCGAGAATAAAATATTTCATACTTTGAGGATTAAACCGACTTAATTTGAAATGTTTCCACATGTTTGAAAGAAAGTACTTTTGAAATAACTAAAACCGCTTATAATCGTGTTTGACAAAAAAAAAGTTAAATGCTTTTGTGTTTAAAAAAACATTTCAAATGTTTTTTCATAAAACATTGTATTAATTCATAGTACTTCTAGTAAAAGCGCGGCAACTGAAAGCACTTTTGAACCTATATATTTTCTAAAAAACCATTTCCAAACACCTTGTCAAAGCAATAAGTAGAGTGTGAACCAAAAGAAAATTGCGTTGCATGCTGAGACATTAATCTTTAAAAATAAAGGTGGGAAATGGGAATGTGGAATCGCGGATGGTTATATTTTTCTTTTACCCCTGGTCAATAAGATAAGGCGCAATTTGTATTAGATGAATATAATAGACAAACCCTATTCCAAAACATGGCACGAATTGATAATTATGGACCCACTAAATCTTCTCAAAAGGATCCTCATAAACAGACAATGAACAATTTTATCATTTAGCATAAAAGCAAATATTGGATATATACAAAATCTCATACGAAAAGTTTGATTTGAGTTTGAGTTTGGTCTAAAAGTTATGGATAGGGACGTTTATTATTGTTAAATCAAAGGGATATATATAGAGAGTCTTACTTAATCTCTTTGTAAAAAGACTCTAATAAAGTAAATATGGAACCAATTAAGATCATGTTCGAACCATATTTAGCTTGTATCCATGTCAAATATATATATTTGTCAACTTGATTAATCTACCATGTTTAATTGATCATGTAATATAACTCAACACTAACTTAATATATGTATAATCGAATCATGTTTGGGTTAACTTACACATACATCTTGTGAATTATAACTTAAAGAATAGATTTCTTTATTTCAAAACCAATTTGCTGGTTTAATTGTTTGAGATCCCCCTAATCATATTTAGGACGTACGTTCTTATAGTAAAAAATGGCAGTTGGGGTCATGCCTTATGTCTCCTGTTTGTCCTTTACTTTTAGTTTTTTATATTTATTATATATTTATATTAATTGATAGCAAATTTAGGTTAAGCTACACAATGATCTAACCATAATTATTTGATCTCCAATTCGCTATTTATGAAATTGAACCTAATACCTACACATAGAGGAACATAGAGAAATGATATTAAATCATGCAAAATGGTGTTTAATAAAGCTCATTCCTACCGTTGAAATTTCTCAAAAAAAAATAACAAAAAGAATTAAAATGATAAGATTTTTAAAACGATAACACCCACTTCATCCCCAATTTACTCCCACAATATTATAGTAATAATATTTATACAATTTGAAAAAATATATATATTTATACAACTCCTATTGAAAATAAAATATGGAGCAAGAGAGAATAGGGAGACAATATAGAGATTGAGAGGAGAAATTAGAGTTTATTTTCCTTCACATTAGACTGCCTATGTATAGGCTTAGGGTTTACATAGAAAATGTCCTAACTAATTACATATTACATACATATTGACCTAGAAGTGAACATTTACATAATAAATAATATTTACAACACTCTTTCTTGGATGTTCACCAATCAATGATAGTTATCTCGATAAAACCTTGCTTGGAATACAGTGGGACAAAACCTAAGCGAAGGAGAAAAATTGGGCACCACATTTATGAAAGCATTGATATGGTGTTGGATGTGCATAATGTTGCCTCGCTAAAATCTTGCCAGGAAAAACCCAGTGAGATAAAAGCCTAAGGGAAAAGAGCACAACGCGCTTATGTCAGGTATAGCTTATTGTCGAAGACTCCCACCGATGAATAACTCCACTTGATAAGTGACTCCCCTTGATGATAGTAAGCCTTGATTCGACTGATCATCATTGTCAAGTTTGAAGTAATGTGACTTTGGTCTTCAATAAATTGAAGTTGAATAGAACTTGATTCTGGGAAGTACGGAAGTTCATTGGGAGTTGACAGTAGCCATTTGTATTCTTGCAAAAAACAAATAGATACAAAACAAAATTAGGATTCAAAATAAATTAGCAGTAGTTTAAACTCTATGGTAAATATAAACCATATATACAAATAACCTTGTAGGCTCTTCAAGAGTCATACTAAAATTCGTAACTCTTTTAAGAGTATGTTGCAATAATATAATTCAGTTCGAACTAACAAAAATACTCGTTAAGGCAATTTATACCAAATTTATCTAGAATAGGTATTGAGTACATATTTTGAGCTTTATGCTCTTAAAGTGAAATCTTTGAATAAGAATTTCATAGCATTCTATTCATGCTTCAGGAGATATAAAAAAACTTAAAAATCTCAAGTAGTATGTAATGTCCACATGCCATAAGTCTCACGTTTAAAATAACACTATACTTATAGAAATGTGGTTGCGCCTACAATAGGAGACTATGTCTCTACCAAGAAGCGTGATGCCACAGTGATTTTATTTCACTTCATTATAAACACCTAAGAATAACCTTTGAGGTTTTAACTATATAGGCTCACTTATTTCACGTTTTTTAGTAGCTCTCAAAAATGGAATTTGCTTCTTTCTAATTTTGGCTAACCTTTTTACAATTTGTCGACTTTAATGGGAAAACATGACTAAATAACCCTTGATGATACGAGTAGCTACTGTTATCAAATTACCGATTATAATCAATTTGTGATCCAACAATTATCAATTGCATGCACATGCTTATTTTATATTGCTTGGATATAGTGCCTCCTCGGGACTTCCATTGCCACTTTTAGGACAAACATCTTAAGATGAATTACTTAGAGAATTAGATCATAACCTCTTATGGAGCGTTATTTGCAATAGGGCTTGAACTTTATTAATCTCCACTTCTTAGGAGTTCAAAATTTGAAACTTATATATATCTGTCATGCATTAGGCATGCAGCAGATTGATCATCATTACTTATGAGACGACAACGGATGTATCAACGCTAATTCACGACATTTTTGAACTATCATTTCTCCCCCAGCAGCAGGATTAATTGTCTCATCAAAGTGACTATTCGCTAAAAATGAGGTAAATATGAGCACAACCAAAAAGAAAGATAAACTTGAATCCCAATTTTTATGGATTGAACCATCTTTGTGTACACATTATTACTGGTTGGAAAATCAAACAACTGAACTGATCAAGATGCATCTCCCCAAGCAAAATTTAGCAATGAATATAATGCTTAAAAATTGTGGTGAGCCATGAGAAGTTGTGTGCTCAAAACCAATCCCAAGTGACATGAAAAAACCTACAAAATTTAGAAAATTGTGCTTGTATTAGCAAGCAAATAATATTATGACCATCTTGTAGATACATCTAGGTCAAAGAGTCCACAATTAGATGTTGATTAAGCTCACAAATAAAAGTGTGAGAAAAAATTCTTGCAAGGACATGCACATTGCCCTGTATTGAGGCCTCAATTATGGATTTGTAATATTCATACACATCATTGTGGAACTAAAAAAATGGTCAAGATAATCATGCCATTATTCGGTCATTGAACTTTTGGTTCATAATGTTGGGATTTGCAACTCAAAATTAGAATAATTCAGAAATTTGGTTTGTATTACCTATTTTGTTTTGGAATCCTATTTAGGCTAGTTATGTCCTATTTAGATTGGATTTTTTGTTTCCTTGTTGGATACTTTATCCTTGTAAGATAAGGATTTGATTTCCTTGCCTATTAAGATTTGGATTTTATTTCTTATTAGGATTCTTATATATGTAAACCTAAGTCCAATACTCTATAAATAGGACTTTGTTTGTTTAGTGAAATTCCTTGTTGTGCTTCACCTGTGGATGTAGACTTTATGCCTAACCACATTAATCTCTTGTGTTCTTATTTTGAGATTGTTTTTTTCATTATCGCCTACGACGTTGATATTTGGTACTTTGTTAAAATTCGCTTCCGCTTGTGCATATGTAAAAAGTACAACACATGACAAACGTACACTACTTCCATGATTGTGCAATACAATTCATAAGAAAAAGTATGAGCTTCAAATGAATTGAACGATATACAATTCGATATAATAATAAATTCAATTAACAAATTCATAGTAATATAAGAAAATTGAAATAAACAAAATTGAAACCACCACAATAAAAATGCTGAAAAATAAATAATAAATAAATAAAAGCCAAGCTATTGGGAGAGAACTCAACCGTTAATTGCTTGCGCAAGTGAGAGATAGAAAACTCAACCACTAATAATGGAATAAAATGTTTTTCCATGTGTATCAGAGAACAAGTTTGAAATCTCAAAGTGGGTGATATCCACCAAATTCAAATTCATGGGACCATTTGCATTTGTCTTTGACCGAGACTTGGTAAAAATACAACAAATGTGTTGGTGTTTGGTAGATCTATACTCAATGCCTTACATAAACATAAATAAATTAATCAACCGAAAAATTAGTTTCGGTTGTTTATGCAAAAAAAAAAGAGAGATTTTAGGCTCTCATTTAAAAAGAACTCCATGTTTTTATTCGATCAAGAAACTTTTGGTTCTGATCTAATTATTTGTCACCTAGGATGTTCAATATCATTCCTAGTCACAAGAAAAAATAGTTTCTTATCAGTGTCGGGAAAAAATAATCCTCAAGGTGTGGTGCATCCAATGAGACTTACACATTCAAAAACCCATTTGCGTTATAGCTAAGATACAATGAGCTATAGGCTCTCAATTGCTTGAATATAAATTTTATATTCATAAATGGGGCTATAGGCCCGAATCGAGTATCAAGAAGCTTCTATTCCTACATTCTTGTATGATATGAGCACATCATAATGAAATTGAAATGGAAAAAAGATTCCCATTAGTTGCACATGAATTGTCTCTTATTGATGTAGGCAATATAGAGAAGCAAAATAATACAATTTCGATGAAGAAATTGGTTAGAAGAATGCTTAAATGACAATCTGCAAAGTCACAATTAAAATTCATATTAATTAAATTTATTAAGATGCATGATGTCAAACATTAAACTGAATCACAAAGAAAATTGAATTCCGACAAATATGACTAGAAGTTTAAAAGAATACAATGTGTAGCTGCGGCTATAAGTAAAGGCATTCCCCGTTAAGATAACAGGATTCAAGCTTGCTTGTGTGTACGTGCTAACATGAATCATATGATTGAGTAATTGCTTAGCAATAAAAAGAATTGATTTTTTTACGCTAACCGATTATGCCATGTCGTAATACGGTAGAAAGAAAAATGAAAACAAAAAAAAGAGATACAAACTCATGTACTGTGAATACATTATTGGATGAAGAGGCCACGTCAGCAATGCAACATGATCAGTCAGTTATATGTTAGAAGTATAGCTTAATTCCTAAGCAATGTAATGGTACTATAAATAGCTTTTTCTCTACTTATTGTTTGTTAACGAAAGATAGTATTGTAAAACAGTTCTCTGAGATAAATACAAGAATTTTCATTTCTTCTTCAAGCTTCCATTTTTCTTCAATTCTTCTATGAATGTTATGATACACAGGTTCCATTTCCATTTGTACATGAAACAAGAGACGACTGCTAATTGAAAGAAATCAATAAGAAGAGGTGCGCAAATTGGCTGGCTCATTGCATTTGAGCTTTCCAGAGTTTGCAGTCTATCATCCAATAATAAAACACACCGGCATAAAAATAAACTTTTATGCAAGATACACGTTTTTTCTTTTTCAATATGAAAGTACTGTAAAAACTCAAATGTTATATAAACACTTGAAAAACAATTATATGTCAAAGCCAGAAATCTAAAGCATGATGGAGTGTAGTGGTTGGGTACATCAAACTCTAAACCACGCTATGACTCTAAGAAGAAAAGTAAAAGTTTGAATAAGAAGAGCGTGCTGATAACATGTTAGAAATAAAGTATATAAGAGTAAAAGACAATAGAGAGAGACGAGAAAATGAAAGTGTGTATATTCTTCTCGTTAAACTGCCTATTTATAGGCTTAGGATTTACATGGAAAATGTCCTAACTAGTTTTTTTTTTTTTTAGTCTGGTCCTAACTAGTTATATATTACATATTGATCCAGAAGTAAACAACCACATAATAAATAATATTTACAACTCCCACAATATTATAGTATTAACCATAAATATAACTTTTCATCATTAATATTAATACATAGAGCTTGATCATATTCAGAAAAAAGCAAGTTGGTAGCTACATCAACAAATTCTTGCATACAAACATACAAGCTCAAACACCTCAGAATGAATTAAAGAGCTGGAAAGACATCCAACAATATCTCACATGCATGATGATGCCTTAATCAATTGGAGTTTTCTGTCATAAACCTTTTAATAAGATGCAAAGCTTCATTTGAGACTTCTGAGTATGGATCATTCGTTAAAAACCCATGTTGCTGTCCTTCAAATTCGACATACTCAACTTTCTTTCCCAAATCTTTAAGCTTTCTCCAGTAGCTCTCCACCCTATCTTTCAACAGTTCATTGGCACCAACGATAACCAAGATTGGATCAAGGGCCACCTTATCAAGGTTTGGACTGTTTGGTCCAAATGGGTTGACTATTGGATGGTCCCTGGTTTCTCCTGCTACCATTGAAAGCCTCCAAAATCTGCATGGAATATTGACCATTAAATTAATTTTATGAACAACAATTGTTGAATAAAAAAAAATTCTAGAAGGCAATTAATATAGATATCAAACTAAATTTCATATAAATCAGCCACGGATCCTAAAACAATACATATCAAATATTGATATTAAAATAATACCAAAAGGAATATTGTTAAACCAAACACAAGAATAATAATAAAAATGTCCTAAAGGCTCTCCTAAATTTTTTTCTATGTATCCAGAGTCAAATACGTGTACAATATTAGAACCATCAAGATCAAGTAATGCATTGGTTAAGGGAAGATGACAAGGCATAATGGTTTGATTAAAAAACATGATAATGGGTATGGCACTATCTTAATCATTTTTGGTGTGGAAAGGTGATACTCATATTGGATTAAGCACTACTTACACGATAATTAGACTTGCTTGTTATCCTAATATCAAGGTTATCTAGCTTTATATCATAATCATTTCGGGTTAGTTGGTCATATTCTTATATTGGATATTAAGCACTATATCTTACACGTTTGAAAAGAAACTCAAAGTTTGAAAATTATTCATGCATGGTAAGTAGCAATGTTGGATATATTCATACCACGCAAATCAAGGTATCTTTCCGATGTTGAAAAAAATATTAAGTTTGAATCTCCTAAAATAAGAGAAATTTTTGTTTAAAAATTGTTATTACCAATCTAAAATAGTCATTATTATTCTCTTTTCTTCTTGAACTTTTTTTCTCATTAGAGATGAGTGCATCATGACTACTTTTTCGCTAATAATAGCTCCCATTTTTTATATCCCAAATTTCTTAAGCTATAGAAGTGACACCAACTAACTATTTATTGTTGTTTCTCTTCCCATTACTGTAAGAGAATTTAAGTTTGAATTCTCTTCGTTAAAAAAAAATTACCAACTAAATATTCTTTATATACTAAACTTGACGCGTTTAAATCTAAGTTGTGACCATTCTGATTATAATTATTACTTTGAATAATTCATGTTGGTAAAACACAAGCTAAGTAAGATTAAATTATTATTTTGAGATATTATTTGGATGAAGACACCTCCAATATTAAATGATGACTCATTCAAGGTCAAGTCCATCACACACGTAAAAGAAGATGAATGAGTTTCACATCATCAACTTTAGAGGGATTTGGAAGCATCTTCTACTTCTCCCCTATTTAGGTGTCTTCTAGTAGTCATCACCTATAATTATCTAGAAGATATCAACCTAATTAATATTTAACCATAAATCTAGTATGGTCTTAGTCTTATGAAAGGACAAATAATTGCGATGCAAATTCACATGTTGCGTCTTTTATGGTCAAGATGATATAACATTTAAATCATTGAGCAAACAACCCATACAATGCATATATGTCCCTAGTCAAATTTGATTGAATGACCTCATAAACCTTAACTTGGATGCTTTTGGTTATAGTCATATTTTACTCTATGAGATTCCCATTTCATTGTACGAAAAAGATTTGTTGCTTTATGTATCCTCATGAATAAGTAGAAATGCCTTCTTACAAATTCACAATGTGGCCAATACCCTAACACATATTCAGGTAAAAGAAAAAGTGTTCACTTAAATTTTTTTTTTATCTTTATGTAAGAAGAGATGCGAGTTCCCGATACACATAAAAAGTTTCTATCAAAAGAGATAAATGGTGTATACAAGTTTTGGGTTTTTATACAAACAAGTTGACATCGAACTCCCCATTAAAGAAAGAAAGAAATAAAAACGTTGACACCAAGTGAAGAAATTACATTAGTTTATGGAACTTCGTCTCGTGCATGGAGTTTGACATAGAATTTGTTTAAACTTTGCTCAAGCAGAAGATACATGTACGTCAAAAAGAAGCATTATCCGAAATAATTAATTAGCTAGTGTGCCAATTTGTGTGCACCTATTAGTTGTGACTTCTTTTGAGTATCAAGGTGTAGAAGTATAACAAATATTGCATGGTTGACTTAATTCATGCGTACTTCTTTTTTTTAATGTTGAAAAATGTTTCAAAGTGCAAATCCTCACACTTCCTATATATTGATTAAAAGTAACAATTTAAGACGCTATGTTATCTGATCGTGACTCGAGATTATTGATATGAGAGGATTTGTTTGAATATACAATTCAAATAAACAAGACACATAAATGCCAAAATATCACACAAGAGAACATTATATAAATGAACAAAATGAAAAATGTTTATCTGACCAAATAATTTAATATGTTAAATTGTGAAATTGTCAATTTACACAATATAACAATATATGTTATATCATGTTCCTTGAATATATGATCCAGATTGAACGTGAAGATTGTCATATACCATGTTGTAAGATAAGAGATCATTTTCCTCAAAAAGAAAAAAAAGAAAAAGATAAGAGGGCTAATGCGCAAACTAGCAAAGGACAAGACTCAAAAAGTTTGAGTTAATACCTGTCGAGTATTTCCAAACTCAGCAATGCCTCACAAGGACCCTCCTCTGACTTTGTCCTCTCCACCCCACCAAAAAATGGCGCCAGCAGCACATACCCCCGTACCCTAACTGGAGCCGCCTTGACGGACCCCATCGCGAGCCGAACCGCCATGTGGTGGGCCATATTCCCACCCGAAGAGTCACCCAATACAAAAACCCGACTGAAGTCAGCCGTACCACCAATCCATGCATCACAATTATTCGTGCTCTCACCCAATGCCTCCCTTTGCAGCCACTCCACTGCACTCACTGCATCATCAATCGCAGCCGGAAGCTTATGCTCGGGAGCAAGCCTGTAGTCGGGGGCCACGACAAGTGCCTGAAGCCCCGAAGACAGGCGGATGCAGCAGTTGTGGCAATTTGGCCACACGTGCGAGCCAACGCAGAAGCCACCACCGTGGAAGTAGAAGACCACGGGGAGCTTGGAATCGAGGTTTGTCGATTTGGGTTTGTATAAACGGAGGGAAAGTTTGTGTTTTTTGTCGAAAGTGATGTCTCTGAAGGCCACGGAGCTGTCGTCAATGACAGGAATGTTGAAGTTTATGTCCGTTAAGGAGCAACGATTGATCGAACCGTCGCTAAAGACTTGGAGGACTCCCATGCAATCTTCTACTATGTGAGGGAGGGAACCCATTTTTTTTTTTTCTTTTGGGGTTTGGTTAATTGGGAATGGAGGGTGTGAAGAAGGATGGTTCATGGTTGGGGGGGGTATATATAGAGAGAGGGCAAAGAGGGAGGGTGGGTGGTGGTGGGGATAGTGTGAAATTTGAGGGTTATTTGGTAAGTTAATTAATGGGGACATTATTGAAGGTGGTCGCATATGCATGCATGGCCATTGGTTTATCTTATTGTTTTGAATATGGACCATATATAGATGAGCTTGGGTAGCTGTAGAAAAGTTGGCTTGGATGGTTGAAAATAACCAGTTGCCTGAATAACTTGTCAAATTACGAACCAAATTAAAGAAGATGAAAAACTTGTCCATTCAAAATCGGCTACCTAGTTTTACTTTTCAACAATATTAGACTTACCACTCATCAAATCTGTTTGCCAAACGACCAACTAGGAAATACCTTTACTACAATTCACCATATCTTGGTGATTTTCTTTTAGTACAATCCCCATGTTTGCAAAATGATGGAAAATGGTCACTAGGAAATACCTTTTTACTACAATTTCCACGTTTTTTTTCTACAATTTCCATTTTTTTTAGTAGTTTAGAAATTAAAATTTGTTCAATATTCAATAATATTCATGTTAAAAAATGGAATATCTAGAAAAATATAAAACAAAAGTTGTACTTTTTAGGAATGTAATCAATTGAGATTTTGAAGAATTTTAAAAGAGTTTAAAAATATTGAAGTATTTATGAGGATTTAAATGTATCTTAAAAGGCAAGAGATATACAATTCGAATTTTTAAGGAGCTCATAAAAGTTCATAAAATTTGATTTTATTCAATTATGATTTTAAAGGAGCCTATAAAAGTGTATTAAATAAGGATTGAATTTTAATTTTAAAACAAATGTTGTATTTTTTAGGAATGAATTTAATTGAAATTTTGAAGAATTTTAAAAAAGTTTTAAAATCTAGGAGTATTTATGAGGATTTAAATGTATCTTAAAAGGTAAGAGGTGTTCAATTAGAATTTCAAAGGAGCTCATAAAATTTCATAAAATCTGGCTGTATTCAATCAAGATTTTAAAGGTTCGACAAAAAAAAAAAGTTGAGATTTTGAAAGAAGCCTATAAAATTTTAAATGTATTAATTAAGTCAAGTTTATATAGTGGTGATTCTATAGTTTGGTTTGAGGAACCCCCGGATGTTATAACGGATGTACTCTATCAAGATTTGTATTCTAGTTGAATTTTCTTCATCCATAAAGCTATCGTTTATCTTAAAAAAAAAATTGATGATTTTTTTTAGCAGAACGCTAGCGTTAATGGGCTAAATAGTTAGTTGTTAGGGGAGAGGAATTAGTGGGGATGGAACCCACACCAAGGTGCATAGGCATGATTGCTTTTCACCACTGTGATTAAGTTCCATCTGCTAAATAAGAATTTGATTTTATAGGATTTTGATGATTTGGAGGAATTTCATAATTCATTCTCTCCCCTTGAAATTTTGAGGAAATTTGTCAAGTTCTCATGGAGTCTATAAAAGTCCATTAAATGTGGTGTATTCACTTTGGAGTTTAAGGGATTTTAAAAGAGTTTTGCAAATTCAAAGGTATTTAATAGAGATTTTAAATGAATCCATGAAAGTCTATGGGTATTCAATCAAGATTCTAAACAAGTTTATAAAACTCCAGAGAAATCTAAGTGTATTCAATTAGGACTCTAAAGAACTACCACGGGGTGGCCTAGTGGTTGGGGCAAATTCTAGGCCCGTATTTCACATGGCTCGTCCTAAGTTCGATTCCTAGCGTTGATGAATCACACGATGGTGGCCAAGGAGAGGATGAAATGCCTCTGTGAGTCTTTCCAGTCCCTGAAAGGGTGGACTGGCGTGACTTGACCATGAGCTGGTCCCCTTTTTAAAAAAAAAAAAATTAAGATTTTAAAGTAGTCCATAAAACTCCATGTGTATTCAATCAGGATTTGATTTTAAAGTATTTTAAAAGTTAAGGAGTTTGATGGATTTGGAGGGATTTTAGAGTGTTTTAGTCTTTAGGAAATCAAGCCAAACAACATCAAACTTCATGGATTTACACAATGATATATTTACATTGCTTGGATTTATAACTGTATTAAAATCTCAATTTAATACACATGGCTTAATTTGATGTGTGGGTAATCTAGTCCTACTATCATGGGGGTGTATTGTATATGGAGTTTGATCGTCTTTGCTTGACTCTGAAGTTCAGGTGTATTCAATGAAGACTTTTAAGGAGTCAATAAAAGTCGCCTTGTATTTTTTTTTTCCAAATAAAAGTCACCTTGTATTGAATAAAAACTTTTATGATTTTTAAAAGTCTATGAAAATCTTGTGGTATTCAATTATGACTTTTTGGGAGTCAACAAAAATCAAGGTATATTCAAAATTCAAAATTTCATTGATTTTAAACAATTTTAAAAAAATCAAGGATTTTGATGGACTTGAGTGCTTTTATAGTAAGTTTTTTGTCATATCAAATCCAACCTCTCCCCTTTTTTGATGGATTTCATTTTTTTCACTTTTGATAATAGGGAGCTTTAATGAAAATTTCTTAAGATTAAAAAAAAATTACTCAAAAACACTTAATGGAAATTTATTAATAATAAGGGCCAAAAAAACAAGAGGCGGTGGCATTTTTGTAAATAAGTTGAAGTTTAGTGGCAGTATCATAAATAAGTTGAAGTTCAAAAAAAAAGAGGCAGTGACATTTTCGTAAATAAGTTGAACTTTGGTGGCGCCGACTATTTATACACAGGTCAAGGTTTAGGATGATCTGTGTATAAATAGTTGAACTAATTCTGTATAAATAGTCGGTGCCACCAAAGTTCAACTTATTTACAAAAATATTAATGCCTTTTTTTTTTGTTTTTTTGTTGTCCTTATTATTAATAAAAGTTCATTAAGTGTTTTTGGTTAAAAAATTTTGTGAAGCCCTTTTAATTAGTTTTCTCTTGATTATACTCCAACAATCCAACCACTATAATGCAATGACTATCCTTTCAGCACCATGTCACCACCACCACCTTACCATGACCATCTCCTCCACCCCCACCGCCACCGCCATCATTGTCGCCATCGCCGTCACCACCGTCATTGTCATGAGCATCCACGTGACACTTCCACCACCTCATATGACCACTTTGTCATGGTCATAATCACCATTTCAAATAATGAAATTTTTTGCATGTGGTCCAATATCCTAGCTAGTGGAGGGTGTTGGGTTTCTACCCATGCATACTAGGTTTGAAACCCTCCCCCTTCCCCTTAGTAATAATAAAAAAAAAATTAAATAATGAAAATTTTAAAACTAGCAATGTTTATTGATAAATTAGTCATTAAAAAGTCCATGGCAATCCACATAATTCTATTTAAATCCATGATAAAGTCTCACAAACTTCATTAAAATCCATGTAGATAGAATTCAATCAAAATCCACATGGATTATATGGAAGTCAAGCAAATTCCCTCAAAATTCATGTATTCATAACTCTATGAAAATCCATAAAACTCTATACAATATACCCCCTAAATATTTTTTAGAGTGATAGGGATTTTATATCAATTACTAGGATTTGCATTCACAGGATTGTGCTTGCCTCTAATCCGTGAACCAAACGGGTTGAAAGTTATAGAGCAATTAGTGCTTGTTGGAGTGGAATGGAATGGGAGTGGAAACTGGATAGGGGCAATCAAAGTGAGGAATTAAATTGAATGGTTTAGTGGTAACTGTAGAATTCATCTTTCTTTGTATGTGGAAAGGTCTCAAGTTGGATTCTCATCAATATTGACGAGTTTGATACCTAATTCTGACTCACCTATTGTGTGTGCCAATCCCCTCTCCCCCCAATATCGTTGTATCACCAAAAGAAAATTGAAGTCAAGTTTGGAATCAAACTTACGGTATGGTTTGGTTTGGGTATAGGGTTTAGGTTCAATATCCTGGAGTCTAGGATTCGCGTTCTAGCGTCAAGTCTCAAAGCCCTAGTCTCGCATCTCTGGTGCCTAAATTTGGAGTTTAAAATCCTTCAGCTAAATTGAATAGTAAGAATGGAATGAGACGTTGTGCGTAACTTGGAGGTGACACTTTCAAACTAAATACAGTACTATGTGAACCAAATAATGGAATGCTTGTTCCTTTCCATTGTTGATTAAAATAAATGAAGGCGGTAATATTCGAACTCAAAACCTCATACGCAAATGTGAATATTTTTAAACAAATCTTTTACGCCTCATAATAGTATAAATTAACCCAAACAAGATAACATTTTCAAATTCAAATCACTCCTAATCAAAATATGATAACTCGCACTAACAATTATATATAATATAAATCTATTACTCCAGTCAGTGTAAGATTGGGTGAGATTTCACCCTATCAGAAGAAAACAGGTAGTCTTCTGTCTTGATTCATATAGATAGCAATAGTTTATAAAGAATCCAAATTAACCAAAAAAATGAGGGGACCCTGAGCTTAACTTTAAGTTAATTTAAGCCACATTTAAAATTGCAAATCACTATATTTTCCTACAGCCCACGTGAAATAATGTTTCCCTCAACAAGTAAAAAAATTACCCATCACTTTGGCCGCAAGCCATGCAAAGCAAGTTGCTAAACAATTGAGGTTAAAACTTAAATCTTTCTTCTTTGACTGGACTGTTTGTGATTGCAAAAGTAACAGATAAGAAAATGGAAAACTGGGAATTATTGCATGCATGATGCTTGATGGTGGCGGCTTTGATATATAGTTGTTGTATCTTCATCGTGCATGATATATATGCTGGTGATGGTGGTAGCCACGGTTTAGTCGGAATCAGGATGAAAGTGGTAGCCACGGCTGTGATATATCTTCATCATGCATTCACACTTGACCCAAGATAAATAACACCCATACTATCACTAGCTATCACTATAACTATCACAATCGAGTTCAGAATTTTCTTCTTATTATATTGTATTGTGTTTTATGTGTGAGAATATTGAGTGTTATTTCACATCGAAAAATTATGGTATTTTATATGTGCTTATAAGAAGTTGAGTTATTATAGTTAAATTGGTTTTATAATGGAACTTCAACTTCCTTCGTGATGGTCAAAATTACGTCAATTCTAACTTCTAATTAATTATCTTTTTGGCATAAAAACACTTTTATCTAATCAGAAATGTATTTGACAATGTTTGACAAAAAAATTAAACCTAATACTACTTCTCAAATATAAAAACATTGTTTTAGAGCTTTTTAGAAAACCACCTACCTAGTGGCGGAACCAAGATGACGAATTAAGCTGCCTGAAAACTTGGGCCAATCGAGCTAGAGCCATCCATCGTTATTCCGCCTCTACATCTAAGTGCTTTTTCAGGATTAGAAAGTAATTTTCACACACCATTTTTGTCCACACACCACTTTTGTTCTTGATTTTTCTTTAAATTTATTCAATTCAAATGTCGGAGAAAAAATAAAATAAAATGAGTCCATGTAGAGAAAAAGGGTACGTGCGGAAATCAGTAACACTCTCTATGTAGAGAAACTATTGTACATGGTACAGTATTGGAATACAGCTCGTGATATAACAAATCCCAAATCCACTCATACACATGAATTTGTAAGTAATACTATAACCATAAAACATAACCTCTTCGTTCATCCGTATTATACCATGGTTACAACTTATAATCCAAAAGCCAGTGCTGAGTGCCTTGCACATTCCCTAGTTGGTTGAAGCTGTCGTGATGGTGAAAGTAGCAAGGTCGCCATTGTTCAAATCTAAGCTCCGTACCCCAATTTGCAGGAGCAATCCTGCATTTTGTTGTGTGCTTTATGTATTGTGTCTATCACAATACTTATTGCCTAAATTATAGGTCGGCCACATTTTTTATCACGTGCGTATGGTTTACGCATGATCCGTATTGACAGTGTATCGATAACATATCTTCACCTTATTGATAATATATAAATATTGTATAGTCGATATACTATCATTATATTGTCAATATGTTGTTGTCGATACACTGTCAATATGCACAACCCGGGTGCTAAGGAGAAAATTCCTCCAGCTTGTTTGGCTTGGAAAACTACAGATGGACCACATTTCAACATAAGCCATGATTCAAACAGAAAATGAAAGGACAGAATGATGTTATACAAGAGAGGGATAAAATGTATGGTTTAGGAGTTAGTAATTGCCTATTCCTTGTTGGGTAGTCTAAAAATTGAGAATCCTTAAATATAAGGGTTCATTTGTTGTTTAGAATTTGATTGGACTGAATAACTAATTAGATTCATTGCATGTTAAAGGAAGAAAGAAAAAATTTATCCAACGTAGAGGTATAAGATGGACTACTCATTAAAGAAACTCATCTCTTCCAATCCTTTCAATTGGTAGAATTAAAACGAATAAGTTTCTTTCATGTCTGTAAATGGTGGATTAGCTTAATTTATAGGGTCTTCTTCTTCAACTCATTGTATCACTATCACATGTTCAAATCTTTCTCCACTCCTTAATGTAGTTTATAACCAATCCAATCCATAAACAGCAAACGAAGTTTTATGAGTTGGTACTTGCCTATTCTGGTTAGGAAATTGCCTATTTTTGTTGGGTAATTGCCTATTTCTTGTTATCAAAAAGCAAAAGCTCGTGCTTGTCAAGTGGTGTACCTTTCTTTGGAAGAGGTCCAATGTCCGAACTTCCTTTCCCCAATTGATTAAAAAGTATTCAATTAAAAGAGACACAACTATATGATAATGTGCTACAACTATTCAAAGCTTTTTTTTTATTCCCTACTAACCAAATTACGTGTAGATTTATGCGAAGCCTAATTGGTTAAAGTAAAGTAAGATACTCTCTTTACACTCAAGTTTAAATTTGTTAACATGCTGTTTTGATTAGATGACAGTATCGCTCGAATAAAGCAAGTTTTAGGTACAACATAATGAGATGGTACAATCGTTGTACCTACGGCCTAACTCCTCTAGGTGCTAGATTCTCCAAATTAAGGTTCAAATGGCCTTATCAGATATAATCATGAGGATCATAAACTTTTTAAAGAAAAAAACAAAACACTTTATTCAAATCCATGCGAATCTTGTCAGTGTTCTATTTTGTCCCATTCTTGTTTTGGCAGTTTCAAATTTCTTAATTGACTTCCTCCATCCAAGTCTCCCGGCAAATGCGTTGAGCCATTAGAAATTTACAGCCAAACCCTAATGTCTAATTGTCTATCCCATAAAAGCCTCCAGCCATGAGACGTCTACTCCATTGGCCAAGAGCCAATTGGCCTTTTTTTTTCACTAAATTTATAATTAACAAGTCTTAAGTTCGATTCTTTAAACAAAGATACTTGTAGCTGAAGTAGTTAAGAGTGTTTGTCTTTGCACCCGAGGTTCTGTGTTCAAATTCCCCTCGCCCAATAACGCTTACGTAAGAAAAACAAAAGTTCAATATGGGATAAGTAATATAATGGAGAGACATTGGGAAAGGAAGAAATGGAAACAAAGAATAGTAGTTGGAAAGCTCTTGAAATGCTTACGAATATAGAAGAATGAAATTTAAGGAAACAAGAAGCAAAAACAGAAAAACTTCACAAAAATGTAATCACATCCCATTTAAATTTTAGGGTTTGTTTGCATTCGACTCAAACAAATACAATTTACATTTCTCTTCGAACTAGATACCAGTTACCAGAGGTTTTCGCACTCTAACCCACGGTAATGCTTCCACGGGAAAGAAGCAAAACTAAGATTATAGCTAGCAGACAGGTTTTCACCTCAATCCTTTTATGCATTCCCTCTTATAAAAGATAAGGGGGAGCATAGGGGAGGGACCATTTAAGATTACAAGTACGTCAGAGAATTATACGAAACAATTTCGGCTTCAATTTCTCAATTCCGACAGCGCCTGGAAGCGTAAGGGTAGGCATGGGGGTGCAGACGTGCATGTGCGTGCGTAAAGAGAGTAAAGCTCTTAAAAACAAACATGAGCAGGAATTAGCTTCCCTGGATTCATAGTGTTGTTGGGATCTAATGCTGCTTTTATTCTTTTCATCGTCTTCAAAGCCTCCATTCCCAATTCTTGCTCGAGATACTGGATGCAAAAACGAAAATCCATTTAGAATAAAGAATACTCAGTCTTCAAGATATATTTAATGATATAATTAATGATATACCAAGTCTGTTACTCTTAACGTCCAAAGTCCATCTAGTTTGTTTATAATTTTCACTATATAGTTTATACCCTTCTGAATTAACTACCCCTTTCGACATATGCCTCCCACGACATTGGCCAGAAACGGCAGTTCCCAAGCATAGTATTCATTTGGGTAATATACTTATGTATAGGTTCCGGATTCCAAAGCATATAGGCATGCCTATTTTACATTAAACGGCTAGCAAATCAACAGAAAACTAAGTACCTTCATTTTTCCTGTACCAACGCCATGTTCACCCGTACATGTTCCTGCTCAGTTGTCAAATACTAACTTTTAGCACCCTAACTTGTCAACCATTGTGTTATAATAATATTTGGCTAGCTAAATATAAAAAGAATTAACTAACTTGAGATCAGATCAACTGTCGGTTATTACATGTAAAGATACTAGATTAACAAACTTAATGGAATTAATAAACCACAATGGAGAACAGCCACGTTGCATATCACTTCAATAATTCATTGACTTGGAGAGTAGAGAAATTCTAAAGAATTCCAGAATAGTCCATACCTTCCATTGACAAGGCAGTATGGACCATAAAATGGTTCAGTCTCTCTGCTTCTCGTCGATGTTCTTCATTGTTAGGGTCAAAGAGAATCACTGTATGGAAGTTCCCATCACCAGCATGAGCAATAACTGTGCTGTTGTTAGGAAAAATGATAAAAGGCACAACGATAGTCAGCCCATTTAATCTTCCATGCTATTTGTGAACCACAGTATATTTCATCATCGCCTCTCTACTGAATAATAGGGGGATATAGTCATTTGATCAGACATTACCAAACCAGTTCTGATGCATCCAGCTCTTGTTTGGACCTTGATATCAATTCTGCAAGACATGATAGAGGAACACATACATCCTGCATATAGGAAAAGTAAAAAGAGCACCCTTTAGAACTTAAGGAAACAGCCAGAAAAATGTAATCTAATAACCTGCTAACTAATTCTTTGGATCTATAATACTTCCATTCTTACAACAGAAGAGAATTAGTAAGTAAGACAATGGTTCAAACTTTTAGGAACTCAAATGAAAAACTTGAGTTAATTTTTTAAAATGTAGGATTCCTAAAAGTGATTGTTGTCAGAGCAACTAAGCATGTTCAACAAATGTTTAACTATTAAAAAAATGTTTTGCAACTATGTGTGCAGATAAACAAATGCACAAGTCTAGAATTTTTTTCAGTATATATTAACTTACCGAAATCATTGCCTCAAAATTAGGCTCCATTGCAAAGCATGCCCAGAGTGCCTCCTTCCTTATCTACACGTAAAAGAGATATTTAAATAGAGAAAATGACAACATGGATGAGTTGGATCAAGCCTCTGGCTTGAATCTACCAAAGAACTCAACCATATATGTCGGAAGTATAGTATTAAAACAATTTGAAATTGAGTTGCAATTGAACCTGTAAGATTGGACAATGAGTGCAGCTAGGAACAGAGTTCCATTAATGGAAGTGAACAAGCAGCCACATATTTTATGATGCAAAACTAAAATAGCAAGGAGGACAAGAATCTACAAGCCAAAAAGGCACAGCTATACGACAAGTTACTTCTTGTTTTTCTTTGCAATTTACCTAATTTTGATGCCAATAAAGTGATAGAAGTACTAATTGCAAAAGGTGCGGCTTTG
Source organism: Gillenia trifoliata (assembly GCA_018257905.1). Taxonomy (NCBI): domain Eukaryota; kingdom Viridiplantae; phylum Streptophyta; class Magnoliopsida; order Rosales; family Rosaceae; genus Gillenia; species Gillenia trifoliata. Next base: position 24,897,558 of record CM031084.1, on the reverse strand, counting down.
TAGTTTGTATCAAGTAAAATTGAAACAAAAGAAAATTGTAAGTGCCTATAAAGGATACCAGGAGATAATTTACCAACCACAAAGCCACAACTAATTCAACAGAAGACTTCCATTTATTTATCATACACCAATTAAGTATTCACTACCTTCCAGAGTTCCTTTTTAGCTTCAGGGTCTTCCGCATAAACAAAGTCTGAGCCATTGTGTTCAGAAACAATCTGTTGAACTATATGGGTTTGCTCACGGGAATATGCCTCTAAAAACAGAAAGAAAATAAATCCCAAATTACAACAGGTAGAAAGAAGGCAGGGGGCACTAAATGGCAGGGAGTCAACAAAATACAGCCTTTTGTCCCATGGAAAATAATATTTTTTTGCATAGAAAACTAATTATTCCCTGCTCAGCATATTCAACTAGAACTGATAAGAAAAATCCATTTGAGAAAATTACCATAAATAATCTCTCTTTCACAAGGCTTGGAAAATCTAAGGAGCATATGAATTTAGAAAAAAGCATTCTACTCAACGGTATATGACATATCTAGCCCATTTTTAACTTTTTACATGTGGAAGAAGGGACTACAAAATTCTTCAAGAAAGTCATCAATCACAGCAATTTGGTATCCACTTTGGACATATTCTCTTGTTTCCCTCTTTTTGCTTTTCTTCTTTACCCCCATTTATCTCAGCAAATAATGATGACTAGATGCTGGTACAGCCTGGTCCAATCAATAAACCCGCAGTTGCCAAAAGATGAGGCAAACACAGACCTTTAGACTCATTAGAAGACAAACCAGTAAAACCACCATTATGTACTTATCATAAATAAGCTGTGATCCTACACCTATGTAGTTTAATTACTTCAGTCAGAAACAAGCATGAACTGCCAGATTTCTCCTGATTTTTCCAGTTGTGTCAAACCATCAATAGATATGATTTAAAATAAGATATGTTTTTTTTATATGCAGTGCAGTTATCTCAATAATCGAGATGTTCTCCTTTCTGGAAATGTATTTAGCCAAAAAAAATATATAAAATAAATGACAGTCAATGTAAAAAAGAAGAGACCTAATTTTACCTGTGCCTATAAATTCGAACATCAAAGTTGGAGTTTCAGGCAAATTCTTCCCATTCGCAATGTTGATAGCCCTCATTTGAACCTCATCCAGTAGTTCAACCCTTGAAACCTAATGATTAGGAAGAAGAAATCTGTGAAGAAAATGAAAATGTGAATTTAGGTATGTAATAAGTGGCTAAAGCTCTACCTGAATTCCCGACAGCATAGTAGCAATAGCAACATCTGCTGCATCCTTAATTGAAGGGAAATTGCACATAGCAACCTACAATTTAAATTTTGATTAATAACATAATGAAATCACAAAAGTATACCCTGTAAACATAACTGTAATTCATGATAATAAACGGCTAGAATTAATCAACTAAGACAAAAATCATACAAGAGTCCAAAGAGGTTACAACGTTCAAATAAATGAAGCTTACGAGTTAATAGACGTATCAACTTACCACTGAGTATTGCGGAATTTTCTGAAGGCGCAGAGTGACTTCCGTTATTACACCAAGCGTTCCTTCACTTCCAATCACCAGGCGGGTTAAATCATACCTATCACGTGCAAAGTTTTTAACGTTCACAACATGCCTGAGTTGGGAAGAACTACCTAGAAGATCAACCACATAGTTATAAAATAAAATAAAATAGAATAGAAAACAAACCCTGCAGCACTCTTTCTAGCACGAGATGCAGTCTTAACAACATCTCCATTTGCAAGAACTACCTGGAAGATAAAAAAACATTACAAATACAACATTACAAATTTGAGTCAAGCATCAGTAAAGATAATTGACAAACCTTGAGACTGATGACATTATCACGCATGGTTCCATACCTACATGCTAAAAACAAAATCATTAAAATCAATATTAAATTAGACCAATGAAACTAAAGTTTGCATGGATATCGTTGATTGAATAAAAACACAAAAGTGCAAAAAGATAATCAAACTATTAATTGTATATAAATCTTAAATCGAAGGGATATAGCATACTACTATTTGGTGACAAACACTAAAACAAGTAAAACAGAATGGTTTGGTTGGCTGGTCATGATTCCATTGAGCAAGGAGAAACAGACATGCAAGTTATCGTCTTGAAGAGGAGACCTCAAACATTAAGAGAGAGAGAGAGAGAGAGAGAAATTGGAAGACATGTGAAAGAATCTTTCATTCATCTTCACAACTTTCCAGGTCTCATTGATATTATTCTGAGATTTCTTACATATTGCGTATCTATACCAAACTAATGATAAACGTTAAATATCTTTTTGTTTATTTTGGACATCCCAAGATTCATGATATCATACGACCATATTAACAAATGGGTAGAACTAGGGTGACACCATCATATGTGCTTAAACCAATGACTTTAACAAGACACACTTGTGTAGGTGATAAGTTAAAGATTTCTTTATTTAAAAGTTTAGAGCCTAGTAAACAAGGTTAATTAGCACTACTGAGGAAACCCAAACGCCTTTATTCAGTTAAATTTGCAGTTATACCAGTAGGTAATCAAATGTAATGTGTATAACGTCATTATATCTATAAAAAACTTAAAAGCAAAAAGAGTAGAACAACTACCTAACAGCTAAGGAACCGGAGCAACGTGTAGCGCACATTCCTCCAATTGTTGCACCAGGCCCTGCTTGTCAACAAATATGAAATACATGAAAATCTAAATTGAAAATTTGACTTAAGAGAAAGAACGAGGACAATCTATAGAGGAAAGAAAGACATCAAAACAAGTACTTTGTTACTCTTGCTGTATCAAGTAAAAATAATATATGACAAAAGACAAAAGAGGTGAATTACATTAACTTACGGCGTATGCCTTCAATTATTATGCATATAACTCAAGGCTATATGGCAACAGCAAAAGACAGCAGTTATAAACAAAAGCTTTCAGAGGTCATGGCAAAGGCACATTACAGGAAACTGATGATAAATACTTGAGAATTGAAATAAAACAATAGTATCCAGGTAAGGTTTTTGGTTAGCAATAATATATCTAGTAAACAGAACTGTATTGTAAATTATCCATCCTTGAGGTTTGTTTCCAGCCCGGCCGTAGAAAGATAAGGTACTGGGGTCAAATTAACTTTTAAGCAGTTAAGCAAATTTAAAGTTTTAAACTGTGTTTCTAATTCCTACATTTAACAGCTACCAAAAATCCTTAACTTCACCAAGAAAACACAAACCTATAATCTTCTTTGGGAATCTGAGGGTTAGAAGAAGAGGAGAGGTCTCTTCCATAAGAACATTGTATGTAAAGAAAGTCTTTATAAATGTATTTGATACACCAAGGACCTATGTATTGAACTGATCTACAATTCCATACCAGCATCTAATTAGACAAGATTTTCACAAATGCACAACTCCAACTTGACAATGTATCAAGTATCACTTCTAACAGAAATAAGAGGTAGGGAGATTAAGGCACATAAAGATTCAATTCTCCTATTCAAAAATCTTGAATATTTAAGATGAAGCTTCTCCATGTCAAACTGATCTTGAAATTGTCCGATACAAACCACAATACTAAAAGTAACAAATTTATCCTAAAGGTTTGTGAAGCAAGAGAGCACCAAATTCACATATGCACTAAGACAACCAAAGTAGTATTATCAGAGAATGCTTTAACACATGCATTGCCTTCATACAGCTTCAGATACAGTATTTCATTCACAATGCACCACTGCTACGAATGTATTTGAAAAATTCTTCAAACAGTGTAGCGAATAAAATTGATAAACAACTTATACATCCAGGGACATATTACATTGTCAGATAGCCTATGCTCAAAAAGAAAACACAACAGAAATTTACCTGGATCCAGGGGAAAAAATAGACCATAAGGAGCCAGGTATTCATTAAGCTCCATCCATCCAATCCCAGGCTCAACAACAACATCCATGTCCTCAACATGTAATGCTTTGACATGCTAAAATTTGAAACAAAGAGAAAGGGGGAATATCAGGATGACAGTAGAAAAAGGAAATGTACACAGAAGGATATGAATTAGACACATTCATAGTATAACCTAGCCTAGAAACTTTACTGTTCCGTTGTGAATTTGTGTGAGGGAATAGGTGATGTAGGTTAAGCAGACAGTATCTGCTCCAGGTATATGTTCACAGCAGAAGACAATTTGAAACTTTACTAAGAAAACACATTGGAGCAACAAATAACCAAATTTACAAGTTAATCGTTCTACAACCTTTATTAGTCGCATAAACGTGATTAAGGTTTACTTATTACAAAAAAATAAGTACTGACACTGGACGAATTGGCAGATGAAGAAAGTAATATCTCGAAACGGAAAAATAAAGTTGAATAATATTTTGATACTAAACAGCACTCAGTGCATATACATACATTCATTAATGACATGTCAATGCAAACACCTCCATTGGGAGACAAGGTATGACCCTCAATTGATGTAGCTCCACCATAAGGTACAATTGGAACCTGTTTTACAAACAAAGGAAACCAGTTCATTACTTCTAAAGGTGAATTTAATTATCCCAAACCTGTGAATCTAAGAAATCAAAATACACGAGATCATATGTGAGCTTCTTCATATGCTGTTCTCAATCTCAAAGTTCACATGAGAAATATTCACTGCCTTATTGGGTTCACAATCCAAAATTATAAACTATAAATAAAGAACAATCCAATGGAAAAATGAAGTTTTAAACATTGAAAGCATAAGTAGTAGGCTGTAGCACAGATTTGCAGAAAGGGTAGAGAATCATTAACCCTTTGTAGAAGGGAAGAGAAATTCAGACCTTATGTTTGTCACATGACTTGACTATCTTCGAAACTTGCTCTTCAGAACTGAAAATTATAAATCAGAACACATTATGTGGAAGAAACTGGAATTAAGCATATAATATTACTTGGATGACATATTTTCCTACGAAAACTATCATCACATGTTGAAAAGTTTTCAATCTAAAGTTGGCATTCGCGACGCCACCAAGGGAAGATAAAAGAAGCATACGCAGCTGGCATTGAAGCACAGGTGAAGCATGATCCTCACCTTGGGAACACAACGACGTCAGGAATATTAACCGCTTTGTGAAAGCTGTTCTGCGGTTTTCCATGGTTATACCTCTCCTCATAATCCATTGTCATGTTATCCTATACAACCAAATACCACTATCAATTTATCATTACTAACATAAACCCAATTGAAAAATTAACAATAATTTTCAAATTAAAGAAAGAGAACAATGAATTGAACAGATTGCCAAATTGGGTAAATGCATTACTTGACAAACATCCTTCAATTCATCAATAAGCTCTTGTGGGACTTCCTTCCGCAACCCTTTAACCACAAACTCGTTGCTGTGTGCGATCAGAGAGAGAGAGAGAGAGTCTGTAACAATCAATACCAACAATAACAAAGAAAAAGCTTTCAAATTTGATTGAAACGAATGAAATTTACCGAGAATTTGCGTTGGGGGCTTCACAGAGTGATGGGTCCGATTGGGGGCGGAGGGCAAGTGATCCGGCTGAGACGGCGAGTGCGACCGGAAGCAGAGAGCTCGACCAGAAGAGAAATGGGGATTTTGGGCAATCGGAGTTCGTTGTGGTTTGGGTTCTCGCCAGCTTGGTGGACGTTGAGGTTCGGAGGGCGGAGGAGGTGAAGAAGAAGCGCTGTGAGGAACGGCGGAGGCGAGAGAACCACGACGCCATGGCGAAGGCGGTCTAGGAGGTACAGAGTTTTTGTTGATGAAATGCAGGAATGGACGTAATTTGAGTGTTTGATTTGAATCATTTGATCATATGCTTGGTGATTATGATTTTATCCGACCACTGAGCTCATTGCAAAATGTCAAATTTTTATTTCAATTTCCATGGTCTAAAAATTGTACTTTTTAACTTTTCGAGTATTTCTTGCATACCCAAGGTACGGGTACTCTAAGTTTTTTAATTGTTGAATTTTTGTTTTAAAATATAAAAATTAAAATTCAACGGTTAAAAAATCCGGACTACCCCGTACTCCGGAGCACTCAAGAATTTTTGTAACTTTTCACAGGCCTCTGTTATGTTCTGTTGTTGTTTATGTTTTAACTATCTAATCCGATTGTCAGAAATTAAAAAGAGCGTGTGGGAAGCTAAAAAAAAAAAAGTGTAAAAATCTGCTCTTATTTTTTATTTTACAAACCATACTTTTTTTAAAGCTAATTTAAATTAGTGAAAGAAAATCAAACTTGATTTCACACGAGCACATTCATTCTAACAAATGTAGTTACGAGGCTCTCATCAATTGTGTCAATTTTGTATTTTAAATAGCTTTACTTGTTAAGAAAGTATCCAAAAATAGGAATTTTTTCCTCATTAAAAAATGATTTTTGCCCATTATATAGAAGCTTCGTTCTTTTTCTTTTTTTTAATACAAGCCGTATTAGGAAAGTGTGAAATCGAACTCGAGACACGGCAACTTATCCATTCTTCATTTTAAAAAACTTTCAAAATTTATCTCATTTAGCAAGTAAAAATGAAATGCATTGGTTGTGATGAGACTTTAGAGTTATAAATTTGTAATCGATGAAAACTCGTATAATTTTTACTTAATCCATCAATTAACTTTGTCAAATTCAATTCGAGACATGGGAATTTATGCATTCTCCATTTTAAGAAATTTTTTAAATTTATCTCATTTAAGAAGTAAAAAGTAAGATATACATTGGTTGAGATGAGATTTTAAAGTTGTAACGGACAAAAAATCGTATGATTTTACTTAACTCATGAATGAACTTTGTCAAATTCAGCTAGAGATGGAAAGAGTGCAAAATGAAGTAAAAATTTTAAAGATTGAATTAATGAAAAGCAGTTGTTCATAGAGTTGCCACTTATACAAATACATTTCTTGAGAAAGAAGAAAGTACAAGTAAAAAGAAAAACATTCAGCTAACAGACACTTTGGCATGAAAAGGTTGTACTTCATACAGATCATGTAGAAACACTGTCTTAGGAAACAAGAACTACATAGACAAAAACAGAGAGCACGTACGCGTCTACCTGCGGCATAAGAATGCTACTTACAAGTAAAGATAAATACCCGCCATTCCAGCCAAATCGTGGCAATGATCTTATACTATCCTATCAACATACCCCAACCGGCTGCCTTCACTGCTACCTTGCTACTTAGTACGGAAGATAATCATTATCCTTGGCACCCTGCAAGTAAACCAGATTAACATTATGTGCATTCAGTTCTGAATTTTCTTCAGATGAATTTTGGAATAGATTTGCATAAACCAACGAGATTAACACCACGTTTGCAAATTAAACCCATCTCATATTTTTGGTCAAATTAAACCCTCCACAGATCCAATCCAATTGAAATTTTCAGTCCTTGCTCAGGAAGGTAATCAGAACCTAATTTCTGATCACGTATCCATCCAACGGTCGTCCACACCGCCTTGTACCCGTGCTGGCTTCGGACTTGTTGAAGCCAGCCACATCGCAATGATAGGTACAAGACTAGGGTGCCCGGGCGGGGATGGTATCAATTGGTAACGCTACTTCTGCGATCTTTGGCCACCCGCTCCCAAACCCCCAGCAATACTAGCAATACCATGTATAACAAAAAGTTGTGGAATTCTAAGAATCCTAAGGGAATAAAGTCAGCCTAGCTAAGCTCATAGAGAGCAGAAATCCTAAAAAACAAATGCCCCTCGGGAGGAAAATTTGATAAGTAGAAGAACAGATGAGCGGAAATAAACAAGACGGAAGCGAATGAACAACCGGCGAGTGAAAACAATCCAATTTCAACGCCAAACAACGTTTCCTACCAAATGATGGTACTGCAACGGAAGAAAAAGTACTGCAACGTTTCCTTGAAACTTGGACTCCAAGCTTCCTCTACTAAGGAAGCTTTTAGTGAATAAATTTTGGAATATGGAGACAATAATTATATTAAGAAAAATTTAAGCAAACATTATGGGTCTGTTTGAAAGTAATTTCAAAATAATTTAAAGAGCTTTTAAAATAACTTTAAAGTGCTTTCGGATCACAAAAAGAGCTTACGAATATGCTTGGTAAAAAAAGTTAGAAGATCTTCTAGGTTAAAGAATCACCAATTGTGTTCTTTTTTTAGGATACCAACTGTTTTTCAAGAAGCACATGCATTTTTATTAAAAATTAGGGAAATGATATTTGTACCCCCTTTTCTTATCAAACTACTATTTGTACCCTCATTTAAGAATTGAATTGCATAATGAAAGGGGAGTACAAATAGTAGTAAGGGGGTACAAATATCAGCTCTCAAATTGTAATGTGCTTCTAATAGAAATGAGATATAAATGTGATTTTTACATGTCAAATTTGTATATTTCCACTGAAGATGGTCTAATGTAGATGTGCTCTACAATTGTAAATATAATGCACCTGCATTAGAGAGAGTGTGCCAAATTACACCTTGTCGACATGATGTCGGAGATGTTAATTTAATATGTATGTACTCTATTCCATTTCCTCGTCCTTTGATATCACTTGTATATAAAATGAAATTTAACCCACTGTGTCTTGCATTCAAACCTTCTCCATCCCCTTAATGTAAATTAGTGTAGAATATTTTTTATAATAAAAAAAAATTAAATGTAATAATATTGTTATTTTAATTTTAGTGGAATTTCGTTTGAGACACCAAATTGTCCCATAGATCACCAAAACTAATGTTTTTTAAGTAACATCTTAGAGAATCAAACCCTTAACATATCCTAATGCTAATTGCTAACTCATCTTAAGAGAATGTAATTAACCTTTCTTTATGCAGGCTGCATATAAAGTTTGCTTTTTACATTTACACTGTAAAATAAAATTTACCAAAAAAGAAAAGTTCTGCAGAAAACAAGACGGTAAATTTTAGTGTTTTACATTTTTCTCTTTACTTACATAATAATAATATACCCGGAGGTCTATGACCACATCTTACTTCAGTACAGGCTCACAAGCCATACAATTTTAATTTGAAAAACAAAAGTCCATGTACGGTATATAATATCTAATTGCGTAACATACTAACATGTCAATTAATGAAGTAATGAAAAATGCTGGTACACAAACACCAATACGTATAAATATACAGGCTTCAAAGAATGATCTTTCCAATGCGACAGATTTGCAGCATTAAACGCTTTATTGTCTAGATCACGGGAGATTCTTGGCTGTCCCCGGGTATATTTCATCCTCTCCCTGTATCTCTCATCATGTGATTATAGATATGGGCCCGTGCCCCCTCAATCGATCAATCAAAACACTGCGTATTTGGCTTGCATATCCCAGAACTCCTTAGTTTGCTTCACTATCTCTGCGCGTTCTGTGTTATACCTCTCTTTCCAATAGTCTTTGCACCTGGTAGGGTTTTATGAGTCAGAAAAGGGTAGCTCTTTCATCGAAAGTTAACAACTATTGAAGGTTTTCAAGTTTCTCACCTTGTTTTCAGGAGCAGATCTAGTTCCAACATGTGCACTGCTTTAGAATACACTCCAGCCTGCATTCGAGGAGGATACGAACTTAAGATCAAACGATATATGATATGAAATTTCAATCTTTTCTTTCAAATTTTAAATAAGAAGATAATGAAGTTCCTAAAACGAGAACTACAGTTGAAGAAAGATCAAACATCAAAATCAAGTGAAAGATGAGAAACCGAAGGACAGAGTTCCCTCCCAAATGCAAAGTTGGAAAATATATTTTGATAGAACTTCCAAGTTGGAAAAGATATACTACTAAGTGGAGACTACGACATCAGAGAAGAATTTTATGATCAAGATGAACGCTATTCAAGGATTAGGGCCACTAGATCTTGCCGGCATTGTGATCACATTTCTGAATATGATTCAGACTTTTTTCTCAATAGAACTTTTAAGTTGTATAGTTCAAAAAATTAACAAATAAAATGGTTCTTGGACTATAAATGATCATCACCAATTTCTTCAAAAACTAGCTACATACCTCTCTGCATATTGGGCACTTTGCATCCGGGCCTCCAGATTTAGGGCCTTGGAAGATAAACACAGAAGCAGCTGCGCAAGCACAAGACTTGCAGAACAGGTGGCCGCAGCTCAAAGCATATGGATTGAAAACAGTTTCCTGTGAGTCATCAAATACACATCAGAACAGTTATGTACAAATGCCAACGCTTTCTCTTTCAGAATGCAAGTGAAAGGACCTTACCAAGCATACAGCACAAGTCAGATCATATTCCATCTTTAAGGAGTCAGGAAGCATCAATGTCATTGTAGGTGGTGTTGCATCGAGATCACAGGAAAAGTGACCAGAAACCTCATTAAGCTCTTCACCATCCAATCCATCAAGATTCAAATAAAAAGCACCCAATTCTATAAGCCAAGGTGATTGCAAAATCTCAATATGTTCAGCCCGCATCTTGGATTTGAAAAGCTTGCCGTTTTCAGAGCTATGTATCTGTAGTATTAGATTTCAAACAAAGGAACACTATTAGATACATAACAACATCAGCCAAGTTAGCAAGGAAAAAGCAATTGACCAGTCTCGTGCATACTTTATCATATTTCTTAAGAATTTTTCTGATAGCAATTGCGTTCATCGTAACATACTCAATCAGCATCCGCCCTTTTTCTACCATGGCTTGTTGATCATTCATGAAACACTGACGGAACCGCAGTAAGTATCTCTGCGCTCCGGTAGCAACATGGAGATGGAGGAGATGTCTGACTCTCAAACTAAAGCATAGAGCTATTTCCGAAACCTCCTTCATTAACTCTGTGAAAAACGCCTGATCACACACTACAATATAGAAAATTGAGAGCAGATGAGACTACGGACTTTAGTTATAAGTAAGCAACAATACAAACACCGAGAAAAAATAACAAAAAGCTCTTACAAAATAGGCCTCAAACGTCTAACAACTGATTAAATGTCACTCTAAAAGAATCCAAACATTTGAACTTTTAAAACTTAGACGACTACCAAATGGTAATGCTCATTGTTTGCAGCTATGAGAACACTTATAAAGCATGCTACATGTTTCTTCGAAGCAAAACTATGCATGTAAACACATTCTACAGTAACATCTTAGTCATGATATGTCACTTCTTTAACGAAATTCCCAAATGTCGACATCCTTTTAAGACACAAGAAAAGTAGGAAAGCACAATTGTGGTAGCATCTCACATTCGTTAAGTAAGTTAAAAAAAAAGTCCTTTTGTTATTTGAATATACGTGCACACTCACTTCTACAAAGTAAAACTAAACCCGAAAAGGGGCTAAAACGGCATGGTTAATGCCAATGATTTCTTCAAAACCTTTGAGCAGAATGTAGCTTCCTGGACAAAAGCAATTGGGTAAATCTCAATCCTAAACCTTGCAACCTCAATGATACCAAAAATTAAAACCCATGTTTCCTAGCAGGAGTAACACATTCGAATAATTGTTTTCCTAGCAGGTCCCTTAATTATATTCCATCCTTTTTCTTATTGAAAATTTCAAACTCCCTAATCGAACCACAATGTTGGTTTTATGAGTATTACCTATTAGTTTTATTTGAGCGGTATTCTAATCTAATCTAATCTAAACCACGGAGAGAGGATTTGATTCCCATCATCAAATCGATTCGATTAAATTGTCACTAAATAATTGTTAACAAGCTTAATTCAACCAGAAACAAAAACCCAAATAAAAAAAAGGGCAAAAAATGGGAAATCAGTTCTCACAAGGACAAGATTGGCATTGGCACAACTGCTGATTTTGATTAGAAGCACCTTCTTGTCCTTCAGCAGCTGAAGATTCCTGCAATGCCTTGCAACTCTGACAAGTCTTGAGAACATTCTTCAGCCGCTTGTACTCGACATGCGAGCAATTCTCCGAGAATCGTATCTTTTCCTTGTGCAAAAACTCGGTGTAAGTCTCTCCAAATTTCATATTTCCCCCCTCGATTATTAATCCAATTCAAATCAGTCCGCCTTCTGAAACCCTAGAATTCGCGAAAAGCCGGAGGAAAATCAGAAATTGAAGGATTTGGAGTGAGATGAGAGTAAGGAGGAGGAGGAGGTGGGAGAAGGTTTTCGGAGCCGAGCTCCAAGGCTCGATTCACTTTTTCCTTCTCAATTTTCTCGGGAAACAAATGGTGGCTTATAAAGGAAAATGAGTGGTGGCTACGGAGCACGCGGAAGTCGAAGCGAGTTTAAACGGGGAAAAGACCCCGCGCTTTTTTAGGGGCTATTGAAAAAACACATACAGAGTATATACCACTGCCACGGGTTGAATTAGTTCAACCAACTTTGAGAGAATAACTTAAGTGGAACAGAAAGACACAATCCTCGATAGTTGAACGCATATACTTGAAATTTTAGGAAATAACTTAGTTGGAACGAGTAGACTAGTCACCGATAGTTGACGCATATACATCAAATACATCCCTGCAAAAAAAAAAAAAAATATATATATATATATATATACAGAGTATACTACTGTATCACAGCGTGTGCTTCTATTCTAAGATTCTAGCAACTCTAGAACAACTACTTTTTTGGATAAATTACATTTTGTACCTTCTAGTTGTTAGAACCAATCAATAAATGTCGTATAAACAATATATAATTATTTTGCAGTTTATTTCTAATGAGAAAATATGAAAACAAATACAATATATGTAAACATATATATATATATATGAACAATTAAAGAAATTGTAAAGAAACACAAATCAGCGACTTGTTTATGAAGATAGAGGCTTGCGATTGCAATCTCTAAGGCAAATACGTCCCTACACAATGCATTAGTTGGAAGGACGTCTATCTTCTGAGACCCTGCAACTATCTAATCCAAGTTCTTGCACTCGAACTTGAATGCTTGGCGAATTGAATTGTGTGTTTTCTCGTAGTTGGTTTATATAGAAACTTTTCCTGCTTATTATACGTCTTCTTGCCATATATATAATGGCGAATTTTAAAGGGACTGGGTTCATGCCCATCAAAAGCGGTTGTAACTTTTGATCGGTTTTATCGGCTTCCGGGCTTGGGCTCGAAAGAAAAATAATAAAAAGCGTAACTTGTGTTTCCCAATTTGAGCTTATCTTTGACATTTAATATATGCCTTAGGCTCTCAAGTCAAAGTCCAAGGTCATGCGTGTGAAGTGCTTTAATTTATAAGTGAGTGCAATCACTTATAAAGAGGACCTTGAAGTGTGTTTTTGGGCGTGTGGGACAAAGTCACAAGTTCAACAATACCCCACATTTTCTATTCAAACTCTAGCAATACCCCACATTTGAATACAGAAAATAAGATATAACCTAAATTAGTAACGTTTTCGGAAGTATGAATACGATACGCATCGAGATAGGTGTCTTTTGGACTTGAACCTTACTCTAGTGAGTATATCGGATTTGCCTAATGAAAGCGTAGATATAATATCTTGGTAGTCATTTTAATAATAAGCTCGAAATTAATAAGCATCACACGTAACACGTCTTGACACTGCGTCAATTCCTTGGTTGTGTTCATTTTTGGTCTGAACATATCGATTTCATGAGACTTTTAAATTGCTTAGCCATGTCAATTCTCAAAAATGCATTACATCAATCTCATATAGGTAATGCTAACAATAACATTAATATGTAGCCATAAGATATTAGCATTATTAAGAATAGTTATTCACCCTCTTCGTCTTATATAGGTAACACCTTTGTTTTTCCATCATAGGAATGAGTAAGAATAGTGTGTTTTCTTACTTTGAGTTTTATTATGGTTTACTGTGAACTGGTATGGGATGGAGTTCGTAGGTTAGGTTTAGATCAAGTTATAACTCGTTGGGTTGGCTTTCAAACCCATTCCTGTGATGTAAATGCCACTTGATCCTTTGGTGACCATTAATTAAAGGATCGGCAATGTTCTCCTTAGATTTAATATAATCAATGGAAATAGTTCCATTCTTGAGTAGTATCTAATGGTTTATGTCGTGCATATATATGTCTCGACTTCCCATTATATTCGGCGATTTTAAGCTCTACGGCCTTGTCGGCCATCTTTGTCACAATGTATACATATGGCGGAGTCACGAGGCTTGGGCATGTGGAATATCTTGAGAAAATTTTTAAGCCATTCGGCTTCATCCAGTACATCTAAGGCTATAAACTACGATTCCATTGTCGAGCGTGCTATACACGTTTGTAGGCGATTTCCATGATATAATTTGCACCACCAAGTGTAAAAACATATCAACACGTGGATTTCACATCTATGCTCCACAAATCCAATTTGCATCATATCCTTCTAGCGGGGGATATGTAGTGTAGTGCAAACCATAGTTCATTAACATGCTTTAAGTATCTTAATACCTTAAAAGAGCATTCCCGATGATCTCTTCTTTGGGATTACTTGAATATGCATGAGCTTATTGAATAGCGAGATCGGTCTTGTACGATTCATAATGTACATTAAGCAACCTATAACTTAGGTATACTCCAATTGAGATATACTGCTCTTCTTTTTATTTTTGTAAGTTTATGAATGGGATCAAATGGAATTCTTTGCGAGTTTACAATCATATTGTCCAAGCCACAGAACCTTTTCAACTTTATAATGTGATTGAGTTGAGTACATATCTTATGCGAATTCCTTAGAGGAGTGAACTCCAAGAATCATCTGATTAATCATATCTTTCATATCAAAACTAGAATTTAGCATTTTCTTTGTGGAGTTTATCACATCTTTGTTTGTTCCCCGATATAAGCTTTGTATATAAATCAGAACATATAGACATACAATAACACAAGCATTTTCGTTTTATACGTAAATGCATTTATCACTCTCATTGATTACAAATCCATTTGTGATCATATTATGATCAAATTTTTCATGCCAAACTGTAGGAGCTTGTTTAAGTCCATATAATGACAATTAATTTGCAAACCTTCTTTGCTTGACCTTTGACAATGAAACCTTGAGTTGTTCCATATATATTTCTTCGTCTAATTCACCCATTTAAAAATGCAGTTTTGACATCCATTTGATGTATCTCGAGATTATGAAATCGAGGGCAGCCAGCTATTGGCAACCTTATAGATGTTATTCACAGCTACGGGTGAATAAGTGTCAAGAAAATAGTCAGAATCGCTTCTTTTTGACGATATCGCTACAGCAACTAGACGAGCTTTATGCTTGTCTATGGTACCATCAGTTTCAATTTCCTCTTGCAAAAATCCATTTGTGTCTATTGGTTTATTTCCGGGGAGGCAAATTAACTTAATTCCCATGTATTTGCATTATGGATTCCATTTCACTGAATAGCTTCTTTCCAATAAGGTCTTGAAGAATCTAATGCATCTTATAGGTTTGGCGAGGCTCTTCTTCGGTTAGAAAGTGAAATCGAGGACCAAAATCTTCCAATCTTTGCTCTTTTACTCTTCCGTGGTTCCAAATCTTGGTTTTGAACTCTAGAGTTGAAGCTTGATTGTCGTCAATATTTCTTGTAGTATTATCATGTACTCTTTTGTTCGAACATGCAACTATCTTTATAAGAAATATTTCCTCAAGAACTCGGCTTCGGCGATTAGTATTGTATTTACATAAATGTACGCAATTTCATATTTATGAACCAAAAATCGTATATGGGAACTATTTTTGGCGTGATAATAAATACACGATCCAGCGATTTATATGAGTGTCTTTTTCTTATTTGGATTACGTGCGTATTTCATTTGGATAACTTTGTTGTGAACATTTTGGCGATAGGCCTAAGTTAACCATTCTTTGAAGAGAACGAAATTAACATGACCTAATCGTGCATGCCATAATGTGGATGACTCGATCAAAATGCTTGAAGCTCTAGGCTTATTATTATTATTATTATTAATAGCATCGACGGAAAGTACGTTAAGTTTGAAGAGCCCTTGACGGTGGCCACCTCCCGTACACCCCACCCTTGGTGATTACAAACTTACAGCCGATTCAAACACTATTTGAAACCTTTGTTACTTAGAGGCGATCCGAAATCGGATTTTGCGAATATCGGGAACATACGGAGACATTTGTGAGTGAAAGTTCTTTCCCAGGAAGTGGTTGAGCGTCACTTTCCCCTTTACCACTCTTCTGACGGATGCGGTCATTCCCCATATGCAGATTTTCTCACCATCAACCGATTGGTAAGAAACAAATAAATTCGATCGGCCACAAACATGCCTTGTTGCCGCAGCCTTCGATCCACGGTCATTAGGTGGTCATTAAATTAACTTGGATACAGCGCAACAAATGCGGTGTACAATGTTTGCATGATTAGAATTCGGCGATACGATCTTCTTGTAGTGGCAATCCTTTGCCCTATGCCCTGTCTTTCCACAAACCCGACAACCTCCTTTGATTTTCTTGAAGTTTTTTCCCCTTTTGTGATCGTTGTTTTAATTTCTGACATCGCTTGCGCTGTTTTGATGGAGACCTTGCCTTTTGTGATGCCACTCCTTCCACAACATTGGCTTTTGCCTCCCGGCGATGAGACATCATACTTCTCATTTTCGATGATCTTCTTCCACACGCTAATTTGAGAATCAATTGATCCATGCTGTGTCTTGATTGAATCTTCGGATAAATCTTAAAGTCGCTTCAGTTCGAAGCGGTTTCTACATAATAGAGCCCAACCACAAAATAACTATACTAGAGACGAAGATTTTCCTCATCTAACTCATGAACAATCACTTGGAGTTCTTCAACTTGCTTGACAAATGGACTTGGTGTCACTCATTTTGTAATTCGAAATTTTCCAATCACAAACTTCTTGGAACTTGCCACTTGGACTTATATTTCTTGTCCGAGACTCAGGTTAACCCATTTTTGTCTTATATGATGAATAAGCATCATACGAGAGAGTCATCTAAGCATTCGAATGTGGTTCACATAGAAATTCTTTGTGAGTCCGGGCTTCTATGGCACACGAATTCAGGCGGGAATATTTTCCTCTTACGTGCTTTAGAAGCCTCGGGAAGTAATAACATGACTCAGTTTAGGAGAGTTGTCAAATAAAACAACATCTTACATTGCCAACGTTTTGAAATCAACTCCCTTGAATTTCTCGGGTTTCTCAACATGTTGTGACGGCCTGCCAACATTTGATTGATCCATAGTGATCTGTGATTTCAAATCCACGCTGACTCGTGGAGAAAGAGCGTACTGTTTCTTTCATTGATGATTGCGGCAAATTACGTTATGTTTATTTGATTCACCGGTAAAGATGAAGCTTTAAACATGTTTTAAAACATTTAAAAAGTAGAAATTCGGAAATCAACTAGACAAGCACGAATAAAAGTCTTAAGATCGGCTAGAGGTGGTGAATACGAATCTATTGACTTTGCGGGAATTTTGTTGACTCACGTGGAATAATACATCAAACAAGCTTTGCCGCTTATACTCACCAGCAAAATGGAGTGGGTGAAAGGAAAAACCGTACATTGAAGGACATGATTAATTCCATATTTGAGCAGTTCTGGTGCACCCTAATTTATGGGGTGAGGCACTTCTAGTGCAAACACGATTTTAGATCGAATTCCATGAAGACTAATGTCGATCTTATGAAATACGGAAAGGTAGGTTACCTACTTACAAAACCTTGAAAGTGTGGGGTTGTCTTGCTAAAGTTCAAGTGCCTCTTGAAGAGACAAAAACTTGGACCATGGATCAGTTATTATTACTGTCTTAGATTGTTAGAACCAATCAATAAATATGCATTATAAACAATATATAATTATTTGCCTGATTTATTTCTAATGAGAAAATATATGAAAACAAATACAATATATGTAAAATATATATATATATGAACAATTAAAGAAATTGTAAAGAAACACAAATCACTGACTTGTTTATGAAGATAGAGGCTTGCAGTTGCAATCTCCTAAGACAGAAATACGTCCCTACACCTGTGCAGTAGTTCAGAGGACGTCTATCTTGCAGGATACAACTATCTAATCCAAGTTCTTGCACTCGAACTTGAATGCTTGGCGAATTGAATTGTGTTTTTTCTCTGTGAATTGGTTTATAGAACTTTTTCTACTTCAACTATCTGATCTTACTGCCATATATATAATGGCGAATTTTAAAGGGACATAACCGTTCATGCTTATCCAAAACGGTTGTAACTTTTTGATCAGTTTTATCCTTTCGGAAAAAACTGAATCCAAAAAGAAAAATAATAAAAACGTAACTTGTGTTTCCCAAAGGCCCAAGGCTTATCTTTGGCATTTAATATATGCACCCAAACTCTCCAAGTCCGAAGTCCAAGGTCCATGGCTTGGGCCCAATTCTTTTCAAACTATAAGTGAGTGCAATCACTTATAAAGAGGACCTTGAAGTGTGTTTTGGGCGATGTGGGACTAAAGTCCCCACAAGTTCCAACACTAGTTTGAGTGCAATGGTAACCTTATACATCATTTTTAAAACATTGCAATGTCATACACCAAGTTGTGATTCAGTTGCACTGTCATACATCTGTTAGAAAATATATTAAATAATGACATTGCAATGTTGATGCATGAGATTGCAATTGCACTCAAACTTAAAGGTGCAAAATGCAGTTGACCCCATTTTTTTGTTGTTGTCACATATTAGAACCTGTCACACAACATGTGTTTGAAGAAATTCAACCTCCCCAAATATTGCTTGTGCTTTTTTTTTTCCTCAACTTTTGCATATTTAAGTTAAGCGAGTTTGGGCTGGAGCAATCCCATGATAGGTGACCCACTGGGAAGTTGCTCGTGAGTTCCCAGAAACAAAACCATGAGAGCATGACCCAAAGCAGACAATATCGTGCTACGGAGGAGCCGGTCTAGGATGTGACAACAAACCACCAAATACTTTCTTTGGAGACATTTTTATGTAAATCGGGAAAACTTCTATAATAGTGTACTAATTCACGTGTTATAATATGCATAGAAGACATAATTGATATGTTCAAATTTTACGATATATTAATAAATAAATATGTGACAGTATTTTGCGTACAAGAAAATCATTCCCAAACTTCATTGTTGCAGTTAAAAGTTTACAAACCAATTTGAAACCCCAGAGAAAAAACAAAAACTATAGTGGAGCAACCCCTAAAATTCATGGAATCCTGGGATAAATTTGTGATTAATCCTTTTTTGAACTTTTTTTTAGTGAACTGTCAATTTAGTCCTTCAATTATCACATGAATGAAAATCAGGTTCTTAAACTATTTTTTAAAAACTACTAATTTCATCTCTACTAGTATATTCAAAGTTATTTCATTCAATTTTTAGTCAACTTAAGTCACGTGATACATTTTAGAGGGTATACCGTCATTTTATCGTCTATAAGTCCATAACTTTGCATATTGGTTGTGAATCTAATTTCTAATTTACCCTCCAAAGTTAACTTCATACACTCTTTTTTCGAAAAAATAAGTCTTTAAACTCATGAAAAACTACCAATCTACCCTTCAAAGTATATCACATGCTAGTTACGTGACTTAAATTGAATAGAAAGCTTCGAATCTAATATTAGAGATGTACTTGGCAGATTTTATTTAGTTTAAGGACTGATTTTTTTCTAAAAAATAGTTTAGGGACCTACTTTTCACTCGAATAACAATTTATGGACTAAATCGGCACATTACTCTTTAAAAAAGAAGAAAACTTATAAGAATTGATTCAATTGAGGAAGTGTAACAAATGTGGGGTAAATTTAGGTAAATTACATTTTACACCCTCAAGTTTGATTGCAATTGCAATATCATACATAATCTTTAAAATATTGCAATGTCATACACAAACTTGTTTTTTAGTTACAATGTCATACATCCGTTAGTCAATTCGTTAATTTGATCATTATGTGATAATGTGGCAAATGTGGAGCCCACATTTTGTTGACATGAAGGCCAAATTTGTGCAAGAGGGGAAGGAGGTTGAAGATGGATGGTGGTAGAGGGTGGGGCCCGCTGTGTTTTAAAGAAAATTGCATAAAATTTATCTTTTTATTTTAAATAGTTTTCTTTTAAATCAACATTATAATTTTATTTTATTTTTTTTCTTATGTGGCATATTTGTAACATCCCGTAAAAAGTTTGTTATAAAATAATTTATGGGAAATATTTTCTACACGTGCGTGTTTATTTCGTACACGTGAGCGTGTAAGTTTACTGTTTTGGTGGGTGCAAAATACCCCCAAAACCCCACTTTTCCTTTTTCTTTTCTTCCCCTTCCTTCTCCCCGTCACTTTCTATTTATTTTTCCCAATTTTGACTTTTCTCTCTCTCTCTCTCACCGTGTGTACACAGTGCACACCGACGGAAAGTCATCGAATCGAGGCGAACAAAAATCACCACCTTCTTTGTCTCGACGCCGTGGACTCAACGGTGCAAACTGTTCGTCCAAACTCCCAACCGTTTGACGGGAAACGCAACCGGAATTACCAGACCTTTCCGACCATTTTCCGGCCAATCTAGACCGAGGTGAGGTTTCTAATTACCACCATTGTATTCCTCCCATTGAGTAGATGAATTTTCATAGGTCGTTTGCCTAATTTGGTTGAGTTTTGACGTAGATCAACAAAGCTACAGTGAACCGCAACTTTCGGGGCAATTACAGGCCTTTTCCCGAGCTTGTACGAACAATCCAAAGGTACACCGTGATTCTAATCTTCTCCAGCTTCATTTTGATATATGGCACGTAAAATTTGGCCAAGAAATGAAGAAGATATGGAGCTTTAAAAATTTTCCAGAAACCGGCCAAAATTCCGGCAACGGCGACGGCGGCGCTGGCGACCGAAAAAAGACTAGAGGTGACCGGCGCTGACGTCAGCGATGACGTCAGCAAACCGGCGCTGACGTCAGCAACCGGCTCAGACCGCGCTGACCGGCTCGGCTGACTCGCGCGTGGAGCCGCGGCTTCCCGCGTTTAAGCCGCGCGTGGGGGCGCGTGGAGCTTTCTTTTTCGATCCCGTCTTCGCGAGGCGACTCGTGACGACGCGTACTACCTAGGGGCAGTACGTATGATATTTTTCGAGGTGTTTTGGACTTCCTGGTTGAGCAAACAAGAGATATGTGTAATTAATTAGTTATTTAATAACCTTTATGAGTTTAATTATTATTACAGTGATATCTCATATAGGTGAGACTTATCCAGAGGATTACCGGGGCTACCCAGGACAGGGGGGCTACGACCCGGCTACCTACAGGTGAGTGAGTGGGTCTTTGTTTTGATAAATGTATATGTACGTATGGTTTTTCAATGCTTTCTTCAAGCTGTTAGCATAATTCTTATCATATACGTTTGTTGGAGGTAGAACATTCGTATTATATTGCCATACATGTTTTATACTGTTGCTCATCAGTAAATGTATAACACCCCAGGTATTAGTACTCAATCTTGTGGCCAGGACTAGCCTTGACGTTTGGAGTAGTCACTACCAGTACCGCTACGCAGCTTTGGATCCATTGTAGGTACTAGCCTGTTCTAGGTTGCACTAGGCAACTCGAACTTGTGCGACGCACTTAGTGCACCAGCACTTAGCGTTAGACTCGCGTCATTGTAGTACTCTGCGTATTATTTATATACCTAGCCTGTTCCTTGTGGTTTAGCCACTTGGACTTGTGTGTTTACATATGGGTGAGCATGTCAGTAAATCATTATCGGGGAGTACCCGTGTACTTTTCTTATAGTATTTTGAGGTTCATGCCAGAGGGTATGACGTGTTTTCAAAAAATATACTTGTTTTCCAGCGAGGGGTTAGTAAAAACAACGGTTTTATCAAACTTTGCTTTTTGACCCACTCACCGTTTTATGTTTTGCGCCCCTCCAGGATTAGTTGGCTTGGAGCTTGTGACGTCGAGACGCGGTGGTATGACAATGTAGGGGTTCTCTACTCTTATAATTATTTTGTATCCACTGCTCAGTTCACAACTTATTATTTTATTACTATTCTTCCGCCCGCACACTCCGTGCACTCTGACCCTTATTTAATTCAATTTTCCTTAATTATTCTTCAATTTTTTCTAAATGGCTTTCGTCACCTAACACATGTCGGCCAGCACTTCCCGACACCTGGCGCGTCCGGGATCGGGATGTGTCATATTTGTGATATCCACATCAGCAAAAATATAGGCTCCACGCTTGCCAGTTGTCACATCATCACTTATACGTTAAGTTGACAGATTGACTAACGGATGTATAACATTATAACTAAACCACAAGTTTATGTATTGCAATATTTTAAAGATGATGAATGAGATTGCGATTGCAACCAAACTTGAGGGTGCAAAATGTTATTTACTCTCAAATTTACCCCACATATTGTTTTGGGTAAATTATATTTTGCACCCTCAAGTTTGGGTGTAATTGCAAACTCATATATCATCTTTAAAACATTGCAATGTCATATACAAACTTACAATTTAGTTGCAATATCATACATCCTTTAAAAAATCTGTTAACTTAGCTGTTATGCGATGACGTGGCAAATGCAGCACCTATATTTTATGTTAAGGTGGTGGCCAACTTTGTCCACATAATGCCAAACAATTTGAAAATCTATTAATAATGCCAAACAATTTGAAAATCTACTAATAATGCCAAACAATTTGAAAATCTACTAATAATGCCAAACAATTTGAAAATCTATTTTGAAAATATACCCTTACATTAACTAATTAAAAAGAAGGGTCCCTAAAATAATAATAATTAAAAGGGCCCATCCTCTTCTTCTCCAGCATTCTCAAACTATCTTCAACCCAAGGGTTCCAAATCCTAAAATTTAACCTTGTATTTTTAACTATTCATCTATACGTATGAAGTTTGTTAGTTTTTTCTTCAATCCAAAAGGACCTATAATTTCCACCCCCAACTTTATAATTTGTTAAACTTTTGTATTTTTTTTATGTTTTTTTAAACAATTTTGGAATTAGTTTTTGTATAATTTATGTTGTTTTATTTTTACAAACATTTCGATGTAAAAAAATTTAAATTCTAAAAAAAAAATTTGTTGAGATATTTTTTAGTTCGATATCATTGGATTTCATATCACAATAATTTCTGACATACTGAGAACTATCTCTTTGGATGCCCTACATACTGAAAATCTAATATTTGAAGATTTTTTCTCTTACTTTTTTGATTTCCTATCTTCTTCTATCTTATCTTCTCTGATTTCCTACACAGTTATTATCAAAATCTAATCTTTGAAGATTTTTTCTCTTACTTTTCTGATTTTCTATCTTCTCCTATCTTATCTTCTCTCACTTCCTACACAGTTGTTATTTTCAATTTCTTTTTATAAGCAGGAGTTCCAAGTAAACACACCCGTCCTTCTTAAATCTAATACTTTTGCAAAAACACTTTTTATTTTTCAATGAATTCAAATGCTAGAAGCGTTCGATGAGGCCGAAGACAACCATCAACACACCGTAGTTGTTGCTATTGCTCGTCACCAAGTATTGTTGGAGGCTCATGGTATGCGTCCGAAACATGGAGGGTCGGTTGCTGATTATGAAGTTATTAATCGTGGATGAGAAAAATGGCTTGAAAACCTCGTGAAAGATTACTTCATCCTTGTCCTACTTTTGGAGCTTCTAAATTTTGTAGGCGGTTCCGAATGAAGCGAGAACTCTTCGGCACCATCATGCAAGCTGTTGTCGCACACGACCAATGCTTTGCTTCCGTTAACAACTGCAAAGATTTCAAACCCAAAAGCTCTTTCGCGATGTTGTACAACCCGCCACCCAAGTCGACGCTCACCATGACCAACGCCTCCTTGTTCGCGAACGACGGCTCGCAGCTCTCCTCGTTCAAGTTGATCGTGATGTACGACGACGACAGCGCTTGGAACACCCACGGCGGTTAGTACGTGTTCTCAACGAACGTCACCGCCGCCACACCTAAGGCGGGCACGAATGACCAACACCGTCGTCGTTTTTTACTTCCTCCGCCTCCAAATCTCGCTGCCTCTTCGCGGTGTTTTCCTCCTCCGCCGCTGCTTTGCCTCCGTAAAAAAGCAACACCGTCACGGTGTGGGCTTGCTCAGATTCAACTCAAATTTCCCTTTCCTAGAGAAATTTTTCCTAATTCCACCATGGACCCATCGTCAACCTCTAGGTTTAAAGCTATCTGAAATACCCACCAAGGTTTAGCCAAGAACAGTCCAAATTAAATACAGAGACAAGAAAAGGAGAAGAAACAAAACTAGTGCAACTGAGATTACAGAAATTATAGTGAAAAACCCAAAACATTCAATCCTCTGCTTGCTTTACTTCATGAATAATGGAAATTTTGAAAAACCCAAAATAAAAATGGGAAAACCTAACAAATTACACATACAAGCTATAGGAAATTGCATAATTAAAATTGTGTTTTTATCACGGTTGGTCACTGAAATTGAACATTTTAATCAAAAAGGTCACTGAAATTAAAAATCCATCAATTTGGTCCCTGAAATTAGGTATCGCAAATCAATTTGGTCCTTCCGTTACATTTTCGTCAATTTTTCTATTATGTGTCGTCGTGGCACACAAGTGGATTCCACATATCCAATTATATAGTGTCACGTGGATTAACCATATAAAAATTGTTTTATAAAAAATTTGTTTATGCTTAATCCAGGTGGCACCATATAATTAGATAGGTGAGACCCACTTGTGTGTCATGTCAGCACATAACAGAAAAATTGACGGAAATGTAACGGAATGACCAAATTGATTTGTGAGATCTAATTTCAGGGACCAAATTGATGGATTTTCAATTTCAGGGACCATTTTGATTGAAATGTTTAATTTCAGTGACCAACCGTGATAAAAACAGATGGAGGAAGAGTCATCGTAGAGCAATTTTTCAGATCCATTGTTTCCTTCTTTTAGTCGGGTCCAACTTCAGTGGTACGTACCATTAAATGGTACGTACTGTTAAATGGTTAAGATTTATTTGGGGCCCACTGCAAATTAATCTGAACCATTCAATAATCGTACCATTCAATGGTATGTACCACTCAAGATTTTTCCCTTTTAGTCGAAGAAGAAGACGATGTGCAAAGTTGGCATTCACGTGGTGCAAAGTTGGCCACCACCTGCAGAAATATAGCCGTTTATTTGTCAAGTCATCATTTAATGGTCAAGCTAACAAATTTTTTTAAAGAAGATATGATATTGCAATTAAATTATAAGTTTTTATGTATGATATTGTAATGTTTTAAAGATTATGTATGAGTTTGCAATTGCAGTCAAAATTAAGGGTTCAAAATATAATTTAAATTAAATTTGAACTGTTCAATTGACAATTGAAGTTCTTCCGTGAGCGCTGGGTTGTTGGGTACATGATCAGTCCTCCTCCATCAACTCGATTCGATTACCACCTGGTATCCGTCGCCGGCAGTCGGCGGAGGATCCACAGATTCTTCTTACCCTACGCCAAAAGATTCAGGCTTCAGCAGCTGCGAACCCAACTGAAATTTAGGCCCACCCGCCCGTCCGACCCAAACCCGGTTCGATCTGAGATTCAGAGATCCACCGGCCAGAAACAAATCAACAACTGCCGACCCATCACGCCTCTTCCTCCTTCAGCTTTCTCTACTGGTAAATTTCCTCATTTGGGTTTTCTTGTTCCGTTTCTGAATTGCCCTCTTTTCTTGTTGTTATAATCTTTGCTTGTGCAAGTGTGATTCTTTGCTTCATTAGCTTCTGGGATTGTTTGGGTTCTTGAAATGCATAGATTTACTTGAAACTTTAATCCAATTAGAATTATTCAATTTTGTTTGATGTACAACAAGACTTTCTCTTTCATGCCATCCAAAATTATTCAATTTCGTTTAATTTTGCACAAATAACCGTCCATTTGTTCGATCTCCAAATCAAATGAATTTTTCTAGATATGATCTTTAGATACTGATAAAAAATAATGAACAATTTCGATTATTATGTGGAATGAATTTTTCTAGATATGATCTTTAGATAATGATAAAAAAAAAATGAACGATTCCGATTATTATGTTTGTAAGGAGGGAAGTAATACTAATACCCTTTTTGGGATGCTTTAATTCCATCTGAAAAGAAAAGGCTGCGCATACCGAAAGTTTCGATTTTGTTTGTTGCACTCATCATTCAATATTAGCTCAATAATCGTAATGTTTTCCTCTGACTTTGTTTCCGAATTCTGATATAATCATACTCTAAAGTTTTTTACTGGGGAAAACCTTTGCATTCTAAAGTATTCATTGTTTCGTGTTAAATCGCTTAAGATAACGAGGTGAATTTCAAGTCCAGATAGTATGTGAAGTGTTTTCTGTTGTTCGAGGTTGAGCAGCTTGTGTCCAACTGTCGGATTGTTTTTCCTTCGACAATGATCTCATTGTTTCTGATCCAATGAACACTTGATTTCACAAGCAGGTTCTCTGCTGATGGCAAAGAAACAAAGGCAGTTGGGGGTTACCCACCACAAGAATAATACATCCACTGGTGGTCTAATTGCGTCTTCAAACTCCGATAATGATCCTGAACTGCAAGATAGTTGGGTGATAGTTAAGAAGCAGAGAGTCAAAATTCTGATACCGCCCCTCCCCGTTGCTAATAAATCTCCACCGCTAAATCCAGGACCAGTCCAGCTGCAACCTGTGGCCAGGGAAGCGGAAGGCAACGAATCGCAGTTTCCCATTGAGACTGAGACATGTCCCAAGACAACTTCAATTCATGAGCAAAAGAAGATTAAATCTCTTGCTCCTAAAAGGGTTGTTCAAGTTACTAGAAAATCTCCTCCTGCTGAATACGTTTCAACATTTCCGGAGTCATTGAAGCGAGATTTAAGAATGGAATTACGAAATCCAGATCAGATTGCTACTTCACAGTCTCATAGAACATTTGGAGTATCTAAAACCTCAAAAGCCGTCATTCAGCCAAGACGATTACAACAAGGCCCGAGTATTTTCCTTGATCAGGGAATGCTGCTGAATCAAAAGCTGAGAGCTCTGAATCTTGAGAGGAAGCTTCAGAAAGCTGGCGGGTTAAGCAGGTGGTTAGCATCACTAGGACTGGGGCAGTTTGTTAGGATTTTCCAGAGGAAGGGTCTCAGTAAATTTCAGTTGGTGAATCTGACCATGAAGAAGCTCAAAGACATGGGTGCCAATGCAGTAGGGCCGCGAAGGAAACTTATGCACGCAATCGACTGCTTCTGCCAGCCGTGCTTCTATTAAAAGCAGTCCAGAATTCATTTAGGATCAAGCTGAGAGACAAACCCAAAACCAAAATCCTCTTCTGCAAGTGACATCAAATGCAGTGAGGTATGCTGTTTCTATTTCGATGTGTACAGTTTTCGGATAGCTGCATTTTATGAAAAGAAAATGTCCACAAACTACGGAACAACGATGTGATTGCTAGTTGTATGGATAAGCCTTCTGTCAGTTTTCGACGAGTATTCAGAATGCTACTTGAAGTTGAAGTAGGTTTGTTTGTGTAAATAATTGTGTCCATTAGATCATAGACATTAGCAGATCTGTCAAATTATATGTTTCTTATCATACCACAATGATATTTTCATAAGAGGATATAATGTGGTGGTGATGCTCACGATTTTACCGCGCTGAGCAAATCTTTTAGTTCGCCGGAGATGTGATTTTACGGTGCTTGAGTGACAAATATGTAATAAAGTTAAAGTTTTTACCATTTACATTAATTTGTTGGTTTACTTTTCCATTGGTTACTAAATTGTATGTAGTGTTAATAAAATAAGAGACTTAATATCACTAATCCATAGCAGCAGCAAACAGGTGGATTAAAAAAAACTATGGTAAATTCATATTAAATACCAAGGTGGGCATATGTTTTAAGGAAAAATACCAAGACCAACTAAATATTTTAAAAAAAATATCTTCGCAATGAATTGTGACTAACTAAAGATATGTGAGATTACCATTTTTTTTAGAGTTTTATAAGGTCCTTTTAGGCGCAGGGTTGACTTTGAGGGTTTAGGGTTTTAGAAAGTCCGTTAATGTTTGGGGTTGATCATTTGAGTTTAGGGTTTTAGAATGTCCTTGGGAGAAGCTTAGGGTGTAGGTCTCGGGTTTTGGGCATAGCCCAAAATTCGAGAACTAGACCCTTCGCCCTATGCGATTAACGTAGTGATTTTTTTTTTCTCTAAAAAAGTATTACGTATGCACCTTAGTCACAATTCATTGGGAATGTTAATGGCTAATATGGTCTTATGATGGTAAGGTTGGATATTATTGTCATTTTAACTAGCAAACTAATTTGACTTTTCAACTAGTATCTAAACTAAAAGCTATTTTTGTAGGAGCCACTCACAATGAGATTTAGTAGTATTCCCCCACTTTAGTGTAACGTCTCTAAGTTTTACTCTCAAGTGCGTGTGCAAGACTTTTATAGTGTGTTTTAGTTAAAATTCAGACTCCTCAATGTTATTGCATAGTAAAACAATATAAAAAAAAAAACCTTTCACATAAAACTTATATCTCAAATGAATAAGAAGGGAATAATAATTGACCACTCAAAACTCTTTTTAGTCGATTCATATAAATTCGTGTTTATAATCAAAATTTGTCTTATTGTAAGTTATTGTGATAGAATAATTAATAATTTATAATAGTACAAATTTCGATCATAACTATAAAGTTATGCGGAAATAATTGAGTAGCCTAACTAAAGAAACAAACAAACTCGGTACAGAATATCCTGTGCTGTATGACACGACAGGGAAGATGATCACGTGGCAAGCCTCAGAATCCGACACGCGTACATATCACAGAATCTCCCACTCACGGACGGCTCTCTTTAACTCTCAAGAGAGCCATTGGAGAGCCATGAGAGCAATTCGAAAATTTACACTCGCACCAACCCCTCCGCCCTTTCAATCGATTAGATTTTACAACCAACCCCACTTGAGATTTTCTTTCCAAATTAATTAAAAATTATCCAAAAAATACATTATTTCTTGTGGCCGCAATCAGATCCCATCTTATTCCGCCAACAACCCGAATCCCAATGCATTAATTAATTAATTTCCCTACCCATTTAAATTATGGAATTCGCTAGCTGCCCATCAACTTCAACATAATTATAAGTCCCCCCACTCTCTCTCTCTCTCTCTCACGGTGAGAAACAATGGAGTGTGGAGGAGGACAAAGCAAGGGGGTTCCTCTGCTGGACAAGCCGGCTGGGGCTTCGGCGGCGCAGACGGTCGGAAATATAATCGTCTCGGTTGTCGGGACTGGCGTTTTGGGCCTCCCTTTCGCTTTGAGAATCGCCGGTTGGCTTGCCGGCTCGCTTGGAGTCATGGTTGCTGGCCTCTCCACCTACTACTGCATGCTCCTTCTGGTCAGTTTTCTTCAGTGCCCTTCTCTTCTCTTAAGTTCTTCGTTTCTTTTTAGTTAATACATGTGTTCTTTTTGTTATCTTTATGTGATTATTTGATGTTACACTATTCGATATGATATTTTGCTCGACTATGTGACATGTTACGTTGTTAGATCGTTTGACATGTTACGTTGTTAGATCGTTTGACATGTTATGTTAATTCATTTGGACATTAATTTAGGACAGCTTCTATAGGAATCACTTATGTTTATAAGCTTTTTTGCTACAAGTGATTTCGTTAGGGACATTCAAGTTTTTATTAAAAATCTAAGTGCTCTTCCTTCGTGAAGAAGCATCATTTTTCACAGAGCACTTTTAATGCCCATAAATACTTCTAAACTTATATGTTAAATGCAGTTAGAAGCACTTTTGATTGCCAAAAAGCGCTTTTAGTTTTAGCTCTTCCAGAAGCAATCCCAAACAGGCCGTTTGACTATGCATTATGTTATGTTGTTAGACAGTGCGTCATCCATGTTATGAACTTGTTCATTTGGACGTTACGACTGTGACCTCCTATGTTGTTGGTTGTGACATGTTATGCTGCTTGAGTACATCATTATTCTTTTGAACCACACATTTGAACAATCATCACCTGATCAATCATTCGAACTGCAATATAACCTGCTAAATTGTAATGGAAGTGAACGTTTCCTTAGAGTACGGTATTTCTTGATTCACATTTCTATTTTGCTGTAATTTGATTTTTGTTTTTTGTTTATATTCGGGATGAGGTTTGAACTTAAACTCTTATGTTGTGATGTGGTGATATTAATAGGTGCAATGTAGGGATAAGTTGGCATCAGAAGAAAATTCAGCAGGTAGAAAAACTTATGGTGATTTGGGTTATGGATGCATGGGAAGAACAGGTCGTTATCTAACCGAATCCTTGATTCTGATTGCACAATGCGGAGGCTCTGTGGCGTATCTTGTATTTATAGGACAAAACCTTTCTTCGATGTTGAAAGGCCACGGTCTCTCAGTCGCTTCCTGTATATTTTTATTAGTTCCAATTGAAATCGGGTTGTCATGGATAGGCAGTCTATCTGCTTTAGCACCCTTCAGTGTCTTTGCGTCAGTCTGCAATGTGTTGGCTATGGCATTTGTGGTGAAAGAAGATATACAGCAGGCAGTGGAGGGCGAGTTTTCTTTTAGGGATAGGACAGCGATTACATCAAGTATAGGAGGGTTGCCGTTTGCAGGAGGTGTGGCGGTGTTCTGTTTTGAGGGGTTTGGGATGACATTAGCACTGGAAGGTTCTATGCGAGACAAAAGCACATTCCCAAGGTTGCTTGCTCAAGCTTTCACAGGGATAACCCTTGTCTATTGTTTATTCGGATTCGTGGGTTACATGGCTTACGGTGATCAAACCCTCGAAATTGTCACTCTCAATCTCCCTCAAAATTGGTCTGCCATGGTTGTTCAGGTAATGCACTCCAACCTTCCGTGTTAAACTAGTCAACGCTTATTTTTCTTTCAACTTTTACATGCAATTGCTTACTTTCATTGTCTTGAATTTTAGATATAAAAATGAAAAGGAACAAACTTTTTATTTGATTCGCACATACATTTGGCAAGAAGATGAAGTTAACTAACTCTAGAAAAGTCCATGCTATTGTTAAATATATATGATGACAACAAATCACTCGTTTGCTTCCTAGAAGCTTAATTAATAGTTTCGCTGCCAAGCTATATACCGTTGTATTCATCCCATGCTTGGTTCAATATTTCATTTTTCATCATGGTCTTTTCATCTGCTTATAATTGCTTTGTCCAAAAAGTATATGATACATGTATCATGTATCTTTAATTACAAGGAAAGTATTGAATTTTGCTTGATGGATCATAACTTTCAACGTATTGAGTTTTTTCTTGATAAGATTTACGGGCATTGAACTAGTAATTGTAATATCTGACTAGGTTGATTCACGAATGTCTTTCCTTTCCGTTATACCTTGAACAACTGTAGTAGGATATATTCGCTGATCTTTTTGCTGGCTGACAACAGATTGGTTTGTGCTTGGGGCTGGTATTTACATTCCCAATCATGCTCCACCCGATAAACGAGATCATAGAAGGAAAGTTAGTGAAAGGCAAATGGTTTCAGAAAGCTCATGATGACAATGACGATTATTCAACGACACCACTAGGAAAATTTGCAGTATACATGAGTCGAGCAATAGTGGTGATCGCATTGGCAGTCTTGGCCTCATGCGTGCCAGGGTTTGCAGTATTCGCATCGCTCGTGGGAAGTACTGTATGTGCACTGATCTCATTTGTTTTGCCAGCTTCATTTCACTTAGCATTGTTGGGTTCTTCCCTAAAATTGTGGCAAAGAACCTTGGATTGTTGCATTTTATTTTGCGGAATGCTTTTTGCCGCATATGGCGCTTACAATGCCATAGTTGGCGTTCGAATAGCTTCTTCGCTCAACACACAGTCGTAATTAGTATTTTACAAGAGATACATGAATAGGAAGTGTACAAGGGGGCAGCAAAAGATACTGTATTTTGTATGCGGGTTTCGAAATTAGATGTACCTGCAGTGTATAATATTCTCTTCATGTTCTGCGGCCTGCCTAATTGTTTCAGTCCAATGATACGGAAATCCCAAATCTGAACCTTCGAATTCTTTTTGCGGAATTTGAACTCGGAAAATTGGAGATCCAATTTTCGCTATTTTTTCCGCTCGGGAATTGTTGATTTCTTTGCTTCAGTTGGCCAAATTTGGAAAATCCGAATTAATGTCGACAATTCCCGACTTTTACTTAATTCCTGAGGTTTTTTTTTTTTCTCACATCCAAACAGTGTAAGCAAAGTTTCAACAGGTCTATGACCACGCAGCTGTGTTCTGGTCACAAACAATAGTTTCTATCTTGTGATAACGCTGTTGCACTTATTATGTCTTTAACCGAAACTGCCATCAAACCCGAAATCTCGGGTGTAAGTATAAACGCTTTTAGCTAACTGAAATACAAGCTCTTTGCATCATTGATCCAAATTTGGTAAACGAAAACAATATAAAAATTCCTCACTAAAACCATAAAGAAGTCAAGTTGGATCAGTGGTGCCCGATTCAAAGGCCCAACCCAATAAAGCGGGGGGGGGGGGGGCGGGGGGCACATACCTTTGTAGCATATATGCAAAGAGAGTGAACACCCACAAATTTCAAAGCTTAGGGCCTTAGACACTCAAATTTTTGAAAAATAAAAACAAAGTTGGATCCTGGGTAGATGGGAATTGAGTTTGAGACCTCTTTGAATATTGGAAGGAGAAATTTCACTAAATTGAGAGAATACAACGAGCTAGATTGTCTGGTAAGGGAACATTGACAATGCATACCTGTCTGGTAAGAGAACAAGATATGCTTTTGCAATGTCGGTTTTGAATTTTTTGAGGCCCGAGGCGAAAATTTAAAGGGGCCCTTTGTAGATATTTGTTTCACATGAGAATAAAGTACAAAATTTTTAAGCATATTTTGCGCTTCAAGATAGTGCAATTCACACATATAATGATGATATTGTATGTATTCTACAAATGAATTGTTGCACTATCTTGAAGCGAAAAATATGTCTGTCAAGGAATTAAATTAGTCTGAACCATGGAGTGACCGAGCATTAAACGTAGGGTTGCTTCCAGCAAAGGCGCATACATATCAATGAAAAAGTAGAGTGCATAATGCACCTCCCTTAAGTCTGCAAATAATAATAAAAAATTCTTGGATGTTCAGAAGTACCGGGTACTTCAGTTGTTTTAACCGTTAGATCTTAATTTTTATATTTTCAAATAAAGATCTAACCGTTAAAATTATCCGAAAAACCCAATAAAGTCTCATACTTCCATCATGTAATAATATCAACTATAAACACAAATAACTTTGTATTTTTAAAGAGCAATGCTTAATTGATTGGATGGGTTAGGCCGGTTTGCGGGGTAGGTACTTGCCCTTGCACCTAAGCTCACGTGACCGCTCACAAGCTTAACTTGACAGAAGTTTTAATGGTGTTGATGAAAAGAATCATTACTTCACGTCTTGACAAGTTCATACATTAATAGTCACAAATTTTTTAATTAAAGAATCATTGCTCCAATTAAACTAAAATTTAGAAATCATTGCTCAAATTTTCTGAATTTAAAATCTAAAAATAGAACCAAATGGACCAAAAATAGGCCGAATCTTTATCTACAAAGTTTGTTTTTTTTTTTACAAGAACAAACTTTATCTATAAAGTTGGGTAGTATAAAAATGATTGCACTCGTTGTTGGTATATGACTTTTCACGTGAGAGACAGATTTGGATCCATCAGAGCCTAATGCTCTGGCCACTCACCTTGGCTTGGCATGAACACTCAACTCTGCTTTTGGCATGAGATTACAAAGTGTGAAATGAAAGTGAAAGGGAAAAACAAAAAAGACACTCAGATTCTGATTCTTTTTCATTGTAAAAATCAAGCTGAAATGCAAGCAGTGGATTGCACCGGTAGATAGGATATTCATTTTCAATTCACTGTGTGTGTCTCAGGTTCATACGTTCCCCTTATTTTTTTAGTCAATAATATAGGAATTAAACTCCTACAGTGGATCAGAAAATATGAGTGCTATGAAGAATGATTCCTATTTTTTAGTTTAATATATTGAACACACAAGTGTGATACCTATACAAATGACAAGTGAGAGAAAAAAATGTAATCAATCATAAAATAGAAAAAAGAAAAAAGTAGATGAGTCTCACATTTAATATATAAAATTATCTCGTATCAAGCTCACATCACTAGGGCAATAGTGTAATAGGATTATAGGAGTCAAACTCACGATGTCTGATTCTTATATATAGATATCACACTTACCTAAACTGCTACCATGTGTGAAAATGAGAATGAATGAGTATGATTATCAATCATGCATTGACTAACACCTACATACTGCATTAATTATGTGGATTCTATCAATTTTGTGTATGAGATACATGAAAAATGAAGGCATCCTATTATCTTAGGATAATTATTTATCTAGTACGGTTCATACCTAATCCTTCTAATTCATTCATTTAAGTAAACATGCTCTTAAAATAGTAATATCGTTTATAATAAAAAAGATATTCGATTCAAGGCAATTTCTTTCGTGTGTGTGAATTTGTAGCCACCAATTTGATTATTCTTAGTATCTTGTTAAAGAAATGCCACTCAAAAACAAAGATATTCATGTGGGGAGGGAGCAATAGACAAACACTTGGTGGTTAGGATGATGTGCCATTTTTATTGGGGAATTTTATTTTTAGCATATCAATATTGTGTATGTGACTCATTCGACCCCTCCAAACATGCATGAGAAAGTAAAGTGGTCCACTTTCTCATGTCTTGTTTTCACTTTATAACCCAATTATTAGTAGTATGCAGTCTAGCTGTCTTGGTGCAAACCCTTTTTTGTTGAGGTGGAAAGGTATGGAATTGTTGGTTTTGCATAAACTTTTTAGGTAGGGATAGAAGTAGTATTTTATTTTAGGATAATACTTGTGTTTTTTTTATGGGGGATTTACTTGCACTCTATTTACGACTAACGAACATTTGTTGTTCGAACATCATAATTGAATTTTTTTTCTCTTTATCATCATATTGATATCGTATCTGCATAAATCAAATAGATGGTTCATCGTGAAGATGTTACTTGTTACCAAAATCGTTGATTGGTTTAACACGTATAGATGACTAAACGATCTCCAAATTAAATGATTTTTTGCACATATAATCTTTAGATGATGATAAAGAGAATGAACAGTTTCGATTGTGATGTTCAGACCTTAAATATTCGTTAATCTTAAGTGGAGAACAAGTAAGTCCCCCTGTAGGGTACATAAGCTTTTTTTTATGAGAAATAATAAATTTAACATTTTTTTCTTCTTGAATACTCATGTTTAATTATATTTATTATTTTCGTTTGACTTATTCAATATGAGAAACAACAATAAAGAGAGTGTGTGCGTGAGACTAAAAAGAGTGTGTGAAAATCCGTTTATTTTTTTCTTGCATATTGTATCTATATGTTTCATATTGTGATTTATAATTAAAAAGAATATTTCCATAAGCTAAACAATGTTCTTTTGAGAAATTTGTCACTCTTTTGTTTTGTTTTGTTTTTTGGTTATTTGAATCATTCCCCTATGCACTTTTGGTACAAAATATCAGTGATGGTGACTATTCATAATTCAATATGGAACATGGATGACGGTATAGAAACATCATTATTCCCTCTACTCCTACTTAGTAAATGTGAAACAAGTTACGCTAGGATTATGCTAGACTTGAATCATTGGACCTTCGACTTAGCCTAAGTTCCCCCCGCACCTTATACTCAAATCTTATACTTATACGCATATTTTAAACTTTAAACGTCAAAAACAACTCATGATCATACGTAAAAACCTCGAATTTCATTTTTGAACTTAAATGTCAAAACCTAGATTGGTGGTAAATTATCCCCTCGTAAGATTGGAGGTCAACTAGTTTTAGTCCAAACACCCTAATGCAATTTGACACACCCTAACTCGAATATTCAAGTGGACACCGGATTTCGAGGCATGATAACCATCACTCCGGAGGAGTGACGAAGTCATGGCGTGGAGTAGAAGTAAGAATTTGAGGAAAAATTGAAATTCAAAAATTTAAAAGCAGGAATAAGAATTCAAAGAGTGCGCAGAGTGGAGTTGAACCCGTATTACAAAACTAAATGTCAGAGCATGGAAAGTGCAGTAAGGAAAATAATATTCTCATCCCGAAGGATGGATATGAAGAAACTCAGAACAACTCTTCCATACATTTTCAGAAGTGTGAGTCAGTCGGTGCCACAAGTTCTTGTCTGTCAAGCCTAGTCCCTAAGTCCTGGAGAGGCGCAAAACACAAGAAGGGTGAGTGGGCCAAAAGTAAAGTTTAATAAAACTTTTCCTGAGTTTCAGAAAATAATAACCCCTCGCTGTAAAACCCATAGTAATTTCCAAAATACGACTTTAATACAAAATAATAAAATAAGTACTAGGTATTGGGGACGACGCCCAAAAAGGATACGAGTATTCAAATCATCAACAGTAGAATAATAATAAGTTCACTTATCAAATAAATACAAGCACACAAGTTCACGTAGAAAGTAGCCACATGAACATGCTGGGTGTTATAATTACGCTCTAGTACTACATACACGTGAAGTTGGCGCTAAGCGCGTCACAACGAGTTCTAGATGCCAAGACAACTAGAACAAGCTGGCACCTACGATGGATCCAAAGTGAGCGTGTTGGTGCAATGTGAACATACACGTGAAGTTAGTCTTGGCCCGGACAATACTAACACCGTGCAAGTATGCATGGTAAGTTACAGTCATAAATGTATAGTCATGCCAACAATTTAATTCTACAAATCAAGTAAACATATTTTATAAAACATTTCTAATTTTTTTTAAAACATGGCATACTATACAATAATTTGAAAACACATACTATAATATAATTTAAAATAAATAAGCCCACTCACTGGTAAGTTGTCGGATCGTAGCCGCCGTATCTAGCCTGGCCTCGGTACTTCTCGGGATAGGTCTCACCTATATGAGAAATCACTATACTAATCATTATACAAGTCAAATCCAAATTCTACTAAGGAAAAGACTTGAAATCCCCTTTGTTTGCTCATTTCGGGAGTTAAAAGTGTCAGAAAAGTGGTCCACGTGCTCGTACACGTGGCCACGCGCCGGCTAGAAGTCAGCAACATGCGCCGTTAACTTTAACGGAATATTCTGGGTACTTAACGAAATATTCTAACGGCGTTACAGAATATTCCGTCGCTGTTAGGGAATATTCCATCACTGCGTCAATTAAGAAAAGAATATACCTTTGGAATATTCCTGGTCCGACCGGATCTGAACCGGTTCTGCTGACGTCAAGACCGAGTTGGCTGACGTCAGAACCAAGCTTGCTGACATTAGCAATCCGGTCACCTCTGAAATTCCCAACCGCCTCTCGCCGGCGCGGGCCGAAATTTTGCCAGAAACTGGAAAATTTGCCAAATTTTTTCAAAAACACAGATCTTGGTCAAAACTCAACCATTTTTCATGTACAATATACCAAAATGAAGCTAGGAAGGCAAAGGACTCGATTTTACCTACTTCGAGGTCAAAAGATGGCTGGAGATGGCCAGAAAATGGGAGGAAAGTCACATCCAAAAAGTGGCCGATTCCAAACTCCAATTTTCGAGCCAAGATCGAACATGCAATGCTTCAGTACTGATTTGAGACTCTCTAGGAGTCGATTGGTGATGAAATCAAGGCTGATCGAGGTCCAAATCCAACGAACCTCGTCGGAAAATTCTTTGAAGCTCGCCGGAGTTTCTGAGCTCGAGGTTTTGGGTTTATGGGTTTGTGATACTGAGCTTGGTTTGGGTGTGTTGGTGGTGAGTTAAGGGATCATGGTGATGGTTGGTCGGAAATTACAAGGTGGTGATGTCCTCGGTGACTTGGGTGGTTTGAGTGTGGGTAAGTGTTGAGTCTGGGCATTTGAGACACAGTAAACACAGAGAGGGAAGCAGACTTAGTAGAGAGGAGAGGTAAGTTGTGGCTTGTGTGGTTGAATTCCCACAACGGGAACACAACAATTTAAAGACTAAGAAAAATTTTAAACAATTGCATGCAGCTTTGTCCAGAAGCATGCAAGTTTCAAACTGATTTTCAGAGGGTGCAGGGCACCCTGGTTTGCATGCCATCCACGGGAATCAGCCCACAGAAACCACAACACTGGAAAGTGCAAATTACCAAAATGCCCTCACTCATAACTTGTTCGTTACAAGTCCGAATGACGTTCCGTTTGAGCTCACGGGTTCGTAGCAAAGAGTACTACACAATAATTACAAGAAGGTACGACATTACGAAGGAGGATCAAATGTCCATGTAAGACTTACTTAGCCCACCAGGGGCATTTTCGTAAATTACAACTTCGGATAATAAAATACAATATAGTTAGGGACGGGATGTATCACAATTAGACACATATGATATTGGATTAAAATGTTCCTATCACATTCCTTAAAGTTAATCCACAAGAAAGTTTTAATTAAAGAAGATATTTTAAAATTATGAAAACATTGCAGTTATTAAAAGTTTGTAATTCAAGTAATTAAAAATATTTACTCGAGTTTTTAATTACACAAACACCCCATGAGGTTTTTTGAGTTTTCACAAAACCCCCTCATGTTTGAAACATTACACTAACACCCCTTGAGGTTTTAATTCACTTTCACAAATACCCCTTTGGGTGAAAATCTATCTATAAAAAGATCAATTTACCCTTATAATTAGTTACTTAACAAAATAACACAAATTTTAAATAAATAAAGAAAAATAAAATCACATTAAACATTAAAGAAAAATAAAAAATTGATAGAATCCCACCATCATCTCTGAATGCGTTTTCTTGACCTCAATTGCAAAAACAAATGTTCGATCTATTTTCAATTATATGAATTCTTTTAAGAGAATAAATAAGATATTGTCTAATAGCTTTAAATTGTATCGAGAGATTAAACAGACTAGAAGAAGACAAAAAATAATCGATTTTCTTCACGAAACTGGAGAGCACCACTACTTCTCCGCTACAGCCTTCGTCCATGTTTTACAACACTGTTAACGACATCGCCATCTCTTTCGTTCTGAAATTTTCTCGTTGACATCACCATCTCTTTCGCTCTATTTATTTTTTCTTTAATGTTTAATGTGATTTATTTTTTCTAATTTATTTATAAAAAAATTTATTTTGTTAAGTAATTAATTATAAAGGTAAATTTGTCTTTTTATAACAAATTTTCACCCAAAGAAGTATTTGTGAAAGTGAATTAAAACCTCAAATGGTGTTAGTATAATGTTTCAAACCTGAAAGAATTTTGTGAAAAACTCAAAAAATCTCAAAGAGTATTAGTGTAATTAATTCCTATTATGATTCGCATGTAAAAGTTTATTTTTCAGGTGCTATGAAATATACAATATTTCAAATTTTTTAAGTGTTAAATCTTAATAAAGTGTCATAGACATCATGCCCTCTATTGCCCGAGAAAAAGAAGGATGCACATTCCTCTCCCTTGTTCTTTTTTTTTTAATGGTCGACCCCATCTCCCTTGTTCTAATCTTAACACTTTTGATTGTTCTAGGAAAAATCTGGTGGGCCATAAACCCAAAAATATATTTAAAAGGTTCAGTGGGCCCAACATCACATCTCAATCGCCTTGACAGCGTCTCTCCTTGATTTGCACATCCCAACCCATCTTGTCGGGTTTTCAACTGTCGTTGCCATGGAATCGAATAATTTGGTTTATATGTTTTCAGATTAAATTTATTATTATGTTAGGTTAAATACATTTTGCATCATCGAAGTTTTTTAATTTCAAAATAAGTCAATAATTTATAATTTATCATCGAAGTTTTTAGCATGACCTTCACTCTACACTAACTAACAGTGCTACAAAGAACACACTAAGAAAATATTGAAGTGAGTTCTGCACTTTCACGTCAATAACTAACGCTTAATTGAATCACCTTATAAAAGTATTAATTGTTTGAATGTAAATAACGGGGTGTAATATGAAAAGTTGAAACTTCGTGATCCATTATGAAACTTGCTCTAAACCTCGATGATTGTGAATTGTAATTAACTCTCCTTTATATTTTCATTTTATTCACATAATACATGAGATTTTCTTCCATTCAAAATAATATTGCACGATAGTTACAAGATTTAAATTGTCAAATAATTGATAACATATAGTTAATCGACCGGCTACTCACATACGCATAATTTGGCATGAAGTGGAAAGTTTCTATTATATATATATGTTGACAATACTTGTAATGTATTGTAGACTTGTAGTGAGGTTTTATATTAATATCGGCCTGCTATTGTAAAATATATGTACTATCAAAATCAACTAGCAGGCCAAGAAAATAAATTTTAAATACACTAGAATATATTCCATTAAACAAAAAAATACACTAGAATATATATGTGATTTCAGGGTTAAAAAAATAGTTGATTGAAATGAGAATCTAGCTCCATTTATATTTGTTAGAGAAGAAATACCATTTGATTCAATGGTTATTAAAAAAAGTGATGCTAAACTCACTCTACTTTTCTATTTTTTTCACTTATTTTTTAATAAAAATGTTAATGACATATTTATTTTTTTATAAAAAGACTTTTAAACTCCTATTTATAAATAAACAGCTTACATATACATGCCATGTCACTTTTTATTTTATTTTCTCTCTTTTTATAATTAAAATCAATTAGTCCAACAAAAACTAAATTCAAGACTTTTCAAATTCTCATCCCCACCGTCCCTCCCTCTCTCCTCCTCCCTCACCTTCCCGACCACCCAATCCCACCGTCAACGGCAATGTCCACCACTTATCTCTAGTCACCGGCGGCAGCTGAAGCCCCAGCTCGTCCGCCGCACCACCATCAGCTGTGAGGTTGTAAGGTATGAGATGGGGCAAGGGCACATGAGGATGGAGGTTGTCTAGAGTGACTAAAGGATTATGGGTTGGCTGTGTAGTTGGAGAATGATTTGGTTGTGGGGTGGAAGTGGGGACAGGTTTGGGTGGGTTACTGGTCTGTGGCATGGTAGATGGTGGAGGCTCTATTTCTATGACAGAATTTGCAGGCGAAAAAGGGGGAAGCTTCAGACAATAGTTTATCATTTCATAGGTTTTGGTGTCTGGGTTTTTGGGTGGCAGAGAGGCAGAGATAAGGCGAGAGTGTGGTGGTGGGTAAGGGAGAAAGATATTGATTATTGAGAGATGGTGGTGGCTGGGTTGCGAGTTGGGGGTGGGTGGGCAGGCGGGCTAGAGCCTCAGCTGCTGCCGTGATTGTGGTGCTGCGATTAAGGAAGGGATTGATAGTTATTTTTTAAAAACATATTAGAAAAGAATTTAGATAAATATTAAGGGTTATTTTAGGAAAAATAATGGGTGGGGAAATAATATTTTAATATTTTAACTTTTTTTAGTTGGTGGGATTATAACGTGGGTGAAAAAAAATAAGACAATGGAGTGGGTCTAGCAATTAAACCTCTATAATTAATAACCGTAGACCAAGAAAATCTATTAATTTAGCATAATATTACATAATTGATAAATTAATAATTTGATTTATCGATTAATTAATAACTTATTAATTTATCAAGATATTCCGTATTTTCTTCAATATTGTATATTGTATTTAGTTTTTCATTTTACGAACTAACAATCCTATATATTTGTTTAACAATTCTATGTATATTGTTTTTTTTTGTCAATTTATTGTACATTGTTCAATGTACCACATTATTTCATTTTATGAACATTTAACCAAGCAAAAACTCTATTTAAACAAACAAAAGCCATAGTAATAGAAAATTGTTACGAATTTTTTATAATGTATTATCTTATAAATTCAGCAAATTATTAATTTAGCACATTACTAGTCCACCAATAATAACAATGAACTGTAACATCCCGCAAAAAGTTTGTTATAAAATAATTCCCAGGGGATATTTTGGACACGTGAGAGATTATTTTGTACACGGAATCGTGTGATCTTACTGTTTTGGTGGGTGCACAATACCCCCAAAACCCAAAATATCTCAATTTCTCTCTTCTTCCCCGTCCATCTCTCTTTTCTCCCTTATCCTCATTTTCTTTTCTTTTTTTTTCTCATTTCTCTCTTTCTCTCATTGTATGTGCACAGTGCATGTCGACGAAAACCCGTCGAACCGAGGCGAACTAAAATCACCACCTTCTTTGTCTCGACGCCCTGGACTCAATGGTGCAAACCGTTCGTCCAAACTCCCAACCGTTTGTCCAAACTCCCAACCGTATGACGGAAAAAGCTCACGGAAGAACCGGACATTCCCGGCGATTTTCTCGCCATTCTAGACCGAGGTGAGGTTTCTAACTATCACCAATGGGTTCCTCTCGTTGAGTAGATGAATTTTCATATGTGGTTTGCTTGATTTGGTTGAGTTTTGACGTAGATTGGTGAAGCTACAGTAACTGCGACCTTTCGAGGCAATTACAGGCCATTTCCCAAGCTTGTACGGCTAAAACAAAGGTACACCGTGATTCTACTCCTCTCTAGCTTCATTTTGGTATAAGGAACGTGAAATTTGGCCAAGAAATGAAGAAGTTATGGAGATTTGAAAATTTCTCCAGAAATCGGCCAAAATTCCGGCGACTGCGACGGCAGCCGGAAAAAGTTGCAGCGGCGACCGGCGCTGACATCAGCGATGATGTCAGCAACGGTCCAGACCGGTCTGGTGACGTCAGCAATGGTTCAGACCGGGTGTCGGCAGCAGTGACGTTAGCAACGGTCCAGACCGGGCGTGACGTCAGCAAGGACGTTAGCAACCGGTCCAGACCGGTGTGACGTCAGTGATGACGTCAGCGTTGACCGGTGCGTGAGTCGCGCGTGAGGGAACGTGGAACAATATTTTTCAATTCCGTCTTAGCGAGGCAACTCGTGACGACGCGTACTACCTAGGGGCAGTACGTATGGTATTTTACGGAGTGTTTCGAACTTTCGTGTTGAGCAAATAAGGGATAAGTTTAATTCTAACCTTTATGAGTTTAATCATTACTATAGTGATACCTCATATAGGTGAGACTTATCCAGAGGACTACAGGGGCTACCCAGGACATGGGGGCTACAACCCGGCTACTTACAGGTGAGTGAGTGGGTCTTTGTTTTGATAAATGTATTATACGTATGGTTTTCAATGCTTTCTTTAATTTGTTAGCATGTTTCATATCATATGCGAATGTTGGAGGTAGAACATTCGTATCATATTGCCATACATGTTTTTATACTGTTGCTCATCAGTAAATGTATAACACCCCGGGTATCAGTACTCAGTCTTGTAGCCAGGACTAGCCTTGACGTTTGGAGATGTCACTACCAGTACAGCTACGCAACTTTGGATCCATTGTAGGTACTAGTTTGTTCTAGGTTGCACTAGGCAACTCGAACTTGTGTGACACACTTTGTGCACAACGCTTAGCGTTAGACTCGCGTCATTGTAGTACTCAGTGTATTACTTATATACCTAGCCTGTTCCTCATAGCTTATCGACTTGGGCTTGTGTGTTTACATATGGGTGAGCAGTCAGTTGTGCATATCGGGGAGTACTCGTGTTTTGAGTATTACTATTATAGTATTTTGAGGATCATACCGGGGAGTATGATGTATTTTCAAAAACTATACATGTTTTCTAGCGAGGGGATAGTATGCTCTTGAAAACAAAGGTTTTATCAAACTTTGCTTTTTGACCCACTCACCTTTTTATGTTTTGCGCCCCTCCAAGGCTTAGTGGCGGAATTGATTTCCAGTGAGACGTGGGCTTGCTTCGGCTATGGTTGGCGGTTCTGACAATTTCTCCGGATTATGTAGGATTCACTTTTACTTTTAGTTAACTTTTACTTATCCATCCTCATGAGGATGTGAATGTTATTATACTCTATGCTCTATTTACTTTGTTCTGACTATTATGCACCTGTAATAATGGGTCTTTACCCATCACCACACTCTGACTTCCGTATCCAACTCTATTTCTACTCACTTTTTCACTTATACTTGTATAATTGGCTTTTGTCACCTAAAATGTGTTGCCCAGCACTTCCCGACACCTGACGTGTCAGAATCGGGATGTGTCAGAACTATGCATGGAAAGTTACTAAGAAATTAACATAATTTTTTGTGAATATTATAGTAATTGACTATTTATGTTTTAAAACATAATTGATACGACCCGTCCCGAAATTTTTGTATTTTATTCTCGAAAGTGAGAAATGACCAAAATGCCCCTGGTTGGGCAATGGTTGACTTTTGTGTCGTGACACGTACGACCTTTTCCTTAGTATTTTCTTGTTGTACTCCTCGATACGAGCGCGTTGACGTGAGCGGGACGAAATTTCAGAGTTCAAACGAAGGTTCTACGGGACGTTAATCTCGACGGCGTTCCCGTAATTTTAATTGTGTTTTGTAATTTGGGCTTTGGGCCCAGTGAGCCCAATAATTTCTCTGTCTCACTTTGTCTCCCTCACTCTCTATCACTTTCTGCAACTCTCTTTCTCCCATTATTCTTCCCCGAGCCAAATTCAGTGACTCTGCCACCTTTCCAGACAAACCACACCCAACCCACCACC
This sequence comes from Gillenia trifoliata, assembly GCA_018257905.1. NCBI lineage: Eukaryota > Viridiplantae > Streptophyta > Magnoliopsida > Rosales > Rosaceae > Gillenia > Gillenia trifoliata. Next base: position 24,852,950 of record CM031084.1, on the reverse strand, counting down.
TGAGTCACCTCTAACTCAAATACTGAGCCCTGTAACCCAAACTCAGCCTCGACCCTCGACTGCATAGATTTTTGGCGAGGCCTTGAAACTTTCCCGACGAGATTGTCGTCGGATTTGACCTCGATTGATCTTGTTTTCTTCACTAATCGACTTCTAGAGACTCTCAGAGTATTTCCCAAGCTTTGCATGCTCTATTTTGGCTCGAAAACCAGAGTTTGGAATCGGTCACTTTGGGTGCCGTGGCTTCCTTTCCATTTTCTGGCCATCTTTGGACCTCGAAATAGGTAAATTTGTATTCCTCATCTTCCTAGCTTCATTTTGGTATATGGTACGTGTGAAATGGTTGAGATTTGACTGGGGTATGTGTTTTTGAAGATTTTCGGCCAGAAACCCAAATTCCGGCCTGCAGACGGCGACCGGCCGTCAGCAAACTCGGCCCTAACGTCAGCCAACCGGGTCCTGACGTCAGCAGACCCCGTCCAGATCCAGTTGGACCGATAATATTCTAACGGTATATTCCCTTTCCTTAACTGACGCCGTTAACAAAATATTCTAACGCCGTTAGAATATTCTGTTAAATCCCAGAATATTCCGTTAAAGTTAACGGAGCGCCGTTAACTTTAACGGCGCGTGTGATGGCGTGTGTGGTGGCCTTCCACCGGCGCGTGGGACCTCACAGCAGCGCGTGGCAGCGCGTGCGGCGGTGCACGGTTGCCCACGGCGGCGTTCTTGGGTTTTCGGACCCCGAAACTCCTAATTTGAGTTCCGTACTCCATTTTCTTCGAAGTTTTGGACTAGGTGTTTTACCTTAATAGTGACAACCTAAGGAGTACGGAGAGCGTACAAGCAAGCATTTATGGCTACGGTCACTGTGAGTGGGCCTTTTCTTTATAAAATTATATCCTATATATGTGTTGTGATTTGAGAATTACAATTATGCTTTGAAATGAATCTTGGTTTTACTTATGACCTTACTCGGTTTTAGAAACTTAAATGTTTTAGCATATTATCGGTACTTCAGATACGGTATCCGAGAATACCATTTTAGAATGGTTTACTACGAGACTTACTTTAGAAATGAAATACCTTATACTGTACCCATTTTATTATACGAGACTTTACCCGTGGCATGCTTTCATACACGCTCAACTAGGATTGCTTACACGGTGTCTATAGTACTGTCCGGGGCCAGGACCAACTTCACGTGTATGTTCATATTGCACCGACACGCTCACTTTGGATCCATCGTAGGTGCCAGCTTGTTCTAGTTGCCTTGGCATCTAGAACTCGTTGTGACGCGCTTAGCGCTAGCTTCACGTGTATGTAGTACTTGAGCATAGATTATTACACCCAGCCTGTTCATGGCAGAATATCTCTGTATGAGCTCGTGTGTCTGCACTGCCTACTAAGTGTACCCCGTTATTATTGTGATTTTGCGTTACCTGATTTCACTAATGCCACGGAGGCTTATTTTGTTATTGGATTTCTTGTATTGATTTCTATGAGTTGATTTCTGTGAAAGATTTTATATTGAAGTTTGTGGTTATTTACCCGTTTTGGAAAATAACAGACTTTCCACATTTACGTTGTTTTTCATACCTACTATGTAGTATGATTTTCAGAATTATTACGGGTTTTTACGGCGAGAGGTTAGTACTTTCGGAAAAGCAAAGTTTTAGAAAAATTATTGTTTTTGGCCCACTCACCTTTCTGTTTTGCGCCCCTCCAGGTTTAGTAGGCTTGGAGCTTTTGACGTCGAGGCGCGATGGCATATTTCCTCCTCAGTGTAGGGAATCTTTTACTAGTAATTGTAGTTACTTAGTAATTTCTACTCTGTCAAATTTGTTGTTCTATTATTATTCTTTCGGGTGCACTCACACTTCAGCGCACTCGACCTTTATCTTATTCAAATTTCTCTTTATTACCTTAAATTTTCGTCACCTCACGAGGTATCGGGCAGCACCCTCGATTTTTGGGTGTCCACCTGTACATCCGGGTCGGGGTGTGTCATAATGGCTAGATTAGCCTTTTATTCTAAATTTATAAGGTGTTTGCATTTCAATAATTCAAAGAGTTAAGAACATTTAGCAGTTATTTGATAACTATTTTATTTTTAATTAACCAAAAACAAAAAACAAAAAAGTGAAAACTACTTTTTTGAGTTTTCAAAATTTGGTTTCAGTTTTTAGTTTGAATTTCTATTTTTTTTTTCATTTTTTTAAAAATTGAAAACTAAAAGTAATCAACTGAGTTTTCAGTGTTTGAAAAATGAAAACTAAAAATCTGAAACTAAAAACTGAAAACTGAAAACAAAATGACTATCAAAAGACCCTTACTTCTGTGTCCAAACCTCCAAGGTTATTCGTAGGATCCCTTTTCTCTCAAATTGCTTTGTAAAAACACTTAAGCATGCTTTTTTGTATCCTTGAAATGTAGTTGTGAAAACTATTGAAATAAGTAGAATATGAAACAATTTTGAAGCTATAATGAAATGTACAAAATAAATTTCATAAAAAGGATGAAAAATATGAAACATTTAGTAAAATTATAATATACAAATTTGTTTTTTATTAATATATTTTAAAAATGAGACAAATCATAAATTACATGGTATGTTGAAAGATCTGAGTGAAAAATTGATAGCAAATTTGGACTATTAAGAAAGATTAATGCTTGGACAACTATATTGATTAAAATTATGAAATAGAGTTTGTTATTGACATTACAAAAATCATCTTGCACCCTTTTAAAAATGTAAATAAAAAAATTACACTTTTGTGCACCATGACTGAAACATACCTTAATATTGCCTTTTTTTTCTTTTGTCGAATAATTTTAGTATGTTAGAAATGAGTATCGTTCTCTTGATCACTAAATTATTGAGGATTTATGATCACTCACATTGAATTTTTATATCAAAGTCATAAAATGGATGTGCTTTAATTTTTTAATCTCAAATATCAAATCCAAATATCAGTTATCAACTTATCATGAAAAAGATTTTTTTTTTTTGTGTTAGAAGGTTAATGTTAAGGAAACAACATTTTGGTAGACCACATTGTATCACCTCAATAATAAGGCCAGACTTGCTTGTATTGGTAAGTGTTACATCCCGTCCCTACGTTTATTGTATTTTAATCCCCGACAGTGTAAAATGACCAAAATGCCCTTAGTGGCATAATGTATCATTCGGGATTAAGTCCCTTCTATCGAGGTATTTTCAGAAATTTTGGTGTACTTCTAGTGTGTACATTAAATTACGAATCCGTTGACGCGAACGACACTCGAATCGGACTTGTTTTGGACAAGTTACGTATAGGGGTAAAACTGTAATTTTTCCCGAGCAGTATTTTGAAACAGTGGGTTTAGCCCATGGTTTCTGCAAGGCACGAGGCCTGCATTTGGGTTCAGACTGAATCATTCAGTCTCTTTCTCTGCATGCAATTGACATGCATTGGGCAATTTCAATTTGAGATTCCTTTGTTTGTTTGATTTTTGGCTTTAAAACCAGCAACACCACTGTGCATTGCTGCACTACACTCAACCACCCTCACCTTCACTCTCTGCCATTCCCTCACTCTCCCCGAGTCCCCCACTCAACCTGCATGCAAATGCAGATCCACCAAAAGCCCAGAAATTCATCTAGGCACCCAACCTTTCAAACCTGCCACTGGTGAACCCCTGCATTCAGCCTCGTACTGGTGGAAGTCACCACCCTCAACTCGAATCAAGGCCACTGCCTTGAACCCAGATTACAGAAAACCCAAACTTGCAGAAAATTTCTCAAGACACCCGTGAGGGCACCATCTTCGAATTCTCGACCTCACACTAGCCCAACCTCATCCCAGAGAGTCCATCGCTTGTCCTCATTCTCAAGCGCTTCCTAACCCGTAAAATCAACAACGAATTTAAGAAAACCAGATTCGCCATTTTCCCTGCGAAGCTCTCCTCTACGAGAACCCGGCCACCTGCATTCCTCGAATCCACTTCAAATCACCATCATCGACCTCGACCTCCTCGAACTCAAACCCATGTCCCGCATGTGAGGATCGAGTTGAGTTCATCGTGGTTCGAACTTTGGCCGAGAGCCCGAGCTCAATCTCCGCCATTTCAAGTCGATTTCAGCCAAATTTTGGGTAAATCCTTCTTCTCCTCGACTCTAGGTTCATTTTCAGCTTTTAAATCGTGGAAATTGGGGTGAAGAAATCTAACTGCACTGGTTTTTCCTAAGGACGAAACCTTAAACCGGGCGTAGGTAGACGGCGCCACTAATGATCTCGACTGAGTTCATACGATTCGAGCCGTCATCGACTTTCTGGCTCAACTCTGCTTCGGTGACGCCACCAACCACCTGCTTCACCTTGGCCCAACCCGCTTCAAACCGTGAATATGCATCAAGGTATATACCGCCAAACCCTAACGGGCGCCAGGCATATTTTAACGCATTAATATTCGTAACGCTGCTAGGGAATATTCCGCCACCCAAAACGAATATACTGCTAAAGCACCTGCAGACGCTGTTAACTTTAAATCTACAAGGATCGGTTGGGCGCGCTGAGAAGGCTGTGTCCGCAGGTGAGCGCGCTGCGGCGTGCGCCGTGTGAGCGTGGCGCGCGTGTGAGCGCGTGGTGGCTGGCCTCCGAGCTGGGCAGGCGCTGGGCAAGGGGCGGGATTCGGGGTGATTTCCAGCGCCGTGGGCGCTGCGTGACGGCGCGTGCCGCCTCAGGCGGCGCTCGTGGCGCTGGGTGGAGGCCTCGCGCACGCACGGCGGCGGCGTGAACAATTTTTTCGACCACCTCTAGTTCCGCTTCGAGCAACAAAGGCGATTTCAAGTCTTTTTCATTACTTTAATTGAATTAGACTTATAACAATTAGTTTAGCAAACTCTCATAGGTGAGACCTATCCTGAGAGCAAATTCAGGCCCAAGCACACACTACTTGGGCTACGATCCGACTACGATCGCTGGAGTGGCCTAGTACTTAACCTTTTATATTAGTTATTAGTGTTTTTAATGTGTTTTGAACTATGTGTGTGTAAAGATGCCCACTTTTATAAATGTTATTTCCTTTGTGGTATCAATTATTTATAGTTACTTGGTATATGACTGAGATTATGTTGATTTATGTGGGATAAACTTGGCATGCATACACACTATTTGAACTCAGACACTTATTTCACATTATGCACCTGGCATGCACTGTCGGCCAAGACTAGTCTCGACGTGGATCGTTCAGCACTCGTACGTATTGCCGCTTCGACATACCACGACAGGTGCCGCATTCAGATTGCCTTGATGTTCAATCGGATTGTTGTGGCGACGTGCGGTCACAATGGAAAGGCTGGCGTGAGCTAGACAACATCCGTGCCTGGTCATGTACTGACTTTATATGATTTCTAAAGCATCGCGTGATAGTAATAATGATTATCGTGATAAAATAAATGATTTTATACGCATCTCTTTTGGCGTGTCACCATTTATGCTCAACACTTATTTCTAGCTAGTAAAATGCTTGAAACCCACGGTTTTGGCAAAGAAAGTTGATACCAAATGAAACGCTTAATTTAAAAATTATATTACCAATTTCATCTTCTTCTTGTTTTCTCCCTGTAGACTTTCGACTTTAGTTGGCTGGCGACTCGGTGGTGGCAATACTTGTCTTCATTCCAGTAGGTGTTAATTTCTTTTGTTGTAAGCATCCATCCTACTGATGGGAATAATTCCCCTCTACTACACCTGTTTCACACTATGAATAAACGTGGTTCTACCCACATTACACTCTCGTATTTCCTTTTGTTAAACTCTGATTTAATTCTTTATCTATCATTTCTAATTTCTTATTTAATTTTCCTATGACCTCAGGCTACCCTACGCGAGTGGCTCTGGCCGCTGACGCCTTGAGATCCGGTCCACGTGGCTATCCTGTGCTCTGGTGTGTCGCCTGTATCGAGCCCTAGGTTATGCAAGATCACTCCTCATCACACTTATGTGATGTTTTTCACTAATAATTTTTGAATCTCTCCTTATCGCATCATGCCAATTGGCCGCGCACCCGACGCACTCCGCTCTTCACTGGCACCAAATGGGGGAATACGATCGCTCAAGACATTCAGTCGCCTCCGTCCTCGGCGGAAGAACCTGGTGGAGACCGCGGCGGTGCATGGATGTGGAAATCATTCTACTGACCGTAGACACCAAGTAGCTGCATCTTGGTTTGAATATACGAGGACGCTTCAATCGATGCGAGCATGGAGATTTTATGAGCAAAGTAGTCCCGACCGCTAATTCTCTTTCCTTCGGTGATCAAGCCAAAGCCTCGGTGGAAGTTCGAGGAGCAGCACACCTCCTCAAGATGAGCATGGCTCAGGGGCCGTATTCAAAACATCGGTTCAAAACCAAATACCTTTCTCCGAGTACAAGGCCCTATTAGAGATGAATTCAGCTTAATCAAGCAAGGGAAGATGACCGCTTCTCGAAAATTACTTAAGTTCAACGCCTCTATCTCAATACAACCCAGCTTGTCACACAAATTCCCTTCGTAGACGCTTCACCACTCCGTAAAGGAGCTAACAAGAAGCTCCGATCACTTGTCGGGCCGGGTCCAAGGCGAGACCTACCAGAGTTCCCACGATACGCCATGAGTGGGAGAATGGGAGAATGCCCTCGATGACAATTCCCATTTACGAGGAGGAGGAATCTAACACCCGTGAGTGGTGGCAGGCAATCTTCCTCGTCCTAAGAACCGCATTGCTCAAACGTGAGGCCAGCAGCTCTGTGATCATCCAGCTGGTGGATCGAATTCGCCTCCAACTGCGGAGTGGAGATTCACTAGTGGATCCGCTTTCCGGCCAAACAGGCACTTCTAGCCAATCTAATGCTAAATTCCTCACATGGCAACACTCGCCACTTTGGTGAGTGTGTAAGCAAGGAAACCAGTGGGTGTTACAAATGCGGCAACTAGGTCATCGAGCTACCTGTCCGGGCAGGCGTCAGAATCGCCAGATTCACTGTGCACTCCTGCTCCACTCCAACAGCCTGAGGTACGCTCTCACGCTCCACCCGCCCACGAGGAGTCACGCCGTCACTACTGTGTATGGAGTACTCAATATCTCCGTAGCTTCCATCCTCGTGATCCCACCACCCTACTCCTATTCAAGATCCCTGGCCGGTGCAAAGGTACCCTGTGGAGCACCGCAAGATATCGAGGAGCACCGCAATACCCGCAGATCGTGTGGAGACCGCTAACTGGATTGATGAGGCCAAGCATCTGCACTCTTGGGCGCCGCATTCCTCGGCGAGGAGGCCAAGGCAGACAAGGGGACGCGCACAGGCAGAGGAAACCAACAACACTGGCACCGCGGGTGGAGTGCCGCTACGCGAGTCACAGGTGCACGGACGAAGCCAACGCAATTAATCGCCAGATGCTCGTAACAACCCCGATCTCATTATGGGTGCTGAACACATTTCTGGTCACTTTGCTAGAGTATTAATCGATCCGGTGCTACCCACTTGGCCATATCACCTTTGTTTGTCAACTACTCAACCCCATCAGACTTACTCCAGTACGAAACGTGGAATTGCTATGCCAAGAGGCGAAGTGTCGTGGTACAATGGGAGCATCGAGGATGCCCCGTTGTAATTGCTAATCGTGTGATGCCTGGCCAACTCTATTCTCTCATATCGTACTTTGATGTGATTCTAGGAATGGACTCGCTGGCTATTATCAAATCATGCCGTTGTTGACTGCCGACGTGAAGATTCGCCATTCCGCACCACCTGGTATGCTCTATCGTCACTTTCACCGTGAGAACACGGGCGATCGCCACGATCGATCTCGCCTATGAAGGCAAGAAGTCATTATGTGCGGTTGCGAAGGCTTTATCGCACATGTGACTCTCTAGATCAAGGGAATACTCGTGTTGGACGATGTGCCTCGTGGTCAACAAATTTCCCGATAAAGTTTCCGACGATCTACCCGGACTACCGCCTGACGTGACGGAGTTCACCATTGATCTACTTCCGTGTGAACGATTCTATATCCCTCACCCCTATCGGGACACTCGCAGAATTAAGGAACCGGCTACAACCCAAGAACTCATCAATACAATTCATTCGACCCATCTCTTCACCTTGGAGAGCTCCCGGCCCTATTCTGCTCAAAGAAAGACTACAGACTCGAGACTCCCGCACGACTATAGGCAACTCAACCTGGTGACGATTAAAAACCGTTATCCACCTACTAGAATCGATGATCTCTTCGATCAACTCCGAGGCGCGGTTTTCCAAGATTGATCTAAGGTCCGGTTACTTATCGCCTGAAGATCAAGAGTGATGATGTGCACAAGACCGCATTCAACTCGTTACTACTACTCACGAAGCCTGGTGATGCCCTTGACCGACCAATGCCCCACAGCATTTATGGATCTCATGAATCGAGTATTTCGTCCGTATCTCTGACAGATTCGTAATTGTCTTCATCGATTTACATCTTGGTGTATTCTAAACGGGAGGCCGATCATGCCAACACTGGCGCATGGCTTCGAGGGGAGACCATGAGAATCACCACGCCCAAGTTCAAGAAATGTGAATTTTGGCTTAATCAGTATCTTTCTTGGGGCATATAATCTTCTCGATGGTATTCTCGTCGATCCCCAAGATTGCCGCCATGGAGAATTGGGAGCCAATTACAGGACCCGCACTGAGATTCGGAGTGCCTTTCTGGCCTCGGCGGGTTATTACCGACAAAGCCATGGAAGGATTTCTCTTCCATTGCCCTACCTCTCACGAGACTCACCAGAAAGATGCGAAGTTTGTTCGACGACGATCGGAGTACTGGCTTCCAATGTAAACCAAACATTGTCTCACCATGCTCCAAAGGTTAGCACTTCCGTGATGACAAATGCAACTATGTGAGATCTACTGATGCCTCAATCGGACCCGCTTGGGCTGGGCGTGTTGATGCAACATGGACTCGTGATCGCTATGCCTCCGGCATGCACCAAGTTCGCACGAGACGAACTATCCTACCCACTTGCACCGAGCTGCGTGCCCATCATCTTCGCCCGAAGATTTGGCTTATTCACTTACTGGCCAGACCGCCGAATCTCTTCACCACCACAAGAGCCTCGAATATCTCTTCTCCTGGCCGAGATCTAAACCCTTTGATGGGCCTACGATGGATGGAACTCTCGAGTACTACGATTGCACCATCGAATACCATCCCGGCCGTGCAAACGCGTGGTGTTTAGATGCTTCAAATTTAAATTCCTGACACGACTAAACACTCTTTTCCGCCCGCCATATTCCTCTCCCCCGACCGAACTCCGAGGTAATCGTGTCACTTTGGGTCATGGACGATGACGCCGTGCTTTACTAGCCGCTTTCCAGCGTCGCATCAGCATTTTTGGATCGCATCCAGACGCCAAAGAAAAACGCACTCCTGATTGTTTAGACTATGGCGCGTCCCAAATCTGCAAGGAGAGGAGACTTGAGAATCCGAGGTACCGACGCTATCGTTAGGCGAATTTGGAGGTAATGTGCCTCGATGACGAAGACTCAAGGAAGGAGATTCTTGATGAGGCGCAGATATTTCACCTATGCTATGCATCCGGAGCACAAAAATGTACACACCATCCTACTATTCTTACTATTGGCCGGAATGAAGAGAGAGAAATCGCTGGGAGATGGTTGGGCCGACATGTTTGATCTCGTCAGTTGGTGTCAAAGTTAGTAGTTGGTTTCTTCTGATTACCTCACCCACTCCCTACCCCCCGAGTGGAAGTGGGAGAACATCACCATGGACTGCGGTACAAGTTACCTTGTACTCGGGTAGGGCTACGACTAGATTTGGGTGATCGCTAATTCACTCACCAAACCGCACACTGGGTCATGAGAACTTCTTCGATCGCCCAGCTCGACTCTTTATTTCCGAGATCGTTAAACACCATGGTGTTCCCGTTAGTATCATCTCTCCGATCGTGACCTCGAGGTTCACTTCTAAGTTTTGGCGAGCCTTCCAGACGCCTTGGGATCACAAACAAGCCAAGATCAAGCCATCATCCATGCACTGATCTGACACGGAGCGAACCATCTCGCACTCTCGAGACATGTCAGTCCTCCATCCTCCAAACGCGACAAAATGGCAGGAACACTTACCCTCGATGGAGTTTGCTTACACAATGCCTACCACTCGAGCACGGCATGTCGCCATTCGAGGCGCCGTATGGCAAACCCCGCTGCACTCCTCGTGGCCGGGCCGAAGTCAGGGGAGAGAGCACTGCGTGGCCCCCGAGATCGCGGGACGAGACGACGAAGAACATCCAGGTGATTAAGGGAAACTTGAAGATTGCACAGATCGACGTAAGAGCACTGCGCATGTGTGCATTCTACCGATCGCGCTTATGCCGTTGGCGATTGGGCATTTCTTAAACCCCTCACCGTGGAAAGGCGTTTGTTCGCTTTGTACAAGGAAGCCAAGTCCTCGCTTCATCGGACCCTACCGCATCACCTAGCTTGTGCAGGGAGCCGCGCTCACCGACCTCCGACCTACCTCCGAGCTTGCCAGAGTTCATAATGTCTTCCATGTATCTATGTCACAGAGATATTTGTCCGATCCTTCCCATGTCATCCGGGACTCGCCTTTGGAGGTCAACAACCACGACTTTGACTTACGACGAGAGAAACCAGCCACGATCCTCGGATCGAAGGAGAAGTTCTATGAGCAAAACGGGTAACTCTAGTCAAAGTCCTTTTGGAGGAACCATACCGTGGATGAGGCTACGTGAGACTAAGATATACGCATGGAGCAACACTTGATTCTGCTTAGTAGTTGATTTTGTATTCCTCAGAACTCTTGGACGAAATTTCTATTGGTGGGGAAGACCATACATCCTCATTCTCACTGCTTATTGTATTTTAATCCCCGATGCTAAACAGACCAAAATGCCCTATGGCATAATGTATCATCTTCGGATTAAGTCTTTCTATCGAGGTATTTTCTTAAAATTTTGGTGTACTTCTAGTGTGTACATTAAATTGGCGAACTGGGCTGGATTAACGACACTCAATCGACTTGTTGGGATGTTACGATAGGGGAAAACTGCATCTTTCCCTGAGCGCATTTTGAAACAAAGTGGGTTTAGCTCCATGGTTTCGCAAAGGCACGAGGCCTCGGTGATTGGGTTCGGGGATCAATCATTCAGCCTCTTTCTCCCGCATGCAATTGACAGGCATCAAGTAATTTCACCTGAGATTCCTTTGTTTGTTTGATTTTTGGCTTTAAAATGAAGAATACTCACTCGTGCATTGCCGCACTACACTAACCACCTCACCTTTCACTCCGCCATTCCCTCACTCTCCCCGAGTCTCCCACTCAACTCCGCATGCAAATGCAGATCCACCAAAAGCCCAAAGGTAAATTCATCTAGGCACCCAACCTTTCAAACCCCGCCACCTGTGAACCCCGCATTCACCCGTGACCGGGTGGAAGTCACCACCTCAACTCGAATCAAGGCCACCGCTTGAACCCGATTACAAACCCAAACTTCTGGGCAGAAATTTCTAAGACACCCGTGAGGGCACCATCTTCGACTCCTCGACCACACACTAGCCCACCTCATCCCGTGAGAGTCACCATCACATCCTTTCATCTCCGGGTTACTCCCCAACCTGCAAAACCGACGAACGACGAAGAAACTGTGTGGATTACCATTTTTCCCGACGGTTTCTCTGGCCTAACTCTACCACCTGCACTCGAATCCACTTCAAATCACCACTACTCGACCTCTTGACCTCCTCTCGAACTCAAACCCAGTCCCGTGACAGGAGGATCGAGTTGAGTTCATCGAATTCGAACTTTGGCCGAGGAGCTCGAGCTCAACTCCGCCATTTCAAGTCGATTTCTGTGCCAAATTTGGGTAAATCCTTCTTCTCCTTGACTCTAGGTTCATTTTGAGCTTTAAATCGTGAAATTTGGTGAAGAAATTCAACTTCTGCACTCTTCCGGTTTTTCCCAAGCTGACTAAAACCTGCAGTCTCGAGGTGTAATTCTTCCATGGCCAACTACCGATCTCATGACGGAAATTATGGTTTACTCCGCGATTGCCATCGATTCTGGCCTCGAACTCTGTCACACGCGGCCTAACCACCGGGCTCAACCCTTACCAACTCTATTTCAAACCGGAATATACCGAAGGTATATACCGTCAACCCTAATCTGGCCATATTTTTCAACGGCGATGAATATCTCGTAACGCCTCGTTAGGGAATATTTCGTCACCAGTACCCAATATACCGCTGTGTTAATGCGACGCTGCTAACTTCTTAACTGCCAAGGCGGACTGCTACGCGCGAGGCGCGTGGTTCGCTATGAGCGCTGCTGGGCGGCGCGGCGCTGTGAGCGCATGGCGCCGTGTGAGCGCGTGGGGGCGCTAGCCCGAGCGCCGTGTGGGCGGCGTGGATTTGGCAAAGGTGACGGCGCGCGTGGGCGCGGCGTGACGGGCGCGTGCCGCCTCGTGGGCGGGGCTATGGCGTTGGCCAGTAGGGAGCCCCGCAGCATCTACAAGGCTGCTGCAGTGAACACTTTTTTCACTCCTACCCTAGTTCCGTTTCGAGCAAACAATAGTTGCCATTTCAAGTCTTTTTCAGCTTACTTCTTTAATTGAATTAGACTTGTTAAATAATTAGTTTAGTAAACTCTCACATAGGTGAGACCTATCCTGAGAGCAACGAGCTCAAGCACACTACGGGCTACGATCCGACTAATACGACGTTGAGTGGGGCCTAGTACTTTAACCTTTATATTAGTTATTAGTGTTTTTAATGTGTGTTTTGAACTATGTGTGTGTAAAGTACGCCTTCACTTTTATAAATGTTATTTTGTGGTATCAATTATTTATAGTTACTTGGTAAGGACTGAGATTATGTTGATTTATGTGATAAACTTGGTACGCATACACACTATTTCAATCAGACACTTATTTCACATTATGCACTATGTTGTAATCGGCCCCGGCCAGACTACCACGTGATCGCTCACACCGCATCTACGCCGACATGGATCCATGATTAAAGCAAATTTGCTCTTAGATTGCTGGGTATTCTTAGGATTTTGAGCCAGACGCACTCTTGTGCCACCACGTGTAGCGTGTAAAGGCTAGAGCAGTTTGGTATCAAAAACACCCACCGTCGTAGCTACTTATATGACTTGTGTGCATACTTCCATGTGATAAGTAATGTTGATTTTCACCGTGATAAATGATTTATACCGTATCCTCGTACGTTGGGTCTGACATTTATGCCTGCGCATTTATTTCATTAGTAAACATTTGCAAATCTAATGGTTTTAAGGAAGGAGGGGTTATAACCAAAGTTTTGGAAACGCTTTTACTTAGAAAAATCGGGAGTATTGGCCCACTTCACTTGTTTTTCGCCCTTCCAGATTCTAGACTTTAGTCAAGCACGATTCTACATGGCAATTACTGGTAAATTGATTTTCTTCTGGGTAGTTGTATGTTAATTTCTTTGTTAGGTTATATCCATCCTACTATTGGGAATACTCTCTACTACACCTAGCTTCCGACACTATGTAATAATGGGTTCTACCCACATTACACTTCCGTATTTTTGTTAAACTCTGATTTAATTTTATCTATCATTTCTAATCTCTTATTTAATTTTCCTATGACTTCGTCACTCCTACGGAGTGGTCGGTCAGCACGCCTTGAGATCCGGGGTCCACGTGGCTATCCGGGTCGGGGTGTGTCAGTAAGTACGACTCTATTAGAAATGTAGCACAACTTAGTCTATCAAAATATGATCTACTTAACATTAGTTGTGTTAGAAATATCACTTCACTAGAGTTTAGTTGATATTTATCTATTTATTATTGAGAACTGTTATTCACACTTTAAAAATCTCATTTTGTGTGATATCTCAACGAAGAGAGGGTGATATGTCTTATATGTACATGCCCACCTCTAATTAGCACGAGGCTTTTTGGGAGCTCATTGGCTTCGGATTCCATCGGAACTCCGAAGTTAAGCGAGTTTGGGCTGGAGCAATCTTATGATGGGTGACCCACTGTGAAGTTGCTCGTGAGTTCCCAGAAACAAAACTGTGAGGGCGTGGCCCAAAGCGGACAATATCGTGCTACGGCGGACTCGGTCCGGGATGTGACATAATGGTATTAGAGCCACTCTGTCGTTCGGTACGGATGTGCCGGCGAGGACGCAGGGTTCCCCTTAAGTGGGGTGGATTGTGATATCCCACATCAACCAACGGAGAGGGGGTGATATGCCTTATATGTACATGCCCACCTCCAATTAGCACGAGGCCTTTTGGGAGCTCATTGGCTTTGGATTCCATCGGAACTCCGAAGTTAAACGAGTTTGGGCTGAAGCAATCCTATGATGGGTGACCGATTGGGAAGTTGCTCGTGAGTTCCCAGAAACAAAACCGTGAGGGCGTGGCTCAAAGCGGACAATATCGTGCTATGATGGAGTTGGTCCGGGATGTGACATTTTGCACTCCTCACAAGTGTATTTTTATTTCTAAATATACAAAATTTGGAATACAAAATAAGAATTTTGAAGTGACACATCCCGACCCGGATGTACACGTGGACACCCAAAAGTCGGATGTGCTAGCCGACACCACGTAGGGTGACGAAAGCCAAAATGAAGAAATAAGGAATAAATTGAATGAATTAATGAGTAGGATATACAAAATTTGCACAGAGTAAAGAATTAATAACTAAACAACAGTTATCGTACGAATACGAAATACTGAAAATTTACAAATAAAGGGAATTCTAAACATCTTCATACCACTAAACAACAGATCTCGACGTCGACAGCTCCAGCCACTAAACCTGGAGGGGCGCAAAACAGAAGGGTGAGTGAGCAATAGATAGTTTTGTAAAAACCTTTCCTTTAGAAAATAGTAACCCCTCGCTGTAAAACAAGTACGAAGTTTCGGAAAACTGTTCTTGAAAACGTACTATAATAGTAGCTAGAAAGTCAAGGTAAGTACGGAAATATACTTACCGTCCGAAACGGGCAGAAAGCCACCGTTCGGCATAAAATACTTTATCAAAAGTTCGTAAAATAAAGCTATACGGAAAACCCGTAAATCAAATAATAGTATCCGTGGCATCAGTGAAAATCAGAGATAAGTCACAATCCAACTATAAGATAAACGCTCGTTTAGGCAGAGCAGACACACGAGTTCATACAGATATATTCTGTCATGAACAGGCTGGGTGTATAAATAATGGTACGCTCATGTACTACGATCACGTGAAGCTGGCGCATAAGCGCATCACAACAAGTTCGAGTCGCCCATGCGACCTAGAACAGGCTGGCACCTACTATGGATCCATAATGAGCGTATCGGTGCATGTGAACAATCACGTGAAGGCTGGTCCTGGCCCGAGACAGTACAAT
The DNA here is from genome assembly GCA_018257905.1 of Gillenia trifoliata. NCBI lineage: Eukaryota > Viridiplantae > Streptophyta > Magnoliopsida > Rosales > Rosaceae > Gillenia > Gillenia trifoliata. The sequence continues at coordinate 24,837,508 of CM031084.1, read as the reverse complement.
CAACACCGTGTAAGCCTCCCAGGTTGAGCGTGCAAAAACATGCCACGGAGTATTTTTAAATAAAACAGCGTGAGGTAATTTCCCTATTTGGGATAACCTTTAAACAACCAATATATAAAGTATTCTCGAGTGCCGTACCCGGAATACCAAGCGTATAACTACAATACGTGAAATACCAAGAATACGCCGCATGGGTACCAAGGTATAGAAATACCAACTTAATGGTAAACTAGGTGAACCCAAAATACGGTAGAAAATTACCATTATCAAGGTTCACCCAAATACGGCCCAAGGCCGTCGGATAGGTATAAAACCCATAATCACAAATAGGCACAATATCAAGTAATTTCCTAAAACCCCCTAAAATAGGGTTGGTTCGAATACAAGCAATACGCAAACAAAAATAATACGGAAATCACCAATTAAATGGTGAAATTCCCAAATGAAAATATGGGCCAAGGCCCACTAGTTTCCATGGTCTAACAAAGTACTGAGACGGTCTAGTAACCCAAGTAATTAGCACTAAGTGTGAGGTCTACCAAAAATATGAGATAAATACTAATTTAAAGTCACAATAATAATGTAGGCATAAATTAAGTTTGCGAACGAGGTATAATAATAATTAACTTAAAAGCATAGTTAAAACCCAAGTTCAAGTCTAAAACACATAAAACATTTAATTTGAGTAAGGAAGGGGCCCACTCACAAATACCGAAGCCGAAGTAATCCGAAAATACGCTCTCCGGAGTCCACGAGTCGCCAAACCTAATTTTAAAACCCACAAATTAGTAACGTACTCGAAATTGCAAAGAAAACGGCGTTCGGATACCCGAAAACGGAGTTTCGGGGTCGGAAACCCCAAAACCGCTGCCGTGGGCAGTCGCACGCGCCGCCACACGCTGCCGTTTGGCCTCACGCGCCGCCACGCGCGGTTGTGAGGTCACACGCGCCCTCACGCGCCGCCACGCGCCGGTGGAAGTCCACCACGCGCGGCCACGCGCCTGTCACGCGCCGGTGACTGACGCCGTTACTGTTCCGTTAACAGCGTTAAAACTAACGGACGGAATATTTCTCAGAATATTCCGGTCCGACTGGGTTGAACCGGTTTGCTGACATCAGCAGGACCGGTTTGACCCGGCTTGCTGACGTCAGCGCCGGTTGTCTTCAACAATTTTCCGGTCGCCGGCGCCGGCGCCTGAAACTGAAAAAGTTGCAGAACTTCAAATCTTCACCATTTTTCATACAATTTACATCAAAATGAAGCTTGAGTTGAAAGGGATTCAAAATTACCAATTTGGGACCCAAACTCGGCCGGAGTTGGTCGAAATTTGGAGAAATCTTCACGGCTGGAAAACGGCCGATCACCAGACCTTCGATCCACGGCCATGCAAGGCTGGAGGAATGTTCCTGGGACTTCCAGGAGTCGATTGGTGCACGAATCAGGGACCATCGAGGTCGAATTTGACAAGAAAGCTCGACTGGAAATTCGAACACTCGCCGGAGAATTTTGCAAGTTCTGGGTTCGACAGTTTTCGATGTTTCTGGAAAAGTTTGGTGAGCTGGGGAAGAAGGCCAGTGACCTTCTCTGGCCAAGAAATGGCTCATAGGAAAAGAATTTAGGCTCGGGGTGTCCAAAGCAGTTTAATGGGTTTCACTGGTTCGAAGTACAGGGCTTCGAATCGCTCGACTGGTTTTGATTTGAGAATGATGAAGGTGATGGTGATTTGGTTTGCTGAGAAAGGTGGCAAGCCACCATGGCTGTCCTCGGATGGGTGCATCTAGTAAACTTTTGAAGGAGAAGAGTGGTCTGTTTTTTTTTTTTTGCAGTCAAAAGAGATCGGGGTGTGAGGGAGAGAGAGACAGAGTACAGAGAGTGAGGGAGACAAGGGCGACAGAGGAATACAGTGGGCTGGGCTCACAGCAATTACTGGGCCCAAGGCCCAAATACGAAACGCAACTAGATTAACGTCCGTAGAACGCTCATTCGAATTCCGAATGACGTCCCGCTTGCGCCTACGAGTCCGTTTCGACGAGCACGTCGAGAAAATACAAGTGGAAATGTCATACGAGTTACGACGCAAAAGTCAACCGAAAGGTCAACCAAGGGCAAAATCGTCATTTTGCACCTCCGGGAATAAAATAGTATTATTTCCCGGTACGGGGTATAACAATCTACCCTCCTTATGAAAATTTTGTCCCCGAAATTTCCATAAGAAGTACAACGAGTTAGATGCGAGTAAAAACAGTTCTCACTACAACGTCTCCCAAAAAGCTCCCTCAAAAGTGTCGCCAGAAAAAGAAATAACAACTGTCTTAACCAAAAGTTGGCTAAGAGCGCTTTGTCATGACAACAACTCAACGTGACAACAGTGCCTCGAAAATTCGAACGAAAAAGGAAAAACGACTAGCTGAACGAGTAATCAGTCGTCTGAAGGGCTTCTGACAGAGGGTACCAGCTACTACGTTTGCACGACCAGGAGGTGGTCGATAGTGCAATCGTAGTCACTCAACAGCTCAAACCATCTTCATGGCTGAGATTGAGGTCTCCCAAAGAAAAGAGATGCCTCAAATTTTTGTGATCAGTGAACGGTTTACACGTCTCACCAAAATGAAAATGTCGCCAGAACTTCGGAGTAAAGATACTAGCAACTAGCTTCGAATCATGGGTATGATAATTCATCTCATGCGGTTTCAGTTGTCTGAAGGCATGAGCGATTATCCATCCATGTTGTATTAGCACGCAAACCAATCCACTCAGTGACGCATCACTGTAAATCACGGAGTACCGCCGTCGTTGGAAAGTGCTAATACAAGTGCAAGAGTTAAACCAAACTTCAGCAGTCAAAAAATTTGCTCGTGGTCGTCGTTCCACACGAATTTAACAATTACCTGGCAAGTGTCGTGAGAGGCAGAGTAACAGAAGAGAAATCACTCACGAAACGTCGGTAAAAACCGACTAAGCCAAGAAAGTTTCGAATCTTGTAGCACTTCTGCGATTGCTCCCAGATCCCCGCCACTGCGATCATTTGGGGATCGACAAGAAAACAGTCCGCAGGAATCACATGTCCCAAGAAAGACACATGATTAGAGTAGAACTGGCACAAAGCTGAAAACTCCTTAAACTTCGTCAAAATCATGCGCAAATGCATTGCGCATGATCGGCCCCAGAATTGGAATACACCAAAAAGTCAACCAGAAGACTATCACGAACTTGTCGAGATACGGCGAAGTACTCGAGTCATCAAGTTCATGAAAGTTACTGGAGCAATTGTCAACCCGAAAGGTATGACAAGAAGAAATCGTAAGGCTCGGAACGAGTCCAGAAAGTGGTCAAGTAAACAACAACGTTTTTGATCTTCGGCTGAAAATAATCAAGCTTCAGATCGATCTCGGAGAAAAACTGTGCACTTCGGAGGTGGTCAAAGAGGTCATCGATTCTAGGAACGAGGTAACAGTTTTTACTCGTCACACGGATCATTTGCCTAAATCGATGCAGAGCCTTAGAATACCGTCACTTCGTTCGACAAACAAGACCAGAGTTCCACAAAGTGAAGTGCGAGATTGAAAGAATCCGAACAGAAAGTTTCAGAAGCTGAAAATCCTTTGACTCACGCAGCTCAGGTGGAGCCAAAAGGTAAGAGGTAAGGAAAAAGATACGATCAATACCTGAAAAGATCGATGGTGAATTTCACTTCTCGATCAGGCGGTAGTCCAGGTAGATCGTCAGGAAAAGATCTCAGGGAGATTCGTTGACAACCGGTAGATCGTCAATACGAAAAGAATTTCTTCCCCCAACGCCGCGAATGTGATACAAACATCACAAGCCCTAATTCAGAAATTTCGTTGCACTCGTAGCTGAAAGTCAGCCCACAAGTCGATTTCTCCGGTGCTCGCCGGTAAACGTCACAGTCAGTATGCCAGGTGGCAAGAAGGTGGTCAACCTTCGCCGACAATCCACACTGGCACGAAATTGGGATAACAATCCATTCCTAGGATCACTTCGAAAACCACGACATCCAGAGGAATGAGATTGGCAAGCAAATTTGATTTGCGATGATAAACGAGTATCACCGACAACCCCAAGGAACAAAACATACTTTGCCTCACGGCATAGGGATTCCATATCGTACCCGATAGGAGTACAATGTGGTCGAGTAGTTTGAGTGAACATGAGTGAAATAGCTGAGTAGGTAATACTTGGATCCATTTGGATTTCAAGTAAAAGCCCAAGAATGATTAACGTTTCCGAAGACAAGATCGGAATCGTTCAAAGTATCCTGCTTGTCGAAACTACTAACTCGCCCAAGAGCTAGCAACGTTCCACACTGGAACAGCCAGGCACCACCAGGATACAGAACAAAATAACCAAATACGGGAGAAAGGTTTCAGAGTATGGAATGACATTGCCTTGGCAATGTACGTCTCCACCGAAAGTAGGTTATTGGTAGGAAACTGTTCGTCCAAACTAACTGGATCGGAACAGGCCAAAAGTTAAATTTTTGCCGGTACTGCGGACACAGGTTAGCTCTGTGTCCCAATCGTCCACTGACATGGCACACTTGAATTTCTTGCGTACACTCACCAAAATGACAAGTGTCGCAACGACGGCTGAACTGGCGGTGGACTGGGTGGAGTTACCCAGTAACGGAAACAAGATCCACCAGTAAATCAACTTCCACGGTTTAGGTGAAGTCGATCCACTACTGGATGATTTAGAGCTGTACTTCCACATTGAAAGACAGATTCTTTCGGAGACCGAAAGAACAACTGCCCCATACCCAACTACTGGGTGCAAATTCTTCGTCGACGTTCGAATACGAAGATTCGGTAAAAAGTCGAACTGTACCTAGACAGTGGATACGCCACAGTTAGAGTCAAAACCGAAGTTATTTTCAATCACCGTCACTCGTGGATATGAAATCCATACCGTCGCCGGAGCGAATAGTCAAGATAGCCGCACATGCACAAGAGGGAAGATGATCGATTTGAATGACAAAAGTCATGAGTGGAAAGAAAATGTCGACTTCAGAAGTACGAAAAAGTTCTTCAACGTTCGAAGAAAATTGAGTCACGACCAAAACGACACAGTCGTAGAGACTCCACATAGTTTAAACAACATCACGAAGATGAAAATTGTCCCAACTACCGAAAAGTAATAGGCACAAATATTCGAGAAAAGTCGACCGACAGGTTCGGTTTACGATCATCGAAGGGTCGTTGCAGTCGTCACGTGCGGAAAGTACCGTACAAAGAATTCGCGGTGAAAATTTTCCATTTTCGGATGAAAATGGAAAGTGATCAAAATAATTGAGAGGAAAACGTCTCCAAGCCTTCAACTGCTAACAATTTGAGCACACGCTGACGTACTCAGCGATCGCCGCCTACAGCCACAAGAAATTTGAAAGGCACGTCCAGTCAAACAACGTTAGTTGTTCAACTGTCACCCGAAGGTAGAAGTCGTCGGTTAAAGTGTAAAGCACCGTCAGTGCAAAGAATTTGTGAAACCAAGTCTCACGAATTAAGTCCACAAGAACTAGTCGGACACGAAAATTAGTCAACAGGTTCCGCCAACAGCTACGCCTAGCGTCGTCCCTAAGGGAAAGTACTTGATGAAAAATCATCCGTTGTGTCAAGCTGACACCACATACACCGAAATATACGAAATACGACAACTGAATCAGTTTCCCGATTCAGTGCGATTTCAACGTAAGTTGGTAAGGAAAACGTCCAAAGTTAAGTGCCAAAAACTACCCGTACCCGAAAACGCGACAAAACCGTCAAAATCGGGAAAACTACTCAAAACTGCACATTGGTGACGTCGAGGTGGTATGACACAAGAAGAACTTAGAATTAAACCAAAAAGAAACAATACACCAAAGGTGTAGAGTTCGGAGAATTTCTCAATTCCAAAAGTAAAATTCAAGAACACAAAGTTCAAGATCAACCTTGGCAGGTAGTAGAATACCGAAGAGATAGCCAAGATTCAAGAAATTGAAGTCTGATACCCAACCGACAGGCACAGAGTACGGAGGGAAGAGCATAGGTTGGTAGTAACCTCAGCTCTGATACCAAACTGACACACCCCGACCCGGATATCCACGTGGACACCGGATCTCGAGGCGTGCTGACCGACCACTCCGTAGGAGTGACGAAGTCATAAGAAGGAATTAAAATGATAGATAAAATGAAATCAGAGTTTAACGAAAATACGGAAGTGTAATGTGGGTAGAACCCATTATTGCATAGTGTCAGAGCTAGGTGCAGTAAAGGAAATTATTCCTATCCAGTAGGATGGATATAGCACACAACAAAAAGGAAATTAACATACACTGAAGAGATATAAATAAGCTACCAGCAGCTGCCACCACCGAATCGTCGCCAACTAAAGTCTAAGTCCTGGAGGGGCGAAAAACAAGGGTGAGTGGGCCTAGTACTTAACCTTTTTATAGTATTATAATATGTTTTAAGGTGTTTTATGAACTATATGTGTGGCATGCCTATTTTGTGAAATTAGAATATTTTGTGATATCCTCTATTAAATGATTTTTGATTTATGACTGGTTTTATGATGAAACTTGGCATGCATACACATGATTTTGACTGTATTACTTATCACGCATAATGCACGGTGTTAGCATTGTCCGGGCCAGGACCAGCTTCACTTGTATGTTCACACGCACCGACACGCTCACCTTGGATCCATTGCAGGTGCCAGCCTGTCTAGGTCGCCTCGGCGACTAGACTCATTGTGACGCACATTTTGTGCCAGCTTCACGTGCATGTAGTGCTAGAGCATATTATTTTAACACCCAGCCTGTCATGTAGCTACTTTCTGCATGACTTGTGTGCATGTTCTATGCGATAAGTAATGATTGATTTTCACTGTGATAAATGCTTTATACCCGTATCCTTGTGGGCGTTGGCCCGTTTACTTGTGTTAGAGACTTATTTTAGTATTAAATATTTTGGTAACTCTACGGGTTTTACAGTGAGGGGTTATACCAAGGTTTTGGAAATGTTTTATTTAAAAAATCGTTATTGGCCCACTCACCCTTGTTTTTCGCCCCTCCAGGACTTAGACTTTAGTTGGCGACGATTCGGTGGTGGCAGCTGCTGGTAGCTTATTTATATCTCTTCAGTGTATGTTAATTTCCTTTTTGTTGTGTGCTATATCCATCCTACTGGATGGGAATAATTTCCTTTACTGCACCTAGCTCTGACACTATGTAATAATGGGTTCTACCCACATTACACTTCCGTATTTTCGTTAAATTCTGATTTCATTTTATCTATCATTTTAATTCCTTATTTAATCTTCTTATGACTTCGTCACTCCTACGGAGTGGTCGGTCAGCACACCTCGAGATCCGGTGTTCACGCGGATATCCGGGTCGGGGTGTGTCATGAAGGGCCAATAACAATTATCTTGTTATTTTATAAGTAGGTTTTTTTTAGGTTCTTTATAAGTAGTTGATATTTTTTAATTCAAACTAAATACTAGAAATATAAAAAAGGAAACTATTCAATTTTAATATGAAATAGTAACTCCCACCGAAACTCTCACAACTAGTGTTAGGCCAGCAGCCCAAAAGTCCCAAAAACCCCCATTGAAACCACCACCCACAGGGCCACACCTCTCTCTCCTCCTCCTCCTCCCCCAACTCTCTCTCTCTCTCTCTCTAAAACCCAAATTTCTCTCTCCTCTCCACAACCAGTTTAGACTTTAGACTGTAAAAAGTCAAAATGGGTCAACCCCTCCCCAACTCCACCGTCCTCTTCACTTCAAAGCCCTCACCCACATGCACCTTCCTCTCCCTCCTCATCATCGGCATTCTGGGATTTTATACCCTGCATTTCCCTCACCCTGCACTCTCCTCCTCAAATTCCCATTCTGCCCTCCGATTCCGCCAGATTTTCCTCTCCCACGCCACCAACGCCACCCTTTCCTCCTACCTCCGCGTCCTCACCCTCCACCCCCACCTCGCCGGCACCCCGCCCTCCCTCCACACCGCTAACTTCGTCCGGGCCCACTTCCTGGGCCTGGGACTCGACACCCGCTCGGCCCGCTACAACGTCCTCCTCTCCTACCCACTCCACTCCTCACTCTCCGCGCATTTTAGCAACGGGTCCCGCGTGGACATCCCTTTAACCGAGCCCGGACTTAACAATAACCGCGACGGCGTCGTTCCGCCGTACCACGCCTACTCCCCCTCCGGGTCGGCGCACGCTAAGCTGGCCTTTGCCAACCACGGCACGGACGAGGACTATCGTGCGCTGGGGGAGCTCGGGGTGAACGTTAGCGGGTGCGTGGTGATTGTTAGAAGAGGCGATGACGTGTCCAGAGGCGAAGTGGTTAGGAAGGCCGAGAAAAACGGCGCGCTGGCTGTGCTATTGTACACCGAGGGGGGCGGTGGTGATGCGAATGGGGGGTTCAAGAAGGGTTTTGAGAGAGGGTTAGTGATGAACGGCGTGGGGGACCCACTGAGCCCCGGGTGGGCCGGGGTCGACGGAGCCGAGAGGCTGGACCTGGACGACCCTGAAGTTTTGAAGAGGTTTCCAAAAATTCCATCCATGCCGCTGTCCGCGGAGGCCGCAGAGACCCTTCTGGGGTCGCTCGGCGGGGCTCCAATGCCGCCAGCGTGGCGGGCATCGCTGCCCGCCCCAGAGGGCGGTGTCGGCCCTGGCCGGACAGTGGTGAATTTCACTTACCAGGTTGCTTTCTGTTGGTGCCTATTTTTCTTTTGTAGCATGGATTTTAGTCAAATGTTGTGTGAAAGGTGGTGTCTTTGGAAATTTCTGCTTGTGGCAATGCCTGTTTTTTGACTTTTTTGTTTTCTGTTATTTCTGTTATGTTATCCAGACTGGTGGTTGTGTAAAGTTTAGTCAAATTTGGATGTGGCAGTGTGGAGGTGTTATAAATTCAGCTCAACATTTGGGATTTTTACTGGAAACATATATATATTTTTGAAAAAGCTTCAAGATTTTTGCCAATTTTGGGATTATGGTTGACTTGGGTTGAAATTTCATTCAAATTTGGAAATATTTGCTTGGTTTGGTTGGCCTTTATCTGAATTGGCAACCTTTAGCTAAGAATAAGTTACTTGGAAAATTTCTAAATTTGGGGACCTTATAAAATGTAGTAAAAAACTTTAGAATCATGACTTTTATACCAGTTTTGGGATTCCATTGCTGACATATATTTTCATTCATTTCCCCAACATCGTGGCCAACGAACTCGCGTCACACGCAGACTCTGTTCATAGCAAGATCACCCATTTAAGGAAATGAAGGTAACAGCGTAAAGAGAAGAGTGCTGAGTAAGAAATGGAAAATGATGGTGAAGATTCAAATGAGGCTGATGGCATTTCCTTAACCATACAATGTTGAGAATTTGGAGCGCCATAATGTTCTTATATACGTGGAAATTCCTTTCTCCCATTTGTGGAGGAGTGCATGTGCCTCTTGCATTGTGCTTCTAAGAGCTTGTCTTTTAGTCTCTCTGTTAGAAACCTGTTGTTCTGTCACTTTGTGTTGCATCATTTACCTTGTAATCGATATCATTTTTGCAGCAATAGCCGTAATCTATCTTTATATTCTCGTCTTTTGCTTTTAAATATCTTGCTTACCTACCTATAGGGAAGGAGGAATGATTATCTTTTAAGCCTCTATGCTGGATAACATCCTTCCCTGCACCTTCTCTCCTCATATATATTCTCTCTTATACTTTATGTGTCATAATTTTAGGGGGAGAAAAAGGTGGTGAAGATTCATAACGTTTTTGCTGTCATAAGGGGTTCCGAAGAGCCCGACCGCTATGTGCTGCTTGGCAACCATAGAGATGCGTGGACGTATGGGGCTGTTGACCCCAATAGTGGGACTGCAGCATTACTTGACATTGCTCGGAGATATTCTCTTTTGATGCATTCGGGTTGGAATCCTAGGAGGACGATTATTCTCTGTAGTTGGGATGCAGAAGAGTTTGGAATGGTAGGTGATTCTCCATCTTAATTACCAAAAGAGTCTGGGCAGTCACATTCATTGTTTTGCTTCAGATGGTTAAGTGACTTTAATACATAATAGTTAGGTTTATTAATCAGAATACTTGAATTTATTGATCTCTCAAGGTAAAATTTATTGTGTTTGGTGTTCCCAGGTAGGATCTTCTGAGTGGGTTGAACAAAACATTGCTAATCTGGGCTCCAAAGCCGTTGCCTACCTTAATGTAGACTGTGCAGTGCAAGGGCCAGGATTCTTTGTTCGCTCGACTCCTCAGCTGGACAATCTCATTCTTGAGGTTACGAAGAAGGTAAACAAATTAATCATATACATTAAATACAATTGTAAACAAATAATGGTCAGTTTCTTTGGAAATGAGTTGGTGTTGGCGCCTGGTATTTGTCTAATGTCTTTGACTGCTATTCATACTGACTTCAGGTTAAAGATCCAGACTCACTGGGTGCCACTGTATATGAGAAATGGATGAGAGCAAATAGAAGTGTTGATGTAAGTGATTATCTGCAATTCCCGTTCTTGCTCCATACTTTCATGTATTATCCTTCTATTATCTGCTATTCATACAGTTTTGGTCACATGTTCTGTCATGGATTTGCAGATTCAAAGACTCAGTGCTGTGGATTCTGATTTCGCCCCATTTTTGCAACACGCGGGGGTTGCTTCCATGGACATGTACTATGGAATTGGTACACCTCTTTTCTCCTTACTTTCTGGGTTCACAAAATTTTGTGATGAAGTTAAACTCTTACCAAATTGTGCAAACATGTAGATTTGCTAGTAGGTCGGATAGAAAACTTGAGTTTTATATTAATAATGCTGTATTGTGATGAATCTTCTTGTGTTCAGATTTTTCTGTTTATCACACTGCATTTGACGCTTATGAGTGGATGACAAACTTTGGAGATCCTTTGTTTCAGAGACATGTGGCTGGTAAGCATACTTTTTACAACTTATCCACAAAACTATTTGTTGTCTAGTTTCTTTAATAGATTTGAAGACTATTACCTTACTTTTAAAACTTCAATTGAACTTCTCCTGTGGTTATCTCAGTTGCTGGAATGTGGGGACTTCTAGCCCTCCACCTGGCTGACGATTCAATTCTACCATTCAATTTCCTCTCTTATGCGGATCAGTTAAAGGTGCGAATCTTCTCTGAATTATGTTAATAACTTTTTTGCTTAAATTTATTCTTTAGTGTGAAATACTGATAGTTATTGTTTTAACTTATTGCTTTTGTTTTAGTAGAATCAGTAAAATTAAGGGACGCAAGCATTTAAATTTTTGTAATGGATAGAATGAATGATGCAATAGGAAAATTATTTAAAGGCATTCATCTTCATCAGTTTAACGAATGTATAAAGAATACTATTGTATTTTTATTGTACTGGTGGTTAAAAAATGGGTAGTGTAAGCTTTTTTGTGCGTATGGTTGGTCCTTTTTAAACTAAATACTAAAACTACATCTTTATGAATTTTGGGCAGCATTATAAAGATGTTTTGAGCAACTTGTTGGATAGGGGTGTATCTCTAAATCCCCTCACAACAGCAATTCAGGAGTTTGCCTATGCCGCCAAACAAGCTGAAGATGAGGCAGAGGTAAAATCTTCAAAAATCATTGCTTTTGTTTGTTGCCGAGAATTTCTTGTTTGGATAAATTTCACTGACCCCTCCCCCTCGAGGTCTACGAGCAGAGCGCGCACTTCAGAAATAGACATTTTGACACTATTTTGTTTCCATTTATTAGACAAATAATGTCGAAGGTCAACAATGTCATTTTTGATATCTTGTTGGATTTAAACAAGTGAAATCATAATGACATTCATATAGCTCTGAATTGAATTCTTTTCCATCTTGTTTGAAGTGGAATAAGCATACACCTTTCGCGAAATTCTGTGAAATTTATTCTTATGCAGAAGCTGAGAGAGCAAGAAAATACAAGTGAGCTTGTAATTTTGAAGAAGCGGGCATTGAATGACCGGCTGATGCTTGCTGAAAGAGGCTTCCTGGATTCAGATGGACTGGAAGGAAGACAGTGGTTCAAGCATCTTGTAAGTAATCTTTTTCCTTGATTTCCTAAAGCTGATTGAAAATGATTAGATATTGATTCTGGTAGTTAAAAAGAAAAGAGAGAGGGAGCGGAAACAAAGAAAAAGAGTGAAAGAAGGGTTCATACAAACACATTGCGTTCTTGTAGGTTTATGGGCCTCCTAGTGAGCATGGAAGCAAACTATTGTTCTTTCCCGGAGTAGGTGATGCAATACTTAAAGCAAAGAGAACGAGTACGAGAGATGGGCAGGCCAAAATTCAGCACGAGATTTGGAGAGTTGCCAGAGCCATACAGAGGGCTGCAAATTCCCTGAGAGGAGACGTTTTCTGATAAGAAAAAGTAAAAAACCTCGGAAACAATCCGGTGCTGGCATGTATTTATGAGCATTAAGTAGAAGAATATGTAACTTTTTTGCCCTGTAAATTATAAGCTCACAGTTTTTGTAAATAGTAACTTAGTTCTCTGTATTGTAAACTCACAATTTTCCCCGAGAGAAGATTTTTGACGTACTTTAGTTATCAAAAAGTATCTTTATCTTTTTAGACAAGTGAGTCGGATATGGTGGGTAATTCTTTGGTTCAAAAATGATCCAACCGACTAATTCAATTGGATCGATTTTTTATTTTGACAAACGATAGGATACATCTAAACTTATCTAAACTATAGGGAAGGAGGAGGGTTTGAACTTGGGACGCAGTTGGTTGAAGATACGCTAAAACACCACGGCAAATATAATTGAATTACTCATTTTTAATTGATCGTGTACTTAGGAAAACAAAAATATGCTAACTAAAGAAAAGTGCTTTGGTCATGTAATGTATTCAGCTAAGGACGAACCATAATTTGGACACCAAACACAAATGATGGGTGTTTCAGTGTTCGTGTGTGTGCTCGGATGGTCACGCGGTATCACCATTCGACTTAAATTGTTCGTAAAAAATCGCATAGAGCGAAAAAAAAATGAAAATAAAAATTAGTACGCGCCAGGTAGGGGTCGAACCTACGACCTTCTGCTTAGGAAACAGACGCTCTATCCACTGAGCTACAGGCGCTTGTTGATATCTGGTACTCTGTTAAAATTTATAAACGCTACTTTAATTGCTTCCCGCCCATTTAATTCGAAATGAAATTAAAGGAGCCAAACAAAAGGAGGCTCAGAACGAGAGAGAGAGAGAGAGAGAGAGAGATGGAGGAATCGATTCGGAGCTTGTGCAAGGGCGTAGCGTCCTTCTGCAACCACCTCCAGAGCAGCTGCGACGCCCTCATAACTTCCGTCGACCGCCGCCCCATCCCTCTAGATACCGCGTCCTCCACCTTCCTCCAATCCCTCAACCGCCGCGTCTCCGCCGCCAGCACCCAACTCAACCTCCTCGAAACAATGTCGTTCGGCACCGTCTCCTTCGAGGAGCTCTTGGGACACTGCACCGAGGTCTACAAGGATAACCAAACCCGCCTCCTCCACCTCCAGCATCGTCTCTCCCCCTCCTCCGTCGCCGGTACTAATTTTCTCGCCAGCCAAACACGCCCTTAAATTGTAATTATTCGTAATTTTTGATTAATTTTATGGTTATTTCTGCAGAACTTGAGATTGACGATGGCGAGGATTTTGAAACGGCGCCGGTTGATCAAGAGGACGGATTCGATGCACCTGTCATTGATGATGAAGAAGAAGATTTGTATCCTTAATTAGAAATTTAAAAATTGGGAATTGGAATTTCGATTTGTGTTTTCTTAGTGGTGTTTCGATTAGGTTGGACGAGTCTCTGAGTTTGAAGAAGCTCGGGCTTTCGGATGCGTCTCTTGCCACTTTAGCATCTCAAGGTGAGAAAATTGAAACCAAAATCCTGAATCTCTGTTTGTTTGTGCTTTCTAGTTCACAATGCTCGAATTTCGCTTACTTGTTTTTTTCGTGGTTTCTGTTTAGTTTTCGTTTATGTAATTGACACTTTCGGTTCTATCACTCATTCTCTTGCAGCTAATGCTAAAAATGAGGACCCTGATATATCTATGCACGAGTATAAGTCCTTGAAGGGGTCATATGATCCTTCCGCGAAGACCTCGGGAGCGGCCAGAGATAGATTCCTGTCTGATTTCGGTATCTAACGCTTTCTTTTGTAGTATGTTTCTGTTGTAAATCATCGGTTTAGCTTGGAACAAAATCTTATGACGATTATTGATGTTGGCATTGCTTGTGAAATAAAGTAAATGTAGGGGAAGTTGAGGATAAACCAAAGCTAGCTGAAGTTCCTTTGCCTCTTGTAAAGGTATCCCGGGATGACTACGAGAGCCTTCCTTCCTACATGAAAAGTCTAGCACCTTGGGAGGTATGCAGCTGCGTCGTGTTTATTGTGATTGGATTTTCGTTTTCAAATCATGCATACACTGTAGGCCAAGATAATGCTTTAGTGATCTGCATCATGATTCATGATAAAGTTAATTGCTCTTATACCGGCATTTGGAATCCCTATGGTGGGAAAATATAGAGAGAAGTATCTATCGAACGACTGAGAAATGGAGTAAATTAAGTTTTTTAAGAAGGCAGAAAAAGATTGCTCAAGGAATTTATATTTTTCTGATAGCTGTCAGATGTTGGACAATGAATTTTACAGTTTCGGCTCATAATACTGACTAGTGATAAACTTTCCGTGTTAATTGTGCTTGAGTGTTAAGAATGATATCCGAGAGAACTCAGTTAATTTGTCATTGTTCATCGTCTGGTGTTGAAACATTTTTTGAGGATGTTGCATAGCAGATTTAGGCATGGTTCATGGATTTCACTTGGCTAACTCAGTAGTCTCCTTGCAGATGAAGGCTATTTTTATATTTTCCATCCAATTGATCCAAGTTAAAATGTGCAAATTTATATAAAGACAATAGAATCGACCAAGATATGAAGTAATGTAACAGATGGCGTTGAGGACTCTGGAAAAGTTTATGAATATGTATGATGCACCATGTAACCCAGATGATTTCGATATAATGTCTTCATATATTCGTATAGCTCTAGCTATGTCTTCATTGAGCAAGAAAAATGAAAGGTTAGGGTAGAAAAAGATGGATGCTGGCAAACTGTTCATGCTTTCATGTGCATTTAGAAACTCAATGAGTTTTAGTTGTAATTGAATATATCAATCCTCATCAAAATATAAAAATTTGCTTCATAGTTTACAGCATGATGTCAATTTTGTTGTTCGTTTTGTTTCCAATTTCTGAAAAATTATTATGTGTTGAACTCGACTTTAAGGACCTGCTTGCCGCTGTCGAGAAGATTAATTCAAGCCTGAAACAGAAAGCAAGGGGAACTAATTTCTTCCATCAAGATGAAATTTCATCCTTGGGCTTAGGCAAGTTCTTTCTTTTGCTTCTTCGTAGACTTTGATTTCACGCAAGAACAATAGCATTCCTGCTGTGCATCCATACTTGTTGGCACATATTTTATTTGAAATCTCTTTACCACCAAACTTTCATGAGGCAATCAGACTACTTTTCTTAACTCCGGAAGATAATTTTTATACATGTCGAATTCAACGACCTCATTTGGTGCTGTTTCATTGATACAGGGCCGAAAGCAAGATCTTACTTGCTGCTGCTTGTACGCATGAATCGATTGGTTGTTGAGACCATAAATGGTTTAATATCATACCGAGTTTTGTAATGGGATGTATATCATATCCGATGGAGTTTCATACATACAAATGTAGTCCAATGGAGAGGAAAACAAACGCCAGCAATCTTGCTGACAGAACTGGGTGAATCTTTTACGCATTTATGAAGGAATTAATTGTTTAATTTCTTTCTAGGGCCCATTTCGAGCTAGTACTCGATCGGCTTTCTATATTTAGACTACTGATTTAATTGTTTGATAAACCCTTGAGATCGATTACTCACTGCACTTACTAGAGGCATACAAATTCAATTGTTGACGGCACTTTGCGTTTAACATGTTGCATTGCATGATCTCTTGCCATCACCTCCTCCTTGAGCAATTCAGCTGCACTATTCTGTCGTTGAGTACTATGACGATACAGGCGCAAACAGGGATCAATAACAATCTTCTCCAACGCAACAGCATTCCTTACGAAGTACAAGACTTGTATGGCGGCAATTTTACGAGCACGATACCCTACTATTTCTACTACCTTGAGGTGATGATGGCGGCAACTGGGAGCTGTCTTCAATTTTCGTCCTGATCCCCTCCATGTTGGGAACTGCAACTGCAGCACATTAAGGAACATGATTTAGTCGATCGATCAATCGTCAAGGTAACAGGAATTAACTAGCCATAAAGACTGTATAAATATATTACATACATACCTTCAACACAAATCTCTGCAAGAAAGGACATGCCTTCATGTACGAATTTAATTGATGAAGACCCCAATAACAACCTGCTTCAACTATTAATTCCAAATGCTTGAGATTTTCTAACGCTGGAACTTCATGATTCATATTGTTCATCACTGCCCTGATGATCTAATAAACGCGACACAAAAGGGTAATTAAATATGGAAACAACATATTAATTAATCCACTCAACAGACGGAAAGAGAAGAAACCAACACACTATATAGGTACACTGTTAGATGGATCGATGTATAGTAGAGATATAGATGTACTGACCGCTTGATCGATATCCAACATGAGAACCTCTAGCTGAGAAAGGACAGGTGAAAGTTGGTTGAAGACAAGCCCTATGTAATCGATATCAGCATTATTGAAACGGTCCTCCTCGTAAATTTCTACATCGGCGAGCAGGGGTACATTACTGAGAAGCAAGTTTATGGGATCTCCACTATAAACAAGAGAAACAAGGTTTGACTCATGAACCTCAATGCTCTTGATGTCACGGCATGCAAATATCTCTAGGTGCTTGAGTGAAATCGAAGGACCAACAACTCTTAAACTACCCGAAACTTTGGAATATCTCACGATTAACCGATCAAGAAATGGACAGTTAGCCAAGAACTGCTCGAGAATATGTCCGGTCACATGGACCCATTCGAAACGAAGAAGTTTGAGGGAGAAACCTTTAGGAGGAGGATTAGGAGGATTGATTTTGTATGATCCAAAATCTTTAGAAGATCGAGAAACCTCCAACTCAAGTATTTCAACTTTCTTTGTAACTGCAAACTGAATCCATGTGTCAATGGGACAATCGCTGTCGAAACAAACCCTGAATCGTTCAACATTGGGGCCTCTGTGTTGTTGTATTACACGACTCACCCATTGGAGGCAGTATCCACGGGGGGTTTTGGGGGCAACAACTTCCAAGTTAGCAGCAGCAAAATCAAAGTTGAGATTGGTAGTGGACGTCCACACATGCTGCCATCGCTTAGAAAGAGTACTAGTACTTGCTGCTTCCTTGAGCGACAAGAGAGACAGTATACTAACACGAATCTCGTCGGGCAACTCACTGATTCTGTCCGAGTTACCACTACTACTACTAATTTTCCTTCCCTCCTCCATCGGATTCAGATACTCGCAACAAATTACCTCTTAACTCTGCAGGTAGGGATTCTGTAACTCCTCAGGCGTACGTAGTCAAAGGAACAACAAGAGCCACGGATGGATAGATGCGTGATCGAACTAGAACTAGTTAGTTAGGTACGAGGCAAAGACTGTCCCGGCTAGGATGGATTGATTCATAACTTCTCCTCACCTCACTTGTCTTCATGCCTTGCGTAGGGTTTTACTACTTTTTCGTTTTGATCTAGATTTATAACTCAACTAAAATAAATAATTCAAGGCCTGTTTTATGCGTTAGATTTGATTTCTACAACTATTTAATTTTTTATTTTTAATTGCAGCCATTCATTTTTCATGTTATCTTATTTTAATTTGGAATTATAGGATCCCTCCATACAAGACATAAGAGTAACCATAATTTAAAAAAAACTCTAAAACAAACACATTCATTCATCTTATTTTAATTTGATGATATTATAACATCGCTCCAAATAATATATATTATTATATATGATTCCAAAGCTAGTATTGCACTATAATTGCAATACATATATACTATATTATTTTTATTATTATTATTATACTAGTACTCTATTGTACATGAAAGCATGAACAGTTTGCCAGCGTCCATCTTTTTCTACCCCAACCTTTCATTTTTCTTGCTCAATGAAGACATAGCTAGAGCTATACGAATATATGAAGACGCTGTATCGAAATCATCTGGGTTACATGGTCATCGTACATATTCATTAACTTTTTCAGAGTCCTCAACGCCATCAATTACATTACTTCATATCTTGGTCGATTCTATTGCCTTTATATAAATTTGCACATTTTAACTTGTATCAATTGGATGGAAAATATAAAAATAGCCTTCATCTGCAGGGAGATAACTGAGTTACCCAAGTGAAATCCATGAACCATGCCTAAATCTGCTATGATACATCCTCAAATAATGTTTCAACACCAGACGATGAACAATGACAAACTGAGCTCTCTCGTGGTCTATCACCCTCGGGGTTGCTAAGTTCTGCGCTTGTCTCTTCTTGTCAGTAGATGATCCAGGACTAGGGGCGGTCGTTGATGGTGGTCGCCTTTCATTGTTGCGGTAGCGCTCTGTCTACTGGATTCCTTGGACTGACTTGTAAACCCAATGTCTTGATCTTCTCATTTTTTAGTGGGCTCTCTAAAGGTCCATTTCTTAGGTCCAAACAACTATATATTATTTTAATGGGTCTAAAAGGACCCTCTGTTAACACAAATTTAGCCTTTAACTTGGCTAGGAGGGTCCATTTAGAGATTCAAAACTATATAAAGGACATGTTAGTGAATATCAACTTCAATATTTGTCAACGTCATTACTTAACATTAACGAAATCATCAATTAATGGTAGTGATGTCACCATTTAACGTCGATGACCTAACGAATGTCAAATGTTATAAAAATCGCTAGGCGGTAGTCGGGTAGTAGGTAGGGGCCTAGCGTTTTGGAGACTAGGCGGGGAATATGCGATTTTTTTTATTTTAATTAAATTTATCATATAACATATAAATAAGTGTCTACTTATACATAAAAAAACACATAATTGTATTAGGAAACATAAATTGTAAAATAGAATTATATATAAATTATAAAGTACTGGAACATATTTAAAACCTAAGGAGCAAGCATATAATGATTGTTTATCCAAGTATCCAACAAGTCTCTTACAATTTATTGAAAAAATAAAATGCAAAATGAAAGTTATCTATTTTATGTCTAAGTGAGAGTTGCGACCCTTAGCCATTTTCATAAATTAATAAAAAATAAAGCAAAAAAAGTCACAAAAACCGCCCAGCTTGCTTAGACCCACCTAGGTCTGCCCCTTTCTTATTTTTTAAACGCCTAGGTGTTGGGACCAAATTTACGCACATCCTCGGACGAAGACCAAATTCAATCGGAATTGCCCATGAATACTGGCAAGGGGTGAATGGGGTTGATTGAGGGGTGTGATTGAATTCAGATCGGGCTGCCTACATATCTCCAGGGATGGAGAATCAAATCACAAGTGTTGTTCTAAGGAAGGAATATGTATGATGGTACTCTAGTCCACTAGTCGAACTACACCCAGAAAGTGTTGCCTTTGAGTACACCCATGAGCATTCATACGCTAGATGTAAATGAGATTCTTGAAAAGGTTGCAACGCTTGTAGTTCTCAGAGGGAGTTTTGTCGAACTCAAGGGGAGTATCCTGAAGTATACTCACTTGACCTTAATGTACTATTTTTCCCTACGATCAGGATCATTTTTCCCATTGGGTTTTTGTTACCTGACTAGGTTTTAACGAGGCACCCATTCTGGGCTGGTCATACTCTTGTGTGTTTTCTTACTGCTTACGTCTTGAAGATGTTAAGTATCGACATTGCATTAACTCACTTTTCTCCTTAGACTATGAGTTTTTGTCACTCCTTGGGTTTTACCATAGCAAGGTTTTGTGAGAATTTTTACTTTTTTTTTATATGCAAGTTTCCTATATGAGACTCGAGTGTTCTCTATCGTGCCTACGAGATGACTTCATAAACTATCTCTACATCATCTTGAAAATCTGATGTGATATCTACTTCAGTATTTGCACACTCAAGGGGGAGTGTTGTGGATAATATTAACATGTGATAAATGTGATTGTGTAAATCCTAGGTAGATATGGATTGTGATATTTTGAATCTCCTAAAGTTACATTCCTATTGGGATTGTACTTAATTCACTATAAATAAAGACACTTGGCATGAGGAATATGTAATACAATTCCTCAAGCCCTTCTCTCTTTCGTTTTACTTTTCTCTTTGCCGCACCCTTCAATAAAATAGGCCACAACAGAGTGGTAATTACAAGCGACTTAACAGATTTTTCCATCTTAATTTATATAAAAAGTAAAATGCTCTTAATGAAGGAATGTGAAATGAATAAGAGAAATATGTGATTAGTAGATATGATGTTTATATATTATTATTTTTGTGCATGTAGAGATGGCCCAAGACAATGTTCACAAGCCTTGGCTATGGAGGGACATTCGAGCTCTTCAAATCTGCATTCTCCAAAGCATGAAGAATGACGTGTGAGTGCGTGTTAGTTCGACTGTGCAAAATCCCTACAACCATATTTACACTTCACCACTCACCAGATCAGTTAGGTTTATGATTTCGCATTTCAGTTTCTCACAAATCACTGCTTGGTCCACGCAGGACTTGTATTTGGTTTACATATATATACCAAAACAAATGTAAAGAAATATTATTAAAATTTAAGTGCAAAACGCTAATTAATCAGCAACCCGAGATCTGCAATTGTTGCGGTTGAAGAGAAAAACAAAATGTGAAGTAAAAAAAGATAATAATTATAAAAGAAATTTGGGCATTTGTTGCGCTAGCTAGCTGATTCGGCTGTTTGGTTCGAAAGGAAGTGGAGCTACAAGGGGATTAGAAATTCATATAATTTTGAATGCAAAGTTATGAATTTTGCATAAGAGTAACAAAATATAAATAGATTCAATCATTAGAGGTGTCATCTCGGTTAAGCATTTCTAGCTCCACCCCTGCTTGTTAGTTGCACGTGAAGGCTTATTTAGTTGCGGTTTACTTGTTAGCTATATGAGTAGAGTTGTAAATGGTTGAATAAAACTTGTTTATCCAATAAGGTGGAATGCTTTGCTCTGCTATTAACTGCTATTAATAAACGATGTAAAAACAAACAGAAAGGCTTAATCCTTTCTTTCTACCAGGTTTGGATTTCACAGTTTATCCAAGTTTTATGACTAGAATTTTTACATTGTTGTAGGTGGCTGTCTTGACTTATGGAAAAGTACTTTTGCTTTATGATTTTGAATTTCTGTTAAAGTTGTTCAGTATTTGTGGCGGAAATATTTGTGTTGAATGTTTGACACTTGGTAAACATTTTCTATATTTTTTACTGCAACGAGTTTCAATAATCGTTAATTCAAGCTCGACCTAAAATACATCCCTAATTGATTGATGCTTGCAGTTATCTGATCAGATTTATTGATGTTCAAACGACAATTACCACAAATTACCAAAGCTCTTTCTCTTTAGAACTTAGAAGATTATTTTATTGAAGGCTTGGTTAGTGTAGGGTTTTTATGATATGCGTAAAATATTAAGGGTATGAAAAGAAAAAGATAAAAGAAAAAGAATATATGAGGTCTGGTCCGAAGTGAGATCCAACGTACATGGCTTGGTCAACTTGTCTCGGGGCCAGCTTTGAGTTGGATTGGGTTGGGCTGGGTTGGGTTAGATTGGGAATTAACTTCATTTTGGCACACATTGAATTGAAATATTGCAAGCATGAAAATTTAGCTTGAATAGCTTCACGAGGTTAGTAGTGTTGGTAAAATTTCTATTGAGAGTTCGAAAGCAAGCTTAGCATGAGGGAATTAGGTGGAAAAGCCACAATGATTTTGACATGATCAAAACTTATAAAAATAAGACCAAATTAGCTAAGGCGAAACAAAAATACAAACAAACTCCTTCCTCTTTCGACTAATTAACCAAAAATATGGTGGTGCCTATGTGCCTTAGGAAGTTGCGACTTTATATCAAAGCCGTGACGAAAATAATCGCGAAGAAAAGAATAGGCTTGCTAAAGATATTGTGAGCAACTGCCCAGCAATTCGAATCACTACTCTGAAAGAGATGAAAGCCGTTGAGAAGCTTGTGAAAACAAAAGGTTGGTAGGGTTCCGTCCGTTTGGTTCCGGGAACATTGGTAGATTGTGACGAGGAAGACATCACAAAAATTGCAAAAAGATGCGGCAATGACAAAGTTAGCGGCAACGACAATGACCTTAACTTTGTCGTTGCCGCTAACTTTGTCGTTGCCACATCTTTTTGCAATTTTTGTGATGTCTTCCTCGTCACAGTCTACCAATGTTCCAGGAACCAAACGGATAGAACCCTGCCAACCTTTTGTTTTCACAAGCTTCTCAATGGCTTTCATCTCTTTCAAAGTAGCGATTCGAATTGTTGGGCAGTTGCTCACAATATCTTTAGCAAGCCTATTCTTTTCTTCGGGTTATTTTCGTCCACGGCTTTGATATAAAGTCGCAACTTCCTAAGGCACATAGGCACCACCATATTTTTGGTTAATTAGTCGAAAGAGGAAGGAGTTTGTTTGTATTTTTGTTTCGCCTTAGCTAATTTGGTCTTATTTTTAAAAGTTTTGATCATGTCAAAATCATTGTGGCTTTTCCACCTAATTCCCTCATGCTAAGCTTGCTTTCGAACTCTCAATAGAAATTTTACTAACACTACTAACCTCCTGAAGCTATTCAAGCTAAATTTTCATGCTTGCAATATTTCAATTCAATGTGTGCCAAAATGAAGTTAATTCCCAATCTAACCCAACCCAGCCCAACTCAATCCAACTCAAAGCTAGCCCCGAGACAAGTCGACCAAGCCATGTGCGTTGGATCTCACTTCGAACCAGACCTCATATATTCTTTTTCTTTTCATACCCTTAATATTTTACACATATCATAAAAACCCTACACTAACCCAAGCCTTCAATAAAATAATCTTCTAAGTTCTAAATAAGCCTTGTGGAGAAAGAGCCTCGGTAATTTGTGGTAATTGTCGTTTAAACATCAATAGATCTGATCAGATAATTGCAATCATCAATCAATTAGGGATGCATTTTAGGTCGAGCTTGAATTAACGATTATTGAAACTCGTTGCAGTAAAAAATATAGAAAATGTTTACCAAGTGTCAAACATTCAACACAAATATTTCCGCCACAGATACTGAACAACTTTAACAGAAATTCAAAATCATAAAGCAAAAGTACTTTTCCATAAGTCAAGACAGCCACCTACAACAATGTAAAAATATTGACAATCGAGACCGTGTTTTAGAAGAACCTGGATTGCTGATGATGATAGTTGAACAATTTGTTTGCAGAATTGCCTTCAACTCCGGATTTCCATCTTTAGTGCGTTGAATCTCGTTCAATATAAAATAACAGGGAGAGAATTGAATCAATAGCAAATATATTAATTCAATAAAATAAAAAGGAAATCAAAATAAAAATTATTGAAATTAATACTCCCTATGATTGAAGATGACCAAAACTCCGGTATAATTCTCTTTAGCACAGCGGAAAGAGCGTGCTGATAACGTGTTGTGGCCTATTTTCTGAAGAAGGGTGTGGCAAGAAGAGAGAGAGAAATAGAGAAGGGCTTGAGGAATTGTGATGTATATTCTTCATGCCAAGTGCCTTTATTTATAGTGAAACAAGTATAGTTATAATAGGAATGTAATCTTTAGGATACCCAAACTATCCCAATCCATATTATCCACAACACATTATTATTATTTTTTTAATTTTAACTGAACAGTTTTTTGTTTCAAATTTTTATTTCATTAATTTTCTGTCTGGACTTATCAGTCATTTGGGAAAAGTATGTATTGGTGTCCTAAAATGAGTTTTGAATGTTAACATAACCATTCTAAATTGAATTGAAATGCAAGCTCCAAATTTTTTAGGATGCTCTGGAGTATGGGATACTCCAGATGTTTTAATCATTTCAACCGTTAGATCTTGATTTTTATATTTTTAAACAAATATCTAATTGTTAAAGTATTCAGATTATCACATACTCCAGAGTAGCATAAAAAATCCCATGCATGCTCATAG
Source organism: Gillenia trifoliata (assembly GCA_018257905.1). Lineage (NCBI taxonomy): Eukaryota > Viridiplantae > Streptophyta > Magnoliopsida > Rosales > Rosaceae > Gillenia > Gillenia trifoliata. The sequence continues at coordinate 24,813,296 of CM031084.1, read as the reverse complement.
TCTTAGGTTGAATAACTTCACGAAATTAGTGTTGGTAATTTTGGTCTTCCGAGTTGAAATGCAGGCTTTTAGCATGAGGGTCTTAAACAATATTGTTTGATTCAATAGCGCTTTCATAGATCAAGCTTTTAGCTTGAAAAAGCCACCATGATTTTGTCGTGAGCACTTGTATAAATAGACCAAATTAGCTTAAGGGAGAACAACAATACAAACACCCTCTCTTTCAATTAAGCAAATATAGTGGTAACAATGTGTCTTAAGAAGCTAAGACTGTACAACACGGCTGAAAAAGAAAATAAACATGATGAAAAAAAACAGGCTTGCTAGAGAGCAATTCCCTTGCGACCTGGATCACAACTGTGGACGAGGTAAAAAGGCTTCTACCTCTTCCACAGTTGTGACTCGGATTGTAGGGGCAATTGGAATTGACCACAATGACTCTAGCAAGCCTTTTTTTCTCATCATCATTGTTTTCATTTTCCGTTGTCATGTAACGTCTTCGCTTCCTCAAGCACATTGGTACCACCATATTTGCTTACTTGAAAAAAGAAGGGGTTTGTTTGTATCTTTGTTCTACCTTAAGCTAATTTGGTCTTATTTTTAGAAATTGTGCTCATGTCAAAATCATTGTGGCTTTTTCACCCAACCCTCATGCTAAGCTTGCATTTCAACTCTGAAGACCGTTATTTTCACACACCCCTTTTCGGCTTCTACAGGAGCCATCAACCCCACTATGGCTCCTGCACTTGTTCATAGTAAGCGACCAATGTTTGCAGTTCAGGTTATTAGATTGGATTGATCCTAAATCCAAAATCCAAAATCCTGGATTAATGTTTGAATTTTGAACTACAGGAGGGGCTAAATAGCGTTTTGCACTAGATTTCAATAATGTTTCTTTACATTTATTTTGGTATGTAAATCAACTACAAGTCCTGCGCAGTGATTTGTGCGAAACTGAAATGCGAAATCATAAACACTGCATAGATGAAGTGAAAAACGAAAAAATACACGGATCAATAAACACAAACACGCGAATGCGAATGCAAAATCATATATCTTATACAATCTGAGAGCCAGAATTGTGAACAAGCCAAACCATGCTAATACAAATCCATTTCGCAGTTTTTTTTTTTTTTTTGAACAGGAAAAGTAAGATAAAATTAATTGAACAGGAAAAATAATATTACGGAACAATCCTACATGCAAATGCAGTCGACTGTACCCGATATACATGCCCTCAAAATCTCCTTATGTACTGCTAAATTACAATGGAGCTATATAAGGAAAGCAACCAACCTCCGAAAGCAAGAAGGTGCCTTCAATGAGGAGGTAAAACAACAAACAAAACGAACAGAGCAGAACTCTAGCAGAGTAACAATTTTACAACGCATCCGGGAGATGATCCTCCCCTTCCCCAACCACGTGAATGAATAATTAAGCCCAAAAGACAACAATCGTATCCTAACCAAATCACCCCTATACGAGCTACATTGTTCTTTAGCTGTGCCACTCGTTTGCATCCTGGCTATTTTCAGACTGCCTCTGTGGCACTGAAGGATGCTAAGTACAAGCTGATGCACCAGTCGAGGACCATCAGCTCTTATTAGTTGTATATTTTAACTGGCTTCTCATATGTGTGACGGTTCTGCAAAATATTGTGAGGTGAATCAAAACCAAGAAACGGGAGGTATCCATTTATTCGATACAACTATTTTGGCATACGAATGTGAAGTTTGTATAACACTAAGAAGCAGCACTTACCTGATTTGCTGCATAAGCTCTCTTAGGAGCATTATCAGAGTGCTCCAACCCAAGGTACTGCTCCCATGCACCATAAACATCTCTTCTCTGAGGAAAACAAAAACCATAACAGTCGAATTAAAGAACCGGCAACGCAACAACAGCAATGCCCATAAGCACAAGATTACAGTAGACCATACACATACCTGAAAACGGCTGGAAACAACATCAGAATCCTGCAAGTACTCTGGACGACCTAGTGACAAGAATGCAAACTTCCACTGCACAACCATAAGGGAAACAGATGAGGAGCAAAATAAAGAACCATTCATTCTAGCAGTAAAACAAATCTTTTCCTCCAGCGACGTTCCAATGAATACAAGGTGTGGATCAGGTACCTTTGCGAACTCCTCATCGGGGACCTGCAATTTCTTTTGTATCCGTTCTTTAACTTCAGCTAAAGTTTCACCTTCATGGATAACCAAGAAGAAAGGTTCCCCAAAATTTTGTACTTGCTGTTGAAATGTACAAAGAACAAGATTGTTACGAAAATCACTCTTCATCTTTAACTGAAACAGCAATCAAATAGTTCTACAAAGAGAATATTAATTAAAAAAACCAAAACTTTTCAGAAAAAAATTATTAAAAATTCCCATACCATCTGGTTCTGTGCAGTGTCTTTTGTAAAGTGGTAAACATGAATCAAGCGATCATGGAGACCCAAGTTTTTCTCTTCTTCTGGAATCTGATGCACAAGAATGAAAGAAAGAAAGAAAGAAAGAAACAGTCAGCTGCACAAAGAGCACTGCTAAAAATTATCAATCCAATTCAGTCCCATACAGTAGTAAGGATGCTAATCCAGAAGGGGAAAACAAACTAATTACAAATCTTGCCCACAAAACTACATCCGCAGTCTAAAAATTTTCAACTGAATAAAGGAAGAAACTTTCCAAAATAAAACTAAATAAAAAAAGGGGGCGAAAGGAACTTACCTCCTCAGCACGCAAAGTCCAGTACTGGTCATTTATATTCTCAATTTTCTCAGAGTGTGGGAAGATCTGAAAACAAACAGAAGGAACTGAGTGCAACCACAGACTAAATCACATACATTAAATTGGAGGAAAAAAATTTCTGAAACAATAAGATCCTTTAGGAAAACGTGCAAAACATTATCATACACAAATGGGGCCAGCTACATGCATATCATTTCTGGCAAACATGACCCAAAAAAAAAAATACCTACACGCTGATACAGCTGATATACAAGTAATTACCTTGTAGATCTTGTGATAGAAAACCTCAAGCAATCGAAGTTCTGCATTTGGATGAGACAGCTCTACCTGTTTCAAGTACACCATACATTGAGTAAAATCTATAATACAGAACTTTTAAAGGAGACAGATAAATTATATTAAGCATCTAACGATTTTTTCAAGTTATGATAATCAGTGCAAGCTGAGTGAAATCCATTATAGGCAACTTTAAAGGACATAACCTACAAAAACCTGTAGGATAAGAGGACAGAAAATTTTAATTAAAGGTAATATAATATGTCGTGCATTGCATGAGTGCTACAGATGCATCAGGCTAGTAACTCTTAATGTTAGTCAAACTGATATATCTTAAAAGCAATAAAAAAGGAAATTGATGTATGACAGCATCATTACCTGAACAGTACCAAAAACGAAAAGAAAACACACACAGATCTTCCAATATGATTGACAGAAACCGTACCTTTGTTTTAAGTACATTAATCACATCCCCCACAGTGCTCTGTTTGGGCAATCTAATATTGTGAATCACCACCTGTAAACATATCACTCAAGATTATGATGTGCACAATGATTTAATCACCGTTCATAAGCAGAAGACGTTGAAAAAAAATTTCACTCATACCTCATCTTTTGTAGCATGATGAAAAGCAACTTTTAGATTTTTTAGGCCTTGCAATTCTGGCAGGGGGATGTCCAAGACTTCATAATACAAAATATCAGAGCTCTGTAAAAGGAAACAAGAAGCATAATTAGTAGCCACACCACATGACGCTTAGCAGACTGAGAATTAAACAAAGGAAGGTTAATATAGTGCCACCTACTTGATTGTAATGAACTAACATATCAGTTAAATGCTCTACTCCCCGAAATTTAATCGGTTGCGGCTTGGGTTGCTGAGAATAGCAGTTATGTGCAGTGAGTCTGATTTTCGTGGGATCTTCCAAACCAATTTGGCGAGCCAACCTCTCCACCACATCATCGTAAGTGTGTAGCTTTGACCTAAAGAATAACAAGAAAAAAACAGTTAAAGGCACTGAATAATAATACAATGATGGACAGTTCAACTATAAGGGACAATGGTTCAGCAATTACTTACAATTCTAAACTGAAATCCTCCTCCTTAGGTTTCTCCAAAGAACGGAAATGAACAACCTGTAAAGCATCAAATCATTCAACATAGTTATGTTAAGACTCAACAAAATACAGCTATAATACAAATTAAATGTTTCTAAAGCCTGTACCTGGCGATTGTGTACGTATTCCAAAAATGAAGGAACATCAGGATATTTACATTCTTCTTCACTTTCAAGAGGAGTAGACTTCTGAAAGCAAATAATATCCCCATCTTCAATCTGGAAAAAGATAAGCAACCAATGGTTAACTAAAAATATACCAAGAAAAGCAACAAAATGTAACTTCCCATACCACACATACTTACAATATACCAAGCATGCAATATAGCAACAGTTACCTGACTTAATCGAAATGACGTCTTCTTGTCAAGGTGCTCGCACATGATACAAGGCTCAAACTTTATTTCCTGAATTGTAGCACAAAAACACATAAAGTTTGCTTCAAATGCTATAGCAAAGCATGCAACAAATCATAAACATACATATACATGTAAGTATATATATATATATATATATATATACACCTCATATATACACACACATATTTTTACATGTGTGTGAGTTAAGACACAACGATGCTACATAATTAAAGTAAAACACACCTCATAAAGTTCAATTTCTTCCTCAGGGGCAAAACCAGCCAGTTGATTTAATTTTCCTAAAATCTCTGCTGGCTTACTAGAACTCTTCACGAAAAACCTACCAACAAAACTGGAAACAGAAAAGAAACTTAAATTAGCAAACACAAGTCAAAAGAAAAAAAATATTCAGTTAAGCAGAAAGAGCCGGACATACCGTAGTTCTCGTTTCTCAGGCTCATAAAGCTTAAAGAAAAGAAGGATATCTTCCTTGGTTTTGTCAGGCGGAGGAATAGGACGTAGATCCTGGAGAATTTATAGAAACAATAAAATGTAAGAAGAGATCCCTTTCATACAGCAATTGGAACTGCAATAAGCCTCACTACAGAGGTAGTAACAAGAATGAGACTGGTTACCGGCCCAAACTCTACTTCCAAAAACAACTTTAGCTCTGCATTGTGTGTTTTATTTGATACCTCTCTCAATTGTCCAACCTGAAAAACGCAAATGGTAATCATCCATTAAGCACTTAGTTAAAAACAGTATCAAGTTCTTCTTGGCACTGAAGTGCAGTTAAAAACACTATCAATCCAACAGACTATTTTTATAGTTGAATAACTTCATTTGAAAATGCCTCAAACAATACTAAAAGGAGAATGATTATCCGAATTCCAACATACCCATCCACTAAGCACTTAATTAAATTCCAATTTCACAAAAGAAATAACAATTATAATCATCCACCATTCGTTCATAAACTTGAGCAGTTCAGTGTTAGACTCTACAAAGACAACATTTGCCAATAAATTCAAGTGGGGGAAAAGTAAAAATTCAGATATAATAAGAATTAGGAATTACAAATAGAACTGAAAATAAAGCACACATGCAAGGAGCAGGGCATCTTGTATTGAAAATCCATTCAAAGGTAGAAAGTGCAAAATACATACAGATTGTGTTTCTTCCTGAGCTGTCAATGGTCGATTGGGGCGATATGTGTGATTTTGTCTCTTGGCCCAAATCCAGAAACGCTGAAACTGCACTGGTATGCCAAACTCTTTTGCAACGTCCTCCTGTTAACCATTTCAAATTTAAGAATTCCCACATTAAACATAACCCCAAATAGGTAGAAAAGAATAAAGAAGACATGAATGCACAAATGTCAACCTGTACTGGTGTACCTTGAAAAGATTAAAGAGCGTTTGTTTCTGAATACGGAAACTACGAACTTTGTCATGGTCCACAAGGTCAAAATAAATATCCCTTCCAATTTGCTCTGTCAGATCCTCATCTCGAGCAACCTAAACACATCATTAAATTTTGCTATAATTTTTTGTTCCACACCAAATACCTGTATTATCACATCTGAAGAAGCAATGGCGAAAATGGGGACAAACTAGATATCTTTACCTTAATAATAGTATAGAGGTGTGCTTGTGCCTTATATCTCCTTTTGTCCTCTTTCTCTTCTTGTTCTTTCTTCAACCTTATCTGAAATGAAACATAGAATGTCAGTTCAGTGTCTTAGTTGGACACTGGAATCCAGAACTTATGCTTGATGTACCATTACCCTTAGATGTTCAGCTATGTCTTTCTCATCCACATTACATATTATTTTGTCTTTATCACTGTCCCGTATATACACAAGCATGTATGCGTTTGAGTATTTTGTAAATTTGAAAGGAGTATTATTGAAGCCAGGATTGGTCTGTGGCAACTGTTGGAAAGAAAACAACAATAGGTCAGTTGACAATTAAGTAACTTTATGATTAAGGAGAATTGTAGCAGTTGGGATACAGCCAAACATAAACTACCTCTTCCTCACCACCATACTGCTCTTCTAAAGCCCTCTTCACATCCTCTTTTGTCACACGTTCATCATCAAACTTGTACCTAAAACAAGAAATGATAAATTACATCATCAACATATATGAAATGCATGCACAAGAACACTCAGTCATGCATAAAAATCCAAATAAAGAAATACCATCAAAGTAATACTTGAAAAAAAAAATGCACATAAGTTATAACAAAACAGGTGCTTTCTTTAAAGTTCTCAATCAGGCAGTCAGGCAAACAAGTTACGGTGCCTGAATCGGAAAAGCAATGTGAGAAATATAGATTCCAATAAAATCAACTTATTTGAACAAGGAGTAACAAAAAAAGTAAGAAGCAAAGCAAAAGAGCAGTGTGAGAGAATGTCTGTATCTGTGCACGTGCTCATGTGTTTTTCTGTGTGAGAGACTGCAAACAATTACAGAGAGAATCGACTCCAAGAGATTCGTACCACTGGTCAGAGAGGGTTGGTCTGATGAAAGCATAGTAATGTCCACCATGCACCCCACCACTATGAACCAAGACACTGCAACAGTAGATAATTATCATAGTAAGTAACCAATTACAAAGTAAAAATTATGAAGCTCCACATAACATGAAGAGCACCTAACAGGCAGATGCAATCGAATAACCGTCTTCATATATTTCATTAGGATTTTTTAAATAATCATTATTGGGCACAACTGATGAATTAAACCTGAAACTTTTTTCATAATCCCACCCAATCAACTAATAGTACAAAGGCACAATGCCTCAATAGTCGTAGGCATGATAGAACTTTGATAAATAAGGAGACTCCTAGACATCATGACTGACCATAGATCAGATCGTTATATAACACAACTTCAACTTCAATGGAAACAATTTGATCTATCCACTGGGGATATCATATGTCAAGGAGAAGCAAAATTGATTATGTTACACTCGGTAAAGAATGCCATGCACAGAGTGCATGCAAAGGTCTAGAAAGTAAAATTCATTGAAATAACATGCCAAATCCAACAAACAAATGAACTATATTATATCATGCAATAGTACAAGGCAAAGTAGATACCTATGAAGAGTGTAGAGGTTGCGAACACTCTTATCTGATTCAGGTGATAGATATTTTCCATTCTCCCTATCAAGGTCAAGTTGAAGAGGAAATTCATAGCGATCATTTATCTGCCAAAAACAAATAATACAACATTCTTACCATGATAATTTATTTGCTTTCCATTTAAGAAATATCATTATCACACAGAACAAACATAACCCAAGAGGTAAAAACGAATTTCATTAGTATATGTAACTTCGAATAAATATAATGCACGAGATTGAGAAAGTTCAACTAAAAGGGGGGATAAAACGAAACTACAAAACAATGAAGCTTTTTTTTATAAAAAAAAAAAAAAAGAAAGGAAAAAAAGAACCATATAGATAGGGTTTAATCGATCTTTCAGCATTCAGTCATAAGACAAAAGTTAAAATAAAAATTTGATTGAAACCATTAGGCAAAAGACAAGTCCACCTATATTTATACAAAATTTGAAGAAATATATTTAAATGCTACAGTTTTGTTTTCAACTAAGAACCTTAACCTTCATAGTAAAACATTACAGTTTCAATGCTTCATGTAATAAAACACATAGATGAAGCTGAAGGAGGAAGATGAGCTTCCAGTACAAACCTTAACCATAGTGTCCCGCATAAAATCATACTCAAATCGCTTTAGCTGAAGTTGAAGAACGGGAGGGAAGTCAATAAATAGGACACCCTTCTTAGCATCCTGGAATAAACATCCAAAATATTCCTTGAGAACAAAATTTTACATTTTTATTATCAAAGAAATACATGTAAGAAATATAACATGCACAACACCACCCACAAATGTTTTGAGAACCATATATTAAAAATTTCACTGGCTGAGGAAATAACTAGTTTTGGAAAGTGGTTTGTCGAAGGAAACAACTAAGAGCAGCCTCAGATTATAATTACAGTATAAATGCAGTCACCGATACTGATTCAGTAATTAACCTGCAAACCATGTTCTTCGGCGTGGTATTTATTGTCACCCTCCAGACGTTCAACTTCCACATACTTGTCAAAAGATGCATAAACATCCCGACAGCCTTTCACATCAAGCTGGAGGTCTGCAAAGTAAAAAGAAGAAACCAGTGGCATGCACTGACATTCACAAAATATTTCCAACTCTTAACAACTGAAATTTGTGCCAAATATATTACCATAAAATGATTCTTTTCTTGTAGATTTGTAGTCCACATTGATGCATTCAATGTAATTCATGTGATGTCCTTCAAACAACTGCTGTATTGTACCCTCCACAACAGTTCCCTGAACACACAACAATTAGCAATATGAAAATGAAACAAAAACTACAGTCATCGCCAAAACTGAAAGCTTCCCATACCTTCATTTTATCTTCAAGCTTTTCACAAAGAACTCTATTAAGTTCCTGCACATCATGTTGCATAAAAGAATCATATGTATCCCATCCAAAGGACTTGGTCAATTCTTTGGTTGCAACACTGCTGTCATTGTATTGAAGCTTATAGAATAAACTTTGTAGCGCCAAAGGGATGCTTCCTGAAGGCATGTCATTCTCAGTTGTTGGCATATGATACACGGCCTGGTCAGTAAGTCCAAAATTGAGATAATTCTTTTCATTGAAAATTGACATGACAATTCATATTTAGCTTACAATGAAAACAGGAGATCACATAAACGACCTTTCTGAAGTACGGTATATGGTACAAAGTCTGGAGAAGAGAATTCATATAACAAGTTGCTCCCTGATTCTTGAGCCCAACATAACCAGTTTCCTTTTTCGAGTCATAAGACCAGTAATCAAGAACCTTACGAACAGCAACCTCAGCTTCAACCACAACTGTATCGTTCACCAGATATCCCCTACTCGGGTCATAAAGATCACCAAGAGGCATGAATGAAGTGAATCCCCAGTCACTTTCTCTTGCATTGAACTGGTGTTGTGTGTCTGCAACATCATACAACAATCAAGGACAAAGGTCTTAAAAAAAGGTCTAGAATATGATTAAAGTTTGTTCGGTTCTGGTTAAACGCATTCCAAATTATTGATCTGCAACATAGGCCACACCAACAAAATACAATTAATGTCCATATTTGAACTTCACCTCTCCAATTTTAATAAGGTCGCCAGACCCACCTTAAGCTCATCCCTTAATAAATGGAAACCCTTGATTTAGTTAGCCTTTTCATTACCTAGAATTCTTGCTTAATTGCACACAGTTTCCAAGTAAATTCTTCCTGTTTCTACTTTTACTGTTAATCTATATTTGACATCTAGATACCTAAAAGGACTAATCTATTGGTTTTCAATTTACTTCTAACATCTGTAGGTACGTTTTACTCCATAATTTTTCTTTTACCTTTTTCTCGAAATTCAAAAATCCCAAAAACAAAGTCACCATAGGCACATGGTCAGTCCATTATGCTTCTGCCGTCAGCCAAGATGTTAGAGAGAAAGGGGTGGAAGAATTTTCTTTACTTTATAGTTTTGACATTTCAAGGAGTAAAATTAGAATTACAAGCTCACAATAACAAGATTAGGGTGATTAATTAGATATTGATTGCGTTCAAATGGCACCACCCAAGAACTATGAAGTTGAAAGCCAGTACGTTCATTTCCATGACTACCCAACAACAAGCAAAGCTCTTATTGAAAGAAAAAAGAAAACGGAAAATGACAACCAGGCAAAAGCACAAACTTGAATGCTAAAAGAAAATAAGACTAATAAAGGTATATACCCTTTCTTATTGAATACTTGGTGGTATGGATCTGATTGACTACAGCCAAGCTGAAGTGCGCGTATCTACTCCACCCATATGGCAATGTCCCGGAATCTGCCACATCCAAATACATTGACAAGTAGTCCACATTGTTTCCCTTGGGAAATATTAGTATCCGCCTGATCAAACAAATCAAAAGCAATTCAAAACCCAATCACCCAGATACAAATATAAGCCAACATTAAGCGTGTAATCAGTTTTTGACATGTGGTAGACAAGCTAAAAATACCATTTATAGCTGCCAACAACGAACATGTCAGAGTAGTGCTTCTTGGTGTTCAACCTAGTAAAGTTCTCAATTGTCCAAGTGAACTTCATCGTTGGAGGATCCTCCACTGGCTGACTATCAACTGTACTAGCCGGCTCCACTTGGGCTACTACTAACACACCAAATACCATAAATTTCAAAACAACAAAACCAAAACCCTAAAGAAAATGCCTTCACTTGCACTCTAATCAAACCCCGTGACGCCAAATTTGCACAAAAATCAATTCTTTCAGATTAATTACGCAACACACAACGCTTCGAAACCACACCGTAAACACAAACTTAAGAAATTTAAACAGTAAATCATCGAAAAATTGCTAAAAATTAAACCTTCCATAGGCTGAGGGCCTTCGACCAAATCTGAGTGCGGCACAAGCATCTCTTCGTCCTCTTGCTGCTGCTGCTAACAAAAGAAACAAAAATCAGAGCTCTGATCGACAAAAACCTAACCCTATCCTACTAAATCATAACCCTAGCAGCAAATCAATCACTGTAAGTCGGTGAATTCCCAAAATTGAACCAATTCGACACCGCCGAATCGAACCAAGAACCCTAGGCGATCAGAAACGAAGAACGAAGCCGAAACCCAACGAAATTAAACCGAGAGTGGAAATGTAGAGGAGTCGGCACGTACATCTAACGGTGCAGGAGTCATCATAGTCATTGATGCCGCGCAACGAACCGTCCGATCGACGAATCTGAGAGACGAACGATAACAGTGTAGAGAGAGAGAGAGAGAGAGAGAAGCGGGGCTTCGTTTTGCAAAGGAGGGGACACTCCCGAAAGAAACTGGCTCCGAGACAAGCCGCTGAGTGCAAACTCCAGGGAGGGGCGTATTGGGGGTTTCGTGAAAGTTCGGGGGCAGTTTGGGAAATTGGAGGACGGAGTGCGGTGGGTTTATGTGAGAGCCGCGAGATCTTGAGCGTGTGGAAGGACCAGTGGGAGGCCGACAGCTGTGGTGGGATGGGTTGGGTGGGGTACAAAATAGATGACGTGGCGGTCTCGAGATGGGTCACGTGCGTTTGCACAGAGAAATGACGGTATGTGATCTTTCCTCGTACACTGGTATAGTGGTATTCAAGCTTTTGTTCAAGTGGGTGATGTCATAAGTTTAATAAATAATTGGATAATTTTACACAACTGGCACTGCACTTATCTAATTTTATACAATCTATGTGAAATTTTTTTTTTTAAACAAAGACATCAGAATTTATTTTAAACTACAAAAATAAAATATACAAACTTGGGTGCAAATGTGAGCACACTACTCTAGCAATTCAGATTTGTAACTCCCGTCTTAATAAATTCACATCTGACTAAATACACACATGCTCTGAATAGTTGAAGAAAGTTATTGTAAAGAAATAAATTAGAAAGCAGGAGAATTATTAATTTTAAAATACTAATTTTGTAGTTTGACATAAATAACCATGATAATTAAAATTGTTATTTAGTATAGTAAGTGCAAAAGAATTGAAAAAGAGGGACATGATGGGGCTTGAAGAGAATTTGACAATAAAGTTCTTCTTTTAATTAATAGTATAAATGGATATTATTGCTCTGCTTCAATTTGCATCCAATTTTATTAAATTAAAGCTTTTCTGAGGTCAATTTCGTCAACTTAGAAGCATAATAAATTTAAAAACAAAAATATCAAGAATCTATCAAGTTTTTGAGGGCTCCAGCCAGTCTATAATTGGCAATTTTGGCAGGGGGCGGCTAAGAATTGTCAAGGAGTAATCATATGATATTTTTGACCCAAAAAATAAAAATAAAAATAATCCTTTTGATATTTTATGAAGCTTGAATTTACAAATTGATTTCCCAAAAGGTTGGTTCTTCGTTGTTTCTTCGTCTCCTTCCACACATTCCCACTTTCCGCATCCTTTTTCATACTTGTATATTCAACTAAATTCCCGACAACAAAAAGTAAAAATCTAAAAATTATGAAAATTGTTATTGGCATTTTAAAATTTCATTTTTGCACTTCTCATAGTGTATTTTAATTGTTTCTAAATGTTGAGAAAGTTTGGAGTGCTAATAACGAATTTTCAAATTATATACAAAATAGTTATCAAACTGGTTTTTAGTTTTCTGCATCCTAGTCCTCCATCAAAATGGCCCTTAGTTTAGTTTCTCCATTCTCGTTTAAAGGGGCGAGAGTGGAGAAAAATCACTAAACTAAAAAATAGGTTAGTAGTTAAAAGATATTATCCTGCCTGCAATGTAGGAGTTTGGGGATCAATAACTCACTTTAAATTTGCCAGTTTGTAAGGAAGCTAATTTAGAATTTTCACAGTTTTACCCAAAAGGAAAAAATACTTAGGTAAAAAATTGCATTAAAACAGAAGCAAGCAATCTTACTTTGTGACAAAATCCAAGAAAGTTTCCTAAAGGATTTATTCACCTTAAAAGCAATGTTTCAGTATATCTTTTTTAGAACAAGCCTGCCTGTAAAGAAGCTTTCAAATTTTTGAAAGACTATCATGAAGCTTTTTGTAGAGGCGCCGCATTTCCATCAGCGCCAGTTTTGGATCGCCGTTGCCTCCTGCTTGCTGTAACTCGAGCCAGTTCAGGCTCGGGTTTTGTCGGCATCTGGGTTGCTGTAATGTCTTTCCTCTCTCTCTTACGACAAAGCGCTTTTACCGCGACCGCGGCTGTAGAAGGGAGATTACTTGCTACATGAGGCGCAGGGTTAGCAGGAAGTTGGTTTTTAAGTAGGGGGGATAACACCAATACGAGGAAATATTTACCTCGGCATTCTCAGCCTGTTACAGGGGCTGAGAAATCACCCAGGCTGGCACTTGAGTAATACTTAGCCACATCAGAAACTTACTTTGGTAGAGGTTACTGCAAAAACCTAAATACTTATGTCATAACACAGTTCGGATTGACCTGGATGTATAATATGAAAGCAGAGGACTGCGGAATTACTGATAGACCATAAACATACTGCAATCGACTCCAAACGATATCTAGTTCTGCAAATGCTGCAATGAACCACCCGACATAGCATGAACTTCCACTGCACGACAAAGGAAATGGACGAGGAAACAAAATAGGAAAATACTATTCATCTAGTAACCTTGCAATATATTAGGGTTTGAGTCAAGTACCTTGAGAGTTCTCAAATGAGGACCTGCATTTCCTTTGAATTGCATGCTTTAACTTCACCAAGTTTCACCTTCATGGATATGAGGAAGAAAGGTTCCCTAAATTTTTGCTTCATATAATCACCATTTGCATAAATAATGTTGTGACGCGCATCTTGCAGCTATTTGCATCTTGCAAACTTTGTCGGCATATATAACTCTTTCATTACACGCCTTACACATGCCTTGCACAAGAAGAAAAAAGAAAAAAAAAAGAAAGAAAAAAAGAGGAAAAAGAAAAAAGAAAAAAAAAAAAGAAGAAAGAAAAGGAAAAAGAAAAGAAAAACAAGATGTGTTATTTTTGCCGCATTTTGCGATGTACAAAGAGCAGTGAAGAAGATCGTTAATAAGGATAAGACAAGTATTTTAATTGCAACCATTCTTCATATTTAATTGAAAATAGTAAGCCAATTTTGATTCGGAAAAGAAAAACTCGCATTAAAATCATCCAAATATCATTCTTAAAGCTTAATATTCCAATACCATCGATTCTTCTGTGCGATCTCTTTCGCGTGAAGATTTTCTTTGGATGAATCAAGCAATTCTCTCAGTTTGTGAAGTGGTAAACTTGAATCTGTTGAATTAAGCTGCCTACTAAAGCTTAGTTCCAAACTGCAGATGATAATCCTGCAGATGGAGTTGAGATGCAACCGATGGTAGAACAACTTGCGATGGAAGCGGTGGCCAGCGATGGAACCCAGTAAGCAATCCGATGGAGTCAAGAGCATCACGATACTTTACAAATGAAGCGAGAAGCTAAGATTTGACGTTTGCTAGATTTAGTATAGCGTGCAACGGCTAGTTTGTTTAGTCATTTGTTTTCCATCTTTGCTTTAATCAGATACAGCTGTTTATTACAGCTGTATGAGGCTATGTCTAAGTTTGTCTTATTCTTCACACGTGACCTGCATGGACAGAGGCATGCATGCTCCTCTGTGTAAGGTTCATTAATGCTTGCAGATGTAATACAGATATATATCTCTCTGTATTGTTATCTTTTTAGATACACAAGAATCAATCAAGAAATACAGACTCTTGCTCCTCTCAAATTCTCTCTGAATATACATTCGCTGCAAATACTTTGAAAGCTTAAAAGCTTTATCAACCAAACAATATATGCCTAGTACCATTTTCTACATGGTATCAGAGCTCTTGGTTTTGATTCAAGGGCTAATACTGTGAGAAAGAGAGAGAGATGCATCTCTGAAGAAAATCGAGAGAAACCTCAAAGGTGATATCTTTAAAACTATTCTGTTGTTGTGTTACCTGAGACGATGGCTGGTTCAAGAATTCATCTGGTGGTGATTTACGAACGCCACAGTTTAATGGCTCAAACTACGATTTTGGGCTGTGAAAATGGAAACCATTCTCATAGCTTACGATCTATGGGATGTGGTAGAGATAGGGCCACAACCACAGCCATCGGCGACGTACTCCAGGAGGAAGAAGGATCCGGAGATGAAGAAAGCATGGCTGAGCAAATTCCAGGAAGCACCCATCATTTCAAGAGAAGACAGAATCAAAAACGCCAAGGCGTTGAGTCTCATACAAGGAGCATTTAACTGATGATCTCTTTCCTCGCATCAGAAACGAGAAGACTGCAAAAAAGAGCTTGGGACATCTTGAGAGAGGTTCAGAGGAGACAAAAAGGTAAGTACATTAAACTTCAGCGGTAAGAGCAGATTTTGAATACATGAGAATGACTGATGGTGAAAGCCTAGATGATTATTTGGCTAGATTTTTGGAATCATAAACAATCACAGAAATCACTTGGTGAAGATGTATTTGAAAAAGAATAGTCGAGAAACTGCTAATGAGTTTAAAAATTAGGAGATATAAGTCCATTGTGTCTATCATTGAGGAAAGCTCGAGACCTAGATGATATTAGAGTCGAAGAAGGTCATAGCATCTGTAAAAGTCTATGATAAAGAAGACTTGCATGATGAAAGGGGCAGGACTAACGGGGTGAGAGAGCCTTCAGTAAGCCTCGAGAATCGGTGGTAGTCAAGGTGCGGTACGTCAAGGAGTCCTCAGAACAGGCCAAATCCAAAGGTGGCAAGGACAACACAAGAAGGGATCAAATTGGTCTCAAAATGGAAACACGAACAACAATAATGGCTCAGGCTGGAATAACAAGTTTACTGGTTTCAACAAACAACCAAGTGGCAGCCAAGGAAATGGCAAACCACAATGTCAAGTGTGTGTGATAAATACCACTTTGGTATATGCGGATACAAGGAAATCCCAAGTGTGGCAAGTGCAGTCGCTTTACGGTCATTTAACCAGGACTGTGATAGTGGAAGACAAGTTGCAAACTGTGCAAAGGAAGAGAGGACGCAGTCACAGGGACGATGTTTTATGCTTGTCATGCGAGTTCCATTACCATTAGGCAAATCTGTGTGGTTTGTTGGCCCGGCCTTTGCAGTAATCACATGACCTCTCAAGAAGGCTTTGTTGATCTTCCAGCAGATCTATAACTTGCAAAGTCAAGATGGGCACTGGAGATCTTATTACCAAGCTACAGGAAAAAGGCACATTGGTTGTCGAAACTCAGAAGGCAAAAGAAGATATACCAGAGAAGTGCTGGTTCTGGTTTGGACGAAAATTTGCTGGCGTAGGACAAATGACGGAGCATGGATATCACATTCTGTTTTGAGGCAACTATGCTTGGATATTCGATGTAGCCTCAAGAATGTTGTGGCTGAAGTCCAAATGACTGAAATAGAGGTTTTCCGTTGTCTGAAATCGTTAGCTTTCGGTGGCGATGAAGGCAGCAATACGAGAAGATCCATGGATCTGGCACATGAGACAGTGTTGAACTTTGCTAGCATGAAGATGCAGCAAGCACAGATGGTGGTAGGACTACCCGCTTTCTCCAGAGAAGGAAGGGTAATGCAGCTGTGTTTACATGGAAAACCCACGAGAGAACCGTTCGAGCTTGAGAAAGCCTGGAGAGCAAGCTGTCCACTTGAATTGGTGCACACAGACCTATGTGGTCCGATGCAAAATAAGTCATTGGAGGAATAGGTACTTCATCACATTTATTGATGATTTCTCAAGAATGTCTTGGGTATACTTCACCGAGAAACAAATCCGGACACCTTACAATGTATTCAAGAAGTTCAAAGCATTTGTTGAACTGCAAAGCGGCTTCAAGTTAAAGAAGCGAGAAGTGACCGAGGTGGAGAATATGCACCTCAAATGAATTCCTCAGTATTGCAGTAATCTTGGAATGGAGAGGCAACTGACTATTCCTACTCACCTCAGCGAATGGAGTTCTTTGAAAGAAGAAACAGAACGATTGGGGAGATGAGATCGATGCTTTCTGAAAAAGAAGATCCCCATCAGTTTTGGGCAGAAGCAGTTGGGACTGCAGTATATCTGCAGGAGCCAGATGTCATACCACTGCGATCCAATGGTAAAAACACCATTTGAAGCCTTCACGGAAGAAAACCAGGTGTGAAGCCCGGGTGGTAAGAAACATATGCTACAGCCACGCGTTCCATCGAATCTAGATAAAAGCTTGACTGACAAAGCAAGCAAGGGGAATTTTATGGGATACGGTAACTGTGAGAAGGGCTACAGAATCTTTAATCCTCCCAAGCGAGAAAGATCATACTCTCGAGAAGTGTAGTATTTGATGAGAACAGTGGAATTGGGAGAGCAAGAAAGATGAAATTATTCTCATACTCTCACTCTTGAGAATGAGGACTCCATCGACTGGAACTGAAGAACCCGCTCATGGCTCTCATGGGATCAACTCTTCCAGATCCCACTCAATCGAGTCTGAAAGTGAACATGCGTGCAGAAGCGATAGTCAAGGTTCAGCATCCCAAGCAGTGCTCGAGTAAAGCTCAAGAACTTGGATGACATTTATGCAAAGATGTCATATGACCATCGTGAACCCAAGACCTACCATGAAGCTATAGAAGACATAGCATGGAAAGAAGCAATGAATGCTGAGATCGAGACGATCGAGAAGAATGAAACTTGGGAGCTTGTGGATAGACCTGCTGACAAACTTGTCACTTAGGTGTTAAATGGGTGTTCAAGACTAGGATTGAACCTGGATGGAACAGTTACAAGCACAAGGCAAGACTAGTGGCAAAGGATATGCCCGAGAAACTAGGCATTGATTACGACCCGAGAACCTTTGCGCCAGTGGCAAGGTTAGATACAATCAGGACTCTGATTGCATTAGCGCTCAGAAGGGTTGGAAGTTGTTTCAACTTGATGTGAAATCTGCCTTCTTGAATGGAGTAGCAGGGGATGAGTTTTACACCGAGCAGCCGAGAAGAGCTTTGAAGTTAAAAATGCAAGCCACAAGGTTTACAAGCTGAAAGCTCTTTGTATGGCCTGAAGCAAGCACCCAGAGCATGGTACAGCGAGATTGACAATTGTCTTCACTAATTGCAATTTCAAAAGAAAGCACCGGTGAAGCCACCGCTGTATACCGAACCGATGAAGAAAGCTGATCATTGTCTCTATATATGTTGATGATATTGTGTACACTGGGAGCAGCAATACTTTGCTCATTAATTCAAAGAGACATGATGCTGAAGTATGAGATGACTGATTTAGGACTTCTCACATCATTTCTTGGGAATGGGAGTTCTGTCCAATAAGGTGTGTTTATACACAGGCAAACCAGTGCAAAGTCTCTACTTGTGAAGTTTGGTCTGGAGGATTGCAAGTCGATAGCAATTCCTCTACCTACTGGTGAGAAACTGAAGAAGGTTGATGGAAGCGAGTAGCTGGCAGATGAAGCTTTGTACAGAAAGATTGTTGGTAACTGTTGTATCCTATTTGTAACTAGGCACGATATTATGTATGCAGCCAGTCTGTTATCAAGATTTATGCATGGCCCGACGAAGAAACACATGGGCATGTAGCTAAGAGGGTTCTCAGATACGTTCAGGGTACTCTCAGCTATGGCATTGAGTTCACAAAGAGATAAAAGATGCTGTGTTGATTAGTTTTGTGACTCAGATTGGAGGCTGACCGGTGAACGGCGACAGAAGCACATCTGGACCATTCAGCTTTGGAAGTGGCACATTTTCATGGGCCTCAGTCAAGAAACAAAACACAGTTGCATTATCAACTGCTTAGAAGCTGAAGTATGTATCGGCTGACCGAAGCGACAGCTCAAGCTATTTGGCTAAGATTTGTCTTGGATTCGGTGAAATGCAGCGAGAAGCAACACCATTGTTTTGTGACAACATGTCTGCAATATCAATGGTCAGAAATCGATTTTTCATCAGAGGCCAGGCACATAAATAGGAAATATCATTTTAATCAGATAAGCATTACGTAGGATCCATTGATGCATAAGTATTGTCGAAGTGAAGAAACGATTGGCGGATATATTCCGCGAAGGCATTGCCCAGAGCGTTTTAATTATTTAAGAATGAAATTAAGGTGTGAAGCCAGTAAGCAGCTTAGGAGGCTGTTGAGAATTAAGCTGCCTACTAGCTTAGTTCCAAACCTGCAGATGATAATCCTGTGGGATGGGTGAGATGCAACCGATGAAAGTGGGGGAGCAACCCGATGGAAACCAAGGAGCAACCCGATGGAACCCAGTAAGCAATCCCGATGGAGTCAAGCATCCCGATACTTTACAAATGAAGCAAGAAGCTAAGATTTGACGTTTGCTAGATTTAGTATAGCGTGCAACGGCTAGTTTGTTTAGTCATTTGTTTTCCATCTGCTTTAATCAGATACAGCTGTTTTGTCTACAGCTGTATGACTGTAAGTTTTGTCTTATTCTTCACGTGACCTGCATGGACAGAGGCATGCATGCTCCTCTGTGTAGGTTCATTAATGCTTGCAGATGTAATACAGATATATATCTCTGTATTGTTATCTTTTTAGATACACAAGAATCAATCAAAGAAATACAGACTCTTGCTCCTCTCAAATTCTCTCTGAATATACATTCGCTGCAAATACTTTTGAAAGCTTAAAAGCTTTATCAACCAAACAATATATGTCTGGTACCATTTTCTACAGAATCAAGCGATCATAAACACCAAGTTTATCTCTTCTTCTAAATCAATATGGCATGCCACCTTCTCCGCCGCATCATCGAAAGTATCTAGCACTGAAGAACACAACAGTGGACACTCGAATTATGAGAGACAGTGGTTTCTAGCAGAACTACTTACAACTCTCAAATAAAATCCTCCTCCTTCGGTTTCTCCAAAGAACGGAAATGAACGACAACTACAGCCAAGCTATGGTGCAATGTCACAAATCCGCTTGTCTACATTTTAAATACATGGAAAAGTAGTCCACATTGTTGCTTCCGTATGGATGTATGATCAGTATCCACCTGATCAAATAAACCAAAGAAATTCAATTACAATCAGCCAACTTAAGGAGAAAATCTACCGTGCCTTCTCATCAGTTTTATGCAATCACGTGTCTCTCTCTCGCACCATGCGTTCCATCGTTGCATACAGCATATATACGACACCGAAAATTTCCAACTTAAGGCGCTAAAGGCACAATACAAAAGAAAAACGGTTTTTTGACTTGTAGTTGGAGAGAAAATAATACCATTTATAACCGCCAAAAATTCAATAATTTGCTACATATTTTTCTTCTAGTACATCAAATCATCATAAAATTCAACATATCATCAACTTAAAAGTTTAGTAATAACTATAGTTACTACTCAAAGATTTTCAATATTTATTGGCTAAACTAGAGTAAAATGTTCATCCTAACTGCTAGATGATATGATCACTGATAGAAAAGATCAGGTTATTCGAAGAAAATTGTCGGCTCCTTCCGTAAATAACGACCTATAATTTCACTACTCGTAAATACATAAAAGTAACGGAAAGGTGAATCAGTTTTTTTATATGAGACTAGTTAAAATGTGCCAAAAATTCGGGTTATTGAGTTTGACACTAATCCAATCTGTTCATTATTCATTGTAAAAATTTGTGTCATAATCGTATTCATGTCAAACATTGGCCAACTCAAACTCGCTAACTTTGTGTTTATCACGTTGTTATATCGTGTCAAAGAAATGATCACCATAGGAAAAAAAAAGACAAAATACAAACTCGATGATTTCCGTAAAACGAAAATGCTTCAAATGTTGGCTCCTTATAAGGGGTACCTTTTGGGTTCATTAGTTTAGCCTCATTTACTCCAACCCTCACTGCATCACACATTTCTCATTGACCATTGTGTGAAGCAAAAGTTACTCTAATTTATGTTTGGAAATGGATGTTCATTCTCGCTTAAAAGTAATTTTTCAGCACATCCTTTACAACCATCCATGTTCCAAGAGAAGCACCCTTTTGTGCCGTCAATGTGGCTTGCTTGACCCTTAATCTTTCAGATCTCGATAAACTAGCTACGAAGCTTTGTTTAACAGGCTCCATTTCATCCACAGCACTTTTTAAATTCACCATTGCCGCTGCTCGTTTGGCCTTAACTCGGGCCAGTTCAGCCTCGAGTTCTGAAACCATGACATCGTAATTGGCCACAATGTCTGTTCTTCCAGCGCATTTCTGCATGGCCAGTTCCATTCGAGCTTTGATCTCTTCGTGTTGGGCTGCAAACTCTTCGCCACCTTGGGCAAATTCTTTCTCCGCAGCGACAAACTTTGGGATTACACCCTCCAAAGACCAGAGGAGATCCTTGAGTTTTGAAGTGATCTTCAAAGGGATGCCCCCTTGTTCAATCAAAAGTTTAAAGGCTGCAGTTAATGTTGTGCGGAAGCAAACAACCAAGTGAGAGTGAACTAACAAAACAGACTGGCTAAGTAAAGATGAACAAGTAAGGCACGCAGAGATTTATACTGGTTCGGCAACTTGCCTACGTCCAGTTTGGAGACTATGGAGATTCAACTATAATCAATGAGAACGTACAAATAGTGTTTAACACTCAATTTCCCAATGACCCAATTAACCCAAGCTCACACACTCACAATAGAAAAGGAAAGGAACAAATACAAAGCAAGAACAGCCCCGTCGGATTGCTCTAGCCTTCGTCGGATTGCACTAGAACCAATCGGGATGCTTTTGCACACTATCGGGATGCTCCAGCACTTCCTTCTTTTCTCCTCTGTGAACTATCGGGTTGCTCCAACAATATTCTCCTCACTCTCTCTTAACTTCTGATTATTCCCAACAGCTTTTTTAAAGCCAACGGAATAAACATCTTGAAGACAGCAAAGGTTAAAACCTTGAGAAACCAACAGACATAATAAATGTCCCCACTAATGTTTGTCTTCCACATTCTTCAGCTGCCAACTAACTTTCATAAATGCAGCAGAAAATGATTAATGGTTTGAGCCAACAATCAACAATCTCCACCTTGGCTTAAACCCTCTAAGTAGAACTCCAATGCTCATCTCCCACTCCCACATAGGGCAATCAACAAATTTTACAAATTCCAATCAAGTCTAGGCAGTGCTTAAACTTGAGCAACGAGATTGGCTTCGTTAACATATCTGCTGGATTATCAGCAGTTCCAATCTTCTGGAGAAGAACATCTCCCTTATTGACGATCTCACGAACAAAATGAAACCTCACATCGATATGTTTTGTTCGTGCGTGATGAACTTGATTCTTTGTTAAATGAATAGCACTCTGATTGTCACAATGAACATCCACATGATCTTGCTGAATCCCTAAGTCATCAAACAGCCCTTGAAGCCATATAGCTTCCTTTATTGCCTCTGTTACTGCCATGTATTCAGCCTCTATTGTTGACAAAGCAACGGTAGATTGCAGAATCGATCTCCAACTTACTGGACCTCCAGCAATGGTGAATACAAAACCAGTAGTGGATCTATGCTTGTCCAAATCACCTGCGTAATCAGAATCCACATATCCAACAACACATCGACAAGTAACTTTATTCTGCTGGAACGATAAGCCAACATCCATAGTACCCAGAATATACCGTAGGATCCATTTCACAACATGCCAATGTCCTTTTCCTGGATTATGCATATATCTACTGACAATACTAACAGCTTGTGAAATATCAGGCCTAGTACACACCATAACATACATCAAACTACCAACATCATTTGCATAAGGAGTTTGAGCCATGTACTCAGTACATTGTACTGACTCTCTTCAACAGTTTTAGGAGACATAGAAGCACTAAGTTTGAAATGAGGGGCAAGAGGTGTACTGACCGGTTTTGTATTTTCAAACATCCCAAAACGCTGTAGTACCTTCTTCAAATACTGCTTCTGACTCAGACTAATCTTGCCCTTTGCTCTATCTCTTTCAATTTCCATACCTAGTATCTTCCGAGCTTCTCCCAAGTCCTTCATCTCAAATTCATTACTTAGTTGAGCCTTCAACCTTTCAATCTCCACTTTGCTCTTACATGCTATAAGCATATCATCCACATATAAAAGTAGATAAATGAATGTTCCATCTTGTAGTTTGCGAAAGTATACACAATGATCATAGTGGCTTCTTATGTATTTTTCCCCAATCATAAATCGATCAAATCGCTTGTACCATTGTCTTGGAGACTGCTTCAAGCCATATAATGATTTTTCCAATTTGCAAACCCAATTTTCTTTTCCAGCAACTTTGAAACCTTCTGGTTGAGACATATAAATTTCTTCCTCCAAATCGCCATGTAAGAATGCAGTCTTTACATCAAGTTGAGCCAACTCAAGATCAAACTGTGCCACCAAAGCCAACAGAATTCGAATCGAAGAATGTTTTACTACAGGAGAGAAAACCTCATTGTAGTCAATGCCTTCTTTCTGAGCATAGCCTTTAGCTACCAATCTGGCTTTGAATCTTACATTATCTTTTCCCAACGATTCCATCTTCTTTGCATACACCCATTTGCAACCAATTTCTTTCTTCCCTTTAGGTAACTGAACCAGCTTCCAAGTCTTATTTTTATGAAGAGACTTCATCTCCTCATCCATACTTTTCTTCCACATCTCGCTTTCTGAACTTATGACAGCTTCTTTGTAGGCGAATGGAATATCATCTTCAATAACTGGAAGTGCATATGCCACAATATCAGTAAATCGAGCCGGCTTTCGAATTTCCCTTCTCGATCTTCTGGTTGCAATATAGTCTTGTTGCTGTGGAGGCTCTTGGGTTGTTGCCTCTTCTTCATCATCCTCGTCCTCACCATCAGGATTAACTATAGGACTGGAATCTGTAACATCAGACCTTACTGGGACAACTAGAGTCTTTAGTAACTCCACCTGCTTTGAGTTACTCACGGTCTCAATTACTTTGGTTTCACCTTCATGCTTGTTCTGATTTACCATAGCAGCCTCATCAAAAGTTACATCTCTGCTTACAACAAATTTCTTCTCATCTGGACACCATAGTCGATATCCCTTCACGCCAGTGCTAAAGCCCATAAATAGAGCTTTCTTTGCTCTTGGATCCAGCTTGCTTTCTCTGACATGATAGTAAGCAGAACAACCAAATATATGTAAGAACTTGTAATCAGTACAAGGTTTACCAGACCATACCTCCATGGGTGTTTTGCCCTTATTTGCAGCAGCTGGCAATCGGTTAATGAGATGACTTGCATAAGTGATTGCCTCAGCCCAAAATGCCTTGCCTAAACCATCATTAGACAACATACACCGGACTTTCTCAAGCAAAGTGCGATTCATACGCTCTGCCACTCCATTCTGTTGTGGTGTCTATCTAACTGTGAAGTGCCTCCTAATACCCTCATCTTGACAAACCTTCAAGAAAGGATCAGACTTGTATTCACCTCCATTGTCTGATCTGAGAGTCTTGATCTTTCGACCACTTTGCGTTTCAATCATCTTTTTCCACTTTAGGAATTTCTCCATGACTTCATCTTTACGTTTCATGGTGTACACCCATACTCTTCTGGAGAAATCATCAACAAAGGAGACAAAATAATGGCTTCCTCCCCAAGATGCATTCTTTGAAGGTCCCCATACGTCAGTGTGCACATAATCAAGAATGCCTTTAGTGTTGTGAATAGCAGTGCCAAACTTTACTCTCGTTTGCTTTCCCAACACACAATGCTCACAAAATTCTAATTTGCATGTCTTTGCACCTTTCAATAAGCCTTGCTTTACCAGTCCTTGCAATGCTTTTTCACCAGCATGTCCAAGGCGCATATGCCATAACCTTGTGGTATCTGTGCAATCTGCATTAGCAGCTTCGGTGACAGCCGCTCCACCAATAACTGTACTCCCCTGCAGGAAATACAAGTTATTTCGTCTTGTACCTTTCATTACCACCATTGCCCCGTACACAGCTTTAAGAACTCCACCTTCCATGGTGATCTTAAGACCCTTGGATTCTAAAGCTCCCAGATAAATAAGATTTTTCTTCATTTCTGGTATATACCGAACATCACTTAATTCTCTGACTGTTCCATCATGCATTTTCAAACAGATTTTGCCTATCCCTTGTGCTTTGCAGGCATTATTATTACCCATCAAAACAACTCCACCATCCAGTTTCTCGAAACTAGAAAACCATTCCCGAATGGGACATATATGATAGGTGCAACCTGAATCCAAAATCCACTTCTTGGGGTTACCATCAGAAGATGAACTAGACAAAGCAAACTCAAAAACATCTTCTCCAGATTTTGCAATATTTGCTTTAGAACCCACTTTCTCCTTCTCTTTATTCTTCAATTTGGGGTAGTCTTTCTTCCAATGACCCTTTTGGCGACAAAAAGCACATTCATTTCTAGCAGGAAACTTCCCTCGTGACTTTGAACGAGATTTTCCTCGCTTTCTAAATTTTCTTCCTTCTGTTCTACCCCTTGCAACCAGTGCCTCGGTTTGTGAACTGTGAGCCTTTAAGTCCTTTCTACACTCATGGTTCACCAATGCAGCAGCCACCTCATCAAGTTTCACCTCGGATTTTCCATACAACAGAGTAGTCGTTAAATGATCATAATCATCAGGCAATGAATTTAATAAACATAGTGCCTTGTCTTCGTCAGGAATTTGCACATCAAGATTTGCTAAGTCAGCAAGTATTTTATTATAATCATTTAGGTGTTCATGCATAGAAGTACCTGGACAATACTGAAAACGAAAGAGTCTTTTCTTCAAGAAGAGCCGATTTTCTGCGCTCTTGGTCATATATTTTTCTTCCAGCTTTGTCCATAACTCCTTTGCCGAAGTTTCCTTCATATAAGGATATTTCAACTCCTTATCAAGGAATGATCGAATAGCAGCACAAGCATGAAGATTCATCCGTGTCCACTGTTTGTCCTCAATGTCTTCCGGTTTATCTTCCAGAACCATATCCAATCCTTGTTGATACAACACATCCATAACTTCGCATTGCCACGTGCCAAAATTATTAGAACCGTTGAACTTATCAACCTCCAACCTTGTAGTAGCCATTTGGTGTCTATTTGATGTAGACGATGACGAAGTCGACTCCTTTCCTTTTACAGACTCAGCTTCACCTCTAGCCATCTTCACTCCCACTGCACAAGTCGAAACAACTGGGCTCTGATACCACTTGTTGTGCGGAAGCAAACAACCAAGTGAGAGTGAACTAACAAAACAGACTGGCTAAGTAAAGATGAACAAGTAAGGCACGCAGAGATTTATACTGGTTCGGCAACTTGCCTACGTCCAGTTTGGAGACTATGGAGATTCAACTATAATCAATGAGAACGTACAAATAGTGTTTAACACTCAATTTCCCAATGACCCAATTAACCCAAGCTCACACACTCACAATAGAAAAGGAAAGGAACAAATACAAAGCAAGAACAGCCCCGTCGGATTGCTCTAGCCTTCGTCGGATTGCACTAGAACCAATCGGGATGCTTTTGCACACTATCGGGATGCTCCAGCACTTCCTTCTTTTCTCCTCTGTGAACTATCGGGTTGCTCCAGC
The DNA here is from genome assembly GCA_018257905.1 of Gillenia trifoliata. Taxonomy (NCBI): domain Eukaryota; kingdom Viridiplantae; phylum Streptophyta; class Magnoliopsida; order Rosales; family Rosaceae; genus Gillenia; species Gillenia trifoliata. Next base: position 24,786,615 of record CM031084.1, on the reverse strand, counting down.
AATATTCTCCTCACTCTCTCTTAACTTCTGATTATTCCCAACAGCTTTTTTAAAGCCAACGGAATAAACATCTTGAAGACAGCAAAGGTTAAAACCTTGAGAAACCAACAGACATAATAAATGTCCCCACTAATGTTTGTCTTCCACATTCTTCAGCTGCCAACTAACTTTCATAAATGCAGCAGAAAATGATTAATGGTTTGAGCCAACAATCAACAGTTAACTCGTCATAGGAACCGCCCGTGCAAAGAGTGACTAGGCTGCTCCTTGCATAAAGGCTCACAGTGTCGAAAGCAGCCAAAGCCTCTGCTGATGGTGCAGTGGCTGAAATGTACTCGAATACTTCATCCGCAGCAGACAGTCGTCCCATACTTGGAACATCCTTTGGAAAAGAAGGGTCAGACAGTACTTGGGGGGGGGGCATCCTTTTGCGTTACAATATCATTGTGGCCTGTCACATGGCTAGAATCAGTAGTGGCTGAGGACTCCAAGGTCACTCGCGCAGCCTGCATCATAGTACAGAAAAGAAATCAGTACAGAGATCAATCTAAAATCATGAATGTGTGCTTGTCAGATGCTTGCCTCTTCTGTTGGAGATGGCTCAGCCATCAAAAGAGGCACGAAACTTAGCAGTCTTTGCTATCTTATCCATCCCGACCTCAGGGCGAACAGTTGCCTGAATAAAGGTAGAAGAAGGTAAGCACAAAATAACGGAAATGGCAGAAATGATCGATCTAAAAAGTATCAATCAAGTTAGGTTTAAAAGGTACGCACGTCTAAAGTTAAGATACAATAGTTGAATAATGACCGTCCAGAACCTGGTGATTGTATACATATTCCAAAAACGAAGGGACATCGGGATATTCATAATCTTGTTTACTTTCAAGTGGAACAGGTTTCTGAATTCATATAATGTCCCCATCTCCAATCTGGAAAACGAAGCATCGAAAAGTAAACTATTGTAGACACTTGTTCACGATATACCAAACATGCAATATAGCAATAGTTACCTGACTTGATTGAAACGAGATCCTCCTGTCAAGGTGTTCGCACATGATACAAGGCTCAAACTTTATTTCCTGAATGTAGCAAACAGAATGATAAAACGTTTGCTCCAGAACGCTATACCGAAGCTTGCATCAAATAGTTGAATTAACAAGATTAAGTTAAGACACGGCAGGTGCCAAAAAGTAAATGTGCAACAGACCTTATAAAGTTGAACCTCTTCATCAGAGGCAAAACCAACCAGTTGATTTAACTTTTCTAAAATCCATATTGGCATAGTACGACTGTTCACAAAAAGCCTACCGGCAAAACTGGTAACACAAAAAACTTCAATCAGTAAGCGCAAATCAAAAGCAGAAAATATTGAGCTCAGAAGAAAGAGAGTACCGTATTTCTCGTTTCTCAGGTTCATAAAGCTTAAAGAAAAGCAAGAAATCATCCATGGTTTTATTAGGAAGAGGAATAGGGCGTAGATCCTGGATCATTTCATCAAAGCAATACAATAGTAAGAAAAAGATGTTTAATACTGCTGCTGTAACTGAAATAAGCCTCAAATGACGGGTTGTAACAAACGATAGAGTAAGACTGGATTACCGGCCCAAACTCAACTTCCAAAAACAACTTTAGCTTGGCAATGTAGTGTGCATCATTAAATAAACCACTCAATTGTCATACCTACAAAACAAAAGGACACCAATATATAGCATAGACTCAAACCATTCGGTCTCAGAGGTAACAAAGTAGACATTCACAACTAAAACAAGGCGGGGAAAAAAACCAAAAACTCAAAAACCATGAGGATTACAAATTAAGAAAGGAACAAGTGATGATTTTAGACAAATAAGTTGGCTAGAAGCATGGAATCCAAGTTTAAACGCTGGAAGCGTAAAGTAAATACTGAATGTAATTCTTCATAGGGTGTCAATGGTCGACTGGGGCTATAAGATTTGCTTTCTCTCTTAAGACAAATCCAAAACCGCTGAAATTGCACTGGTATGCCAAACTCTTTTGCAACCACCTCCTGCGAACCATTTCACTAATCATCAATTTCCCGTAAACGCGAAGGGAGGAAAACCAAAAGGCAGACATAAATGCATAGAATTGAACCCGTACTGCCGTACCTTGAAAAGATTAAAGGGCGTCTCTTTCTTAACCGGGAAACTACGTACTTTGTCATGGTCCACAAGGCCAAAATATATATCCCTTCCAGTTTGTTCCTTCATGTCCTCATCTCGAGCAACCTAAGCATATCAGTAAATGGTTGCCTCCCACATAATTCTTTTACGTACACCAATACCTATATAGTATATACTAGCATTTTCGGAAAAGAAATAGCGAAAATAGAGATAGAGAAGAAGTCTTTACCTCAACAATAGTATTAAGGTCCGGTTTTCCCATGTCTCCTTTTGTCCTCCTCTTCTTGTTCATTCTTCAACCTTATCTGTAACGAAACAAAGAATGTCAATCCAATCTCATAGCAAGAACTCCAGCCTTCGACATCACTTGTATTGGAATCACACCAACAGAAAGATTAGAAGAATACCGGCAACGCTTGGAGTCGACACTTGCTTCAAGCAGAAGCAAAGGGTGGTAACAAGAACTTCTGCGGTGCTAAACTTTTTCTAAGGCCACAAAGTAGAGCCCCTTTTATAGGGCCACACAATAGGAAAATTCAAAAGACAATTTGTAAGGCCATCTCCAGCCAAGGGTTATAAACCACTTTTAGCCCGAATTTGTGCAAAATCGGGCCAAGGGCCAAATGAAAAAGGAATCAAAGCTAAATTTAGTCCAATTACATATAGCAAGCCCTCAAGTCCCTCAGCGGACCTCAACATGTGCATTCCAAGCCAAAGTGAAAAGATTTAGCCATGCAAAATTTTGCCTTTATTCTTTAAAATATTATTGTTGAAAGGCTAAAACATAATTTACCCTTCCATTTTTATTAATGTGATATGAAGAGAGAGACCGAGAAAGACTCCTCATTATATGTGCTTTATTTATTACTTAAAAAACTAGAAAGAGTCTTCAATATAGGATAATACTTGGGTACTCACTAGTGAGTACCCTATATACTCACTTTTTGATTTGGCCCAATCAAAAGATGACATGTGTTCCTTATTTTTAAAAGCCCAAGAAAAATTAAATAGCATATGTTTTATTTTTTAAAACAATAAAATATGTGTTAAAATATCATTGGGCCAAATTATTAAAGTGAGTATATAGGGTACTCACTAGTGAGTACCCAAGTATTATCCTTATACATTCACTCTGCTCTCAAAACTTTCAAAATTTCCAAATTAATTATACACCACTTGCGATAAAATCCAAATTAAATATGACTTGCTCTAGGATTCTAAGTGCCGGTTCGGTAAGAGCAATTTCACACATTTTCCCTATGCAAGGGGTTAAGGGGCTAGGTAGTTACCATTCAGTGCTTAAATAGTAAATGTCTTTGTGCAATTCCACCCGTTTATAAGTTGCCTAGCTAGTTACTATTCACAAATATCACAATTAAAATAATACAACCCTAAATTGTTAAAATAATCTAAATAACCACTATTTATGGTTGAATATGCTTTGTGTGTTGAACTTTGATTTGTTTGTAAGTGTGTTGAACTTTGCTTTGTTTGTTGGTGTGATTGAAAATAAAATGATTCACTAATTCCAACAATTTTATTTCCAAAATAAAAGGCCAAGCCTAGCATTACAACAAACACATTTTTCTTGAAAATAAAGCCTATCATACTAATCTAACAAGCCTAGCATACTAGAACAATATTATTAAGCATTAAACTAATGACCCTGATACATCATAACCAAGCCAATCTGTGGTGCTAGGTCCGTCTTCCATATTAAGCCTTCTTCTCATAACACTCACTTTTTCTTGATGAAGGGGACATTTTTTTGGTCTTCTTGGACATAATTTCCCGATCTTGGGCTTCCTTCCTTTCTTGCCTAAGTAACGCATCTTGATTTCGTGCATACTCATCTTGTTGGCGAGCATACTCCCTTTCTCTAGCAAATCCCTCATCTCTTGCCCTGTCAACCTCATCTCTTAACCTCTCCCACTCGAGATTTTCTGCACCTTGTCGAGCAAGTTCTTCCAAGAATTTTGTATACTCATTGTTGGAAGAACCACCTCTTTTAAGTTTTGCCTTCGCCGCCCTCTTACCAATAGGTCGCAGCCTATTTTCAGTGGGTGACTCCTCTTCAATTGGGGACTCCAATGACGAGTCTTCACTAGGTGACTCGTGCAACAGAACCTTGTTTAAGACAACGGTTGGACCATTGGGAACAATTTTGTATCTCGGGCATCCTTAACAATATTCTAGCACTCATGATGTGTGAAGGACTTCTTTTTGTCTGCATTGAACCATGCTTGTGCTTGAAGTACCTACAAAAACATTGTGAGAAAAATTTAATTATGCCCAAAATCATTGTGAGAAATCCAATTTATTGAACTACAAAATGCATTACAATTAATAAAATTTTACTATCTCACTTGCTAGATTTTGGCCACTTCGTAAATTATCTTGAGCTTGCTTTTGGGCACTTCTCCAACTATTGAACTCGTTGTTTAGAAGTTTCCACCTACTACCAAGCCCTTGATCCGGACGAGTCGAATTCGGTATCTTCTCCAAAAATTCACCTTGAACTTTCTTCCACAAATGTGTAACCTTCATCTCAGTACCCGTAATTGGATTATGACAAACACGAACCCAACACTCACACAAGCAAACATCTTCTATAACCGACCACTGAGAGCTGGAATCAGATGCCATTATTTTTTTTGTTAAACAAAGTGATTAGGTAAGTAGGAAAAACAAAGAAAGGAAGATGAGAAATGGAGAAATTTGTAGTGAGTTTTGGTGGGTGTGGGAGTGAAGAAGAGGGTTGGATATTTATAGAATTTTTTTTTTATTTTTCATTAATTTTCCTGATTTTTTTTTTAAAAATAATTGTTTTTTATTTATTAATTTTTTAGTCGAAAATTAATTATATCCGTTAGATTTATGACCGTTGGAGATCCAATGACCTAGCTTGTGCCACGTGTACTAGCCGTTAACCCCCACTTGCAAATCTGCTCGTTGGGCAGTAGCAGCCAAGTTTTGAAAGTGGCTAGTGTCAGTATGACGTCAGCAATCTCTTGGGTAGAGGCTTGAGCCAGATTCATCTGGTGGGCTTCCTAGGTCCGTGGGCTCCACCCACTTACTTGGGCTGTGAATTACCGCTGGAGGTCCTTTTTTTTGGAAATGGTCCATCTGCCTGGGAGCCAAACAATAGCTGGAGCTACTCTAACGTTTTTCACAAACAATTTTTGAAAAAAATGTTTTGTAAAATGAAAACATTAATTAGGATTTTCCATTTTTATAATTTGAGAATGGGTCTGGTAGTTTAATCAGATAATGACTTTTGAGAATGAAACTTTGAAAAAAAAATTCTTGATGGTGGTGATGGTGACGGTATGGTGGCATACATGATTTTATTTTTTATTACAACTCCAACTTTGTTTTATAATTTATTTTTTATTTTCTATTGTTTTGAAAACTGTTCTTGATATACAGAGGAAACATCAATTTTATGTTCTACAAAACTTAGACTAAATATTATTTTCTGCGTTTTTCGTTTTCTGAGTTAATTTTCACAAGACAGTATGCCAAATGCATTTTTTGCATGTTTTTGTATCTGCAAAACGTTAACGAACACGCCCTAAGCGTTTCACTTCCTTGTATACTCATAGAAATCCAGGCCAATAATAGCTAACTACAAAAGAATTTATTTAGAAATGGAAGTTTATTAGCTTAAAAGTAATTTTTCAGCACGTCTTTTACAACCATCCATGTTCCTAGAGAAGCTCCCTTTTGTGCCGTCAATGTGGCTTGCTTAACCATTAATCTTTCAGATTTCAATAAACTAGCTACGCAGCTTTGTTTAACAGGCTCCATTTCATCCACAGCACCTTTTAAATTTGCAATTGCCGCTGCTCGTCTGGCCTTAACTCGGCCCAGTTCAGCCTCGACTTCTAAAACCATGGCATCGTAATTGGCCACATGAATGTTCTTCCTTCCCATTTCCGCATGGCCAGTTCCGTTGGAGCTTTAATCTCGGAACTTTCTTGTGTGCTCCGGAGTACTTGGTACTCCGAATGCTTTAACTGTTACATTTGTTTAAAAATACAAAATTCAAGATTAACGGTTAAAACATCCGGAGTAGCTGGTACTCTGGAGCACAATGAATTTTTGCTTTAATCCCTTTGTATGGCGCTGCAAACTCTTCGCCGCCTTGTGCAAATTCTTTCTCTGCAGCCACGTACTTCGGGATTTCATGCTCCAAATACTCGATAAGTTCCTAGAGCTTTGAAGTGATCCTCAAATGGATGCCCCCTTGTTCAATCAAAAATCTCTCCACTTGTAAAAAAAATTTGTTTGGATTCTTTAGATAACGGAAAAGAACGGCATCGTTTCTATGTATTTCATTTCTTTGCAGACAACAAACATTTGAGCCAAGAATGGCTACTCACAGAAGCAAAAGTTACTAAAACTTGGAAGCACTTTTTCAGAACATCTTGTACAACAACACAGGTTCCAACTAAGACACCCATTTTGTACTATCAACATGGCATGCCTTACTCGAGCCTTCGGATTTTCAAGAGCTATCTGCAAACCTTTGCTTAACAGGTTCTATTTCATCTACTGCAGTTTTTTGATTCGCCATTGGCTCGTCTTGTTTTGCCTTAACTCGGGCCAGTTCAGCGTCGAGTTCTGCATCATAATTGGCCAAGATATCTTCTCTTTTGACATTTCTGCACGGCCAGTCCCATCCGAGCTTTGATATCTTCGTCTTGGCCAAACTCTTTTTCTGCAGCACTCACCTGAGCCCTCTTAGTTGAATTGTCAGAGTGCTCCAACCCAAGGCACTGCTCCCATGCACGTCCATAAACGTCTTTTCTCTATGGAAAACAAAAACCATAACATTGGAATTAAAGAACCGACAACGCAAGACCCATAACAAATAGAGTTGCAATAGACCATAGACGGACCTGCAAACGGCTGGAAACAACATCAGAATCTTGCAAGTACTCTATACAACCATGTGACACAAATAAATACTTCCACTGCACAATCAAAAGGGAAATAGATGAGGAAGCAATATAAAGAACCATTACTTCTACCTATATAGAACCCTTTATTCCTCTAGTGACCCTCCGATAAATATAAGGTGTGGGTCACGTACCTCCGAGAACTCTTTATCGGGGACCTGCAATTTCCTTTGTAGGCGTACTTTAACTTCAGCTAAAGTTTCACCTTCATGGATGACCAGGAAGAAAGGTTCCCCGAAATTGTTTACTTGCTATTTGAAATGTACAAAAAACATTGAAGAAAATCGTTACAAAGAATCGCAAAGTACTTGGTGCAACCATTCTCCGTGTTTAATTGAAATAGTAACGCAATATTAATTTTGATTCTGAAAAGAAAAAACTCGCATTTAAAATTATCCAAATTTCACTCTCGGAATTATTTTATTTTTTAATTTTCAATACCATCAGCTGGTTCTCTGCAGTCTCTTTTGTGAAGTGGTACACTTGAATCAAGGAATCATGAAGACCCAAGTTTTTCTCTTCTTCTGGAATCTGATACACGAAAGATAGAAAGAAAAGAACTCAGCTTCATAAGGGCACTGGCACCAAATATCAAGCAAATCGAGTCCTATACAGTAACACAATGCAAATAAAAAACGGAAAAACCAAATGAATGTTACAGTTCTTGCCCATAAAACCAGATTCTTACAATCCAAATGTTCAAGTGAATCAAAGAAGAAACTTCTCGATAAAAAACCAACTAAAAATAGAGAAGCCAGAAAAGGAACTTGCCTCCTCGGCACGCAAAGTCCAGCACCGCTCATGTATACTCTCAATTTTTTCACTACGTGGGATGACCTGAAAAGTGAACATCAGGTTGAAACACATAATTTCAATAGGAGAACAAAGTGTCTCGTACAATCAGTGGAATCAAACATAATCAACATCACAAACGACGCAAAGCCACAACTTCTGGGGAAAATATGAACAGAAAAAATAGCTAAAATGCTGATACACTTGACATACAAGAACAGGTAATTACCATATAAATCTTGTGATAGTAAACCCGAAGCAGTCTGATCTCTGCATTTGGATGAGACAACTGGACCTATTTCAGGTACATCATACATCGACTAAAATCAGTTATACACAACTATACGAGGAAAATGAGCGATCATGAATAATAAAAAGTAATAGCGACATATTTTAAATAAGCAATGTCAAAATAAAGAGACATCGAACCTTCCTTTTAAGTATATTAATCACATCCCCAACAGTGCTCTGTTTGGGCAAACTAATATTGTGAATCTCCAACTGTGAACAAATTACAAAGATTACGATGAGTAGATAAGTGTAATAACGGTGCATAAGTAGGGAAGCTGACCAAATATTTCACACGGACCTCATATCTTGTAGCATGATGAAAAACAACTTTCAAACTTTTTAGGGCTTGCACTTCTGGCAGCGGGATGTCTAGGACTTCATAATACAGAATATCGCATACCTGTATAGAGATCGACAATCATAAGGAGCATCAATAATACATGATACTTATACAAGTGACAGTTAAATAACATAGACAACTCAACATAACACCCACTTGATCGTAATGGATGAGCATATCTTTTAAATTATTTACTCCCCGATAATTGATCGGTTGGGGCTTAGGTTGTTGAGAATAGCAGCTATGAGCAGTGAGTCTGATTTTGGTAGGATCTTCTAAACCAATTTTCCCAGCCACCTTCTTCACCACATCATCATAAGTGTCTAGCTTTGACCTAGAAAACAAGGAAAAAAACAGTTATACCTCTGACTAACACAACAATGATGGACACTCCAACTACGAGGGACAATGGTTCCTGACAGAGTTACTTACAATTCCAAAATAAAATCATCCTCCTTCGGTTTCTCCAAAGAACGGAAATAAACGATCTATAGGGCACAAAATCATTCAATACAGTTAAGTTAAAAAACCCATGCCTACTGTTATAAGTTATAATAGCGAAATTGAATAATGACCATCTACAATAAAACCAAGTGAAAGGAGGTGCAATAATAACCATGTAAGCTTCCATTGCATGTACCTGGCGAAAGCGTACATATTCCAAAAACGAAGGGACATCAAAATATTTATGTTCTTCTTTAAATTCAAGTGTAGTGGATTTCTGAAAGCATATAATGTCCCCGTCTTGGAACTGGATAAGAAAACCACAGAACAGTTAACTAGCCATACACCTATAGAGGCGTCAAGACAGTGAATTCCTATAGCAGACTATTGTTTACAATACGCCACGCATACCTGACTTAATCGAAACGAGGTCCTCTTGTCAATATGTTCACACATTACACTTGGCTCGAACTTTACTTCCTGAATGTAGCATGAGAACGCATGCATACATCATACTTATATGTATACAATGTAAGTTATGGTACAGTTGATGCTAAAAAATTAATGTGAAGCAAACCTCATAAAGTTCAATTTCTTCCTCAGGAGAAAAACCGGCCATTTGATTTAGTTTTGCTAAAATTTCTATCGGCTCACTGTACCCCTTCACAAAAAGCCTATCAACAAAACTAGTAACACAAAAAAACTTAAATCAGGTGGAGGTTTATAGGTCTAGTGATAGAGAGCATTTACCCCTACACGTAAGACCAGAGTTTAAATCTCACCTCTCCGCATCTCTTAAACAAAATAATAAATCAGTGCAGAAAAATCAAAAGGAGAAAATATTATAACTGAGCAAAAAGAGCCAGAGGCACCAGTACCGTAGTTCTTGTTTCTCTGGTTCATAAAGCTTAAAGAAAATAAGGATATCTTCGCTGGTTTTGTCAGGCAGAGGAATAGGACGTAGATCCTGGAGCAATGTATATTAGAGTGGAACTATACGAGAGATCTATTTTCAGGCAATTATAACTGCAATAGCCAGAAACCATGGTTGAAAACAATAGAGCAAGACTGGATTACCAGCCCAAAATCTGCTTCCAAAAACAATCTTAGCTCGGAATAGTCCTGTAACTGCAGGTGTATTTCCCGTGGTACCTTTACCAGTTGTCCAACCTACGAAGCACAAAGTGGCCATCATTGTCTTGCATAAGGCACATATAACATGCTGTGATGGACACTAATGTCCCTCTCACAACACTATTAATCAGTTAAAATATAGAGAGAGTCCCCTTGACAACTAATCAATACCGAAAAGAAGAATCGTTATGTGAAATTCCAACAAACAAGACTCACTGTTAAAACCAGATGGGGGAAAGTACAAAGTCAGACACAACAAGAATCATGAATTAACAGAGGAACAAGTAACAAATCCAAAGATAAATCAGATAGGCTAGGAGCAGGGAGTATGAAGTTTACATACTGTCAGTGATTCTTCCTCAGGTGTCATTGGTCGATGGAGGCGATATGTGAAGTTTTGTCTAGTAGTCCAAAACCAGAAGCGCTGAAATTGCACTGGAATACCAAACTCTTTGGCAACCTCCTCCTGTGAACCATTTTGAAATTAGAAATCAGTTGCACTCATTTATCACTAATCCCATAACCCCAAAAGAGGGAAAAAGGAAAAACAAGAAATGAAAGCACACAAGTGAGCTTGTACTACTGTACCTTGAAAACACAAAAGGGAGTCTGTTTCGGAATGAAGAAACTTCGGACTTTGTCATGGTCTACAAGGTCAAAATAGAAATCCCTTCCAATCTGTTCTGCCATGTCCTCATCTCGGGCAACCTAACCATATAAACAAAGTTCTTCTTCCATGAATTTGATGTATGCCAAGTGCCTGTACTAGCATAGAAATACTAAAAATGTGGATAAACAAAAAGCTTTTACCTTAACAAGAGTATAAAGGTGAGCTTCTGCCATTCGTCTTCTTTCCTCCTCCTCTTTTTGTTCGTTATCCAACCATATCTGAAGTGAAACAAGCAATGACAGTTCAGTTTCTTAGTTGGACACTTAAATGCAATACTTATACTTGATTCAATATTAAGGAAAAATTTGCAGACTCATGTTTTAGCGTGAATGTACCACCTCCATTAATCTTTGTTAAACATTTAGTCAAACATATCATCTATAGAGCATTTGAGCCCCTTGTGAAGCTTGTGGGACATATCTTCTACGTGTTGTAGTCAACGAAATTCTTACCCAAGTCATCTAGGGGTCTTTAAGTGTTTCAAATACCCATGAAAAAGTGCTCAATAAGCGTGCAAAACTTAATACTAACTAGAAGCAAAGACAACCTCAGCTTCAACCACGACTGTATCATTCACCAGATAACCCATGCTAGGCTCATAAAGCTCATGAAGAGGCAAGAAAAATAGATATCCAAACTCACTCTCTCTTGCATGGAACAGGTGTTGTTTGCCTGCAACATCATACACAAAATCAAGATCCTTCTGATTAAATAAAACACATTTCAAATTATAGTTCTGCTGCGCGAGTAAAGTACGTTAGGTTCTGCCGCTTGAGTAAGGTTTTTTAACTTTCCCTGTTACTTAATGTTTTCCCCATAAGCGAACAATCAAAACAATAGCAGCATAGCCCATTAAAAGAAAGGTGAAGATGATTTCCAAATTCCAATCTAGTACTAACTGCAGGGTAATTAAGCATTAATTAAATTGTATAATAACCTTGTACATAACTAGGGTAACTCTATTTGAACCCAAGAGTTGTTGTCCTTCCAATCATGCTTCCCAAATGTGAAGCTGTTATAGAGAAAGGGTGGAAATTCTATTTTCCTTTTTTGTTTTGGTTTTAAGGGATAAATTTGGAAGTTCATGCTTCCAAATGAAAACACGACAAACCTCGAGGGGTGATTGTGTAAATAAACCAAGCGAAAGCTCAATCTCAAATGCCAAAAGGAAATAAGGATGATAAGATGAAATATACCCCTTTCAATTGAGCATGTGCTATCGATCTGATTAACTACAGTCAAGCTGAACACGACGCATTTACTCCACCCATGTGGCAATGTGGCAGCATCCGCCACATATAAATACATGGACAACCCGTCCACATTGTTTCCCTTTGGAAACATTCGTATCCGCCTGCTCAAACATACAAAAACAATTGAATATTCAATCAGTAACATATAAAATGAGTCAACTTAACGAGAGAATCTGCCATATCAAAAATTATATACAATCTATTCATGTGCCCATCTCTCACATCATGTGATGATTGTGTATATATAACGGGTGACACCCAAAAATCTCTCTAACTTATTGCGCATAGAGATTTACGACCCTAAATAGAAAAGAAATATCGGCGCAATATACGAAAAGACCCCTAACAAAAAAGAAGGCACATACACCAACTTTTGGACTTGTGGTTGAAAAGGGAAAATTTACCAGTTATAATCACCAGCAGCAAAGACAGCAGAGCAGATCTCGTATGCGCCCAGGCTAGTGAAGTTAAAAATTTTCCAAGTGAAATGCACGGATGGAGGATCTGGATCCTCCATTTGCGCTGCTACCAACACACACAAACACCATAAATTTAAAAAACCAAAAATTGCAAAACCCTAAGAAAAATTTAGTCAATTTTGATAACAATTTCGTTTTTAGTTTTTCACTTTACTTTATGATAATTATTTTAAATTAATTTCTCATGTATCACTAACACAAAATTCAATCACTTATGACCACGTTTAATAACCATTTCATTTTTCTGTTTTTTTAGTTTCTACTTTTCGTGTTAGTGATACAGGACAATTAACATGAATTATCAAAAAATAAAAATTAAAAACAAAAACAAAATGATTATTAAATGGGCCAATCAAACACTGTTACATCAAACTCACACAAAATAAATCAAATATTTTTAGATTAATTATGCAATTTTAAACAGGTGAAAAATCGAAAAATTGATGAAATTGTAAACCTTCCATAGGCAGAGGGCCTTCGACCAAATCCGAGTGCGGTGCCAGCATTGGTTCGTACGCTTCAATCAGAAGCTCTAATCGAGCAAAGAAATGGCCAGTCGAGTCGGTTTACGTTACGGGTACCGTCTAACCCATACCCGGCCCGCTTTGATGGGTATTACTCGTACCCGGCCCCGTTGGTTTAGTGGGTTACCGGGACTGCAGGACCAACCTATTAAACCAAACTAATTTATTTATTAATTTATTAAGTGCTAGTCTCTCATTTTTCTCTTGGCGAAATTATTTTATTATTTTATTAATTTATTTTAATTTTTGGGTTATTTAGGAAATTAGGAGAGATTTTCTCAAACAATTAAACCAAACTAATCCAACGGCAATCAAAGGTGTTGAACATCACACCATTTTAGGGGGTGAGTAAAGTTGCACTCTTAGTTTTAGTGCAAATTTAGTCTTACAGTTTAGTGATATTCTTATTTCCTTACAAGTGAGGTCTCAAGTTTGAATATCGGGAATGACGAGTTTGATACCAATTTATTCTCCACTTCTTAGTGTAAATGTATCGTTGTATCGAACAAAGTTTTAGTCTTAGTGACGTCATCGTTCAATAAATACTTGTCATGTGTTCAAAAGTGCACTACCTGTCCAAGGAACGATTGTCCCATGGTGAAATGAAAGAATCTTTGTTATTCTAGATCAAACCTGCTAATTTAAAAGTAGGGAATGAGCTAAGTCACACAATGAGTCATCCAAAATAATTGGTTATTGAACTCACCATCTCTAATTGTGTCAAAACATTGAACACTAATCTAACATGTTTATTACTAAAACTATCCTCATATGTTATGTACATATGTTGAAAGTTACTGTGTACTCAGGCTATCTCTAATGCATTGAAAAATTTAGAGTCAAAAGTTATATTTGACTTTAAATTTGACTCAATCTCTCTCCAATTAATGCACCGAAAACATTGAGGGTCATATATGACTATGGTGCTTAAACAAGTCATATTTAACTTTGAGTTTAACTCTAGAGTTAAACTACGTATACTGAAAAAGAATATTTTATTTTACAAATAAAATATAGAAAGCAAGGAGTAAAAGGATTGTTGGGGGTAAAAAGTAAGGAAGGACAAAAGTGGAAGTAAAATGTTGAAGGAAGGAATTTCTCTCATAATTATTGCATCAGAAATATAAAGAATAAAAGATTTAATTAGAATTAATTAGTAGGACAAGTGGCAAGTTATAATACAATGGGTAGCATACACATGAGAGAGAATGTGGGGTAGCAAAAATACATTGGTGATAAAAACCCTAACTAGTACTCTTCAGTATATATGCATTCTTAATCATGCTTTGAACTTGATTATTCCTGCATTCATCACATTAACTAGAAGTAAAGACAATCTCAACTTCAACCACTTCATTCATGTAATCATCACATTATTAACTAGTGTCACAAAGATCTGCCGGAGTAACCCAAAATACTGTTTGGAGATAAGCAGAGAATGGCGAGGTTTCTATGTATTTAATTTCTTTGCATACTCGTACAAACTTTCGAGCTAAGAATAATGGCTATTCGGAGAGGCAAAAGTTACTAAAACTTAAAGTGCTTCTTCAGTACATCTTGTACAATGGCCCAGGTTCCAACAGGGGCACACATTTTCACTTTCAAATCAGCCTGCATGACTATTAAGCTTTCGGATTTTGAACGGCTATCTACAAAGAGATGTTTAAGAGGGTCCATTTCATCCATAGCGGATTTCAGATTCGCCATTATCTCAGCTCGTTTTGCCTTGAGTAGAGCCAATTTAGCCTCATGTTCAGCAATCTCGGCCTCGTACATGGCCAGAATATTTTTTCTCTCTTGACATTTCTGCATGACTAGTTCCATTCCAGCAGTGAACCCTTCGTGCTCGGATGCAAACTCTTCGGCTTGAGCAAGCTCTTTTTCTGCAGCGATATACTTTGGGATGTTTCTCTCCAAAGACTTTAGAAAACACTCGAGCATGGAAGTGATCCTCGAAGGGATCATCCCTTGTTCAATAAGAAGTTTTAGGGTTGAAGTGAACTCCTCGAAAGCCCCATCCAAGCAGAGAGTGTCTAGGCTGCACCTTGAATAGAGGCTCAAAGTGTCTAAAGCAGCCAAAGCATCTGCTGATGTTGCACCAGCTGAAGTGGACATCTGTAGTTCTTCAACAGCAGCCAGTCTCCTCAGAGTTAGGTCATTCTGGTCATCCTCTTGCTCTTCAACTTCTCTGCTGGTTGTCTCATGGCCGAGATCAGACGCCACAGACTCCAAAGTTATTTGTGCAGCCTGCAACATATAGTCCAGAAATAAGTACAAAATTAATTTAAAATCATGAAAATGGACTTATTTGATTCTTACCAGGGGAGTTGGGTCCGCCTGAAACTGAAAGGTTGGTGAAGAAATATTTGAGGCTGGAGTATCATCCACATCGGCCTCAGGGAGAATCGATTCCTACGTAAAGACAGATGGTTAACGTGACAAGAGGGTGTTAGTGTTTGAATGATTTACTTGTTTTCTATGGAAAATTAGAGAAGAAGAAATGTATGTAAAGGTATAGAGAAAGATACGATTTGAAGAAAATTGCTCTGCTCACACTCAAAATCTGAGAGTGTGGCTTTTCATTTCTTAACACTCACGCACACACAGCATGAGCATATAACCGTTAGCCTTAGCTGGATGTACACAGCTAATCAATACAATCTCAGCCTTACACTTGTCATAATCTAAGACTAAGTGAATACACAATTATAAACAAGGCTTATCTATTCTATCTTTACTTAGCTCACAGCTTATACACTAATACTCCCCTTTAAGCTTTGAGCTGATATGACTCCAAGCTTATCTCTGAGATAGTTGAATCTTTCTTTTGGTAAGGCCTTGGTAAAAATGTCTGCCACTTGTTCTTTAGTTGGACAGTATACCAAATCCACAATTCCCTGCTGCAGAGCTTCCTTTATGAAGTGATATCTTCTGTCAATGTGCTTAGTCCTTTGGTGAAACACTGGATTTTTTGTTATTGAGATTGCAGATGTATTGTCACACTGCAAAGGAGTTGCTTCAGCTTGTAACTCTCCAAAATCCTCAAGAACAAACCTGAGCCATATAGCTTGAGCTGTTGCTTCGGCAGCACTTATATACTCGGCCTCTGCAGTGGAAAGTGCAACACAATTTTGTTTCACAGAAGCCCAAGAGAACACTCCACTGCCAAAGGAAAAAGCATAGCCTGAGGTACTCTTGCTGTCATCTATTGATCCTCCCCAGTCACTATCACAGAATCCTACTAAAACTGCCTTCTTGCCTTTCATGTAGTATAAACCGTAGTCCAGTGTTCCTTTGATATATCTGAGCACTCTCTTTGCTATCCCATAATGCTTGTTAGAAGGACCATGCATATATCTAGCTAATATGCTAGCAGCATACATCACATCTGGCCTTGTAGCAGTAAGGTACAATAAGCTGCCTACAAGCTTTCTGTATTTCTCTTCATCTGCTGCACCACTTCCATCTTCTTTACTCAACTTTTCAGTAGCCACAAGAGGAATAGAAACAGCTTTGCATTCTTTCAATCCAAACTTATCCAACATAGAGGAGGCATACTTCTTTTGATGAATGAAAATGCCAGATTCTGTTTGAATCACCCTCATTCCCAGAAAATGATGAAGAAGACCCAAGTCTGACATCTCATACTTCTCCTTCATATCTTCTTTGAACTCATCCATCATATCTTGATTGTTTCCAGTATACACAATATCATCCACATAGATGGAGACTATTAGTATATCTTTTTCTCCCCTTGTCTTAGTGTAGAGGGTTGCTTCACTTAAGCTTTTCTCAAACCCACACTTAGCAAAGTAGCTGTCAATCTCTCCATACCAGGCTCTAGGCGCATGTTTCAAACCATAAAGAGCCTTGTGCAGCTTGTAGACCTTATCTTCCTTGCCATTAATCACAAACCCCTCAGGTTGATCAACATACACTTCTTCCTGCAATATTCCATTTAGAAAGGCAGACTTAACATCTAATTGGAATAGCTTCCAACTTCTTTGTGCAGCAAGTGCAATTAATGTTCTGATAGTGTCCAATCTGGCAACTGGAGCAAAGGTCTCATTGTAATCGAGTCCTGGTTTCTGCACATATCCTTTAGCAACCAGCCTTGCCTTGTTCTTTTGTACTGAGCCATCCAAATTCAGTTTGGTTTTGAACACCCATTTCACACCAATAACCTGTTTATCACTTGGTCTGTCTACAAGCTTCCAAGTCTCATTTTTCTCAATCATGGACAGTTCTTCTTCCATAGCTTTTATCCAAGCTTTATCTTGTGCAGCTTCTTCGTACTTCTTTGGCTCCACAATACACAGATTGCATTGTGCTAGGATATCACTAATATTTCTCCATTTAACTGGTGTATGATCATAAGGATCAGTGATCTCAACAGTTTCAAAGACACCTCTCTCTGGTTCTTCCATTTGATTACTGTCTTCCACTTCTGACACTTCATGTAAGCTGGAATCACTCTCAGTCATATACTGGTCTTGAATGCTGGTTACTGCAATAGACTTCTCTGAACTCTGCTCCCAATTCCAAGGTATAGTTTCATCAAAGACCACATCCCTTGATAAAATTAACTTCCTTGTGCTTGGATCAAATACTCTGTACCCTTTCTCACAGGTTGCATAACCCACAAATACACCTTTGACAGCCTTTGCATCAAGCTTTTGTCTTCTTTCAGCTGGCACATGCACATAGCAAAGTGATCCAAACACCTTTAAGTGACCAATTCCTGGTTTTCTCCCACTATAGGCTTCAAAAAGAGTTATGTTATCAAGGGCTTTTGTAGGTGATCTGTTTAGAATATAAACAGCTGTATGTACAGCTTCTGCCCACAGAAAGTATGGCATGCTTTTATCATGTAGCATTGCCTTAGCCATCTCCACAACTGTTCTATTCTTTCTCTCCACTACTCCATTTTGCTGTGGAGTATAAGCAATAGATAACTGCCTTTGTATACCTTCAGATTCCAACAACTTGCTGAATTCAGTTGAGAGAAATTCCCCCCCATTGTCACTCCTTAAGCATTTCACTTTGAATCCACATTGTAACTTCACCATTGCTTTGAACTTTCTGAAACAGATTAGTGCCTCAGACTTATGTCGTAGGAAATAAACCCATGACATTCTTGTGTGATCATCAATAAGCAGCATGAAGTATTTATTCCCAGCAATCGATTCATTTTGCATGGGACCACACAAATCTGTGTGTATCAATTCTAGAGGATTCTTAGCTCTCCAAGCTTGTCCTTTTGGAAACCAATCTCTATGTTGTTTTCCCATTTGGCATCCTTCACACACTCCATCAACATCTTCAAGATGTGGAAGACCATGCACCATTTCTTTTTCCCTAAGCTGCTTGAGGCTTCTAAGATTTAGGTGTCCTAGTCTCTTGTGCCAAATCCAGGTACATTCAGGTACACTAGCCTTCAATGCTACTTGATCAGTTTGCATTAAAGACAGAGGGTAACACCTGTTACTTTTCATCTTAACCTTGATAACCAGACAATCAAGTGAAGGACCATCAAAGATACAACACTCTCTTCCTCCAAATAGCAAATAATATCCATGTTCATCCATCTGTCCCACACTCAACAGATTTTCCTTCAAACCAGGTAGAAACATGACTTCTTTGATGCATTTTCTACCAGAATTTGTATCAATCATAAGTGAACCCATTCCAACAACATCTACCAGATTTCCAGTGGGCATTTGTACTTTTCCAGTAACATTTGTCCTTATATCCACAAGTAGCTCAGCATTTCCAGTCATGTGGTTGCTACAACCACTATCAATGCACCAGTTCTCATTCACCTTGGCTTCAGTAATTACACTGTTAGCATAGAACATATTGCCTGTCACATCTGCTTGATTAGCACAGTTTGCCTTCTGAACAACCTTGCCTACTGTGCATTCTTTAGCCCAATGCCCAAACCTATCACAGTTGTGACATTTGGATTGCCCCTTGTATCGACATTCTCCAAAGTGAAACTTAGAGCACACCTTGCATTGTGGCTTAGCTACATCTTGTTTCATGAATCCTGTAGATGTTGAGTTCTGTGCAGGATTAGCAAATGACCTTTGCTGGGACTGAGACTTTGAATCCCACTTCTTGCCCTTTGCATTCCAGTTCTTCTTAAAGCCACTAGACATAGAGTTACCTCTATTTTGTTGCCCTTTTGAATTCACAGAAAAGGACCCAAACGCCTTATCAGTAGCATCAACAGTGTGCATATCAAATCGTTGTTCCTGGCTCTTAAGAATTGCTAGAACTTCTTGTAAATCAACCTTGTCTATGCATTTCGTATTCTCAATCACAAGACAGATTGGATCATAAGGTTTGCTAAGGCTGATTAAAACCTTTTGCACAAGTCTTTCATTAGATAATATTTCACCAAACGTCTTCATTTGGGTAATCAAATCATTCAAATGTGTAAGATATCCAGATAACGTCTCATCATCACGCATTCTAGTATACTCAAATTCACGTAGAAGATTTTGGAGTTTAACCGATCGTACCTGATCACCTCCGTGATATTCACCATATAGCAGATCCCATGCTATCTTCGCTGTATCAGCGTTGGCGATCCGAGGAAATATTTGGTCCGAGACAGCATTCTGGATGATACCCAGAGCTTTCGCATCTCGCATATATTCTACGACCATTTTTTCATCATCTTCTTCCTCTAAGCTTTCTCCAACCTTCTTCTTCTTCTTTGATTCTGAGATCGTAACCCCTTTTTCAACCAATTTCCATAGCCCATGAGATTTGAAGATCGTCACCATCTTGATTCTCCAGAACTCGTAGTTCTCACCGGAGAAGATCGGAGTTCTCACCTCAGAACTTCCAGATCCAGCCATTTCCAAGCTTAGATGATACGAATCTCAAAAATAAAAAAACCAACCAGAACGAGCTTGAGTATAGCTCGATTGATTTCAGCAACGTCGCACAGTCTACGCCCAGATTTCAGATCGAACCTGGCTCTGAGGCCATGTTAGTGTTTGAATGATTTACTTGTTTTCTATGGAAAATTAGAGAAGAAGAAATGTATGTAAAGGTATAGAGAAAGATACGATTTGAAGAAAATTGCTCTGCTCACACTCAAAATCTGAGAGTGTGGCTTTTCATTTCTTAACACTCACGCACACACAACATGAGCATATAACCGTTAGCCTTAGCTGGATGTACACAGCTAATCAATACAATCTCAGCCTTACACTTGTCATAATCTAAGACTAAGTGAATACACAATTATAAACAAGGCTTATCTATTCTATCTTTACTTAGCTCACAGCTTATACACTAATAGAGGGATCAATAAGGAAACAAATTGATAATATAGGAAACTTTTGTTACCCCGTCTTTTTTGGCCAGTACTTGGGGTGGAGAAGTCTCCACAATGGTTGGAATGAGTGGACTGACAACCTCAGCCTCAACAATGACTACATCATTCACCAGATAACCCCTACTAGGGTTACAAACCTCAGCAAGAGATATTAAACTTTTGAACCCCCAGGGAGTTTCACTTGCATTGAAATGGTGTTGTGCACCTGCAATATCATCCAAGGGTTCAATAAAAAGACAAAATATTCGACGTTTGAATATAGTAATTTTTTTTTGTAAAGAAACTTAAATGCCAAAGAAAATAACACTAAAAAAGAAGAAATTTATGTCCACTCCAAGACTAGCTAATTGAAAAATTAAAAAATGACAAACAACCAAAACATTTAACGAAAACAAAAAGGCACATTAAAAAGATCAAACTTAAATGCCAAATAAAATAACACTAAAACAGAAGAATACTCTTTGTTATTGAATCTTTTTTATGGAACTGATTAACTACAGCCAAGCTGAAGTCCGCATATCCGCTCCACCCTGGTGGCAATGCCCCAGAATCCGCCACATCTAAAAACACAGACAAGTAGTCCACATTGTTTCCCTTTGGAAATATCAGTATCCTCCTGACCAAACAAACCGAAGCAATTTCAAAATCCAACCTCCAAGATAAAAAAAATAAAAAAAACCCAACATAGGAAATTTCAGTATTTGAGTTGTAATAGTAAACATACCATTTATAACCTCCGACAATGAAAATATCAGAGTAAAGCTTCTTGGCCTTCAGAGAAGTAAAGTTTTCGATTGTCCAAGTGAATTTCATGGCTGGTGGATCCTCAAGTTGTGACAATCAAACTAATAGCAAGGTCCAATTATGTCACTACCAACAGATCGACCAAATACCACAATAATCAAAACATAACAAAACCAAAACCCTAAGAAAATGCAACCACAGGAATCATAATTTTCAGATCAACTATGCAAACATATAAAGCCTAAAAAACAACACCATAAAGTAAAGTTTATGAATTTCAAACAGTAAATCATCGTAAAATACTAAAACTGAAACCTTCTCTAGTATAGGGCTGTGCTATAGTGTCTTACATATTGTTTTGTCCTCCTTCGATCTCTTCTCGTTCTTTCTTCAACTTATATCAGTTCAGGCTCTTAGATGGACACTTGAAAGCATAACTCAAGCTTTGGTGTAACATTATGATGCAGGACAGAAGGAGGAGAAATGAATATAAGAAAAGATCCAGACTCACTCCAGAATTCGGCATCGCATGTATTGGAGTCACTCCAGAAGTGAAATAGCCCCTTTTATAGGGTTATTGACAAATGAATCCTTAAAAACCTACATTGGTACACAAAGAGATTCTGAAAGGCAATTTGTGTGGCACCTAATAAATGAACCTTGAAATACGTATAAATTGCATTTTCAATGTCAAAAAACAAGAAAGACTCTTCAGCATATGTGCTTTATTTATAATCCTTTGAACTTGATTCTTGTATTCATCACATTAACTATAGGGTCACAAGATCTGCCGGAGTATATGTGCTGCAAAATACTGTTTGGTCCATAAGCAAAGAATGGCTAGGTTTCTATGCATACTTGTACAAAACTTTCGAGCCAAGTTGGCCGTTCACAAAAGCAAACGTTAGGGTGTAGTCAAATTAAGATTCTGAAGGATTTTAATAGACTTTTTAAAAGGGTAGATTTTGCTAGATTTTGTTCGATTTTGCTAAACTCCTGTGGATTCTAAAAGACTTATGTGGATTTCTCTCTACAGACCAAAAGATTTTCATGGATTCTAAAAGACTTATGTGGATTGCTAAACTCCTGTAGATAAAAACTCTTTGAAAAAAGCAAATAAAAAAACCTTTTCCCCTTCTCGTAAGCAATGGCAGCACAAATCAAAACTGGTCTCTCTCATAACTGGGTTCACTATATATGGAGCACATACCCAAAAAACAATTATTTTTGAAATCCATGATCTTGCGGATTGTGGGGTAGACTTCCCAGGACCCTCCGTTCATATTAGCTTGAAGACTAGTCACAGACTCACAATTGCTTTGGAGTCGGATTCAATTATAACCTTGTCTATTTGAATAAACTCTATTCCATACAAATTGGGATTTTCTGAGACGCCATTTTTGTACAAACAGTCTGCCCAATGAATGTTGGTTTTCATTGGATAAGTTTTGCTCTATTGAGATTTTCTTTGATAAGCAAAGGCTGCTGCTAAGCTTCGATATAATAATTAGAAAATGGAATTAGTTGATGCTGCATGCATCAAATTGTAATATATTATCTTCTTTATGTATTTGGTGACTGAGAAAGATGTGGAAGGGTGGTGGTGGAGGTAGTTTGAGTGGTGGCTGAGGTGGGGTGGGTCAATTCTGTTGGGATGAAGAAGCATGTGGGAGAAGTTTGGGTTGGAGAGGAAAGAAATCCTAGGGGGGAGGTTGGGATTGTTTATGGCGTTTTTATGTATAATTTGCACCCTCAAATCCTCCACAATCCTCCACAATCCTTCACAATCCACCATTTCCCTTTAATGAAACCCTATATAATCTATGACATTTTGAATACACCTAGATTTGAGTTCACTTGTTTAAAGTCATTTAAAATCCTTGTTGATTACATGTGGATTTCCATGGACTCTTTTAAAGTCCTCTAAAATTCAAATTGACTAACCCTGGATTCTAAAGTCTTTTAAAATCCTCCAGAATCCTTATTTGACTACACCCTACTTTTTCAGTACATCTTATACAACGACCCAGGTTCCACAATTTTATAATGTCAAGGTGGCATGCCTGGCAATAAGTGTTCGGATTTTGAAGAGCTATCTACGAAGCATTGCTTAAGAGTCTCCATTTCATCCACTGCAGTACTTTCCATTGCTTCTGCACGTTCAGCCTTTACTCAGGCAAGTTCAGCTTCAAGTTCTGTAACCTTGGCATCATAATTGGACACAACGTCTCTTCTCTCTTGGCATTTCTTCATGACCAGTTCCATTCGAGCTTTTGATCTCTTCATGTTGGGCAGCAAACACTTCGCTGCCTTGGGAAAATTTCGTTTCTGCAGCCACAAACTTCCGCATTTCACCCTCCAAATACGCAAGAAGATTCTTGAGCATGGAAGTGATCCTCAAAGGGATCATCCCTTGTTCAGTCAGGAGTTTCAAGGCTGCTTTAAACTCCTCATAAGCCCCATCCGTGCAGAGAGTGGCTTGGCTTCTCTTTGCACAGCGGCTCACAGTGTATATAAATGCAGCCAAAGCCTCAGCTGATGTTTCACTGGTGACTGCAACAAATTGCCAAAACAAGTTCCATTAACCAACAACATGTGGTCCAATATCCTAGTGGTTAGGGTGTTGGGTTCCACTCTTGCTTCCCAAGTTCGAAACTTCCCCATCACCTAAATTATTGTAACAGTTTCGAATCCTCCCCACTCCCCTTAACAATAATATTTTTTTTCAAATGTTCCATTAACCAACAAAAATAACAATCTAGTAAACGTAATAAGGAGAGGTAGAAACGTACAACGGAAAAAGCTACCTAACTTCTGAGTAACTTTTAGAACCTATGGGTAGCTTCATCACCTTGCACACATACAGTTACAAATTTATTCCAACTTAAGGTAATTTTTCAGTACATCTTTCACAGCGATCCATGATCCAAGATAGGCACCTTTTTGGACTGTCAACTTGGCCTTCTTGACAATGAAGCTTTCAGATTTAGAAGAGCTATCAGCAAAGCTTTGCTTAAGGGGCTCCATTTCATCCACTAAAATTCTTAGATTCTCCATTGCCGCCGCTCGTTTTGCCTTGACTCCGGCCAGTTCAGTCTCAAGTTGAGTTACCTTGGCATCATAATTGGTAACAATGTCCTTACTCTCTTGGCATTTCTTCATGGCCGATTCCATTTGAGCTTTGAAATCTTCGTGTTGGCCTCCAAACTCTTTGTCACCTTGGGCAAGTTCTTTTTCAGCGGCTGCATACACTGAAGAATATCCTTGAGCACGGAAGTGATCGTTGATGGGATTATTCCTTGTTCAGTAACAAGTTTCAGTGCTGAAGTGAACTTCTCATAAGCCCCATCTTCACAGAGTGTGGCTAGGTTGCTCCTTGCGTAGAAGCTCACAGTGTCTAAGGCAGCCAAAGCCTCAACTGATGGTTCACTGGCAGAAGCGGACTTAAATAGTTCCTCAGCATCACACAGTCTCCTCAGCGTCAGATCATCCTTCAAAGAAGGGCCGTCAAGGTCATCTTTTTGCTTTTCAATTTCCATGCCGACTGTTCCATTACCAAAATCAGCTGTCTTAGACTCTAATTTAACTTGGGCAGCCGGCATCGTAATTCAAAGATCAGAACAAAGATTAATTTTAAATCGTATGGACTTGGGATTCTTATTACCTCTCCTGGTGGAGTAGGCTCTGCATGCGACTGAGAGGTTGGTAAAGAGATAGTCAATGCGGCGGTTTCATTCGTCTCGGCCTCAGGGAGAATTGTTTCCTACGTAAAGCCAGAAGGTTATCCCCAAAAGAGGGTCGTATTCAATGAATCAGACACTGTTAAGGATTTAAGTAATACAACTGCGCCTACCTGATTTAGTACAAAATCATTATTAGAGTGCTCCAATCCAAGGTACTGCTCCCAAGCACCATAAACATCTCTTCTCTAAGGGAAACAAACCATAATTTCGGAATTAAAATAGCCATAACCACAGTTCAGACTGAACCTCAGCCGCGTAATATAAAAAGGGACATGATATGCATTGGCTGTAGACATACCTGAAAGCGGCTGAAAACAATATCAGAATTTTGCAAGTACTCTGAACGACCAAGAGACACGAATGAAAACTTCCACTGCACACCCAAAAGTGAAATAGATGGGGAAACAAAACAAAGAACCATTAATTCTAGCAATAGAACACTCTTTTCCCATAGTGAACTTCCAATAAATATAAGGTATAGGTCAGGTACCTTTGAGAACTCATTATCCGGGACTCGTAATTTCTTTTGTATGCGTACTTTAACTGCAGCTAAAGTTTCACATTTATGAATGATGAACAAGAAAGGTTCACCGAAATTTTGAATTTGCTGTTGAAATGCACAAAGAATAAAACTATTACTAAGAATCACAAGTATTTGGGTGACACCATCCACCAAATTTAATTGAAAAAGTAATATAATATTTCATCAAAGAATTCCAATACCATCTGGTTTTGTGCAGTGTCTTTTGTAAAGTGGTAAACATGAATCAAGCAACCAAGAAAACCCAAGTTTTTCTCTTCTTCTGGAATCTGATACACAAGAAATAAAAAAAAGTCAGTTGCGTAAAGACGAACACCGGTACAAAATATTAATCCAATTCAGTGTTATATAGTAGTAGCCGAGCAGGAAGGCTAATCCAGATAGGAAAAACTAACTACAAGTCTACAATACATATCTTGCCCATAAAACTAGATCTGTAGACTAAAAAGTTTCAACTGAATAAAAGAAGAAGCTTCCCAAAACAAAACAAGATAAAGAGAACGAAAGGAAATTGCCTCCTCTGCACGCAAAGTCCAGTACTGGTCGTTTATGTTCTCAATTCTTTCACTGTATGGGAATATCTGAAAAATTGGAGAAGAATCAATGCTCACCGCTCCTCCGTATCAAAACACATAATTTAAATAAGAGACGAAAAATATTCTGATACAATTAGAGATCCACATTGGAAACATGCAATCCTACATAATCAGCTACAAAAATGGGGTTAGGTCCAAGCATATTCTTCCGGGCGGGGGAGGAATATGACCCAGAAAATAACTAACATGCTGATATTCTGACATACAAAAAGTACTTACCTTGTAGATCTTGTGATTAAATACCTCAAGCAGTCTGAGTTCTGCATTTGGACGAGAGAGCTCTACCTGTTTCAGGTACACCATAAGTTGAGTAGAATCCGTTATAGCTTTATCGCATTAGTTTTAAAAACAAAGGGGGATACAGTTATAAAAAATTCTGGGACATCTCTCTTTGTTGCTCGAAAATTTTTAATGAAAATTCATGGTTGCTAAATATACAGAATGCCAAAAAAAGCGCTTACCTTGGTTTTAAGTACACTAATCAAATCACCAACAGTGCTCAGTTTGGGCAATCTAATATTGTGAATCACCACCTGTAAACATATCACTCAAGATTATGATGTGCACAATGATGTAATCACCGTTCATAAGCAGAAGATGTTGCGAAAATATTTCACTCATATATACCTCATCTTTTGTAGCATGATGAAAAACAACTTTTAGAGTTTTTAGGCGTTGCAATACTGGCAGGGGGATGTCCAAGACTTCATAATACAAAATATCAGAGCTCTGCAAAAAGAAACAACAAACATAATTAGTAGCCACACCAAATGATGCTCATGAGAGTGAGATTTAAACAGACAAAGGTCAATACAGTGCCACCTACTCGATTGTAATGAACTAACATATCAGTTAAATGCTCTACTCCCCGAAATTTAATTGGTTGGGGATTAGGTTGCTGAGAATAGCAGTTATGTGCAGTGAGTCTGATTTTGGTGGGATCTTCCAAACCAATTTGGCGAGCCAACTTCTCCACCACATCATCGTACGTGTGTAGCTTTGACCTATAAAATAACAAGAAAAATACAGTTATAGTAACTGCAAGAAGAAGTTTATGTGGAGCAGCCTGAGGGATTTGTACTTAAAGGCAAGGAAGATAAAGTTTATAAATTGCACAAAGCTCTTTATGGCTTGAAACAAGCACCTAGAGCCTGGTATGGAGAAATTGACAGCTATTTTGCTGAGTGTGGATTTGAGAAAAGCTTGAGTGAAGCTACTTTTTATACCAAGACAAGGGGAGCAAACGACATACTAATTGTATCCATCTATGTAGATGATATAATATACACAGGAAGCAATCAGCAAATGTTGAATGAATTCAAGGAAGACATGAAAGAGAAGTATGAAATGACTGATTTGGGATTGCTTCATCATTTCCTAGGAATGGGAGTGATTCAGACAGATTAATTCCAGCATCTTTATTCATCAAAGTAAGTATGCCTCTTCCTTGTTGAATAAGTTTGGCTTAAATGAGTGTAAACCTGTGTCCACTCCTCTTGTTGCTACTGAAACATTAACCAAGGAGGATGGTAGTGGTGCTGCAGATGAAGAGAAATATAGGAAGCTTGTGGGAAGTTTGTTGTACCCCACTGCTACAAGACCAGATATTATGTATGCAGCTAGCCTATTAGCTAGATATATGCATGGTCCTTCAAACAAGCACTATGGAACAACTAAGAGGGTACTAAGGTATGTTAAAGGGACATTGGATCATGGTTTGATGTATGAGAAAGGTAAGAAGGCAGTTTTGGTTGGATACTGTGACAGTGACTGGGGAGGCTCTATTGAAGATAGCAAAAGTACATCTGGTTATGCATTCTCATTTGGAAGTGGAGTATTTTCATGGGCGTCCGTCAAGCAAAACTGTGTAGCTCTCTCTACTGCAGAAGCAGAATATGTTAGTGCTTCAGAGGCTACAACTCAAGCGATTTGGCTCAGGTTTGTCTTAGAGGACTTTGGTGAGCTACAAACAGAAGCTACTCCTCTGAAATGTGATAACACTTCTGCTATTTCAATCACAAAAAATCCTGTGTTTCATCAAAGGACGAAGCACATTGAAAGACGGTATCATTTCATTAAGGATGCTCTACAACAAGGTATTATTGATTTGGTTTATTGTCCTACTAAAGATCAAGTGGCAGGCATTTTTACCAAGTCTTTACCAAAGGAAAGATTCAACTACCTTAGAGACAAGCTTGGAGTTGTATCAGCTCAAAGCTTAAAGGGGAGTGTTAGTGTATAAGCTATGAGCTAATTAGAGCTTAGCTTAGGAAATGCCTTGTAATTATGTGTGTATCCACTTTGGTAATTAAACCAAGTGTAAGGGCTGTTATTGTAATTTGCCCAAGTGACATGTGGAGAGTGATCCATTATTTTAGTGAGATGAGAGGCTGAGATTGTTCTCACGCTGGAAGCATTGAGCATCACAGTGCATAAGCATAGTGAGAGAATTTTGTAAGATATACAGATTCAGCCTCTGCAACTAGAGAGCACAGAAAAAAATAGAAGAAACCATTTCTGAAACTTGCTGAGCTATTGTTTTCGTTTTCCTTTATTTCTTCTTCAGTAATATACACTGAGAGTACAAAACTTTAACATCTTTGCAGAGACTGGCTAGGCTGCTCCTTGCATGGCAGATCACGGTATTTAATGCAGCCAAAGCCTCAGCGATGGTTCACTGGTTGAAGTGGACTTCAATAGGGGAGTTTTTAGTTTAAATACCAAATTCAAAATAACTTTAAGTTAAAATACCATAGTTTTAGTTTAGGTACTAGTTGAAAAGTCAAACTAATTTGCAAGGTAAAATGACAATAATGTCCAACCCTACTATCACAAAGTTATAGCCATTAACCTTCCCAATGAATTGTAACTAACAAGCATGAGTATGAATTTTTTTAGGAATTTTTTTTTTATTACGTTAATCGCTTAGGGCATAGGGTCTAGTTCCCGGATTTTGGGCTTCGCCCAAAACCCGAGACCTACACCTTAAGCCCCTCGCTCCTCCCAAGGACATTCTAAAACCCTAAACTCAAAATGATCAACCCCAAACCTTGACTGACCTTTTAAAACCCTAAACCTTCAAAGTTAACCCCGAGCTCTAAAGGCCTTATAAAATTATGAAAGAAATAAACTTGAGGACAATATGGTAATCTCTCGTATCTTTTATTTAGTCATAGGATCACTTGCAATAAAGTTTATGGCTTATCATAAAATATTTAATTAGACTTGGTATTTTTCCTTAAATATGGTATTTTTCTTTAAAACCTATACCCAACTTGGTATCTAATATGAATTTACCTCTTCAATAGTTCCTCGGCAGCAGACAGTCTTCGCAGAGTTAGGTCATCATCCTTTGGAGAAGAAGAGCCAGCCCCGTCTTGGACGCTTAATACAGGTACTTGGGGGGCATCATTTTGTGTTTCAATTTCTCCGCTGGCTGTCGCATGGCCAAAATCTGTGGCCATGAACTCTAAGGTTACTTGGGCAACCTGCATCACAGTCCGTAACTCAGTGCGGAGATTAATTTTACATCTTGAATGTGGACTCGGTTGGATTATTAATTACCTCTCCTGGTGGAGTTGGCTCTGGCGAGGTTCGAGTGGTTGGTAAAGACATGGTTAACGCTGGGATCTCATCCACCCTTGCCTCAGGGAGAACAGCTTCCTACATAAAGGCATAAAGTTAGCACAAGAAGCTGGTTTCATATAAGGATCAGTTAAAGAATTTATCAAAAAGACCCAAATTTTATATGAAAATTCGATAAAGCTAAATATACAGAACGCCAAAAAAGAGAGCTTACCTTGGTTGTAAGTACATTAATCACATCCCCTACAGTGCTCCGTTTGGGAAATCTAATATTGTGAATCACAACCTGTAAACATAGCACTCAAGATTGTGATGTGCACAATGATGTAATCACAGTACATAAGCTGAAGATGTTGCGAAATATTTCACTCATACCTCATCGTTTGTAGCATGATGAAAAGCAACTTTTAGAGTTTTTAGGCCTTGCAATTCTGGCAGGGGGATGTCCAAGAATTTGTAATTCAAAATATTAGAGCTCTGTGAAAGGAAACGACAAAAATAATGAGCAGCCACAATATAAGATGCTTAAGAGAGTGAGAATTAAATTACAGAAGAAGTAAATGCAATGCCACCGACTCCATTGCAATCGACCAGCATATCTGCTAAATGCTCTACTCCCCTATATTTGATCGGTTGGGACCTATGTTGTTGTTGAGTATATAAGAGTTATGAGCAGTGAGTCTGATTTTAGTAGGATCTTCCAAGCCAATTTGGCGAGCCACCTTCTCCACCACATCGTCGTAAGTGTGTATCTTTAACCTAGAAAACAACAAGAAAAATACAGTTAGCACCGAATAACACAACAGTTCCAGACGGAAGTACTTACAACTCTAAACTAAAACCCTCCTCATTCGGTTTCCCCAAAGAACGAAAATGAACAATCTGCAATGCATCAAAACATTCAAGTAGTTGGATTTAACATTGAACAAAATACATTTACAAAGAAAAACTAGAAACACAGTAAAGTAGGCGAAAAATCCATGCCTTAGCCTTACTGTTATGATACATAGTGCTGTAAACTTAAAACCAAGCAAAATTTTGCGCAGGCGGTACATGGACATTGTGTACATGTTCAAGAGGAGTAGATTTCGGACTGGCTCCAGCCTTTAGCATCTCTTGTATGGGAATTACAACAGATAAAAACCAACATTTTATTAAGGTTAAAAAGTAGCGCCTTTATAGGGTTCGTTCCACGGTTCCAGAATCCTAGAAGTGGCACCTTAACGTGCATAAGATTTTTTTAAAGACGTAATTTATGGCATCATGTGACATGGAGAGACTCACAGACAACGAACGTTGAATAACGTGTAAAATTGCATTATAACGCAAAAAAATAGGAAGACACTTCATTATAATGATTGTACTTGAAGGGGCCAGCATTACTTAATAAGAAGATAATATGCTTTAGAATAAGGTTATGATGATTTTTAATTTGTTAAATCCTCCTCCATACATGATACCTCTTCCCCAAGTTTACACTTTCACCTTTTATCTCCTAGAGTTTTCAAACTACAACTTCACCTTCCGAGAGTTTAGAGCACGACGGTTAAAGTACCATGTGGTATTACTAGTGCACATATTAAAATTGGCAAAAAAAGTGCCATTAACCAGAAAAAATAACATTGCCGCGCAATTAAACGAAACGGGGAGAGGTAGAAACTGAAACAAAAAGCAACACAAACCATCTTGCTTCCCTCTCATACTCAGTCAAGGTAAGAAAACAAGTGACCTCAATTGTGAAAAAATTCAAATTTTATCCGAATGCGTATGCTGCAAAGGAATCAGGTTTAGATAAAACAAAAGAATGGCAACAATTCTATGCGTTCCGTTTTGCTTACTACTAAAATTTAAGGCCAATAATGGCCAAATACAGAAGCATAAGTTCATTCAAACTTCAAATATTTTTTCAGAACATCTTTTACAACAATCCATGATCCAATAAATGCACCCTTGTGTACCGACAATCTGGCCTGCTCAACAATGAAGCTTTCAGATTTAGAAGAGCTATCTGTGAAGCTTTGCTTAAGGGGATCCATTTCATCAACTGCACTTTTCAGATTCCCCATTGCCTCTGCTCGTTTTGCCTTAACTCCGGCAAGTTCAGCCTCAAGTTCCGTAACCTTAGCATCATAATAGGCCACAATGTTTTTTCTCTCATTGCATTTCTGCATGGACAGTTCCAATTGAGATTTTCTATCTTCATGTTGGGCAACGAAGTCTTCGCCACCTTGGGCAAGTTCTTTTTCTGCAGCCACATATTTTGGCATTTCACTCTTCAAAGACTGAAGAGGGTCCTTGAGCATGGAACTGATCCCCAGAGGGATCTTCCCTTGTTCAGTCAGGAGTTTCAAGGCTGCGGTGAACTTTTCATAAGCCCCGTCTTCGCAGAGAGTAGCTTCACTGCTCCTTGCAAAGAAGGTCACAGTGTCTAATGCTGCCAAAGCCTCGGCTGATGGTTCACCAGCAAAAGCAGAATTCAATAGTTCCTCAGCAGCAGACAGTCTTCTCAGAGTAAGGTCATCCTTTGGAAAAGAAGGGCTAACCTGGTCAGAGCCCAGAGACTAAATCAAAGATTAATTCTAAATCAAGAATATGGACTTCAGATTCCTACTACCTTTCCTTGTGGAGTTGACTCTGCCTGGAACAGAGAGGGTGGTGAAGAGAGAGTTGATGCTGGGGCCTCACCCACATCGGCCACATTAAAAGGAGATGACTACGTAAAGGCAAAAGTTTAGCACGAGAAGATGGTTGCACATAACGGATCAGTTTTACAACAATAAAACTAATTAGACACACATAACTGCCACACTAGTCAACACTCTATGTTAGGGGTACACTGTATGTAGGACTTGCCTGTAATGAAGTGCATGTCAATTGTGTCAGTTTTTCGTTTGTCTATGACTCTACAAAGCATCACCCGTTTTAGAATATAAGACACTTTGATCACCTCGAGTATTTTGGCCTGAAATAAGGGCTGAGATCTCCCTAAGATGGCTGGAACGATTGGGGTGACAATATCAGGTCCAGAAACCTCAGCTTCAACGATAACTTTATCATTCACCAGATAACCCCCAAGAGGGTTACACAGGTCTTTGAGAGGCATGAACTTTGTGTATCCCCATTCACTTTCTTTTGAACAGAAGTTGTGCACTGTGTCTGCAATCATTAAATGGATGTCCTTGAGTTAGTATATCTCATAGCCTTTTAACATGACCAGCTAATTTAAAAATAACTATGAAGGTACAGAATGCCAACAACCCAAAAATCTTTCGTGTAAACAGAAAAACAAATATCAAAGAACAAACTTAAATGACAAAAAAACAATAAAAAAGAAGTATACTCTTTCTTATTGAATACTTGTTGAAGATCTGATTAACTACAGCCAAGCTGAATACCGCATATCTGCTCCACCCATATGGCAATGACGCAGAATCTGCCACATGTAAATACACAGACAAGTGGTCGACATTGTTTCCCTTTGGAAAAATTAGTACCCGCCTGATCAAACAAACCAAAGCAGTTCAAAATCCAACCAACAAAGGAAAGTTCACTTTATGATATGCGTTGAAATGGTAAACATACCATTTGTAATCACCGACAATGAAGGTATCAGAGTAAAGCTTCTTGGTCTCCAGTGAAGTAAAGTTTCCAATTGTCCAAGTGAATTTCATGGCTGGAGGATCCGCAACCACTTGCACTCTAATCAAAAAACACATGAATCAAAATTTTTATATCAACTATATGCAGCATATAAAGCCACAAAACCACTGTAAAACTAAATTTACGAAATTCAAACAGTTAAACAGTGTAAAATACTAAAACAAAAACCACACTGTAGTGTCTTACATATCGCTTTGCCTCCTTCAATCTCTTTTCGTTTCTTTCCTCAACATAATTTGGATACTGAAATAAAACACAGAATGCATCAGTTCAGAGACTCTCAGATGGAAACTTGAATGATTAACTCATGCCCTGGTGTTGATAGATGATAATTATGATTCCTGATTTATTGTGATCTCTAATTGATTTTCCTGTATAAATCGAATATCTTAGATTACCCTTCTACTTATATACTTCTTGTATAGAAAGCATACTTGTACATCAAGGCTTTGTAATCCTTTATAATGAATGAGAATTAATCCTCAAACTATCGAAGAATTCAGCCACATACCTTCGCTGTCCTTTTCTACATTTCTACTGCAGTGCCATAATCTCTTAGGTGTAACATTACGATGCAAGACAAAAGAAGGAGAAAATGAATATAAGAAGAGATCCAAACTCACTCCAGCATTCGGTATCGCATGCATTGGAGTCACTACAGCACTGAAATACCCCCTTTTATAGGGTCATTGACACATGAATCTGAACAAAACTACATTAACACACATGAATATTGAAAGACATAATTTATGGCACCAAAAAATGAACCTTGAAATACGTATAAATTGCATTTATAACGTCAAAAAACTAGAAGGACTCTTCAGTATATGTGCTTCATTTATTAAGCTTAACAACTTGGTTCCTGCATTATTCATCACAATAACTAGA
This sequence comes from Gillenia trifoliata, assembly GCA_018257905.1. NCBI lineage: Eukaryota > Viridiplantae > Streptophyta > Magnoliopsida > Rosales > Rosaceae > Gillenia > Gillenia trifoliata. The sequence continues at coordinate 24,752,472 of CM031084.1, read as the reverse complement.
AGTAAAGACAATCTCAAGTTAATTACCACTTCATTAGAGCATATCTAATCATGCTCTATATTCTACTCAAGGGGAGAAAGGCTCGGGCTAGGCCACACAATTAGCCAACCACTAATTAGGTATCAAACTCAAAGTTACTCAACACAAATACATTACATCATCGCCATACATGTGAGTCGACCATGGGAGACTGCTCACTTACCAACTATTTTTTAGTTAAATTTTAGCTAAAAGGGCTAGAAAGCTATTTTTAGGTGCTCCATAAAATCTTTTTACTCCAACCATACTCTCCAATTTAAAGAGTCATAATATATTTATATGAACTAATAAAGATAAAGAACCACCACGGAGTGGCCCAGTGGTTGGGGCAAATTCTAGGCCCGTATTCCACAAGGCTGGTCCTGGGTTCGATTTTTGGCGCTAGTGAATCACACGATGGTGGTTAGGGGGAGGCTGAAATGCCTCTGTGAGTCTTCCTGGCCCCTGAAAGGGTGGACTGCAATGGCTTGGCCACCAATTGGTCCCCTTTTATTAAAAAAAAAAAACTAATAAAGATAGAGCTTTTTGATTAAAAAGTTAGTAAAAAAATAGTAATTGAAAATAGAAGCCCTTAGGAGCTCCTTTTTTCACTCTATAAAAGGAGCTTCTAGCGATTTTGCTATCCTAGCTAGAAGCATGACAAGGAGTGATTTGAGATAGAATTTTTCAAATCCTCCCTAAATTTTAGTTAAAGACGGTCTTATATGTGCCACAAAATACTGTTTGGACATAAGCAAAGAACGGCTAGATTTCTATGTATTTCATTTCTTTGCACACTCATTCACACTTTCGAGCCAAGAATGGCTGTTCAAAGAAGCAAAAGTTACTATAACGTACTTATTCAGTACATCTTGTACAACGACCCAGGTTCCAACGAGGCCAGACTTTTGTAATGTCAAGGTGGCATGCCTGACCATTTGGATTTTGAAGAGGTATCTGCGAAGCTTTGCTTAAGAGGCCCCATTTCATCCACTGCAGTTTTTAGATATTCCATTACCGCCACTCGTTCTGCCTTTACTCAGGCAAGTTCAGCCTCGAGTTCTTCAACCTTGGCATCATAATTGGACACAATGTCTTTTCTCCCTTGGCATTTCTGAATGGACAGTTCTATATATTCGAGCTTTGATCTCTTCATGCTGGGCAGCAAACACTTCGCTGCCTTGAGAAAATCCCTTTTCTGCAGCCACAAACTTCGGCATTTCACCCTCCAAAGATGCAAGAAGATCCTTGAGCATGGAAGTGATCCTCCAAGGGATCATCCCTCATTGAGTCGGGAGTTTCAAGGCTGCGTTGAACTCCTCGTAAGCCCCATCCGTGCAAAGAGTGGTTAGGCTGTGCCTTGCACAGCGGCTCACAGTGTCTAATGCATTCAAAGCCTCAGCTGATGGTTCACTGGCTGATGCAGACTTCAACAGTTCCTCAGCAGCGGACAATCTTCGTAGAGTTAGGTCATCATTCTTTGCAGAAGAAGAACCAGCCAGGTCCTGGAAGCTTGGAATGGTTAGAAACTGGATCAAGAACGGACTCGTCAGCATCTTGGAAACACCACGATAACGCAAGGGACAAGTGTAAAAACTGGTAAATGACAAGATAAATATTTTTCGGTGATTCAGTACTAAGAAATGGGAGGTATATATCCTTTATCCTACACCGTATTCTGGCGCAAGCAAGTGAAGTTTGTATTCAATGAATTAGACACTGTTAAGGACCTACCTGATTTACTACATAAGCTCTATTATTAAGAGAGTACTCCAATCCAAGGTTCTGCTCCCAAGCACCATAAACACCTCTTGTCTAAGGGAAACAAACCATAATATCGGGATTAAAATAACCATAACCGTTGTTCATAGTCTTCAGACCGAACCTCAGCACGTAATATAAAAAGGGAATGCAATATGCCATAGACATACCTGAAATCGGCTGAAAACAACATCAGAATCCTGTAAGTACTGTGGACGCCCAATTAACACAAATGCAAACTTCCACTGCACACCAAAAGAGAAATAGATGAGGAATTAAAACAAAGAACCATTAATTCTAGCAATAGAACACTCCTTTCCCCAAGTGAACTTCCAATAAGTATAAGGTATTGGTCAAGTACCGTTGACAACTCATCATCCAGGACTTGCAATTTCTTTTTTTTTTGAGCACTTAAACTTCTGCTAAAGTTTCACTTTCATGGATGACCAAGAAGAAAGGCTCTCCGAAATTTTGAAGTTCCTGCTGAAATGCACAAAGAACAAAACTGTTACTAAGAATGCAAGTATTTGGGTGAAACCAATTGAAAAAGTAATCGAATTGTTCATCAGAGAATTAATTCTAATAAATTATCTAAATTTCTCTGCCTCAAAAGTTCATACCATCTGGTACGGTTCAGTGCCATCTGTAAAGTGGTAGCGATGCTGATGCGAAAAGAAACTTCTTCAAATAAAACTAAATAAAGACTAAGGGGAAAACGAGCTTGCCTCCTCTGCACGCAAAGTCCAGTTCTGGTCATTTATGTTCACAATTACTTCATTGTACGTGAAGATCTGATAAAGTGCAAAATAAATTATACATGCCACTGCTCCTTCATATCTAAACGCATAATTTAAATAGGAGAGAAAGCATTTTTCTTATGTGATTAGAAATCCACTTTGAAAACATGCAATCATATCTCTACACATGCAGATATTACCAGAGAAAAATAGCTCACAAGCTGATATAAGTTATAATTGACATACAATAATCAATTACCTTGTAGATCTCGCGAGAGAAAACTATGAGCAGTCGGAGTTCTGCATTTGGATGAGACTGCTCTACCTGTTTCAGATGACCCATGAATTGAGTAAAATCCATTATCGCCTTATCGGCAAAGTATTCGGGAATATCTAGATTGGTCGCCGGAAGTTATTAATCAAATCCCCAACAGTGCTCTGTTTAGGCAATCTAATATTGCAAATCCCACCTGTAAACAAATTACAGAAGATTATGATGTGCAGAATAGGGTAATAATAGTACATAAGCAGGAGATGCTGACAAATATCTCACGCAGACCTCGTCTTTTGTAGCATGATAAAAATACACTCTCATATTTTTTAGGCCTTGCAATATTGGCAAAAGGGGATGTCCAAGATTTCGTAATACAAAATATCAGAGCTCTGAAACAGAAGATGATAATCTTAATTACCAGCCACAATACAAGATGCTTAAGAGAGTGAGAATTAAATTACAGAAAAAAGTAAATGCAATGCCACCGACTATATTTGAATGGTTAGGGCCTAGGTTTTTTGAGAATAAGAGTTATGAGCAGTGAGTCTGATTTTAGTAGGATCTTCCAAGCCAATTTGGCAAGCCACCTTCTCCACCACATCATCGTAAGTGTGTATCTTTGACCTAGAAATCAACAAGAAAAATACAGTTATAGCACCGAATAACACAACGATGATGAACACACTAACTATGAGGGACAACGATTCCAGATGGAAGTACTTACAATTCTAAACTAAAGTCCTCCTCCTTCGGTTTCCCCGAAGAACGAAAATGAACAATCTGCAAAGCTTCAAATCATTCAATATAGTTAGATTCAACATTGAACAAAATACATTTATAAGGAAACAATAGAAACACAATAAAGTAGGCGAAAAATCCACGCCTTACTGTTACGATACATATTGCTCTAAACTTAAAACAAAGCAAAAGTTTGCGCAGCCGGTACCTAGAGATAGTGTACATATTCAAGAGGAGTAGATTTCAGACTCGCTCCAGCCTTTGATCAAAACCAACATTTTTTGCTAAGCTTAAAACGTAGCGCCTTTTATAGGGTTCGTACCAGAATCTAGAAAGAGCCACCTTAATACACATTAGATCTTTTAAAACACCTAAATTATGGAAACTAATTCATTACGTTAATCATGTGGCAACGAACATTGAATAACATGTGTAAATTGCATTTATAACGTCAAAAGCTAGAAAGACACTTCATTATACTGCCTGTAATTGAGGGCCAGCTTTACTTAATATGCTTTTCAACTGGTTCCTGCATTGCATTAACTATAGTTCAAGACAACCTTGGACTAAAAAAGTTATGCAAGAGTATATGTGCTACAAAATATCGTTTGGATCAAAGCAACGAATGGCTACGTTTCATTTCTTGGACTAAAAAATTTCTGCAACAGTATATATATGTGATGCAAAATAAGAGCATGTATTGCAAAAACAACTGCCATTACCCAACAAAAATAACAATCTTGCACGAGTAACTTTTGAGTAACTTTGGGGTAGCTTCATCTCCTTGCACACTCATACAGTTACAAATATTTATTCTAACTTACGGTAATTTTTCAGTACATCTTTCACAACGATCCATGATCCAAGAGAGGCACCTTTTTGTACTGTCAACTTGGCCTTCTTAAGATTGAAGCTTTCGAATTTAGCAGAGCTATCGGCGAAGCTTTGCTTAACGGGTTCCATTTCATCCACTAAAGTTCTTAGATTCTCCAATCCCTCCGCTCTTTTTGCCTTGACTCCGGCCAGTTCAGTCTCAAGTTGAGTTACCTTGGCATCATAAATTGGTAACAATGTCCTTACTCTCTTGGCATTTCTTCATGGCCATTTCCATTTGAGCTTTGAAATCTTTGTGTTGGCCTGCAAACTCTGTCACCTTGGGCAAGTTCTTTTTCAGCAGGTGCATACTTAGGCAATTCACCCTCTGAAGACTCAAGAATATCCTTGAGCACAGAAGTGACCGTTGATGGGATCATTCCTTGTTCAGTAAGAAGTTTATGCGCTGAAGTGAACTTTTCATAAGCCCCATCTTCGCAGAGAGTGGCTAGGTTGCTCCTTGTGTAGAAGCTCACAGTGTCTAAGGCAGCCAAAACCTCAACTGATGGTTCACTGGCAGAAGCAGACTTAAATAGTTCCTCAGCAGCAGACAGTCTCCTTAGCGTCAGGTCATCATTCGAAGAAGGGCCATCAAGGTCATCCTTTTGCTTTTCAATTTCCATGCCAACTGTGTCATTGGAAGAATCAGATGTCTTGGACTCTAAGTTAACTTGGGCAGCCTGCGGCATCGTAATCCAAAGATCAGAACAAAGATTAATTTAAATCATATGGATTTGGGTATTCTTATTACCTCTCCTGGTGGAGTAGGCTCTTCCTACATAAAGGCAGAAGGTTATCCCCCAAAATAAACATCTCCTCTCTAAGGTGTCTGTTTTTTAATACGGAAACTACAGACTTTTTCATGGTCCACAAGGTCAAAATATATGTCCCTTCCAATCTGTTTTTCCAGGTCCACGTCTCGAGAAACCTGACCATATAAACAAATTCCAGCGGCCGTAATTTTTGGATGTACACCAAATACCTGTACTAGCACTTCAAATTCAAAACAAACAATGGTGAAAAAGGCGATGGAGAAGAAGTCTTTACCTTAATAATAGTATGATGGTCCACTTCTTCTTCTTTCTTCAACCTTATCTGAAATTAAAGAATGTCAGTTCAGTGACTTCAGTCTCTTAGTTGTACACTTGAATGCAGAACTTATGCTCGATGTAGCATTAACTAGACGTAGGTGGAGACAACCTCAGCTTCAATGAAGATTGTATCATTCACCACATAACCGCTATCAGGATCATGAAGCTCAACGAGTGGCATGAATGAGGTGAATCCAAAGTCAGTTTCCCTTGTATTGAACTGGTGTTGTGTATCTGCAATACCATATACAGAATCAAGACGGTTACGAACTTGTGATGAGGCACATTTCAAATAATAGTTTTGCTGATTCAGTAAAACTTTGTTCGAGTCTATGTACCACAAACTTTTTCAACCACCAGTGTTAAAAAAAACCATTAGAGCCACTTCGGGCTGATCCCTTAATAAATGGATAGCCTTGATTTAGTTTGTTCAGCATTTTTATAACCTCGAACACCATCTTCTCATAAAGTTTTAATTGCGCAGAGTTTTATGACTAATCTCTTGTTTTTCAATGAGATTCTATCCATATTTTTCGAATGCATGCAGGGTATGATGACAGTTTTATGGCCAGTAAGTGAGATGATATTAGTTTTATGTGGACTAATCTCATTCTCTCTAGCCAATATATCCCTTAAACTTTTTGTTTTGATTTTTAAGGGGCCAAATTGGAAGTAAAAGCTTCAAAGAAAAAATTAGGAGACTAACTATGAAGTAATAAATATGAATAAACAATGACAACCAAGTAAACTTGTTGACTGATAAAGAAATATACCCTTTCTTATTGAATCCTTGTTGTGGATCTGATTAACTATAGCCAAGCTGAACTGAGCATATCTACTCCACCCGTATGGCAATGTCTCCGAACCCGCAACATTCAAATACATGGAAAACCATCCCACATTGTTGTTTCCCTTTGGACATATTAGTATCCTCCTGATCAAACAAACCAATGCAATCCAAAACCCAATCAACCAAGAAGCAAATATACCAATTTCGGGCGCGTAAATTGAACTTCGACATGAGGTTTAGCCTCTAGGGAAGAAAAAAAATACCATTTATAACCGCCAAAAGTGAAGATGTCAGAGTAGACATTCCAGCTCTTCAGAGTAGTGAAGTTGTCTATTTTCCAAGTGAATTTCATGCTTGTAGGATCCTCCAATTGCGCTTCTACCAGCACACCAAATACCATAAAATTCAAAACCCAGCAAAACCCTAAACCCTAACAAAAAACCCTAAACCCTAAACAAAATATGATCGGTTACACTCTACTCAGAAGCCATTATTACCAAACTTGCATAAAAAACCTTTTTTTTTTTATCAGAGCAATTATGCAAAATATAAACACTAAAGAAATTCAAACACTCTGATTATTTATATTTGCTAAAATAGAAACCTTCCATGGGTTGAGAGCGTTCGATCAAATCCGAGTGCAGCACAAGCATCTGTTCGTCCTCTTTGCTGTGAGCAAAGCAATAAATTCAGAGCTGTATTTGGCTTTGTAGGACCCAAATACATGTAAGCACACTAACGGAATTAGACGCAAGGACAAGAAATTTTTTGAAAGTGTCGGGTTTTTAATCGGGCACTCCATGTTATATGTTACGATATGTTATATGTTGCGATACGTGTAAAATGAGGAACAGAAACGATATGTTATATGTTACGATACATGTAAAGTGAGAAGCAGAAAAATATATTATTTACCCTACTTATATTATGATATGTAGACTTTATTTTGAAAACCCGATACTTGTAAAAATCTACCTTTTGGATATATAAAAAGTAGAAGCACTCTTATCTACTTTTTGGATAAATAAAAAGTAGAAGCACTCTTATGTGCTTTCTCTCAAAAGTGTTGCCAAGTGAACAATCGGGAAGCACTTGGTCCCTTTAATGAAAGTTTTTCAACTCCGAAACTACCCCTAATTATTAATTCAAAAGATCTGAAATGCCCTTATAATTTTGATATTTTGTAGAATTGAAAGGGCATTCCACTAACATGCACATTCATTTATTATTTACCATCGATATCAAATACAACGGATCGGGTGACTATATATTTCTTGATCACTAAGCGACCATAAAAACATTTATGTAAATGATATGAGTATATTAGTAATTCCCACGTACAAAATCTCAAAACTTTCAAACCTCGTATAACAATAAAGATCAATTAGTTTCTACAAAAGGAAACAAAATAAAAACTAGAAATTCCATCACAAAATATCAAATATGGGATAGCACAAGAAATATAAAAGCAAAAAAGATAAGAGCATACATCGACCAACAAAAATAACAACCCTGCAGAGTGAACTGCCGATTTAGATACAGGATACTATCATTACCGGCTAGACAATTAGACATCCAACTCGTAATCACAAGAGTGGAGCTCTACCCATCCACCACCTAGCTTGCATCTGTCGCATGATCCGGTCCCCTTCATTGGGACCCTAAAGAACCCTGCCATGAGGCAGATTGGATGCTACGACTCCGCAAGAGAGAACCAGTTGCTTCTTGCTTCTTACTCAAGACTCGAGGGATGTAACGAAACAAGCTACCTCGTTTTGACAGAATCCAAATTTTGCACTATTTGTTCAGTTTTTTGTATGTTCATACAAACTTTCGGACCAAGAAAGGCTATTCACAAAAGCAAATATTTCTAAAAATTAAAGTACTTCTTCAGTACATCTTGTGCGACAACCCAGGTTCCAACAGGGCCACACTTTTGTAATGTCAAGGTAGCCTGCCTCACAATGAAGTTTTCCGATTTTAAAGAGCTATCTGCGAAGCTTTGCTTAAGAGGTTCCATTTCATCCACTGCAGTTTCTAGATTCGCCATTGCCTCAGCTCGTTCTGCCTTTACTCGCGCCAGTTCAGCCTTGAGTTTTGTAACCTTGGCATCATAATTGGCCACAATGTCTTTTCTCTCTTGGCATTTCTGCATAGCCAGTTCCATTTGAGCTTTCATCTCTTTAAGTTGAGCAGCAAACTCTCCGCCACCTTGGGCAAGTTCTTTTTCTGCAGCCACATACTTCGGCATTTCACCCTCCAAAGACAAAAGAATATCCTTGAGCATGGAAGTGATCGTTGAAGGGATCATCCCTTGTTCAGTCAAGAGTTTCAAGGCTGCTTTGAACTCCTCATAAGCCCCATTTGTGCAGAGAGTGTATAGGCTGCTCCTTGCACAGCGGCTCACAGTGTCTAATGCAGCCAAAGCCTCTGCTGATGGTTCCCTGGCTGAAGTGGACTTCAATAGATCCTCAGCAGCAGAAAGTCTTCTCAGAGTTAGATCAACTGCCGGAGAAGCACGGCCATCCAGGTCATCATTTTGCATTTCAATTTCTCTACTTGCTGTCTCATGGCCGAAATTAGACACCATGGACTCTAAGGTTACTTGGGCAGTCTGCATCAGAGTCCAGAGATCAGTATGAAGATTAAATTTAAAAAATGAATGCGGACTTGGTCGGATTCTTACCTTTTCTGGTGGAGTTGGCTCTGCCAGGCCCAGAGAGGTTGGTAAAGAGAAATTTAAGGCTGGACTCTCATCTACCTTCCCTGCATTCATGGCCTGTACTTGGGGATGAGAAGTCTCCGCGGTGGCAGGAATGAGAAGGGTAGGGATTGGAATGGGATAGGGCGCTTGTCCCCCCTTGTTCCCCTCTTGACCCTTTTTGCTGAGTACAGAATTGGGAAATCCCTGATAAATGATAATAGGGTTTTGCTTGAGTGGATCAGACACCAGTAAACACTGAAAAACACAGCAGCACTTACCCGATTTACTGCATAAACCCTCTTAGGAGCTTTATCAGAGTGCTCCAACCCAAGGTACTGCTCCCATGCACCATGAACAACTCTTCTCTGAGGAAAACAAAATCCATAACAGTGGAATTAAAGAACCGGTAACGCAATGACGGCAATACCTATGGCTAGGTTTGGATGAGGGTTTTGCAAGTCATGGGTTTCAAAGCCAAACTATAAAGAAAATTATCACAAAATGTTGGATAGGAGGGATTAGAAAATGCATCATCTAAGCATGACAAAGGCATATCTGAGAGGGATTAGCTAAACCCACCATGGAAGGTGTCGTCATTAGCTAATCCCTCCTTACATGCCTTTGTAATCCCTCCTATCCAACATTTTGTGATCATTTTCTTATAAGTTTGGCTTCCAATCCCATGACTTGCAAAACCCTCACCCAAACATAGCCATAAGCACATGATTACAATAGACCATAGACATAACCTGAAAACGGCTGGAAACAACATCCGAATCCTGCAAGTACTCCGGATGACCAAGTGACAAGAATGCAAACTTCCACTGCACAACCAAAAGGGAAATAGATGAGGAACAAAATAAAGAACCATTCATTCTAGCGGTAAAACAAATCTTTTCCTCCAGTGACGTTCCAATGAATATAAGGTGTGGATCAAGCACCTTTACGAACTCCTCATCGGGGACCTGCAATTTCTTTTGTATCCGTTCTTTAACTTCAGCTAAAGTTTCGCCTTCATGGATGACCAAGAAGAAAGGTTCCCCAAAATTTTGTACTTGCTGTTGAAATATACAAAGAACAAGATTGTTACTAAAATCACAAAATATTTGGGTGAAATCACTCTTCATCTTTAACTGAAACAGTAATCAGATAGTTCTACCAAAAAATATCAATTAAAAAACCAAAATTCTGCTTTCGAAAAAAATTATTAAAAATCCCCATACCATCTGGTTCTGTGCAGTGTCTTTTGTAAAGTGGTAAACATGAATCAAGTGATCATGGAGACCCAAGTTTTTCTCTTCTTCTGGAATCTGATGCACAAGAAAGAAAGAAAGAAAGAAAGAAACAGTCAGCTGCATAAAGAGCACTGCTACAAATTATCAATCCAATTCAGTCCCATACAGTAGTAAGGATGCTAATCCAGAAAGGAAAAACCAACTAATTACAAATCTTGCCCATAAAACTACACCTAGAGTCTAAAAATTTTCAACTGAATAGAGGAAGAAACTTCCCAAAATAAAACTAAATGAAGAAAAGGGGGCGGAAGGAACTTACCTCCTCTGCACGCAGAGTCCAGTACTGGTCATTTATATTCTCAATTTTCTCACTGTGTGGGAAGATCTGAAAACAAACAGAAGGAACTGAGTACAACTACAGACTAAAAAATGAAACAATAAGATCCTTTAGGAAAACGTGCAAAACATTATCATACATAATCACATCACAAATGGGGCCAGCTACATGCATATCATTTCTGGGAAACATGACCTACACGCTAATACAGCTGACATACAAGTAATTACCTTGTAGATCTTGTGATAAAAAACCTCCAGCAGTCGAAGTTCTGCATTTAGATGAGACAGCTTTACCTGTTTCAAGTACACCATACATTGAGTAAAATCTATTATACGGAACTTTTAAAGGGGGCAGAGATAAATTAGGTTGAGCGTCTAACGATTTTTTCAAGTTATGATTATCAGTGCAAGCTGAGTGAAATCCATTATAGGCAGTCTTATAAAGGAAGGAGAGGTGAAAGAACATGTATCCGGCAGAACGAATCCATAGCAAAAGGTATTGCATACGCTGAAGACACTGATGCCAGCATGGAATCCAGTAAACCAATGAAGGATAGACAGAAGGAACAAGCTGAGCCATGCGTAGAAAACAAAGAAGATGACACGTTTGACTTCGGGTATGAATACTTGAACTTTGAATCTGGTTCTACTAGCCGCGAGCTGAAAGATGCGCCGGGCAGTAAATCAGATGATGATGAAAATTCCCAGTTCGGATGTATTTTAGAAGAAGGAGATAGCATGGACTACCCAGCACTAAGAAAGCTTATAAGCAAGTCAGGAAAGGTGGAAAGAGCATACAGCGCGGCAGAAAGTGCTATATCTATATCTAATTACAGGTCCCCTCAAGATGCAACCATGGGCCCTGTAACCTATCCGCCGGCATCAGGGTCAGGAAGGCAGCCGCCCAAATTTGATATTGGCCCAATTAAAGTAAGGGCTAATGAAATGGCCAGAGGGCTAACCAGCAATATGTGGTCTTTACCACCAGCACAAGGAGCAACAGGAGCAATGCTAGTACTGCCTGATGATATAGGCCAGTATGACGATGTAATAGCAAGGTGGGAATCTGTTACCCTTAACTACGTCAATGCTCCAGACAAAGTATGGCCAAGCAACAAAGCGAAGGTTGAATTCATTGAAAATCTGCTTGGGGAAATAGAAAAGAAAGCATGGATTCAGTGGAGAATGATGTATGCCAATGATTATAATCAGCTCATTGATATAGCTGATGATACGCAGAACATCATATCTCAGATAAGAAGGGTTTTTACCTTAAGGGATCCATATCAAGGAGACACCGAGGAGCAGAACAGAGCCTATACAGACCTTGATAGGCTAGTCTGCAAAGACATGAAGGATATCTGGAGGTATCTCAATGATTATAAGATTCTGGCAGCAAAATCTGGAAGATTGTATTTTGCTGAAACATCGGAGAAACTCTTCAAAAAGATGCCCACCATAGTTGGCAACAAGTTGGAGCAAGAATCAGGAAATGAAAAGCACCCAGGGGCAGTAATTGCGGTAATCCCAAGGATTCACTTTGCATATAATTACCTGGCGGATATGTGCAAAGATGCTGCGTTCCAGAGAAGCTTGAAAGCTCTGCACTTTTGTAAACCAATCCCTATGCCGGGATACTATGGGAATGACAAAAAGTATGGGCTTAGAAAGTCAAGAACTTACAAAGGGAAGCCACATGATTCCCATGTAAGGATATTCAAGAGGAAACACCAAGACAAAGTCCGAAAATGCAAGTCTTTTATTTGTGGGGACGAAGGACACTATGCAAGGGACTGCAGGAATAAGAGAGGGGATATACAAAGGGCATATGTCTTTGAGAATCTGGCGATACCCGTAGATGTTGATGTGGTGTCTGTTGATCTGAATGAATCAAACTCAAGCGCCATCTGCAGCTATTCGGAAGGTGAAGGCCGGGAATATGCCAATTCAATCCTAGAATTACCACCACTAGAAGAGTTAGCCATGATGATGGTAGCAGAAGAAGAAAATTTTGGCTGGAGACCAAAGATCAAGCTCCATGATATGCAGGAATGCTGCCAGCATACGTTGACTATGAATTCTGATCTAGAAGCAGGATTCACTCGATGCACATACTGCAAAATTGAGACAAACAAGAGGATGAGGGCTCACTGTAAAGACTGTCACTTAACAGTCTGCCCGATGTGCTCTCTAGGATACCTGAAGATCAAAATCCAGGTAGAACCTGTCGGACCCAAGGAGTTTAATAGAAAGGACGTTCTCATCAGAGAACTCTTGAACTATTGCAACTTCCTCTCTGAAGAAAATGATAGGCTTCAAGGAGCACTAGAAAAAGAGCTCCTGAAAGATTATGAAGAACTTGAGGAAGGAAGGATCCAGAAAGCTCAGAGGCTGGTAATCAAGGAACCAGTAAAACAAGAAGAAGGATCTGAGGAGGCAGAGGTTGATGAAGAAATCGAAATGGAAACAGCAGGCATCAACCTGGAAGAGCTTTCTGAAAGAATTGAAACCGCTGGTGTCAACCAGGAAGAAAAGAAGAAAAGGGCGCCCAATGGTCTTTATAACTTGACCATTACCTTCAACATACCAGGCGTTCAACCATTTTCAGTCAATGTTATCCTTGACACAGGGGCATCATCCTGTTGCATTGATGAAAACAAGGTTCCCAGAGAAGCACTTGAAATCAGCCCTATGCCAACAGCCTTTAGAGGAATAAATAGCAGGCAAGTTTCAAAGCTAAAGATGAAACAAGGCATGATGAAGATAGGGGAAAATCATTTCAGGATCCCCTTCGTCTACAGCTTTGCAATTAATAATATGAAAAGCATAGACATGCTCTTGGGCTGCAACTTTATTCGAGCCATGCAAGGAGGAGTTCGAATCGAAAGAAATATTGTTACATTTTACAAGAATGTAACAGTCGTCCACACGAATCCTAACGTGTTGATGACAGCAGCCGCAATCCCTGAACTAGAAATGGAAGAGGATGAATATCTGGCAATCCAATACGCCATGCAAAGCGCTACAGATTTGGGCCACACTAGCCCAAGCTTCAGGCAAAAGTTTGGCCTATTACTGGAAAGATTAACAAGTCAAGGGTTCATTGGGGAAAAGCCTTTGCAACATTGGGCCAAGAACCAGATAAAGTGCAAGCTAGAGATCATCAACCCAATGATCACTATTGAAGATAGGCCTTTAAAGCATGTCACACCAACAATGAAGGCCCAATTCAAAAGGCATGTGGATGCGCTGTTGGCCCTTGGAGTAATTCGGCCCAGCACAAGCAAGCACAGAACCCTTGCAATGATAGTAAACTCCGGGACTTCCATTGACCCGGAAACTAAGAAAGAAATCATAGGAAAGGAAAGAATGGTGTTCAACTACCGTACAGTGAATGACAACACTGAAAAGGATCAGTACTCCTTGCCAGGGATAAACACCATTATTCAAAGAGTAGGAAGAGCAAATATCTACTCAAAATTCGACTTGAAGAGTGGCTTTCACCAAGTCGCTATGGAGGAAGAATCCATCCCATGGACAGCCTTTATAACACCAGAAGGGCTGTATGAATGGCTGGTCATGCCATTTGGTCTGAAGAATGCTCTAGCAATTTTCCAGAGAAAAATGGATAATTGCTTCAAAGGCACTGAGGAATTCATAGCGGTATACATTGATGACATTCTCGTCTTTTCCAGGTGCCTTGCATGCTCCTTCTCATCTTTTGAAAAGAATTAAAACGAGAATTGTAAATTATCAAGAATTATCAAGAATTAAAACGAGAATTGTAAATTTAATTGTACGTGGTATGAGCAACCAGACTTAGACGACCACAACTTGAATGATGATACTAATCATCATTTTCAGAAGGAGATGAGTACGCAGGACAGTACGAGGACGAGGATTCTGAAAACTCAGAATTGAGCAGCCATTCTTCCTTCGAGTCTTATAAAGGAAGGAGAGGAGAATTGTAAATTTAATTGTACGTGGCGTTGTACCAGTGACATACAACTTTAAAGGACATAAAGTACAAAAACCTGTAGGATAAGAGGAAAGAATTTTTTAATTAAAGGTAATATAATATGTCGTGCATTGCATGAGTGCTACAGTTACATTATGCTAGTAACTCTTAAAGTTAGTCAAACTGATATATCTAAAAGCAATAAAAATGGAAATTGGTGTATGACAGCATCCTTACCTTAACTTTACCAAAAACAAAAAGAAAACACACACAGAACTTCCAATATGGATTGACAGAAACATTTAGATGGAAATTAATGGATAGTAGATTAAAATACACGGAAAGCCTAGATAAAGAGAAACCTTACCTTCGTTTTAAGTACATTAATCACATCACCCACAGTGCTCTGTTTGGGCAATCTAATATTGTGAATCACCACCTGTAAACATATCACTCAAGATTATGATGTACACAACGATGTAATCACCGTTCATAGGCAGAAGACGTTGAAAAAAAATTCACTCATACCTCATCTTTTGTAGCATGATGAAAAGCAACTTTTAGATTTTTTAGGAATTGCAATTCTGGCAGGGGGATGTCCAAGACTTCATAATACAAAATATCAGAGCTCTGTCAAAGGAAACAAGAAGCATAATTAGTAGCCACACCACATGATGCTTATCAGAGTGAGAATTAAACAGAGGAAGGTCAATACAGTGCCACCTACTTGATTGTAATGAACTAACATATCAGTTAAATGCTCTACTCCCTGAAATTTAATTGGTTGGGGCTTGGGTTGCTGAGAATAGCAGTTATGTGCAGTGAGTCTGATTTTGGTGGGATCTTCCAAACCAATTTGGTGAGCCAACCTCTCCACCACATCATCGTAAGTGTGTAGCTTTGACCTAAAATATAACAAGAAAAAAAACAGTTAAAGCACTGAATAATAAAACAATAATGGACTGTTCAACTATGAGGGGCAATGGTTCAGCAATTACTTACAATTCTAAACTGAAATCCTCCTCCTTCAATTTCTCCAGAGAACGGAAATGAACAACCTGTAAAGCATCAAACCATTCAACATAGTTAGGTTTAACATTCAACAACAAACAGCTATAAAACAAATTAAATGTTTCAACAGCCCGTACCTGGCGATTGTGTACGTATTCCAAAAATGAAGGAACATCAGGATATTTACATTCCTCTTCACTTTTAAGAGGAGTAGACTTCTGAAAGCAAATAATATCCCCATCTTCAATCTGGAAAAGAAAAGCAACCAATGGTTAACTAAAAATATACCTAGAAAAGCATCAAAATGTTAATTCCTATACCAGACACATATTTACAAAATACCAAGCGTGCAAAATAGCAACAGTTACCTGACTTAATCGAAATGAGGTCTTCTTGTCAAGGTGTTCACACATGATACAAGGCTCAAACTTTATTTCCTGAATTGTAACACAAACACATATAAAGTTTGTTTCAAATGCTATAGCAAAGCATGCAACAAATTATAAACATACATATACAATTGTGTGAGTTAAGACACAATGATGCTACAAAATTAGAGTAAAACACACCTCATAAAGCTCAATTTCTTCCTCAGGGGAAAAACCAGCCAGTTGATTTAATTTTGCTAAAATATCTGCTGGCTTACTAGAACTCTTCACAAAAAACCTACCAACAAAACTGGAAACAGAAAAGAAACACAAATTAGCAAACACAAGTCAAAAGAAAAAACAGCTTAGCAGAAAGAGACCGAGGTACCGTAGTTCTCGTTTCTCAGGCTCATAAAGCTTAAAGAAAAGAAGGATATGTTCCTTGGTTTTGTCAGGTGGAGGAATCGGACGTAGATCCTGGAGAATTTATAGAAACAATAAAACGTAAGAAAAGATCCCTTTCATACAGGCAATTGGAACTGCAATAAGCCTCACTACACAGGTAGTAACAAGAATAGAGTAAAATTGGTTACCAGCCCAAACTCTACTTCCAAAAACAACTTTAACTCTGCATTGTGTGTTTTCTTTGATACCTCTCTCAATTGTCCAACCTGAAAAACGCAAGCGGTCATCATTTGCTTTGCATAAGGCACCTAGACCAAGCTCTTCTTGGCACCGAAGTGCAGTTGGAAACACTATTAATCAATCCAAATCTGAATAACTTCATTTGAAAATGCCTCAAACAATACTGAAAGAAAAATGATTATCCGAACTCCAACAAACCCATCCATTAAGCACTTAGTTAAATTCCAATTTCACAAAAGAAATAACAACTATAATCATCCATCATGCGTTCATAAACTTGAGAAGTTCAGTGTTAGACTCTACAAAGACAACATTTGCCAATACATCCAAGTGGGGGAAAAGTAAAAATTCATATATAATAAGAATTAGGAATTATGAAAGGAACAGAAAATAGAGTATGCAGGCAAGGAGCAGGGTATCTTGTACTGAAAATTCATTCAAAGGTAGGGAGTGCAAAGTACATACTGATTGTATTTCTTCCTGACGTGTCAATGGTCGATTGGGGCGATATGTGTGGTTTTGTCTCTTGGCCCAAATCCAGAAACGTTGAAACTGCACTGGTATGCCAAACTCTTTTGCAACCTCCTCCTGTTAACCATTTCACATTTAGGAATTCCCATATTAAACATAACCCCAAATAGGTAGAAAAGAATAAAGAAGACATGAATGCACAAAATTCAACTGGTACTGGTGTACCTTGAAAAGATTAAAGGGTGTTTGTTTCTGAATACGGAAACTACAAACTTTGTCATGGTCCACAAGGTCAAAGTAAATATCCCTTCCAATTTGTTCTGTCAGATCTTCATCTCGAGCAACCTAAACACATCATTAAATTTTGCTATAATTTTTTATTCCACACCAAATATTTGTACTAACACATGTGAAAAAGCAATGGTGAAAACGAGGATAAACTAGAAATCTTTACCTTAATAATAGTATAGAGGTGTGCTTGTGCCTTATATCTCCTTTTGACCTCTTTCTCTTCTTGTTCTTTCTTCAACCTTATCTGGAAATGAATCATAGAAAGCCGGTTCAGCCTCTTAGTTGGACACTGGAATGCAGAAATTATGCTTGATGCACCATTACCCTTAGATGTTCGGCTATGTCTTTCTCATCCACGTTACATATTATTTTCTCCTTATCACTGTCCCGTATATACACAAGCATGTATGCATTTGAGTATTTTGTAAGATTGAAAGGATTGGTCTGTGGCAACTGTTGGGATTAGAGGACAACAATTAGTCAGTTGACAATTAAGTAACTTTAAAATTAAGGATGATTGGAGCAGTTGGGAAACAGCCAACAATAAACTACCTCTTCCTCACAACCATACTGCTCTTCCACAGCCCTCTTCACATTCTCTTTTGTCACATGTTCATCATCACACTTGTACCTAAAACAAGAGAGTACTAATTACATCAACTGACAAGTTATCAACATATATGAAATCCAAGCACAAGAACACTTGTACTCATGCATAAAATTCCAAATAAAGAAATACTCACACCAAAGTAATACTTAAAAAAAATGAATATAACAAAACAGGTGCTTTCTTTACAGTTGTCAATCAGGTAAACCGAATTGCGGATCCAAAATCTATGGGAAAAGCAATGTGAGAAATATAGATCCCAATAAAACCAACTCGTTTGAACCAGAGCGATAAACAAAAAAAAAAGTAAGAAGCAAAGTAAAAGAGCAGAGAGATTTGATTCCAGGAGATCCATACCACTGGTCAGAGAGGGTTGGCCTCATGAAAGCACAGTAACGTCCATCATGCACCCCACCACTATGAACCAAGACACTGAAACAGTAATTAATTATCATAGTTAGTAACATTTCATTAGGAGTTTTTTTAACACTACTATTATAGTTGGGTGCAACTGATGTATAAACCTGAACCTTTTATAGTCATCCAACCCAATCAACTACTATTGTTATGGTTACCTATGAAGAGTGTAGAGGTTGCGAACACTCCTATCTGATTCAGGTGATAGATACTTTCCATTCTCCCTATCAAGGTCAAGTTGAAGAGGAAATTCATAGCGATCATTTATCTGCCAAAAACAAATAATACAATAGTCTTACCACAATAATTTATTTGCTTTCCATCTATGAAATATTACTATCATACTGAACAAACAATTGCAGCCCAAGAAATAAAAACGAATTTGATTAGTTTATATAATTTCAAATAAAAATAATGCACTAGATAGAGAAAGTTCAATTCAACTAAAGGGTGGAAAAAAAAGAAAGTTCCCACTGCAGATTTAAAAAAAAAAAAAAAAAATCATACAAATAGGGTTTTATCGATCTTTCAACATGCAACTATGAAAAACAATTAAAATAAAAGTGAGATTGAAACCATTAGGTAAGCTCAAGTCCTTCACCTGGATTAATGAAAAAATTGAAGAAACATATCTTTACATGCTACAGTTCTGTTTTCGACTAAGAAGCGTAACCTTAGTAGTAAACATTACAGTTTCAATGCTTCATATAATAAAGCACAGATGAAGCTGAAGCAGGGAGATTACTTCTAGTACAGACCTTAACAATAGTGTCTTGCATAAAATCATACTCAAATCGCTTTAGCTGAAGTTGAAGAACAGGAGGGAAGTCAATAAACAGGACACCCTTCTTAGCAACCTGGAATAAGCAGACAACATATTCCTTGAGAATAATATTTTAAAATTTTCACTATCAAGGAAAATATGTGTAAGAATAATGGCTTCAGCAAGCGATTTTAAAGGAAGAAAAAACTACGAACATCATTCAATCAGAAATTAAAACATAACATTACCAACCCCACAAATGTTTTAAGAACCATACATTTAAAAATCACACTGGCAGAGGAAATAATGTAAAACCACTATTTCTTTTAAGTGGTTTGTGGAAGGAAGCAACTAAGAGCAGACTCATATTAGAACTACTTCATAAATGCAGTCACCAATAGAAATTCAGTAATATAACCTGCAAACCATATTGTTCGGCGTGGTATTTATTGTCACCCTCAAGACGTTCAACTTCCACATACTTATCAAAAGAAGCATAAACATCCTGACAGCCTTTCACATCAAGCTGGAGGTCTGCAAAGCAATAAGAAGAAACCAGTGGCATACGCTGACATTCACAAAATACTTCCAACTCTTTAATACCTGAAATTTGTGCCAAGAAATACTACCATAAAATGATTCTTTTCTTGTACATTTGTAGTCCAGATTGATGCATTCAATGTAATTCACGTGATGTCCTTCAAATAACTGCTGTATTGTACCCTCCACAACAGTTCCCTGGACCCACAGACAATTATCAAAATGAACACAAACTATACTCAGGGAAAAAACTGAAACACTCCCATACCTTCATTTTATCTTCAAGCTTTTCCCTAAGAAATCTATTAAATTCATGCACGTCATGTTTCATAAACAAATAATTTGTATCGCATCCAAAAGACTTGGTCAATTCTTTAGTTCCAACACTGCTGTCACTGTATTGAAGCTTATAGAATAAACGTTGTAGTGCCAAAGGGATGCTTCCTGAAGGCATGTCATTCTCAGTTGTAGGCAGATGATGCACAGCCTGGCAAGTAACTCCAAAATTAAGATCTTTTCATATAAAATTCACAAGACAATTCATTTTTAGACAACAGGAGATCACGTAAACGACCTTTCTGAAGTATGGTATATGGTACAAAGTCTGGAGTAGAGAACTCATATGACCAGTTGCTCCCTGATTCTTAAGCCCAACATAACCAGTTTCCTTTTTCGAGTCATATGACCGGTATTCAAGAACCTTATGGACAGCAACCTCAGCTTCAATCACAACTGTTTCGTTCACCAGATACCCCCTACTAGGGTCAAAAAGATCACCAAGAGGCATGAATGATGTGAATCCCCAGTCACTTTCTCTTGCATTGAACTGGTGTTGTGTGTCTGCAACATCATACAACAATCAAGGACAATGGTCTATAAAAAGTTCTATAATATGATTAAAGTTTTTTAGGTTATGGTTAACGCATTTCAAATTAATGTTTTGCAGCATAAGCCACGCCATTTTTCACAAGTTCAACAGACCAACCTCAAGCTCATCACTTAATAAATGGAAACCCTTGATTTAATATGTTCAGCCTTTTCATTACCTAGAATTCAATCTTCCCATAATTGTTTAATTGCACACAGTTTCCAAGTAAATTCTTCCTTTACACACTTTTACTGTTAATCTATACATCTAGACACCTATAGAAGGACTAATCTAATGTTTTTCAATTAACTTCTAACATCCGATGGTACATTTTACTTCATAGGTTTTCTTTTTCTTTTTTCTCAAACTTCAAAAATTCCAAAACAAAGTCGCCATGCACACATGGCCAGGCTATGGAGCTGCTGGCTTGGCCAAGATGTTAGAGAGAAAGGGGTGGAAGAATTATTTTTATAGTTTGATTTTTCAAGGAGTAAAATCGGAATTGAAACCTCATAATAAACAATATTAGGGTGATTCCTTAGAATGATTGCATTCAAATGGCATCACCCAAGGACTATGAAATTGAAACCAGAGTACATTCACTCCAAGAATAATAAGTTCTAACTGAAACCCTTGGGTCTTATTGAAAGAAAAAGAAAACAAAAATGACAACCAAGCAAAAGCAGAAACTTAAATGATACAAGGAAATAAGACTAATAAAGGAATATACCCTTTCTTATTGAGTACTTGGTATTTATCTGCTTAACTACAGCCAAGCTGAAGTGCGCATATCTACTCCACCCATATGGCAATGTCCCGGAATCTGCCACATCCAGATACATTGACAAGTAGTCCACATTGTTTCCCTTGGGAAATATTAGTATCCGCCTGATCAAACAAACCAAAAGCAATTCAAAACCCAATCACCGAGATACAAATATAA
The DNA here is from genome assembly GCA_018257905.1 of Gillenia trifoliata. Lineage (NCBI taxonomy): Eukaryota > Viridiplantae > Streptophyta > Magnoliopsida > Rosales > Rosaceae > Gillenia > Gillenia trifoliata. The sequence goes on along the minus strand of CM031084.1, from coordinate 24,731,030 downwards.
GCCAAAATTAAGGCGCATAAATCAGTTTTTGACGTGGTTGACAAGGGAAAAGTACCATTTATAGCCGCCAACAACAAACATGTCAGAGTAGTGCTTCTTGGTGTTCAATCTAGTAAAGTTCTCAATTGTCCAAGTGAATTTCATCGTTGGAGGATCCTCAAGTGTACTAGTCTGGTCCACTTGTGCTACTACTACTACCACCACACCAAGGACCATAAATTTCAAAACAAGAAAACCGAAACCCGAAAGAAAATTAAATCACTTGCACTCTAATCACACACCATAACTCATACAAAAATTAATTCTTTCAGATCAATTACGCAACACATAACGCTTTGAAACCGCACCGTAAACACAAACTCAAGAAATTCAAACAGTCAATCATCGAAAAAATTGCTAAAAATTAAACCTTCCATAGGCTGAGGCCCTTCGACCAAATCCGAGTGCCGCACAAGCATCTCTTCGTTCTCTTGCTGCTGCTGCTAACAAAAGAAACAAAAAGCAGAGCTCTGATCGACAAAATCCTAACCCTATCCTACTGAATCATAACCCCAACAGCAAATCAATTACTGTAAGTCGGTGAATTCCCAAAATTCAACCAATTCGACACCGCCGAATCGAACCAGGAGCCCTAGGCGATCAGAAACGAAGAATGGAGCCGAAACTCAATGAAAGAAACCAGAGTGAAAAAGTCGAGGAGTCGTGCGTACATCAGACGGTCCAGGAGTAACGATCGTCATCGATCGTCATTGCTGTCGAGTGCTGTCGAGCAATGAGCCGTCCGATCAACGAAGCTGAGAGACGAGTGAAAACAGATAGAGAGAGAGGAAAGAGAGAGAAGCCGCACGGCTTCGTTTTTGAAAAGGAACGGTTAAGTACCTCGAAATGTAACTGTCAATTGATAAATATTTTACAAGCCCTAAAATGCCCCCATTTAGATATAATAGAATGCGGCATAATTTAATTTTTGAAGGGTATAACAGTAAATACGAATTTAATAACAGGAAATTGAAAAGAAAAAAGGAGAGAGAAGAAACTGTTCGTCTCCACGATCCATCTTTTTCTTCATGCTTAAGTTATTGAGAAACAGTGGTCAACTTTGACAAAAGTTAGACTGAGATTCCAATTGTTTCAAGTAAGGTCCGGTTTGTGGAGAAATTTTTTTATAAACACGAGCCGATGTATCATATATCATGGTACAAGTAAAAGAAAGAGTATAAATTTTTGTATGAACATAAATTGGTGTACTACATGTTATAATATAAGTGAAGAAAAATAGTATATTTTTTAGTATCCATTTACTTATATTATGGCATGGTAGTGTATTGTCTCGTATTCCAAACACACGAAAAAATCTCTCCGTTTTGTCATGTTTATAACCATGAAAATTTGAAGGATCAAATTGCAAACAAATAGTGGGTGGCGAACATGGCGTTGATGTCGCATGCAAAAGTTATCATCATTTATGAACATACTGTAGCTCCTTAATAAAAAGGAAAGCAATATGATTCTCTCATATGTTGATTTTGATAGTTTATAAAGTGTTAGTATAATTGAGTCCCTAGACCAAATGACGTATATATGTGGTCATGGTTACAAGATTTATATTCTCGCTCATAGCGCGGCATAATATTAAAATGCCTCTTGCGTGTGTGGAGACGCTAGCACTCTTATATTTGGGTTCAAAAAAGTGTTGTGTTTGAGTATTTTCATTTTCTCCTTAAATGCAAAGATTCAAATTCTTAGACCTATATTTCTAAATTCTTATTTTTAAGATTTACATCTTTGCAAGCATTGGAAGAGAAAAAATTGAATTCAAAGCTCAAATTTTGAGTTTTGACAATTTAGGTATGTGCATTAGAAATGGTTGGACTAAAAACTCAACTCTTTTTTTTTTGTTTTTTTTTGTTGAATAACTGTTTCTCTTGTTGTCATGCATGAGCTCCACTCACTAGTAGAAAAAATAACTTGGGCGACAAAACTTTAGGCGACGAATAATTTTTGTCGGGCAAGATCATTTTGGGCAACGAAATCCCTCTTTCGTCACCTAAACATAACTTTAGGTGGCGATACTTTAGGCGACGCCATCTTTCGTCGCCTAAACATCACTTTAGGAGACAAAACTTTAGGCAACCAAGTAAGTCGTCGCTTAAAATTTGAATGGGCAACGAATAAATACATTCGTCGCCCAAAAAATGGAAAAAGTGGCGGCAAATAGAGAATGTGGCGCCAAACTTTTGGACGACAAAATAATTCGTCGCCTAAAATTTCTTGCGCGACAAAGTGGGAGTAGGCTACAATGCTCGCAAGCATTGAATGCTCACACCGATTTCACCATTAAAAGGAGGAAGGAGGGAGGAGAGAGGGGGGAAGGAGAGTGAGATTGGTGTGAGCATCCAATGCTTGCGAGCACTGTAGCCAGTCCCGACAAAGTGTTCGTCGCTCAAAGTGGCAACTTTAGGCGACGAATATTTTCATCGCCCAAAACCTAGTAGATTTAATCCCCTCCCTTCAACTCGAGAGGCAGTTTTTGCAGAAAAATTCTGCAAATTTGCCTCTCAAGCTCTCCCTCTCGGATTTCTCCCTCCAAATCTCTCTCCCTATCTCACTCATCTCCATCTTTCTCTCCCTATCTCACTCATCTCCCTCATCATCTCACTCTCTATCCCTCTAGATCTCTCTCTCTCTCTCCCCCAAGCTAGGTTCTATTTCCTCCTCTACCACCATTTCCTGTCCTCCTCCTCCTCCTCCTCCTCCTCCACCACCACCGGGAATCGTTAACGGTAATTTTTATTTTTTAATATTATTTTATTATTTATTATTTTTGAATTCTAATTAACATAAATTAATTAATTTTGTATAGGTTTGTTCCATAGGATTTTTGTTTGAAGGTCTTTTCTTGATCATTTTATGTTGTTGACGTACGAATTTATTTTATATGGTTTTGTATGCAAATAATTTGTATATATTGAATGACTTTATGTTGCGTTGTACGTACGAAGTTAATAGTAATTAACTTTGTACGAATTTATTTTGCGTTGTATGTACGAAGTTAATAGTAATTAACTTTGTTCGAATTTATTTTGTGTTGTACGTACGAAGTTAATACTTCATATGCATTTTTTTAACAAAAACTTAGTTTCCCGTTTGAGAATTAATTGGATTTCGCGCATGGATGCGAAAGCGTGACTGCAATCCAATTGATTCTTGAATTGTCCCATTTTTTGGACAGTTTGGGAGTGCACATTTGTGTGTCGTAGTTTGCAGTTCACAGATTATGTTTCGATTGTGGGTTTTTGGTAACATCTTCTTACGTTCTTCAAGTGCATAGTAGGTATTTGATATCTACGTCGTGCACTTGGAGAATTGTAGGGAGATGCTGCCAAAATTTGCCCACGTCGAAATCTAATCTTGGTGGATCCGTAAACTACGAGACACAAATGTGCACTCCCGAATGGAATAGGGCCTTTTCCGGAGGCATAAGGTGACGAGACATAGTTGAAGTTATTCTAATGCTCCCCTCTCTCTCTCTTTACTGTGGTAACAGGAAAAATGGACAGACAGTGGATACATAATCCGAACAGATATGTTGTTGAATATTTGGAAAGAGTAGATAATTTTATTGAATTTGCAACGAGACACAAACGAGGGCCTTCTCGTATCAAGTGTCTGTGTAGGTCGTGTAACAATCGTATGTGGGAGACCCCTGACAATGTTCGCCATCATTTGGTAAGAAATGGGATGACGCAGACCTATACGAGATGGAATCATCACGGGGAACCATTACATCATGCATCGTCTTCGTACCAGTCACGAGCGGAGACTGGTGAAGGAAATTTATTTGGTAATGACCAAGTCATGGGTATTGTAAATGACTGTTATCCATACGCCTCGAGCAATGACAATGAGGAAGTGGAGGATGACGTGCCTCCCACCATGGACAAGGAAGCATTCGATAAGTATGAAAGGTTATTGAAAAATGCCAAGCAAGAATTATACCCGAGTTGTGAAGACTATTCAGTTCTTACGGCGATTGTGGAGTTTATGCAAGGCAAGATGAAGTTCCGTATGTCAAACTGGTGTTATGACTACTTTAGTGTGTAGGATGCTTCCAAAATACAATTGTTTGCCAAAAGATTATAAAAGTGCTCAGAAGGTGCTGAACGGTCTGGGCTTAGGGTATGAAAAAATCCATGCATATGTAAATAATTGTATATTGTTTTATAAGGAAAACAAAGAGTTGGATAAATGCCCTGTTTGTAATGAGCCGAGATATAAAATCACACCTAAAAAAAGAAGGACGAAGATTCCAAAAAAAATGTTGTGTTATCTTCCATTAACGCCTAGGTTGCAGCGCTTGTACATGTCGACGCACACAGCAACCAACATGAGATGGCATAAGGAAGAACGGGTTGATGATGATGTTATGAGGCATCCTGCAGATGGACAAGCATGGAAAGAATTCGATCGGATGTACCCTGAATTTGCAGCAGACCCACGCAATGTCAGACTAGGACTTGCCATCGACGGATCTATTCCGTTAGGAGTTCTGAACCAAACCCACAGCACTTGGCCGATCGTCATAGTTCCTTATAATTTGTCGCCTTAGAAATGCATGAAAAAGGAATTTACGATGATGAGTCTATTAATCATTGAAGATCCACAAAAGTCCATCGATGTCTATTTGCGCCCATTGGTTGATAAGTTAAAGAATTGATGGGGAAACGGTGTGCGTACATTTGATAAGTCCACTGGGAAGATGTTTACCTTGTGAGCGGCAGTGATGTGGACGATACATGATTTTCCCGCTTATGCAATGATTTTCGATTGGAGTATGAAGGGTTATATGGCGTGCCCAATCTGCAAGGAGGACATAACATCTGGTTGGCACGCCGGAAAGGTATGTTATATGGGTCATCGTAGATGGTTGTCGTGGGATCACGAGTGGAGTACGAACAATACATCTTTCAATGGCAACACAGAGACCCGCATCAGACCCAAAGAATGGTCGGGAGATGACATTCTGGCTAAGTTGAAGAGTATAGAATTTGGTCCATACGGCAAAGGTGTTACTGGGCCCAGACCAGCTTCGCATCATAATTGGACACATAAGAGTATTTTGTTTGAACTTCTGTACTAGTCCAAATTAAAGCTTAGACACAACCTCGATGTGATGCATATTGAGAAAAATGTATGTGATACATTGATGGGGACAATTCTAGACATTGAGGGGAAATCGAATGACACGATAAAAGCTTGGCTAGATTTGGAACGAATGGGCATAAGGCGACCCTTGTGGATGAAGAAAGTCGGCGGTGTACTCAGAAAGGGTCATTCGTTTTTCACTGTGAAACCGAAGGGGAAGAAACAATTTTTCAAGTTTCTTTCTTCCATACAATTTCCAGATGGGTATGTTTCAAATATCTTGAGTTGCGTGAACGTGAAGACAAATCGATTTTCGGGATTAAAGAGCCATGATTGTCATGTGCTAATCCAACACCTTCTCCCAGTTGGTATTCGAAGTCTGTTGCCTTCTGATGTGGTTAACCCGATAGTGAAGTTGTCCAGATTTTTCGCACAGTTGACTGCAAGGTTGTTGTGTGTGTCAGATGTAAAAAAGTGCGGAGATGAAATTGTACACATCCTTTGCAAGTTCGAGCAGATTTTTCCGCCAGCTTTTGTTACTAGTATGATTCACATGATGATACATTTGGCGGATGAGGCGTTGCTTAGTGGACCAGTCAACTATCGGTGGATGTATTCAATAGAAAGGTAACATCGACCCATGGCCTTTGTATGATTCTTCATCATTTTATACATGTTTATTAATTACAACCATCGCTTTTCGATTTTGCAGGCTTCTTGGGGAGTTTAAAAAATTTGTGCGCAACATGGCCAAGCCGGAAGGATCCATTGTGGAGGCATGGATCGCATATGAGTCGCTCACTTTTTGTGCAATGTATCTAACTGATGTTGAGACGACTTTCAATCGGCCCCAACGCAACAACGACGGTGGTGTTAGGAAAGAAAAACTTTCGGTGTTTGTACAAATTGCACGTCCGTTTGGCTCGTCACCAAGAGGCGAATCATTTTCTGAAAAGGACATGGAGGTAGCGCATTGGTTCATACTCAACAATTGTGATAAGATTGGGCCGGGCGGTGGCGACAGTGCCGATATTCAGTTTTATGGCGAACTAACAAGTGTTGTACAGGTGCTTTACAAAGACCGATGCCAAGTGATTTTGTTTTGATACAAATCCAAACACGAACGAGAGTATTAAGTGAGACGAAGGGTTAGTATCAGTGAACACTAACACACGTTGGTACGATGAAGACCCTTACATTTTAGCATCTATGGCGAAACAAATCTTCCATCTTGATGACCCGAAGGAGGGGAATGGTTGGAAAGTTGTTCAAAAAATCCATCACAGAAACATATATGATATTCCTGACGGAGATAATAATGAAGACGACAGCGTCGCTGACCAACAGCTTTCATCTTCGATAGATTTTGGTTTGGCAACACCGTTGGATACAAATGTAATCCAAGAACCGCTTGAGATAGCTGGAATGCCTAAAATCGAAATACCGATTGATTCCATTACAATTGACCTCGGTGATCTGAGGCGCTACAATCCACATGACCCCGCACAGACCGAGGACAGTGATGATGAGGAATCATATGCAAGCAACGAATCTGAACTACCAAGCGAAAATGATGAAAGTGACGACGACGATGTGTATTGTATTTCTGATTCAGACTAAGTTCGGAAGTGTTGAAATTGTATTTCAATAAACATTGAAACATACATTGAAGTTGTAACTTGTAACGTTGTTAAATTATTAAGAAGAGACATTGAAACATAAATTATACCTTCATTTACCAAGGGAAAAAAAAACCTGATTTGTAATTACAGGGAAGATGATTACATATATATCTTAGGTGACGAACTGTTATTCATCGCCCAAAGTAACTTTGGGCGACAAATCACCTTCGGCCGCTCAGGATGTCTCTGAGTCGCCTGTCTCGTCCACTGCCTTGGTGACGTTTCCTATACTGAATGCTCGTCGAGCTCACCGGCGACAATGCCTCGAGGACCAATGCCCTCAGGCACCCGGGAGTTCCACAAATGTCGGCGAGGGCTCGCAGACAGGTAATATACCCTTACCCCTAATCTTTTTCATTTTTGTTCGATTGTTTAATACCGTCTAGTTCATTTCTTGATTGCATTTTCAAACATTTGCTACGATTGTCAAATATGTTGGAAATTTTGTGTGGATGTGGATATGTTGGAATTGTCAATTTTAAGGATAGTTGGAAATGTTGTGTGGATATGTTGGAATATGTTGGAATTGTCAACTTTAAGGATAGTTAGAATTGTCATATATGTTGGAATATATTGAAATTTAAGGATATGTTGGAATATGTTGGAATTGTCAAATATGTTGGATATGTTGGAATTGTGTGGATGTGGATATGTTAGATTTATTATTTGCAGGTTATGGGAAATGTTAGACTTTTAAGGAAGGTTCTGCCGAATTTTTTGTAGAGTTTTAAGATGATGTTTTAACCCTGGTGGATTTCTTCTTTGGTTTGGCAGGGAATAAAAAGACCCAGGGCCCTTGCAGAGGGTTGAAGTCTGCAGGGATCACACGGGCGACTAATGAAAATATCGTCATCACCTTTTCTGAAGATCACCAGGGTTATGTCACATCTGACCAGCACAACACCCTAGTCTCAGAGATAGGGGCGATACTGTGTGCCCATTGCCCTATGCGATGGGAGTCATGAAGATCAGTCTCAGCTCAAACGAAGGCGGCGTTGTGGGATGAGCTGTCGGTGAGTGTATTCCATACTTTCTATTACTTTTTTTAATTAAGTCCAATATTTTGTATATTTTAATAATATTGTTTTATTTTTGCAGGTCAACTTTAATACTACGGACCTTGATGCCAAACGGACAGACTACATAGAGAGGCTCTTCAAAGATCGGTACAAAGAGTGGAAGGCCGACCTCCACAAAGTTTTCAAGTCGTATCCGAACACGCAGACTGCTTTAGCTCGAGGGTGCCCTAGGGAGTTGGTGGAGCGGCCTGATGATTGGGAGTGGTTATGTAACCACTTTCAATCTCCTACTTTTTTGGGTTCAACAGAGACGTTCTGAAGCCAATTCGCTAAATAGGTCGAAAAAGATACTTCTCCACCACTCCGGCTCGAAGCGCTTTTCCTATAGACTGGTTGAACAACGAGAGGTAAAACTTTACATTTTTTAATTTTAATATATTTTAATATTTATGAATTTTAAATTTTAACCCTTTTTTTTTTAGAAAGGTGCAAAGTTTCCGGAGATTGACATGTTCGAGGAAGTTTATATCCGCCCCGGTGATGAGACGGCTCATCAGCTCCATGTAAGTTTATTTAATTACCTGTTACTTTTCTTCCTTTTATAATTATTATAAACAATAATATATTTTTTCTTATTACAGGCCACTATGGTGGAGAAGAGCAATGCTCTTCTCGAAGAAGTAGCATCACAGCTTCCCCCCGAGACTCCTATCGAGGACGTCACTCCAATTGAGGATACTGGTCTTCGTATACTCACGGAGACGTTAGACCAGACCTTTGGTCGTAGGCCTGGTAGGGTTTACCGGGGGATGGCGAAAGCGCGACTCCGAGAGAAGGGTGCCTTATCTTCTAACAACAATTCGGAAGAGGTCACCTCGTTGAAGGCACAAGTTCAAGACCTGGAGCAGAAGCTCGCGTCTCAGGAAAGCCAGCTTGCGTCTCAAGAAAGCAGTTTCGCTTCTCAGGAAAGCCAGCTCGCGGCTCAGGACACTCGAATGAGCCAAATCTTACACGCCCTCCAATTGTTCGGCATTCCATTGGATATGCTATCATCCGATTCCCAACCCTCTCACTAGTTACTTCGTTTTAGGATTTTCATTTCTTTTTATTATTAAATATTTTGTACGTACATTTCTTTATATAATCTAATTTGTTTTTTTACATTGTTTATTATATTGTCTTTTAAATACCAATTAATTTTAAAAAATAAAAAAATAAAAAAATAAAAAAACTTTTAAATTTTTAAATTTTTAAAAATTTTAAAATAAATACTTTGGGCGACGAAACAACAGCCGTCGCCTAAACCCTAGGGCGACGAAATATTTTCGTTGCTTAAAGTATGACAATAATTTAGGGCGACGAATTTTTTTCGTTGCCTAAAAACTTAGAGCAACGAAATATTTTCGTCGCTTAAAATGTAACAATAACTTAGGGCGACGAACACATTTCGTTGCCTGAACTCTATTGCCATGCATATTTTCGTCGCCAGAAATCGTCACTCGAATGTGAATTGGGCGACGAATGTATTTCCTTCGTCGCCCAAATGGTTGGTCGACGGACTTTTAGCGACGAATAGTGGGCAACAAATTATTGATCGCCCAAATGTTTAGGCGACGAAAGGCTACCTTGGGCGACGAAAATTTTTTGTCGCCCATGTACCATTTTGTACTAGTGACTTTAGACTCAAATCTCATATTAAAACTCAAATTTGAGACTCATGGCTCAAAACTTAAATATGAGTATGTTCATGTGTAGGTGTACAAACAAGGAACACTGATTGACTTGCCTCAGGATTGCAAAGTCTATCTTCTTTTGGATTAGCAGGCTTCACTTCTATCCCTTTGAAGGGTTTTTGTGATGCCTTGGTGACATGTATGTAATCAAGCATGCCACTATTGACTTCTGTCAATAGAAAGATGTAACTATGATTAGATTAGTTTAGATATGTGTTAAATACTTGCGCCAGAAGTAATATAACTTCTTCACAAATGATTGGGGTTTTCGAATAGCCTCTTGGTTAGGTTCTTTTTAATTGTTTCTTGATGTTATACCAGAAACTACTAAGATGAGGTTTATTTATAAATTTGTTATAAGCAGACACTCCACTTTAAGTATTTGCAAGAAAAGTAATGACTGAAATTGAATGCATGAGCAAATAAATATTAACAATAAATAAAGAAAATTGTAAGTAAAGACTGAGACTGATATTGAAATTGTTTTATATTGTAAAATGAACAGGTTTCATACATATAAAAACTGAATATGATTGGAAAAACTCTCATTGGATATCCATGGTTCTAATGTTGCTTCCTTATAAAGGGTTACAACCAAAGACAAACTGTCCTAGAGTTGGTAAATCGATACTACAAAAAGGGGTTTGGTAGTAGAGCTATTTAACTGGTCTTAGAGCTTCAGGAAGGATGATCCTCGAATTCTAATTCTTGGTTTCAAAGTCACAAATTGCATAAGCAGTGTGAATGAAACAAATAAAGGTAGAAAGCTTTGGTTTTTCGAAAGTTGATTGATCTGAGGGTTGAAGATTTAAGGAGTTTCCTTTGTTGGCTTTTCTTTAAATGTGTATGTGCTGAGTTTGTTTGGTTTATTTGAGTGTCTTTGTTTGGTTTGTTTGAGTGGCTGTGACTTTGAGCCTTTCACTTGTTTATATAGGCTCCCAAGAGCTCCTGCAATAGTGGAAAAAGAAACTTGAGCTTAAGGTCTTCCGTAAGGTACTGCCGAGTTGGACATTTTGTTTATTTGAGGTCCAACCCAATCCTTTCTTATAAAGATAGGCCTTTAAGTCATGATTATGACCTAATAATCTTTTTTAGTGTAAACAGAGTAGTTTTGTTTCTCTCAACCCTACCACGTAATAAATCTCAAAACTTCCAAATCTCGTTGATTGTCATTACCTCCTCTCTCGTACAACAATGAAGATCCTAATCACTTTCTACAAAAGGAAACAAATAAAAATTAGACAAAACAGTATGACCATGTTTGCCAAATTTAACCTATCAAGCCATGTGTGATCCGTTCTACCATGTTGAAGTAATAACAAAAATAACAACCCTGCAGAGTGAGCTGCCGATTCAAGTACAAGATATTATCCATGAATTACCGCCTAGACAATTAGACATCCGACCCGTAATCACAGTGATCCAATTAAAAACTCAAATTTTGAGTTTTGACAATTAAACATCCTACCCATCCACCACGCCTTTTTTACTTCATAGTCTAACTTGCATTCGTTGCACAATCCGGTCCCCCTGATTGGGCAGGCTGCAGATCATCGACAGAAGCTGAATATGTAGATCTTTGGCTCATACAGCTGTTGAAATTACACCATGTCCAGCTCAGCAAATTAAGTCTAGTCATTAAGATTGTTAATAGTTAGGAACTTAATTGTAATTAGGAAGTCTATATATGTGTCTCCTCTGATGTAATCATTATTGAGACTAATAGTTTTTTCAGAAAGTTCATTTCCTTTCATCTACCTTGCCTGCATTCCCGGCATGTTCTTGAGGCTGAGAAGTCTCCGTGATCACTGGAATGACATCGGTAGAGATTGGAATGGGATAGGTATGGGTGCAAGTTGGATTGGAAAATCTAAACATAACTGAAAATTTCTGTTTTGAGTCCCAACATTTCCAATTACAAAAATTTTCAAAAAATTTGGATGGCAATTAGAATGTACCTATCCGATCCGAAATTGGATGGCAATTAGATATGCTTTATTTCGCATTGTGTATATTTAATCATACTGTTATATATTAAACATGAAGAGTGTAATCATATATGTACTATTTTATCTTGTCTAATATGATTTTATGTCATACACACACATAAAGGCATACAAATATTACAAAAATTCAGAAAAAAAAAAATTAAATGGCGAATACATAAAAGGTCTTGTCAAATGTAAGAGATCCGAATTATGTTCTTAAAATTCCAAAATAAAACCGATTCTGAAATTTTCGATAATCCAAACATTCCAAAATTAGAACTAATATTTGATTATGAAACTTTTTTGGATTGGCATTCGAATGCTTGTTTCCGATCTGATATGACCGAAATTCACCCTTAGGGATAGAGTACTTGTCCCCCCGCCGCCTTCTTTTATCCTTTTTCTCAGTACAGAATTGGAAAATCCCTGACAAATGCTAATAAGGTTGTTTGAGTTAATTAGACACCTGTAAACACTAACTAATACAGCAGCACTTACTTCAGTTACTGCATAAGCCCTCTTAGGAGCATTATCAGAGTGCTCCAACCCAAGGTACTGCTCCTATGGAGGCAAAGATTCTCCTCTCTGATGAAAACAAAATTCAAATGTTAGAATTTAAAAAAAAACCATCTACGCAATACCCATAACCACAGTTTAGATCAGCCCGAAGACATAATAACGCAACGAAAGCTATAAAGAGATGAAATCCTTAGGGAAATTAACTAAGGAAGTAGAGAAATCCTCTCTAAAAGGACCTTGAAACTCGAGGAGAATAGAAAACAAAGAAAGATACAAAAACTCTGAATTTGTAACCGAAAATATGATGATCTGAATTCTGCCTTCAAGGCTACAAAATGACATATATAAATACTAGTTGATCCACTAGATGCATCCATGAGTGAATGTAGGCATTAATAGGGGATGCACGTAACTCGCTCATTGTTATGTATTAATATATATTAGATGCATGAAGCTATTGTGCTACGTCACATAAGATATGAAAGAAAGGGGACACAATAGCGATAGATCATAGACACACCTGAAATCGGCTGAAAACAATTAATATCAGAATCCTGCAAGTACTCTGGAGAACCAAGTGACAAAAATGCAAAGTTCCACTGCACAACAAAAAGGGAAATAGATGAGGAAGCAAAATAAAGTATCAACAATAATAGCACAGAACACTTTTTTCCTCTAGAGACCCGTTTCCAATGAATATACGGTATGGCTCTAGTACCTTCGAGAACTTTCATCAGGGACCCGCAATTTCTTTTGTATCCGTATTTTTACTTCAGGTAAAGTTGCACCTTCATGGATGACTACGATGAAAGGTTCCCCAAAAGTTTGTACATGCTGTAAAATGTTCAAATAATAAGATCGATTCTAAAAATCACAAAGTATTTGGGTAAAACCATTTTTGACTGAAAGTCTAAAACGGTAATGAAATCTTCTACCATCTCGTTCCGTTCAGTGACGTTTGTGTAGTGGTAAACATGGAACTTGCCTCCTCTACACGCAAAGTCCAGTACTGGTTATAAATATTCTTAATTTTTTCACTGTGTGGGAAGATCTGTAAAAGAAGACAAGGAATTACATAAATTAAATAGAAGAAAGAAAATTTCTGACACAATAAGATCCTTAGGTAAAACATGCAAACACATACGATACATAATCAACATAACAAATGGGGCAAGCTACAATCACTTATGACCTCAAAAAATAGCTAAATTACCTTGTAGATCTTGTGATATAAAACCCCCAAGCAGTCGGAGTTCTGCATTTGGATGAGACAGTTCTACCTGTTTCACGTACATCATATAGTGAGAAAACTCTATTATAGGCAACTATTTAAGAGGCGGCGCGATAAATTTTTATTGAGTGATATCCATTATTGGCAACTTTAAAGAACAGATAGTACAAAAACTAGTAGAAGGAAGGGAAGGGAGTAGTTTTTAATTAAAGTTCATATAATTTTTACAAACTTCGCATCAATGTTAAGTTAATGTAATGTATAATAGCATCACTATCTTTCCTGTACAAAAAAAAAACAAACAACACACAAAGGACTTCTCATACGATTGCCGGAAAAATTTAGATGAGAAGTGATGACCAGTAAATTAAAATACATGGAATGCATAGAAAAAGGGAAACCTTACCTTCATTTTAAGTACATTAATCAAATCCCCAACAGTTCTCCGTTTGGGAACACTAATAGTGTGAATCACCACCTGTACATATATTACACAAGATTATGATGTGCACAATGATGTAATCACCGTCCATAAGCAGTTATTGCAAAATATTTCACACGGACCTCATCTTTCGTAGCATGATGAAAAGCAATTTTTAGAGTTTTTAGTGGCAAGGGAATGTCCAAGACTTCATAGTACAAAATATCCGAGCTCTGTAGAAGAAAAAGCATAATTAATACCCCCGCCACATGACGCTTATGAGAGTGAGAGTAAAACAACAGAGGAAGCTCAATACAATGTCACTTACTTCATCTTAATGAGTTAATATTTCTCTTAAATTCTCTACACCTTGATATTTGATTGGTTGGGGCTTAGGTTGTTGAGAACTGCAGTTATGTGCAATGAGTCTAATTTTGGTGGGATCTTCCAAACCAATTCAGCGAGCCAAGTTCTCCACCACGTCGTCGTAAGTGTGAAGTTTTGACCTACAAAACAAGAAAAAGAAAACAGTTAAAGCACTGAATAATAAATCAATGATGGACAGTCCAAGTCCAACTATAAGGGACAATTATATCGACCAGGAAAAAAAAAACTACAAAGAAGGGTTCATGAAGTACTTACAATTCTAAACTGAAATCATCCTCATTCGGTTTCTCCAGAGAACGGAAACGAACAATCTGTAAAACATCAAATCATTCAACATAGTTAGGTATAAAATTCAACAAAATACAGCTATAAAAAAATACACTAAAAACAAAGTAAATGTTTCAGCAGCCCGTACCTGATGATAGTGTAGGCATTTGAAAAATGAAGGAAAGCAACATATGGTTAACCAGAAATATACCTATAAAAGCATCAAAACGTTAATTTCTAAAGCAGACACATATTAAGAATATTCCGAGAATGCAATATAATAACAGTTACCTGACTGAATCGAAATGGGGTCATCTTGTCAACCTGTTGCTACACCTCTAGTTGTGAATGAGAAATTCCAACGAGAATATGATAGTGGTGATGCTGATGAATCTGTGTATAAAAGCCTAGTAGGGAGTTTGTTGTATTTGACAGCAACTAGACTCGATATTATGTATGTTGCAAGCTTGTTGTCTAGATTTATGCACAAGCCAACTTGTATTCACTATGGAGCTGCAAAGAGAATCCTCAAAATTGTTTGGGTGATGTAATAGTGATTGGGGATGCAGTGTGGATGACTTGAAGAGCACATCTGGGTATACATTTACTTTTTGTACTAGTGTATTTTCGTAGGCATCTAAGAAGCAGAAATCAGTTGCACTATCAACGACAGAGGCTGAGTATGTATCGGCTTCAATTGCAACTTCTCAAGCAGTGTGGCTCAGAAGAATTATGCAAGACTTATGATCAAGTTGCTGATATCTTCACCAAGGCATTACTAAAGGACATATTCATATACCTAAGAGAACTTTTGGGAGTGAAGTAACAAAGAATTAAGGGGGAGTGTTGAAGTTTAATACTCTGCTGCTTTATATTTTGCTGTACCAAAACTGTTCTATTTGGAAAACTTGTAATATTTTGTGAGCTTTAATCTGGTTCCACATGTATGGCTGAGAAAAATGCTAGGTTTTAACTTTGAGGCTTGTCCTAAGCAAGCCAGCAATCAGATATGGAAAATCAAAAAATTCTCTTCGTGAAAAGGCTCTCATTCTGCATTCTGTGTCCTGCAGCAAAGCTCTCATATTTGCTATCTGTTCCTTCATCTTTCTAGTCTAATCCATGTGTTTAGTTGATTAAGACGAAAGATAGCTTGACTACCAATAACATATTCTTATTTTATCATGTTTATTGTAAAATTTAGATATGCTTTATTTCGTATTTTGTATACTTATACTATTATATATTAAACATGAAGAGTATATCTTGTCTAATATGATTTTATGTCATACACACACATAAATTGCATACAAATATCGCAAACATTCAGAAAAAAATATTAAATGGTGTATACATAAAAAGTCTTGAAAAAAATGTAAGAGATCTGAATTATGTTATGAAAATTCCGAGATATAACCGATTCTGAAATTTCCGATCAATCCAAAATTCTAAAATTGGAACTAATATTTGATTCTTAAACTTTTTTAGATTGGCATTGGAATGCTTCTTTCTGATTCAATCAGACCGAAATTCACCATTAGGGATAGCGCACTTGGCCCCCCTCGCCGCCCTCTTTTATCCGTTTGCTTAGTACAGAATTGGGACATCCCTGACAAATGATAATAAGGTTGTATGAGTAAATTAGACACTGGAAAACATTGACTAATATTGTAACACAGCAGAACTTACTTCAGCAATTGCATAAGCTCTCTTAGGAGCTTTATCAGAGTGCTCCAACCCAAGGTACTGCTCCCATGGAGGCAAGGATTCTCCTCTCTGAGGAAAACAAAATTCAAATGATAAAATTAAAAAAAAAAAACCACCTACGTGATACCCATAACCACAGTTTAGATCAGCCCGCAGACATTATAACGCAGCAGAAGCTATAAAGAGATGAAATCCTTAGGGAAACTAAGGACGTAGAGAAATCCTCTCTAGAAGGAACTAGAAACTCAAGGAGATAAGAAAACAAAGAAAGATACGAAAACACTATGAATTTGTTACCAAAAATATGACGATCTGAATTTTGCCTTCAAGGCTACAAAATAACATATATAAATACTAGTTGATTGCCTAGATGCAACCATGAGTGAATGTATGCATTAACAGTGGATACATGTAACACGCTCATTGTTATGTATTAATAATAGATGCATGAACCTATTGTGCTACGTCACATAAGATATGAAAGAAAAGGGACACAATAGCAATACACACCTGAAATCGGCTGAAAACAATATTAGAATCCTGCAAGTATTCTGGAGAACCAAGTGACAAAAATGCAAAGTTCCACTGCACAACAAAAAGGTAAATAGATGAGGAAGCAAAATAAAGAACCAACAATAATAGCAACAGAACGTTCTTTTCCTCTAGTGACCTATTTCCAATAAATATACGGTATGGCTCTAGTACCTTTGAGAACTCCTCATCTGGGACGCGCAATTTCTTTTTTATCCTTATTTTTACTTCAGCTAAAGCTTCACCTTCATGGATGACCAAGACGAAAGGTTGCCCAAAAGTTTGTACATGCTGTAAAATGTTCAAATAATAAGATCGATTCTAAAAATCACAAAGTATTTGGGTAAAACCATATTTGACTAAAAGTCTAAAATGGTAATGAAAGAGTTTGCTTCTACCATCTCGTTCCGTTCAGTGACGTTTGTGAAGTGGTAAACATGAATCAAGCGATCATGTTGACCCAAATTTTTCTCTTCTTCTAGAATCTGATACACACAAAAAAATATCAATCCAATTCAGTCTTATGTAGTAGTAGGGATGCTGATTCAGAAAGGGAAAAGAAACAAAATTACAAAAGTCCGCATAAAACTATATCAGTAGTCTAAATATTTTCAACTGAAAAATAAAAATAGAAACTTCTCAAAATAAAACTAAGTAAAGAAGAGGAGGCAAAAGGAACTCGCCTCCTCTACACGCAAAGTCCAGTACTGGTTATAAATATTCTTAATTTTCTCACTGTGTGGGAAGATCTGCAAAAGAACACGAAGAATTATGAGTGTTACATCAAACTAAATCTCATAAGTTAAATAGAAGGAAGAATATTTTTGATACAATAAGATCCGTATGTTGAACAGGCAAACACATACGATACATAATCAACATAACAAATGGAGCAAGCTACAATCACTTATCACCTGAAAAAATAGCTAAATTATTGATACCGATGACATACAAGTGGTAATTACCTTATAGATCTTGTGATATAAAACCCCAAGCAGTCGGAGTTCTGCATTTGGATGAGACAGCTCTACCTGTTTCACGTACACCATACAGTGAGAAAACTCCATTATAGGCAACCGTTTAAGAGGCGGCGCGATAAATTTTTATTGAGTGATATCCATTATTGGCAACTTTAAAGGACAAAAAGTACAAGAACTAGTAGGAGGGAGGGAAGGGGGTAGTTTTTAATTAAAGTTCACATAATTTTTACAAGCTTCGCATCAGTGTTAAGTTAATGTGATGTATAATAGCATCACTAGCTTTCCTGTACAAAAAAAAAAAAAAAAGAACACATAGAGGACTACTCATACGATTTCCAGAAAAATTTAGATGAGAAATGATGACCAGTAAATTAAAATACATGGAATGCATAGAAAAAGGGAAAACCTTACCTTCGTTTTAAGTACATTAATCAAATCCCCAACAGTTCTCCATTTGGGAAAACTAATAGTGTGAATCACCACCTGTACATATATTACACAAGATTATGATGCGCACAATGATGTAATCACCGTTCATAAGCAGATATTGCGAAATATTTCACACGGACCTCATCTTTTGTAGCATGATGAAAAGCAATTTTTAGAGTTTTTAGGTCTTCCAATTCTGGCAAGGGAATGTCCAAGACTTCATAGTACAAAATATCAGAGCTCTATAGAAGGGAAAAGGATAATTAATACCCACGCCACATGATGCCTATGAGAGTGAGAGTAAAACAACATAGGAAGCTCAATACGATGTCACTTACTTCATCGTAATGAGTTAACATTTCTGTTAAATTCTCTACACCCTGATATTTGATTGGTTGGGGCTTAGGTTGTTGAGAACAGCAGTTATGTGCAGTGAGTCTGATTTTGGTGGGATCTTCCAAACCAATTCGGCGAGCCAAGTTTTCCACCACGTCATTGTAAGTGTGAAGTTTTGACCTGCAAAACAAGAAAAAGAAAACATTTAAAGCACTGAATAATAAATCAATGATGGACAGTCCAAGTCCAACTATGAGGAACAATTATATTGACCAGAAAAAAAAAACTACAAAGAACAAGGGTTCAGGAGGTACTTACAATTCTAAACTGAAATCATCCTCTTTCGGTTTCTCCAGAGAACGGAAACGAACAATCTGTAAAACATCAAATCATTCAACATAGTTAGGTATAAAATTCAATAAAATACAGCTATAAAAAATACACTAAAAACAAAGTAATTGTTTCCGCAGCTCAAACCTGACGATAGTGTACGTATTTGAAAAATGAAGGAACATCGGGATATTTACATACTTCACTTTCAAGAGGAGTAGATTTCTGAAAGCATATAATAGCCCCATCTTGAATCTGGAAAAGGAAAGCAACAGATGGTTAACCAGAAATATACCTATAAAAGCCTCAAAACGTTAATTCCTAAAGCAGACACATTAAGAATATACCGAGCATGCAATATAATAAAATTTACCTGACTAAATCGAAATGGGGTCATCTTGTCAAGGTGTTTCCACATGATACAAGGCTCAAACCTTATTTCCTAAATGCAGCACAAAAACATATTATAAAATTTTGCTTAAAACGCTATAGCAAAGCATGTAACAAATTATTAACGTAATTGATATAACAAATAATGGTAAACACACCTCATACAGTTCAATTTCTTCATCAGGGGTGAAACCAACAAGTTGATTCAATTTTGCTAACATCTCTACTGGATTACTAGAACTCTTCACGAAAAGCCTACCAACAAAACTGGAAACAAAAAAGAAACTTAAATCAGCAAACACAAGTCAAAAACAAAAAGTATATAGCTAAGCAAAAGGAGCCGGATGTACCGTAGTTCTCGTTTCTCAGGTTCATAAAGCTTAAAGAAAAGGAGGATATCTTTCTTGGTTTTGGCAGGTGGACGAATAGGACGTAGATCCTGGAGCATTAATGAAAAAATAAATGTAAGAAGAGATATCTTTCATACAGCAATTGGAACTCCAATAAGCCTCACACCACAGGTCATAACAAGAATAGTCACAATGGATTACCGGCCCGAACTCTACTTCCAAAAACAAATTTAGCTCTCCATTGTGTATTATATTTGATTCCTCTCTCAATTGTCCAACCTGAAAAATGCAAGCGGACATCATTAGATTGCACAAGGCACCTAAACTAAGCTTTTCTTGGAACCGATGTGCAGCCAAAAGCACTATCAATTGTTTCAAAATTTGACATCAAATATCATTTTCCAATAGACTTTTTTCTATGCTATAAAAAGATTAATAACGTTATTTAAAATGCCTCAAATAATACTGAAAACATAACTATTATCCAAATTACAACATATCTATGAATTAAGCATTTTTCAAATTCCGATTTGGCAAAAGAAATTGACATTTATAATCATCCATCATTAGTTCATAAACTTAAAAACTTGATCAGAGTTAGACGCAACAAAATAAAAATTCGGACACAATCAAAAATATGAATTACGAAAGGAACAAGCTATAAACCCAAAGACACAGCAGATACGCTAGGAGCAGTGCCTCCAAGCTTATGCTTGTATTGAAGATCCTTTCAAAGGTAGGAAGTGTGAAGTACATACTGGTTGTGATTGTTCATGACGTGTCAATGGTCGTTTGGGGCGATATGTATGGTTTTTTGTCTTCGACCAAATCCAGAAACGCTGACACTGCACTGGTATACCAAACTCTTTTGCAACCTCCTCCTGTTAACCATTTCCAAATTAGGAATTCTCATCATTAATAAAACTGAATTTAGAATTCTTTGCACTCAAAGTCACCTATCTTCCATATGCCAAAAATGAAGAAAAGGATAAAGAAGACATAAATGAAGTTCCGCATGTACTGGTGTACCTTGAAAAGATTAAAGGGCGTTTCTTTCTGAATACAAAACCTATGAACTTTGTCATGGTCAACAAGGTCAAAATATATATCCCTTCCAATTTGTTCTGCCAGGTCCTTATCTCGAGCAACCTAAATACATCAATAAATTTGGCAATAATATTTCGATGTACACCAAATGCTTGTACTAGCTCATCCGAACAAGCAATGGCGAAAAGAGGATACTAGAAACATTTACCTTAATAATAGTGTAAAGGTGTGCTTGTGCATTACATTTTTTGACCTCTTTCTCTTCTTGTGCTTTCTTCAACCTTATCTGAAATGAAATATAGAAAGTTGGTTCAGCTTCTTAGTTGGACACTGGAATGCAGAAATTACGCTTGATGTACCATTACCCTTAGATGTTCGGCTCTGTCTTTCTCATCCATGTTACATATTATTTTCTCCTTATCATTGTCCCGTATATACACAAGCATGTATGCATTTGAGTATTTTGTAAGAGGAGTATTATTAAAGCGAAGAGTGGTCTGTGGCAGCTGTTGGGATTAGAAGACAACAATAACTCAGTTGACAAATAGATAACTTTAAAATTAAGGACGATTGGAGCAGTTGGGAAACAGCCAAAAATAAACTACCTCGTCCTCACCACCATACTTCTCTTCCACAGCCCTATTCACATCCTCTTTTGTCACACGTTCATTGTCAAACTTGTACCTAAAGCAAGAGAAGACAAATTACATAACTGGACAAGTTATCGCCCGATATGAAATGCATGCACAAGAACACTCATAGTCATGCATAAAAATCCAAAGAAAGAAATATTAACACCAAAGTAATACTTGAAAAAAAAAATGCATATAACAAAACAGGTGCTTTCTTTGCAATTGTCAATTAGGCAGACCGGTGCCAAAATCTATGGGAAAAGCAATGTGAGAAATATAGATCCCAATAAAACCGTCTCTTTTAAACCAGAATGACAAACAAATGAGCATAGAGATTTGATTCTAAGAGATCCATACCACTGGTCAGAGAGGGTTGGCCTTATGAAAGCACAGTAACGTCCATCATGTGCCCCACCACTATGAACCAAGACACTGAAACAGTAATTAATTATCATAATAAGTAACATTTCATTAGGATTTTGTTTAGGGTTTATATAAAACCTGAACCGTTTTTAATCATCTAGCCCAATCAACTACTATTGTTATGGTTACCTATGAAGAGTGTAGAGGTTGCGAACACTCCTATCTGATTCAGGTGATAGATATTTTCCATTCTCCCTATCAAGGTCAAGTTGAAGAGGAAATTCATAGCGATCATTTACCTGCCAAAAA
Source organism: Gillenia trifoliata (assembly GCA_018257905.1). Lineage (NCBI taxonomy): Eukaryota > Viridiplantae > Streptophyta > Magnoliopsida > Rosales > Rosaceae > Gillenia > Gillenia trifoliata. The sequence goes on along the minus strand of CM031084.1, from coordinate 24,709,237 downwards.
CAAATAATACAATATTCTTACCATGATAAATTATTTGGTTTCCATCTATGAAATATCACTATCACACCGAACAAACAATTGCAGGCCAAGAGATAAAAATGAATTTAATTAGTATATATAATTTCAAATAAAGATAATTAATGCACTAGATAGAGAAAGTTCAATTCAGCTAAACTGTGGAGAATAAGAAAGTTCACGTTGCAGAGTTTTTGAAAAAAAAAAAAACACCATACAAATAGGGTTATATCCATCTTTCAGCATGCAACAATGGAAACAACGATCGATAAAAATATAAGTTGGATTGAAACAATTAGGTAAGCTCAAGTCCTTCACCTGGATCAATAAATAATTTCAAGAAACACATCTTTACATGCTACAGTTTTGTTTTCGACTAAGAATTACAGTTTCAACGCTTCATGTAATAAAGCACAAATGAAGATAAAGCATATAGATTACTAACATTACAGACCTTAACCACAGTGTCTCGCATAAAATCATACTCAAATCGCTTTAGCTGAAGTTGAAGAACAGGAGGAAAGTCAATAAACAGGACACCCTTCTTAGCAACCTGGAATAAGCAAACAAAATATTCCTTGAGAACAATATTTAAAAATTTCACTATCAATGAAAATACGTGTAAGAATACCGACTTCAGCAAGCGATTTAATGGAAGGAAAAACTATGGACATCATTTAATCAGAAATTACAACATAACATGCATGAGCCCACGAATGTTTTGAGAACAATACATATAAAAATCTCACTGGCTGAGGAAATAATGTAAAACCACTATTTCCGTGGTTTGTGGAAGGAAGCAACTAAGAGCAACCTCATATTAGAATTACTGTATAAATGCAGTCACTAATAGAAATTCAGTAATATAACCTGCAAACCATATTGTTCGGCATGGTATTTATTGTCACCCTCAAGACGTTCAACTTCCACGTACTTATCAAAAGAAGCATAAACATCCCTACAACCTTTTACATCAAGCTGGAGATCTGCAAAGCAATAAGAAGAAATTAGTAGCATGGACTGACATTCACAATTTACTTCCAACTCATAATTAACTATAATTTGTGCCAAGAAATATTACCATAAAATGATTCTTTTCTTGTAGATTTGTAGTCCACATTGATGCATAAAATATAATTCATGTGATGTCCTTCAAACAACTGCTGTATTGTACCCTCCACAGCGGTTCCCTGGACCAACATAACAATTATGAAAAATGAAAATAAAATAAAAATTACATTCATGGTCAAAATGGAACGTTCCCATACCTTCATTTTGTCTTCAAGCTTTTCACAAAGAAATCTATTAAATTCATGCACGTCATGTTTCATAAACAAATAATTTGTATCCCACCCAAAAGACTTGGTCAATTCATTAGTTGCAACACTGCTGTCACTGTATTGAAGCTTATAGAATAAACTCTGCAACGCCAAAGGGATGCTTCTTGAAGGCATGTCATTCTCAGTTGTTGGCATATGATGCACAGCCTGGTAAGTAACTCCAAAATTAAGATCTTTTCATGTAAAATTCACAAGACAATTCATGTTTAGCTTACAATGACAAGAGGAGATCACGTAAACGACCTTTCTAAAACATGGTATATGGTAAAAAGTCTGGAGTAGAGAATTCATATAACCAGTTTGCCCCTGATTCTCGAGCCCAACATAACCAGTTTCCTTTTTCAGGTCATATGACTGATAATCAAGAATCTTATGGACAGCAACATTCGCTTCAACCACAACTGTATCGTTCACCAGATATCCCCTACTCGGGTCATAAAGATCACCAAGAGGCATGAATGTAGTGAACCCCCAGTCACTTTCTCTTGCATTGAACTGGTATTGTGTGTCTGCAACATCATACAACAATCAAGGAAAAAAGTTCAAAAACACTTGTAATGGAAAAAAAAAAAGTCTTGAATATGATTAAAGTTTGTTAGGTTTTGGTTAAATTCTAACATTTGTTGGTACATTTTACTTCACAACTTTTTTTTTCCTTTTTTTTTTCTCAAACTTCGAAAAAATTCCAAACAAAGATGTTAGAGAGGAAGGGGTGGAAGAAATTTTTTACCTTATCGTTTTGATTTTTCAAATAGTAAAATTGGAATTAAAATCTCACAATAAACAAGATTAGGGTGATTACGTAGGAATTGATTGCATCCAAATGGCATCACCCAAGAACTATAAAGTTGAAAGCTAGTACGTTCAGCCCGGGAATAGTAAGTTCTAAATGAAACCCTTTAGGTTAGGTTAAATGACAACCGAATGACAACCAAGCAAAAGCGAGTATTGAAAGAAAAAAGAAAATAGAAAACGATAACCAAGCAAAAGCACAAACTTAAATTCGAAAAGGAAATAAGACTAATAAAGAAATATACCTTTTCTTACTGTGTACTTGGTATGGATCTGATTAACTACAGCCAAGCTGAAGTGTGCAGATCTACTCCACCCATATGGCAATGTCTCGGAATCCGCTGCATCCAGATATATTGACAACGAAGTCACACGGTTTCCCTTGGGATATATTATTATCCGCCTGATCAAGCAAACCAAAGCAATTCAGAACCCAATCACCGAGATATAAATATAAGCCAACTAAAGGCGCGCAAAATCAATTTTTGACATGTGGTTGACAAGGGAAAAATACCATTTATAGCCGTCAACAACGAAGATGTCTGAGTTGTGCTTCTTGTTATTCAACCTAGTAAAGTTCTCAATTGTCCAAGTGAATTTCATCGTTGGAGGATTCTCAGATGTACTAGTCGCAGTCGGCTCCACTTGAGCTACTACCACCACACCAATTAAGTACCATAAATTTCAAAGCAAGAAAATCAAAACCATAGATTTCGAAACAAGAAAATCAAAACCCGAAAGAAAATAAAATCACTTGCACTCTAATCATGCACACAACATAACACACAAAAATTAATTCTCTCAGCTCAATTATGCAATATGCAAATCTTCAAAACCACACTGTAAACACAAACTTATGAAATTCAAACAGTGGCTCATCGAAAATGGCAAAAAATACAAAAACCACACTTGCATTCGAATCGTGCACACAACATAAAATACAAAAAAAAAATTAATTCTTTCAGCTCAATTATGCAACATGCAAAGCTTCAAACCACACTGTAAACACAAACTTATGAAATTCAAACAGTGACTCATCGAAAAATTGCAAAAAATACAAAAACCACACTTGCACTCGAATCATGCACACAACATAAAATAAAAATAAATTCTTTCAGCTCAATTATGAAACATGCAAAGCTTCAAAACCACTGTAAACACAAACTTATAAAATTCAAACAGTGGATCATCGAAAAATCGCAAAATATGCGAAACCTTCAATAGATCGAGAGCTTCCAACCAAATCCGAAGGCGGCACATGCATCTCTTCGTCATCTTGCTGCTGGAAAGAGAAACAGAATCAGAGCTCTGGTCGACAAAACCCTAACCCTATCCTACTGAATCATAACCCTAGCAAATCAAAAACCGTAAGCAGGTGACTTTTCACAATTCAATCCAACTCGCAGGAAATCTAGGATATCAGAAAAGAAAAACGACGCCGAAACCATGTGAAAAAAATTACAAGAGTGAAAAATGTAAAGGAGGAGTCGGTACGTACATCTGATGGTGCAGGAGTAATTATCGTCATTTCTGTCACGCGATGAGCCGTCCGATCAAGGAAGCTGACAGACGAGTGAAAACAGTCAAGGAAGGAGAAAGAGAGAGAGAGAGAGAGAGAGAGAGAGAGAGAGAGAAAAGGAGACGGAGAGGAAAGAGAGAGAGAGGAAAGAGAGAAGCGGGGCTTCCTTTTTTGAATGAAGAGTTTAAGTACCTCTTGCAAATTTATAGTGAAAATATTATTTCACTTTATATTTATTTCCCCTTGCCCTCATAGATGTTAACGCCATACGTGTTTAAGCAAGAGCATTTTCGATTAGGGAGCTTTTCGGACAACGAAAACTATTAAACGGCAGCAATTTGCAAATTTATATATTTTTTTTGTTGGCTGTAAAGCTATCTGGATATGTTAGGGGACGTAAAATAATTATCTTAACCGAAAAATCTAAATTATTTTAGTTCTTTCGTAGGTAGTCTCCGCTATAAAGAGACAAAATTATTCCAAATTTATATTTTCTCTGTTTGAAGTAAAAATCTCATTTATATCTTAAAATTTTTTGAATGAAATGTAAATCTTAAATTTACATTTATATGTTGAAAATGTTGAAATAATTCAAGCTTGCATTTATATGTTGAAAATGTTGAAATAATTCAAGCTTGTGTATGTTGTCATGAACCTGAAGTTCAGTGAAATTTTTGTATATTTACACATGATGGTGTTGATCATCTTAAATCCATATGGATATGCATAAGATTATATAATCATAAGGACATCTTTTGAAGACTCAACACATTGTTCAATCTGACAGGTATTCTTGCGAAGTATGCTCACAAAAAGAATTGGTCAGAAGAACATCTCAATCAAAGTTCGATGTATCAAAAAAAAAAAAAGATTGACTTTTATTCATATTTCTCATAAGTAATTAAATAGATATTTGTGGGCCTTGTTCAACATCTTATTGTGAATGTTTCGCTAAATAAAAATACGTGCATGATGCATTGAAAGAACGTCAATATTGTTTTAATGTCTATATTTTAAAATATTGTGTGAATGCTACACGAATCCGTCGACTTCACAAAAAATATGATTGAAGCATGCTATTATCAAGTGGACTCATTAAGAGTGAACAACCAAAAATATACTATATAAGACATATGCTTGATGTACTCTTTTTTCTCTCGATTAAATTTTTATTATATTGATTTTTTCTAACAAGATTTTAGCTAAACAACATTAAACATGTCCAACGTGATATCAATACCAAGAGTTGTACTCTTTTTTTAGCTAAGATTTTTTCCCTAAACTTTTTATGAGACAACTAATTATTGATTCCCAAGGGAGTATTGTAGAGATTTCTCTCCTATATCTCCCTAGTTTACAACGTTCCCACTTTTTTCTCACAATAGTCCCTTACATTCTAGAAAAACTTCAATATGATTTGTGACATTTTTTTTTTCAATAGGTTTTGAGGGGGGAGGGAGTAGGGGAGTCTCAAATTTGGGTGAAGAGGGTCATACGAGGATGCTTGATTTTTACTATGGGACTAGCCCTCATAAATTTATGTAGTTTGGTGATATTTTAATGGGCTTCTATGTGAAATTGTGTCAAAATCTCAAGGAGGGGGGGATACTTTTATAGTATCTTGTAAAATAATACAACCAGATTTCTTTGGACTTTTATAAGCTCTTTTAAAATTCAAATTGAATACCTCTTACCTTTTAAGATTCATTTAAAATTCTCATTGAATGCTTTGAGATTTTTAAACTCTTTTAAAACTTTTCAAAATCTTAATTAAATCCGAATTGGGTCAGTCATAATTAGGTATTGAACACATCATTCATGCAAACTTGAGACCTTTCATTTACAAGTAGATAAATATCACTAGACTATAGTGCTAGTGGCCACACTTAACTTCAATTAATTACAATTAGAATCGATTTCATTCCTCTCTTTGATTGCATTCCCTATCTAGTTTCCACTCCCATTCCATTCTAACTCCAACAAGCACTAATATATATATTCCCTATCTAGCACAAATGTGAGCGTTAATCCTAGTACATTGATATAAAATCCGTACGAGTGGTAGAATTTGAAACCTTTTGGACCTATTGGGTTTGCTTTTCTCATCGCTTTGAAAAATATTTATTGCAATTTATTAGGACTAGATTTGGCACTGGACGATGCTGGGGTGGCACTACTAGCTAGCCACTCAAAATTACCATGTGTTAGTTGATAAGTTTTAAGTGGCCTTTTTAAGTAGTTTAGGTGAGTGTAATATTTATATATAGGAATCATGCATCGTGATTTTGATTCGTATTGCACTATTGTCACAGTGGTGATACGGATGAGTTTTATATAGAGTGCTGCTAGACCCACCCCATTGTCTTATTTCCCTACCCACATTATAATCTCACCCACCATAGGAAGTTAAAAAATTAAAATGCTATTTCTCTACCCACTATTATTCCTAAAATAACCTCATATATATATATATATATATAAATTCCAAGAGAAACGGGAGGGGGGAGTAAGAGAGAGAAACGAGAAGGGTGATTGTTGCTTGAGAATCACACAATGACGAAACTTAAAGGACATGCAGAAATAAGTAGAGGTGGGCAAATAAACCGAAAAACTGAGAAACCGAACCGAGGACTAAAAATTAGAAGAAAACCGAGTTGACCAAAACCAAGAAAAACCAAACCGAGAACCGAAGAGAACTAGCCAGCCAGTTTCGGTTCTGGTTTTGAGTCCATAGAAAACTGGACCGAACCGAATTGAATTGAGACTAATAAATTAATAAATAAATTGTATTTTATACAATATATGGCCTTCAGCCCAAATATATTCTTTTAAAGCCTAACACATGCAGCCCAAACTTCTATTTATACCCAAGCCCAAATAGCCAACCCTAATTACTAGTACTACCTTCCCTCATATTTCTCTCCAATTTCACTTTGCAGCCGTCATTCTCTTTCTTTATCTCTCTCTCTCTCAGAGCAGTTCCAGCCCATGAATTACATGGGCAATGTGGGTGAAATAGCTAGGGGGATTGGATTGCATGGGTTGGAGATGTAAATTGCTTGGGGGAAGGGGGCTGCTCGGGGGAGAGGCCCGTGGAAAGTTGACAGCCCAAGCCACCGAGGTGGCTGACGTCAGCCTGACAGAGAGACAACTCCATTTCACTAACAGAGAGACAGCTCGTGCAAACCCGGGTCGAATTCATCATCTCGAGCCCAGAGCACACAGATTCGAACGACGATTTCTTCTCCACCGACTGAGACGAGACGGAGGAGAAAGAACCCAGACGGGAATTCTCAGTCTTGGTGCCGAAATCGGTTGGATATTTCGGTGATTCGGAAGGGGAGGGTTGCAGAGGAGGGATTTGGATCTTGAGCTGCGACCCGAAAATCACCATTCGAGTTTGGGGATTTGACGATTATGGGTCGAATTTGTCGGCGTTGAGGGAGTCGACGATGGCGAGGCCGATGCCTTTGGAGTCCAGTTTGTCCCAGTGGATGCGCCTGGATTCGGGTTCCGGGGTTTTGGGGGTGTTCGATTCGGACCAGAAGGGGTTTCGGAGGCCCAAAAAGGGCTTCGTTTCTAGGATGGAGGTTGGGCTCATTATGGTGTCGATTTCAGAGACAGATTTTGAGGTGAAGCTGGTGAACAATCTCGGATTTGCGAAGAGAACAGAGTTGTTTTTCCGCCATTGGAGCTTGCTTGCTTGCTCTGCTTCTTGAAATATCCTATTAAAATAAAACCCCTCTACAAAACATGAAAAATAATTACTAAATGCACCCAAAATTAAAACTTGAATTTGATTTTTACCCGGTAAAATCACTCACAAGCTTTGAAGCTCTAGAAAATGGCAGAAAGTTGCAGACTTTTAAGCTCTATGGTGTCAATTGCCAGGGCAATTTAATTGTAGGGGTGGAGATGTAAAAAGCAATTGACAGGGGAATACACTGTTCATTAGAGCAATTACTGTTTATTGGGGTGGATTGAATAGTGATTGCCTGAGGGGAGGTGGGCAACACTGGAGTTGCTCTCATTTGCATTTCGCAGTCACCCTTCTTGTCCTCTCTCTCTCTCTTCCTCCTCCATTTATTTTATGATCTGATCCGTTCGACGAGGTCCACTCTGGGGCTTCTCTCTTCTTCTTCCCTCTCTTCTCTCTTCCTCGGTTCCTCCTCCAAATCTTTCTCCTCCATCGCAGTTCTTAATCTGCCAAACCATTGCCAGCACAACACAGCCAAACCACTGGCACGCCAAATCACCATCGCCACCGCCACTCCAAGCCACCTATTTTCTCTTGTCTCTTCCTCGGTGCTTCCTCCATCTCTTCTCTTTTTTATCGGTTCCTCCTCCGACTCTTCTTCATCCTTGGTTCCTCCAATTTTTTTTTTATAAATTTTTACATTAATTTGGCTTGATATTTTAAAGCCCAAAACTTTAAATGGGCTAAGGTCCAAACCTACAAAAAAACCGAAACAGAACCTGTTTCTTAAAAAAAATGTCAATTTTAAACCGAATCGAACCGAGCTCTTTCTTTTGGTTCGGTCCACTGTTCTAAGGTCATTTCAGAGTGAATCGGACCGAGCCCACCCCTAAAAATAAGCACCAACATAATAAAAGAGAGACAACAATATTCAATGGCAGCGTGATTGTTGGTTAAGAATTCATGCTTGACGCCATACGTGCTCAACCAAATCACTTTTAAGTCACTGGTGCTCTTCATTTGACCTTATCAAATGTGCACACAAATACCTTTGATCTAATGTCAATGTGTTGATATTCAAAATCCGGTCAATCTTGGACTAACTTAGATCTAACTGTAAATCATTCAAACGCACAACACAAAGATATATTGTGGTTCACCCAAGTTGGGCTATGTCCACGTTGGTATAGATCCGGTTTCATTATGTAAAATGAGAGTTATATTGTACACGGAGGCTTGTTGCCTTTAAGAGAGTATAGGGGCTAGAAATGAGAGTTCTCCCTAAAATGAGAGTGAGGGATTTTTTTTATAGTACTAAGATTTCCCTCCCTTCTTACATAGCTCATGGGCTAAATAAGAGGCCCAAATAGTAAGACCCAAACTATGATACAACAGAATTTAACCTATATTTGTATGGTCGACGCCATTATATTGTCATTCGGTCTTTCTAATCCAACGTCTATATCATCATTTGAATCATCATCCTCACACTCCTGTTCGACAAATAAATTCACACGACGCTTAGTTGTAGGCCTAGTGATTTATATGAACACTGATTGGGAGATTGCGAGCGTGCCACTACTAGGTACCGCTAGCAGACGGTATATGTGCGTGATTTGAGATTGCGCTATTTGACTTATAACCAAAAGATTGTGCCTTTAAGTGAGAGGCTCAACTTAGGTTCTTTATTTGCCTTGCCTGTTAAGGACTTGAATTGTTATGTAGAGATATATTATGACAAGGCTTATGTTTGAAATATAGATTGGATATAAACCGGTTATATTCAATCCAATGCGTTAATAATAAAGACAAGTAGTTATGAAATAAAGAAAATACAGTTGCATCAAAGTAAACATATATAACCGAATTGAAAGTTTACGAATAAGTAAATACAATAAGTAAACAAAGTCAGTAAACATCAACCAAAGTGGTCGGGATTGCATATAAAGCCATCGAAAGGGCTTTTATACCCATCTATTGGAGCACAAAGCCATCGACAAAGTTATCGGATTGGCTTTGGCCATCGACATCGAAGTGGCTTTGGCCATCGACAAAGCTATCGACGAAGCCATCTGATTGGCTTTGGCCATCGACAGCCATCGACTAAGCCATTGGATTGGCTTTAGCCACGATTGGTTTAGCCATCGACAAAAGCCATCGAGTGATGCCACATCGACAAAGCCATCGACTATTTGGGAGGAAGAGAATAGCCTAAATGAGATTCTTCGGGAAGCTTAATCGATACCACGAGAGAAAAGCAGAGCTTAATTCTAAGATCGGAGGTTTCGATCTGGGTGCTCTAACACAAGTTGTCAGGCTTTCAGGAATGATTGCTTAAAGCCTTATGTAGGCTTAAGTGAAAGCTTGTTGTCAAGTTGTATGAACCGATGAATGCCACTTGGCTTTCTCAAGAGAGAGGTTTTCCTCTTTGGTGTTTGAAAGGTTTGGGATTTTCCTTAGAACATGTATGTTCTAAATTGTTTTGCTTGGTTTGAGTGTCTCCCTGCCGCCTCTTGCTTCCTTTATATAGAGAGCAAAACCAATGTGAAAGCAACCCAACTTGATGCACACACCTCAACCTAATTCCACTTGCACAAAGATAGATAACATTAATTAATTATCCACTTATAAATACCCAAAATATCTTGGTGTAAGTTCGGGCCTAATTTCACAATAACCCCACATAATGCCATAATTTGGCTTTAGAATCAAAATAGGGATAAACATGACACTTTGAGTGTAAACATAGCCCCCAAGTTTCATAAATTTGAGCAAAATTTGTGGAACTTATAGCTCAACAAAGTTCTCTATGGATTCCCGGTACCAAAGCCATGAGTTTTGCTTTTATAATGCCTTCTCTCAAGCTCCACCAAGCTCAGTGAAACTAGAAAATATAGCTCTTTGAAAGGCTTTCTAATAAAAGTGGAAATATGAAGCGCCATGAAAACTTATGTAGCATTCAAAATCTTTGCTGCCCACCCAGCGTATGAAGACGATGAAGTTCAAAAGGAGCCATTCATATGTGCCATAATCGGCTAAGGATCTCCTTTGGTACTTGAGCTAGAATTAGGTTGAATGTCTGTTATCTCGAATTTTCTTTTTGCAACTTTTGTTTCGGTTTGTACGAACAATTTCATCCTATAATAAAACAAGTTTTATTTCTAACCATTTGTTCCGAACAAGAACTCCAAAGCAAAACTGTTCAACTTACTTCACTCCGTTGATTCTAGACTCACATTCCTAATAAGATTTTGGCATGAGTACCATGCTTTTTCAAAGCATGGAGAGTGTGTAAGCGCTTCTTTCTCACTCATAGTATGCGACTCCAAGCCCCGAGTGTTGTTTCGCTTGAGCCAAGGTCATGAGTTGTAACCAGTCAGTGAGCGGGCTTAATGCTCGGCTCAATCATCTACAATCAAATCCATTTTCATGGACTTTTCATTGGTTGAGCCATTTGGATCTTCTCCAATGTGCGTAACTTGCTCCTTCTTGATTTCCTCTTCCAAAGAAGTTACTCTGTTTAACTTGAGATCAATTTTCTCAACCAAACGCTCCTTAGTTGAGATGAGAGGAGCTTTGCTGTAACAAGAAAAAACTTGCGAAGTTCTCCAAGTATTCCAAGATTGGCATCTTCTCTTTCAAGAATGCCCATGTAGCTTGCATTCATTTGTCTTCCATCTTCTCGCTTAATCTCTTCAAGAATTTTAGACAGTTGTCTTGCTTGATCATAACCTCTTGTAGAGTTTCTTTCTCCGAATAGCCATTGATTGGCTTCTCATAAGGAGTTCCACTAAAATTATCATTATTAGAATAATAACTGGGTCATGACTGATTTGCTCCATATGCTCATCTAAAATACTTTGATAATCCAAGTCATTTGTCGGGCATACCTGTTTCATAGGTGGTATTATTATCTAAATAATAACCTTCATCATAGCCATAAGTTACTAATCTTTAAGATTATTATCATCCAGTTTGATAACAATTTTGATCATAGCCATAAGTTGGCCAACTATCATCTTCTTCCTCATACTCCTCGAGCAAGATTCAGCATGCTGAGATAAATCATGAAACACAGTTTGTTCAATTCTACATAAGGGTCCCACCGAGCGTGCCAAAAATATGTTCGACAAATAAATTCACACGGCGCTTAGTTGTAGGCCTAGTGATTTATATGAACACCGATTTGGAGATTGCGAGCGTGTTAATTACTAGGCAACGCTAGCAGACTTGTATATGTGCGTGATTTGAGATTGCGCTATATTTGACTTATAACCAAAAGATTGTGCCTTTTAAGTGAGGCTCAACTTAGGTTCTTTATTTGCCTTTGCCTTTAAGGACTTGAATTGTTATGTAGAGACATATGACAAGGCTTATGTGTTTGAAATATAGATTGGATATAAACCGGTTACATTCAATCAATGCGTTTAATAATAAAGACAAGAAGTAAGAATAAAGAAAATACAACTTATCAAAAGTAAACATATATAAACCGAATTGAAAGTTTACGAATATAAATACAATAAGTAAACAAAGTCAGAACATCAACCAAAGTGTGGTTGATTGCATATAAAGCCATCGAAGTGGCTTTATACCCATCGGATTGAGACAAAAGCCATCGACACATCGGATTGGCTTTTGCCATCGACAGCCATCAAGTGGCTTTTGGCCATCGACAAAGCCATCGACGGCCATCGAATTGGCTTTGGCCATCGACAGCCATCGAAGTGGTTGGGCCATCGACAAAGCCATCGACTAAGCCATCTGATTGGCTTTAGTTATCGACAAAGCCATCTGATTGGTTTCTTGGCCATCGACTAAGCCATCTGATTGGCTTTAGCCATCGACAAAGCCATCGGATTGGCTTTGGCCATCGACAAGCCATCGGCGGCTTTGACACGATTAAAGCCATCGACGTAAGCCATCGGATTTGCTTATTATCACAAAGCCATCGAAGTGGCTTTGGCCATCGACAGCTTTCATCGACTAAGCCACTGGATTGGCTTTAGTCATCGCATGTGCCATCGAAGTGGCTTTTGGCCATCGACAAAGCCACGACTATTTGGGAGGAAGAGAATAGCCTAAATGAGATTCTTTCTCAAAGCTTAATCGATACCACGTAGAGAAGTGGCGAGCTAAATTCTAAGACGGAGGTTTCCCGATCTAAAAGCTTTAACACAAGTTGTCGAAGCTTTGTGAATGATTGCTTAAAGCCTTATGTAGGCTTATGAAAGCTTGTTGTCAGGGGTTGTATGAACCGATGAATGCCACTTTCGCTTTCAAGAGAGAGGTTTTCCTCTTGGTGTTTGTGGCACATTTCCTTAGAACATGTATGTTCTAAATTTTGTTGTTTATTTGAGGTCTCCCGCCTCTCGCCGCCTTTGCTTCCTTTATATAGAGAGCAAAACCAATGTGAAAGCAACCAACTTGATGCACACCTCAACCTAATTCCACTGGCACAAAGATAGATAACATTAATTAATTATCCACTTGCAAATACCCAAAATATCTTGGTGTAAGTTTGGCCTAATTTCACAATAACCCCCACATAATGCCATAATTTGCTTTAGACCAAAATAGGGATAAACATGACAATTTTGAGTGTAAACAACTCCGGTCGCTCATTCTCAATAATCATGTTATGCAAAATGATGCACCTCAACAAAAAATTAAGCAGCCGTTGGAAGAAGATGGACCAATGATCTCCAACAACTCATCAAATTTGGGTCGTCCATTTAAATTCAAACGAGGTCTAATTGTTCATAAAAAGTATAACACAAAAAGTAGTCAAACCCAGCTCATTTATGTTAACACTATCACAATCATGAGTTTAATATATTAGTATCACACTTAAATTTTTCATTCAACTGTAGTTCAATATATTGGTATCACACTTAAATTTTTCAGCATACTGTAGAAGTATAATTTCTATATGAGCTCAATATATTAGTATTATACTCACTTTTTCTAGCCTATTGTGGAAGGCCTAAGGAAAATAATTTCAACACACATTTTTTCAACTCTTACACAGCACTCCTTTTGTCTTTTAGCAGTTAGAAAAGGGTGTGTAGAAGGGGAAATATGATGTGTTAAAATCACCTTCTGAAAGCTATCTTCTGCAGAAATTCCGGATCCGCTTTGTATAACTATTGATCAATGGCTTTCGCGCTAGGAGATCATCAGCTTATGGCAGGATGGATGAGCTCCGTATTGATATAAAAAAGGATCTTCACTGAAGTAAAAATGTTTTCCAGTAAAATTTTATTTAGTGTTCTCATAATTAGTTTTATCCTAATTAATATACAGGATTAGATTCATCTAACGGCTCACATTTCTTCCTCTTTTTCTCCCACTCCTTTTTCTTCTCAGATTTTCCCTCTGTTTCTCGCTTTTTCTTCAGTAGAAAGAACTCCCCTTTGCTTCCTCAGAGAAGTAAACAGGTTCTTTCTGAAAAAAGTCCTTCTGAAAAGGCTGTTGGAGAACAATTCTCGAATTCAAACCCCTTCTCTCGCTTTCTCACGGGTGTCTCGTCAATCTCAAAAGACAACATTTACTTCCTTAAGCAAACTGCATAAGCCAGCAAAGTAACTGCGTTCCCAACCTGTTGTCAATGCTTTTAGTTGCACTAGGATTTCTCTCCTGGTCCTTTCTTTCACAACGAATTGATGAAAGCACCATAAATTTGTAGGAATACAAATCATAGCACGAAAGCATTTAGTTGCTGCAAAGAGTTTTCGAAAGCACTTTCTAAAGAAGCATCTAAAACTGCAAGATCCCAACAAAGGTAAGCATGTTCAAGTTCGGAAACAATCAAGCAAGAGCGTAGTAGATAATGGTAAATCAATTACCTACAAGGAGACTCAACAATTTCACACCTCAACGAGCAAACACAATCAAAACGGAATTCAAGTCAACCAAAATATTAATCCATATAACGATACAGAATCCAAACTAAACAGTAACATCCACAATGTTCAACTATAAATCAGACATATACTAAGAAATATCATCCCGAATTTTCAAGTCTGTGATGCTCGATCCATCAATCCATCAGCTAATAACACCAAGAGACATAAACTGAAACAACTTGAGCATGCATTCGCAGAGCAAATGGCATTCATCGACACAGGTAACAAAAGTCCTATGGAGTAACCTAAACAAGAAGAGGTATGATAGGCAGTACAGAAGACCAATCAGCGCAACCTTCTTGCTTCCCTCTCAGACTCGAGCAAGGTAAGGATATCACCCTCCCTGACTGGGCCCTTGACGTTCCTCATGATAAAACGGTTCTGGTCATCCAGAAACTTGACTCTCACTTGAGTCACCTGCCCACGAGATCCAGTCCGTCCCATAACCTTGATCACAATAGCGTGCTTAATCCCCGACTCCATTCTTCACAAAAAACAAAATAGAAAAGAAAATTTTAGAAACACACAAAATCATCAACCTAGTTCAAACCCTACAATCTAGTAATCCGAGCTAGCTGAATTGTATGAGGAATATACTAAAATACAACATATGCATATATGCAACAAGTCAGCGGGTAAAGGAAAGCAACAATGCAAAGTTATGCCTCGTTTTAGAACAAGAAAAAAAAATGTGGACGAGAAACAATCGAATCGCCAATTTATAAGATGACGAACGAAACGATGACTCGGCCTTTTCACTATACCTCGATGTTCTTCTCAACCAAGAGACACCCAAAATTCCCTCGTTTTTTTACAAAGAACCAAGGCCTTTTTACTTCTCCAAATCAAATTCAACAAACGAATATAAAACGGCATCAAGTTCAAACAAATGAAGTATAAAACACATACAGACTACAGAACTAAAGAAGAAGAATCGGGCGAAGATCTCAATGCCTCGTTAAATTGGGAAATCAAGATGAAAGACCATTTTTCTAAAATCCACCATTAAACATAGAATAAACATTAAAACCCAGAAAAATAAAATCATTGAAAAATATCATGATGCATGTTAATTGCATAGAACCAACTTAAAATGCTACAACATACATATGAATGCAATAAAAAATTTATTAAAAAAAAGGCCAAATCCACCTACGACAACCCAACTACAGCTACCAAAGTAACTACTTTTTTTTTTAATCTCTGTTAAAAAAAAGTTCCCAAGTCTAAAAAATTATCCTTTCCATAGCTCTTTTTATATATAATTAAAGGGCAAAGTAAGCAAGGCATCACATATTAATGGTATTTTCCAAAAAATATAAAATCAATGAGAAATATCATGATCCATTAAAATTTCTCAGAAGCAGCTTACAATGCTACAACATACATATGAAAATTCAATAAATTTTTTTTTTTTTTTAAAAGGCCAAATTTATCAGTATTCCATAGTTTTCTCTGTGTTGCAACAACAAAACAAGAAGCAAAATACAGGAAGATGAACCCTTAAAGCAAAAACACAGAGAAGATAATCAGAGAGGGAAACTGAGGGTAAAATGGGTATACCCCAATTTCTCGAAAGGGCTCGGCAATTCTTGGCCTCGGCGACGAAACGATGAACGAGACGCACAGAGAGAGCAGAGTTAGGGTGGACTCGGAGAGCAACTTATCGGAGGAAAGAATTAGGGCTTTTACTTGACGACTGAATTACTATAATACCCTTCACCGGGTTGCGTATGATTTGGAGGTCCGTTAAGTTGCTCATGATGAGGCCTATTAACTTTAGCCCATAATATATTACCGACTAATTTGGATTTTCCTTCGATACTATAATGAACGCTGAATAATACAGAAAATCAAATTTAACAGCCAAATCACCTGTAGTATATTGGATGATGCGTAGTATTAAAGTCATCTCCAACTAATTTGGCCCCATATTTCTTTTTTCTTTTTCATCAAACGTATCAAATGAGGTATTTATATATTTATTTATTTTAAAGATAGAAAATAATTATGGTTTATTCAAAACGATAAAAAGACTCAAAAGTTAAAGTTAATGTCAAGAAGTAAATTCGCATTTTAGAAAAGAGATGAAAAGTCTACCTTCTTGTTGTGTACTCCTCTCTTCCTATCTTGTATCGTTACGGAATCTCTTCCTATCTCATATCATTACGGAAGATATACGTTTATCTCCCTGAAAAGACTAATCAAGGGACCGTTTCAATTTTCATTTTCCGAACACTGAAAATTTGCTTGATAACTATTTTCAATTTTATAAGCATAAAATTTGTTTATGCTTTAGCTTTCTCTGTTGGTTTTTTGCCCGTCCAATGTTCTAGTAAAACTTAATTCCCATTGCTTAAGCATATGTTACAAACCATTTGTCTGATTTCATTTTAAGAGATGTTAGACGTGTAGACCAAATAATTTGGGTGCTTTCATTTTAATAGATGTTAGTGTCCATTCATTTAACTTACTTAATTACATTAACCCTGCACATAATTCCTAATGTACACGTGTCTCGGTATGTTTTTTACACGACACAAATGAACACTATAAAACATGACGCATGGCATGATTTTAAAAAAGAATAATTTACATGACAAGTGGCCCTTGTTTTTTACACGAGACAAATGAACACGACAAAACACGACACGTGGCATGATTTTAAAAAAGAATAATTTACATGACAAGTGGTGTATAGATTGTGAACGCCAAAAATGACAGTATATATCCGCGCTTATAAGTTTTCTTATTAGAAAGGGAGGTGATCAATTTCGCACTCCAACTTTCCACAACAGCACTCCTCTTGTTTTTGAAGTGATTGAACATAAAGTCATATATCAGTGATTCAGCAACATGAAATTCAATTTGATTTAAACATCTGACTAATGTTTACATAATTGTAGTTAAAAAAATTTATTTCAGGGCAATATTCTACTAACTAAAAACATCTCTTAGAATTCGATCGATCATTAGTCGAGTAAAAATAACTGAAAATATGACTTTAGTCCTTGAAATTTAATTTTCTCTATATAAAACCCGACATAAGTTTTTTACTCGAATATAACACATTGACTAGACTCCACATAAGCAAATTCATTAATTATGTTTGACTTTACACATTTTAAAATTTTTGGATGCCTTAAATACCCATATTTGAATGTTTGATGTACACAATTAATTCCATACAGATAGTAAGGGAGAATTAATGACTTTCCCAAACAAAAAAAAAGAAAAAAAATATTAATGTTACAAATTTTTTGCCTTCTATATAATAACAATAAAACATGCCTAATATATGTAATAATACATGCTTAATTAATGTCACGAAATTTATATTTTACATATAAATGTAGGTAAATTATTTTACACACACACATGTGTAATAAAAGAAAACATGCCTAATATATGTAAAAATTCGTGCAATATAATTTACCTACAAAATAAAGAAATGTTATTTGGTTTAAAATTAGTTTACCTATATTTTACATAAAAATATAGGTCAATTATTTGCATATAAAATAATAATAAATGCAAAATAATTTACCTACAAAAATAAATAACGTGCTAATCATAAATAAATTTATATATAGGTAAATTAATTAGTACAAAAATAAAGATATGTTATTTGATTAAAAATTAATTTAACTATATTTTTGACACACCCCGACCCAAATATCCAGGTGGACATCGGATATCGAGGCGTGCTGACCGTCACTCCGGAGGAGTGACGAAGTCATGACGTGGAAAAGAAATTTAAGAATTTGAAATAAAGTTGGAATTTAAGAGTAAACAAGGAGTTTAAAGAGTGCGCAGTGTGTGACTAAACCCTTATTACAAACTAAGTGTCAGAGCAAGGAAGTGCAGTAAGGAAATAATATTCCCATCTCGAATGATGGATATAAGGAAACACAAAAGTACTCTTCCATACATTAGCTGAAAAGTAAGTCAGCGGGTGTCACAAGCTCTCGTCAGCCAAGCTTAGTCCCTAAGTTCTAGAGGGGCGAAAAGTAAAGTTTAATTAAAACTTTTCCCTGAGTTTCGAAAAATAGTAACCCCTCGCTGTAAAACCCGTATTAATTTCCAAAATACGTTTTTACTAACAATAGTAAAATAAAGTCAAGTATTGGGAACTGTTCCCAAAAAGGATACGGGTAAAATCAACAGCAGTGTAAAATGTAATTACTTATCACGTAAATACTAGCACACAAGTCATGCATAAAGTAGCTACATGAACAAGCTGGGTATTATTAAATTACGCTCTAGTACTACATACACGTGAAGCTGGCGCTACGCGCGTCACAACGAGTTCTAGCTGCCAAGGCAATTAGAACAGGCTGGCACCTACGATGGATCCAAAGTGAGCGTGTCGGTGCAGTGTGAACATACACGTGAAGCTAATCTTGGCCCGGACAGTACTAACACCGTGCAAGTATGCATGATAAGTAGTAAATCACAACTGTATAGCCACGCCAATATTTAATTACCAAAACTAAGTAAAGATGATTAAATAAATCATAACTAAGTTAAGCAAATCATTTAGTAAGTTTAACAAAACATGGCATGCTATACTAAGTCATAAATATCATTTAAAACACATAATATAATAATATTTTGTAAAGAAAACGGCCCACTCACTGGTATGTTATCGGATCGTAGCTGCCGTACCTAGCTTGGCCTCGAAGCTCCTCGAGATAGGCCTCACCTATATGGGAAATTACTATACTAATCATTATACAAGTCCAATCCAAATTATAAAAAGGAAAAGACTCGAAATCCCCATTGTTTGCTCAATTCGGGACTTAAAACAATCGAAAAAGTGGTTCACGCGCTGCCATGCGCCGCCCCGCATCGCCATGCGCGCCCACACGCCCTCACGAGCTCTCACGCGCTCGCACGCACAGGCCATGCGCGGTCAAGGGCCCCCACGCGCCGGCTGGAAGTCGGTCACACTTGCCGTTAAAGTTAACGACGTGCCGTTAACTTTAATGGAATATTCTGTTAACCATGACGGAATATTCTAACGGCGTTACAGAATATTCCATCACGGCGTCAGGTTTGAAACGGAATATACCTCGGAATTGAGTAAACAATGGGGATTTCGAGCAATCAATATATGCTTGATATGAGCATATATATGGCGGTTTGATGATGAACTGCAAAGAGAACAGCGAGGTGACATTCATGATTCAATCGAAACTGGTTACGTAATTTCCAAAGATATCTAGCAATCTGATCGAACTATGCGCTTGAATTTGTGGAATTTTTTGTTTTGGTTTTTTTCTATGTTTTGCAAGAAGTATAATTCTTTGTTTCTTTTTTCAAGTGTTTTTTTAATTATTTGTTCAACATAATAATATTGTAATCTTTTGTGCTTTAACTTTTCACCATTTCATGGGCGGTTTGTCTTCATTCTGCAATTTTTCCGATGAGAAAACAAATTGATTTGTTGTTTGCTGGTGGAAAGTTTTCAGCAACTGATTTAACCATCAGGGTTGAATCCTCTTCCAAATAATCTCTCTCTCCATCCCGAATCCCAACCCCATTTCGTTTAAATATTTATTTCTTTATATATTGTTCTATTTGATTATGTTAAATCAGGATCAATGGAGAATTAATATATTTATCAAGTGCACAGAAAAGTTCAAGTTACTTGGAGATTGCAGTGCAGGCGGACAAAGGCAAAGGCAGGCCACATCACGGCCAAAGAAAGTGAAATGTTTACGTAGGTTACTTGGCCTTTTGGTTCTTCGTGAAATTTTGTGGTATGTTTTTTCGAATTTGTTTTGCACGATCCTTTCAGTTTGTCTGGGGTTGCTTGGCCTTTTGGTTGTTGAGCTTGCCGGAGTAGAAGAATTAAGGTGCATGTTGTTTACCGGATCACCGGTTGTGTTCAGTTTCTGAAAGCAGTTAATTTTGGCAATTTTCTTTTGTAACTGACAATAACTTCTCGGAGTTGGCTACCATGCTTGTGAGCATGGCATACTTACATTTATCTCACCGTTAAAAGCATCTAACGGTTGGGAAAAAAAATTTGAGGAAAAAGAAGGAGACCGGCTAACCGGGTCCCCGAGCTGGGCATTTCTTCTTCCTCTCTCTTACGTCCCATGTTCGGTGGTTGGGATAGGTCGATGACGTCGGTGGTGGGAAGAGGCCGACGACACTGGCGATGGAGAGAGGTCGTCGGGTGCTGCGGTGGGGAGAGATCAACGATGACCTAGGAGAAATAGCATTTGACGAGTTTCCCGACGAATCCAATTTCCAGGTGCGTTCCATAAATCCATAAATTTAATTGTCGATTGTAGATATTTGTGGTTTGTTCTCATACACGACTTCCCCGCTCTATCAGAAACCTTACCCTCACTCTCTCTCCCTCCTTACCTCCCTCTCTCCCCTTCCTCGTCAGAAATCCCAAAGTATCGAAGCATGACATTTTCGCACCATGTTTTCTCTCTCCTCCTCTTCTCTCCCTCATTTCGATTTGTTTGATAACGGGGTAAAGGTTGGTTTTTCTTTGATTGCGTGTAGATTGTCTGATTTTTGTTTTTAATTTGTTTCAGATGTAATGGAGGATGTTGATGCATATTTGTGTTTAAATTCTGGGTTTCAGCTTCCGGTGTCTCTTCAAGAAGGTATTTTTTTAATTTCTCTAATTGTTTTTCCTGATTTGGGTTTATTGGCCTTTTCCTCTTTATTTTGATGCTAGAGGATTAGGTTTCAGGTAGGAGATCTTGACAAAGGGGCTTCTACATTCCGTTGGCCATTTGGCTTTCGTTTAGTCCATGTAGAACCTGGCTTTCGTTATCTAACACCAATTCAGCTCTACCTTGAAATCCTTAAGTCATACAGTTTTTCGAAATTTGTATTCTTCTTGTTTTGTCTTTGTATACATCCAAATTGCAAATCAATCTCTAGTGTATTTGTGATACATATTTTGTTTTAATTTTTTTGAGGATTCCAATGGATGAGTTCCATTTACTTCAGGGACACATACACATGTTTTGGTATATATTTGGGGGAGGTAGAGTGTTGTGCTTGGGTTGATAAGGAGGAAGATTCTGTTCTTGGTAGTGGACAATTTTGACAGGAAGCAAATATTTGCTTCTCTGTTTATATGGTTTCGGATAACTTACTCTATTTGCTCATAGTTATAAGAACTGTAACCTTTAATACCATAAGAACACAAACTTCTCTAATTAATTAAGGGTAGCAAAGATGATTCTTTCCAAACTTCAAAGTTTAAACTTGTGACGTTGTGAGGGGATAGATAGGATAGACAGGCTTCGACTCATTTGTCTCCAGTACAACATATTTGCAATTGTTAGGTTGGGTTTCTGTTTTTTATATTTTATTTGGGCTAATAATTTGCAAACAAGATGAGAATTTAATGTTAGTTTATTCTAGTTGCTGATTTGGTTGCAGTTGCTTCAATCACTATTGGACTTTAGTTCTTTAAATAATCCAATGAACTGTATTTGATGATTTGTTTCATCCTCTTTGCTTCATAGGTTTATAAAACCTATTATAATTGGACTACTTGAACCATACATATATAAACGAAAGCTTATTCATGACATTGAATTACTATCATGTGATAACTTAAAGAACACATTCTGTTTAGCTCTGACGACTAAATTCACTAAGCAGCATTGTTTGCTGAATATGTACTTGGATGTATGATTAGCATGATTAAACTAATATACGAGATTCATCATGGTTGTAATTCTGTTTTTTCATATGTTTAATCTTGGTAATATTTGCACTTGATATATGCTATGATCTGTTCGTATGGTGAATGCTTCCTTACTCAATATTTCAAATATTTTAGTTGATTGATAAAGCAAGAGAATATTTTGGGCTGTCTGATCTTGAGAAGCATGCGCAAGCTGGTGGCATACTTAACGTTCATATTGGTGATTCCCTTTCTCCTTCAGTTAATATTCCTGGAGGATATGCTGGTGAGATCCTTGTCTACATGGCTCGTTGTATTACCTGGCTCACATTCTTCTGTTTCTTTGGATGTTGTGGACAGATTCGAGGGTTTGTTTTGTAATTTTTGTACTCTTGTGCATACTTCTCGATGTGTAAAACATAGTTCTTTACTGGTGTGACCTGATCTAGATTTTGTTTCTATGCGCTTGTGTTAAATGAATATTTGAGAGCAAATTTGGATTGAAATTAAGTCACTTGTATAAACTTTAAACTTGACGCTTTCACCTTAGATGTGCCAGAATTGTTTTCTAATATCTATAATTATGCTTTCAAGTTCCTTAGGTATCATAGCATGTCTTTCTGTGGGAATCTATGGAGTGTAGCTTGATTGATGGCTATTCTGTTATTGATAGCATGTCTCTTATATTTTTATTGTGCTGCTTTCAGGTCAAACTTCGAAAGAAAGCATCCTTACTAGAAAAAGTTGATGGCAAGATAGCACAACTTACAGTAAAGGTTGAAGGATGACATTGGCGGTGGTTATAATTGCAACCAAAAGGATATTATTGTACTGCTAGTGGTATGGTATATTGAGAGATGTAGAAAAATTTATGTTAGATAGGTTGCATTCTTGTAAATTTTTACACTTCGAAATAGAGATTTGTATTTGAAATAGAGTGACAATTTCAAGTTTCAGAATTTAATTTATTTTTGCAATTGATTCTTATGTTTTTTGTATAATTAATTGTCATAATATGATGTTGGAACAAGCAGAGAAACTAATATTTAAAAAAAAAAAAATTGAAATAGCAAACATGGCGTGAATTGAACGCCTTGAATAGCAAATCATACACATTTTACTGCGCACTATTTTGTGTCGTGAAAAATGTACATCTTTTATGGCGTGCCAACGCATGCCATAAAAGAGATGGACTTTTTACAAGGAGGGCTTTTATGGCACGCTCCCTGTGTGCCATAAATTGCTATTATGGCATGCATTGTGTGCCATAAAATTGCTATTTGAGGGGTTTAGAAACTTAAAAAGTGAAAAGAAAGTCATGAAAACTGCTGCATAATTTTTCCAGATTTTTGGTCATAAAATTCATCTTTTATGACGATCTTCAAAGAAAGTTCAGTCGCTAAAGGTTGTTCATATTTTTAGCGACTGTTTCTGGGTATGAAATTACGTCACTAAAAGTCTGTTTGGTTCCCATTAGAGGGTATTAATGTGAATTAATTTTTTCTAATAATTAAAAAATACCAAACCACATTACAAAATTCATAATAATTAATTTACACGTGTAAAAAATGCAAAAACAATATGAAAACGCTCGTGAACTCATCATCTATGCTTTTACGATGGTTACGTCATTGTTTAGATTTTTAAAACCCTTCAATCTCTCTTGAATAGTGTATTTAAAAGAGTTTAAAAAATTTGAAAATTATCATAATAATTAAAGTACAAGACTGAAAAATAAAAAAAAAATAGACAAACGCTCACATTGACAAGATCTACAACTTTTGTGAAGGGGTCAACTTCAAAATTCGACACCATAATCCATGAACCTTAGCTTTATATTTTAACCGTCGATTGTAGTTTACGTTTACACTCCATTATTCTCAGCGGATTTCTTTTTTTTTTTTCATAATTTTTTTTTTAAAACATGATATTTTAGGGAATGCAGAAAGATGAACGGTTCGGATTGTTGATATCATATTATGATATTTACGATTAGTTGAAATATGAGTCGATGTTATATAGTTTCTATAAACTTTATAAACTCCAAGCTATATTTTCACTAACTGTAAAAATCTGAACGTGATATCAACGATCCGAACCATTCATCTTTTTACATCCATTAAATGATTATGTTTTCAAAAAAGAAAACCTGAAAACATGAAATACGGTGAGAAGTATAGAGCGTAAACGTAAACGACAATCGACGGTTAAATATAAATCTAAGGTTCATGAATTATGGTGTCGAATTTCGAAGTTGATCCCTTCATGAAAGTTGTAGAACTTGTCATTATGAGCATCTATGTCACAGCCCGTCCTGGGATTTATAGTATTTTATACCCGAATATGTGAAATGACAAAAATACCCTTAGTTGGGCAATGTTTGACTTTGGTTGACTTTTGAGTCGTGACACGTACAATTTTTTTCTTAGCTTTTTCTTGTTATACTGGTCGATACGAACATGTGGATGCGAAAGGAACGAAATTCAGAGTTGGAACGAAAATTCTGTGGAACGTAAGGTTCAAGGATAATTTGGTAATTTTGAATTACCATAGTTGATTATCTTATGCTAGCTGGTTAGTTTTTTTGTTGTTTCTATTAAATTATTGTTTGCTTATATTTTCTTTTGCCTCTTTTTATTTTTATTTGTTTTCCCAATAAGTGGACTTAAGTTGTTTTTTTTCAAAAATTGAAGCCCATTCTCTCTCCTCCCTTCCGTATTCTCCCTCTCTCCCTCCTCTGGTTCACGCTGCAATAGCAGCCCAGAAAACACAAAGTCGATGGCAGCAGCCAACGCGACAACGCTGTCGTCCAACGGTCACCAATGCTCGTCAAATTATACCTCCATAATCCTCTTCTCGTCCTCTTTCCAACCCCAAAATTAGCTTCTACGAATTCGTAGCCGAATCTTCTCAATTTCAGATCTTAGAAACGGTGACCGTGGGTTTTCCGGCCAAGTTCCAACATAGCCCGCCAGAGTTTGACTTCGACCCAAGAGATAAAAATGGCCCTCTCTTCGTGGGCCGAATTCTGGCGAATCCAGACTAATTTGGCGAATCCAAATTCTGACGAATTTGGGGAGGTTGGGCTCAAATTTTTCGGTCAAACCAAAGCTCAACGGTCTGAGATTGGATTCGACTAAAATCTCAGGTAGGTTGTTTAGACAGAGGAGTTGGTAAGTCAATTGGGTAGTGATGGTGGTTCGATTGGCATTGATTGTGCTTTATTAAGTGGTGGTATTTGGGTATGAGAGTTTCACTTGCTCCGGGGTATTTGGTCGGATCTGTGAGTGGTGGCCTGGGAAAAGGAGTGAGGTTTTGATTCAAGCGAGGGGGAGGAGGATGGAAGAATTGGCTGGAGAAAATAGGCACGTGCCCCACGTGGGTATAACTTTTACCGATAACCTACACAATCAGTTTTTATCTCAAATTATTTGGTGATAGCATTGAGTGCACACAAGCACTCTAGCCAATCCCTAACTTCTCACTTTTTTTCAAGTTTTTTACAATTTAGAGTTTCAATTTAAATTTCCACGTCATATATTATTTTGGTTTTTGAACCATGGTCCTAGCCTCTGGGGTACATGCATGCAGTTTATAGTCAACAAGGGATTTGGTTTCTTTTTTCGATCTGTCTTATTGCACTAACAGTAGATAAACAAGAGGACAGCATTTGTATTTGATTAGAGATAAGTTTTTTAAACTTTTTGCTGTTTCAAATTTTCTTTTGAAACTATGTACTTTTGAGATAATTTATATGTTTTCATATTTTGTTGAAATTTAGTATTCTTCTCTCATTTTGTTTTCTTGTTTTGCTTTTTTGTTTTGTATTTATTTTGTCTGTTTGATTTTTCTTCTGCTTAGTGACACCTGTTTTTTTTTACTGTTTTGTCAGTGGTGGACATGGCGGTTAGAATAACGTTTAGCAGTTGTAGGAATTTTGAACGGAATTAGATGATGCTTCATTAGAGCTTTGTCAGGTCCATTTTAAAACACTACTCTCACGTGGCTGTTATGAGCAAATATAACATATAAGTTTGCCAGGTTGGATTTCAAATTTTTCCTTGTAAGTTTTGTTTTTTCCCGTGATACCTTATTTAGGCAACGTGTCTTTTTAAGACGCAGTTTTTATTTCTGATAGTCACGTTTGGATTTTGGATAGCTTTTTTCATTATCATATGTACTCTCTATTGGTGCTTTTAAAACACATTTTCCAACAACAAAAAAACTAATAAAATTTGTAAAAATATTGAATTTGGATGATCACAATATATATACATCACAATGTTCGACTTCAAGAAGTAAGGATTTTATTCATATCACATTTCAAAAAATTTCTCAATGAACGTCACTATAACAACATTCTCATTTGGACTTTCTCCTTGTTCATGTTCATGCCTGACTACAATTCATTTTCATTCTGCATTGTTCACGATGATTCAATCTTCTGTCATATATTCACTAAACATTTATCAAACAAATAAACAGTATATTTATCACAACAACATTACACAAGCTATTTAAAAAAAAAATAAAGAGAAAGTCCAAAGTAGAAGATTGGTAATTAAGATCCTAACAGATAAGTTTGAACCCCTAATGAAATTGCATGTGCAATTGGAAATTTCTTCTTGCATGGTTGCCACGCTACATAAACGTGTCCTCCTACCTATAATGCAAACCCACGTGCACAAAGCCCTGAAAAACAAATGGAAATCGATAATAAACAAAACTCATGATATATAAGCAAATACCAAATAATTCAAAGCTCAAGAAACTTCAAAACTCAACTCCACAACATTGAGGGATCGATGCAGACGACTACTACAACCGACGTAGAACGGCAGCCACCGGTGCAGAGCGGCGGAGACGATGATTGGAGGAAGAAGAAGATGAGGGTGATGGTGGCCATAGACGAGAGTGACTGGAGCTTCTATGCTCTTAAGTGGGCGCTCAACCACCTCTTTGTTGGGCCTACAGACCAGGTGGGGATAAGCACGGGAACCGCGACGGTGGAAGCGGCGAGCCAGGAGAACGTGAGCATGATGACGCTGGTTCATGTCATGCAGCCGTTTCAGCACTACGTCCTCCCTGCCGGACCAGGTGGAACAGCTTTTTATGCGACGCCGTCGGTGTTGGAGTCTGTGCGCAAAGCACAGGAAGAAAGTGCTGCCTCTGTTCTCGCTCGTGCTTTGGAGATATGCAAGGATAAGATGGTAATTAACTCATTTAATAGTTGAGAGAAATAGTAGTGTTCTCAGTTCGGGCCATCTTACGCTGTTAGGCTGCGAATATAAACCACTACTCCTGAATACAAATCACTACTCCTGTGATAAGTTTCCTTTAAAAATCTATCTTTAAGAAAAACCGCTAATCATTGTATAAATTTATCCCTAAAAATCATATTTGCTATTTTGGATCGCCTATCGTGTTTTGTTAAGGTGATGATGGCCATTGTTCATAGTTTTTCCCTAATCGTTTGGTTCAAAGTTGCATTATGTATATGGTAAGATAAAAATTTGTACGATAACATAAGTCTAACGAGAGAATATTAGCCTACATAGCTCATATTCTCTCTTTGTAAGATACAAGTCTTACAATTAATCTTTAACTGTTTGGTGGTTTTTGTATATCTTTGTGATGCATTTGGTATTAGATTTAGTTAATCAAGGGGTATCGTAATTATATGTTGTGCAGATCAAAGCAGAATCTCTAATTCTAAGTGGAGATCCCAAGGACATGATTTGTCAGGCCACAGAGCAGACGCATGTAGATCTTCTTGTCGTAGGTAGTCGTGGCCTTGGCATGGTCAAAAGGTGAGCACACACAATTTCATTAACTATCACTCCAAAATTATACAAATCAATTTGGGAAATGATTGTCGCACCCTCATTATCTCCTTTTACACACCTTCGTTTGTTCTCGTCGTTGGGCTGAATAACAAAAGAAAATCAAATAACAAAAGATAAAGGAAGGTGTGCAGGAAATCATTTCCGATTTCCATCAATTTTGGATTATCGGTAGAGTTATTTATGTGACTTGTATAATTTGTTTTGGTGGGTGCAGAGCGTTCTTAGGAAGTGTGAGTGACTATTGTGCACATCATGCGACATGTCCAGTTGTGATCGTGAAACCACCAAAGGAGTCTGCAGGAAAATAGTCCCTTAACAAACTATTATTCAGCTTTGATTTCTATGTATGTACTAATGAACAAGTGCCTTTTTCATGTAATTATTTCTTCTCAATAAGCAGCTCTCTGTTATAACTACTATTACGGTTTAGTAATATTCCTCGTTATCAGTATGTGAGAGGTCTTTTAAGTTCGAATACCAGTATGAGAGAGGTCTTTTAAGTTCGAATACCAGTATGAGAAAGGTCTTTTAAGTTCGAATATCGTTTTTAAGTTGGATGACTCAGTTACATATGATCTGGAGTCTGGACCATACGGCGGGGAAAAAAATAATAAACTTAGCCTAGGGCGTCGGATTGAACTAGCATTTGAATAATAAATTCAAGAGGTGAGTGATATTTAATTTTGAGAGGATTAAAGATGAAAAAAAAATTATCTCACAAGTCGAACTTAAGACCACTCACTTAAATTAAGTGAGTATTTTTGGCATTCCAGAAATCTAATTGTGCATTTCTTTCTAAATACAGAAGGTTCGAAGTGGACAATTTAGAGTGCCAATAACAATTCTCCTACTTTAAATATAGGAAATACCCAATCCAATTCATTCCTAGCCACCAAACCAGCTTTCTCTCTCTTTAATCTCTCCTTTCTGTTAGTTTAATCAAACGACTTATGGCAATCCGGAGTTAAAACCACCTTACACCAATGATGCATCACCTAGAGGAGTGCTAAGGGCAGTCACCCGGCAAGTGACTGTTAGCCGTGGATCATTGCGGAGAAGAGGAGGACATACACATCAACGACTGACAGTCACAGTGCACGAATGGTTGAAGCAAACTAGAGAAAGCCGGGTTTGATAGATTTAACAGCAATGTTGTAAACCATACCAGTGCTTTCATTTAAACAGATGTTAGTGTGTAGTCCAGAATCTTTTCTCCCCGAATCAAATATTCACGGCACGGCACGCCTCTAAAACGATATACAGTATGCAGACATGGAACTTTACATAAACGTGATACCGTATCTTTGGGATGTCAAAGAGTTAGCTTGCTCGCTCGCTTGCATTTAGCCCTGCAGATAATCCCCAATCCCTATGATTAAAACACGAAATCTCAACTCTCAACACCCGTGGGAAATAAACAAGTTCGAAAGACAGACCTGTTGGCTCAGAATTTCCACTGCCACGTTAAGATCCCCATCTGCAGCTGCTAGGGCAACTTCTACCTGTGTCTGTAGACCATTACCAAGACGTCGTTAGAAGATGTGCATAACAGAGAGCATGAACTATAATGTTAAACATCAACTAAACTCGTTAAAGATGCGTGGTAACATATTTCATTGCTAACCTCCGCATCCTTCAACTCGACTGATATCAATAAATGTAGCTAACAAAAATGCATACTATAGGATGGATAGTTAGCTCATTCGATTAAGGATAAATACAGGACGGTTTAACATTTTACCCTCTCAAAACCCATTGATACAAGCTTTTGGATTTCTTCTTCGGAAGCAACATAATCCTGCATCCGAAAGGCAAATTAAACAAGAGACTTATATAAACCCGATGGACTGGAAGAACTGTTAAGGAAAATCCAGACAATTGATTAAAAAGGCAAACCTGATGGTGTACAGGAATTTCTGCCGCTGCACTATTTAGTGTTGCCCGCCTGAAAATATCAAGAAAAGAGGTAGTACCATTTTTCAGCCAAATGGTATAAAAAGGTAGCCGTGGTTAGCAGTTAGCACTCCTCCCTTGTAATACATAAGAGAGAAATTGCACAGGGGGGAGTGCATGATAACATTTTAATAAGAGTAAAAGAACAATAAAAGCACCATCCATGAACAGAACAAGCCCGTTAAGCTATAATATGCGTTAAGTTTTTTTAGTACCTTCCATCAGAAAACTGCTGTCCTGTACCAATAACTGCCACATCTGATGGACGTTCTGAGTTGCTATTGTCCAAGAGTCTAGCCTGTAAATTTGATTCTGAATCCGCATCAGAAATAGTACTTCGACCAGATCCAAGTGTTCTTCCCCTCCCAGGAAACGTGTGACCATCTTGTGCTGACTGCATTATTGCAATAGGAAGTCATCAAATTTAGTTACTTAATTTATATTCACCAAACACTGAGGGTTCGGAATTCCAACAAAGTGTGTATTTCAAAGATTGAATTAAGGGTACAACACTCCTAAAGTACAAGTGACATTTGATGTAGAATATGGATCTTAAAGAGGGTCGGTAAGTAAAGGGTTTTCAACATTTACACCCTCAAAAGGTGAAAAACACAATACCTGCACAGATGTTTCCCTCTGTGGAATCCATGAAGACAAGTTTCTCCAGATACTTCCAGCAGAGAATCCACTGGTAAAGAAAATATACCATTTTACAACTCTTATAACATTGATAACTGTAGTCTTTCAAGAAATCGAATTACCAAAAGTACGAGGAACATAAATATTACTTACCTAGATGGTGTACCTTGTGTTGAATAAGTAGGGATGAAGGCTGAAGGATTCCCACCAGTGCACACAATAAATTTAGGCCGCCTCACACAGCTTGACTGGAAGCATAAAATTTTTAAAAGAATAAAGATTAGGAATCCATGCAAAGTATAAATGCATAAGTCAAATTAGATAAGACGAACAATAGTAAGTTTCCAAAAAGCAGTTTACTTACAAACAATGAGGAGGCCTCAATTTTAGAATAGAAGGATGTTCCCGGAATGAGGAAATTTAATAAGCTGTACGTATCTGTATTGCAAAGCCAACAAAAAGCATTATCACCGACTTCCCCGCATTACACAAAAAAAGGGGAGATTAGAATGGGAGAAAACTTACAAGCAAAGCCAGACAAAATGCCACATAGGTGTCCCAGTAAAGAAACATTTGGCATAACAACTTGGAACACTACCAGCAAGATCCATGCATACCTGAAACAGATTTAAGTAAACAATGTCAAATTATTAAGAAAACATATAGCAAATGTAAAAAGAAAAGAATTAGACATGGCATAAGCACGTTACTGCCATTACCATTTAGCAGGTACATTAAACAGTCCAAATACACTGCAGAGCAAAAAATGTTTGTGCGTTAGTATAATCCAATACATCGTCCAGGAATGAAAGAAAACAGGGAAAACAATTGAAATGTGCATATATGCATGTCTGTGCACATTTTAGCGCACCCATTAGTACGATCACATGAAAAGCTTCTAATATCTAATTCTTCTTTATATATATATATAATATAATATAATATTAATTCTTCTAGGTTAGAGAAAATATAGTATTTGCAAAATTCTGTCTTAAGGGAGATAATATTCATGTTAGAAGAACCAACCTTCTAGACTGATGTCCACTCAGACTTGTCTCTATAACAATCATAGAAAACAAGATTCCCGAGAAGCCTATTGCACATTCATTCATGAGGTACTGATAAGGGAGAATAGGATTATAGGCCACCAAAAGCGCAATCAGAAGATGTAATACTGCATTGCTTATGGCCAACAGAATGATCATGTACAACAAGCGGACAGTTCCCATGATTCTTTCCAATTCAGAGCCCAAAGGGACCAATGCCATCATGTTGAACAACACATGCAGCACTGAACCATGGAAGATAATGGACGTGAAAATCCTGTAGACTGAAAAAGAGAACAAAAGGTTGATGACCATGGGATGAAATCAGTTTGCATACAAAAAAGGCATATGATTTTTTTCTATTAACTGAATAAATCCGACAAAAATAATTTTATATAGATTAATTAACAAAAACTAGATTAAGCTTTTGATAGAAAAATAAAATGTAGATCAAAATTAGCAGAAATTCTCTATTTGAGTTCAAACTGGGCCAGGCAGGTGACCCATAGATAGTGGCGTTTGCATGACGTTAGAGGGACTAAATTACGGATTGTTATGGTAGTTTCAATATTTAGGTTTAAAATGATCATGATCTAGGGAAATACTGTTTTGAAGATACTACTAGAGGGTCTCTAGGTCAGAATGCGGGGGTTATACAAAGCAGAATCCAAAGGGAGCAACCAAATAAGTTAAGCAGCACTGTTGTTGACACCATTTGATTAGGAACTATTATTAAAGTATCCACATTCAAGTAACAAATTATCTCAAAATGTAATGTTACAGAAATAGTGACGATACAAGAATATCAAATAGTCCATCACTATAAACAAACAGGGTAATGCTAGGGAGACCAAATTTGTAAACCAAATGATGTGGAAATAAAGTAAGACTTCATGATTTAATAACTTCAAAAAAGAAGACCAACCGTCAATTGCCACATCATTTGGTTTACAAATTTGGTTTCAAAAATTTGGTCTCCCTAGCATTACCAAAACAATAAATATCGAATATAATATAACAATCTCGAACAAGGTCATTAATTTGTTTATTAGTTTAAAGGCCTAGTGCTATTATGATCTGTGATCAAATCATGTATGAAATGAAACCCCATGAAATTGAACATGAATTCAAATGGTGGACCTAAGGTGTTTCGTGGCAAAGCAAATTTTGTTGCAATATCAAACTTGAAGCAATTAGAAAAGAACACACAAAATGTTAATTGCAAGGTCACAAGAGTATCCGGAAGTGAACAATCAAGAATAATAGTTCTAGAACAAGGGGCAAGGAAGCGCATGTTTAACCCCGGGGAAAGAGGGTGGAAAAATTCAGCTTGTTTTTAGTAACTAAGTATTTCCATACTGACCAATGTATCAATTGTCTCAGATTTCAATTTGAAAAAAATTAATTACCTTGGAATTTGGATACAACTTCAGAGGGCGAAAAGCATACTTCGTAAAAGGAGTCGTATCCAACCAAGAGGCAAACCAAGTAAATAATTGCGCACACGCCAACCACCGCAGAAGTAAGGAAAGGAATGCTCTCCCACCAATGCCTCAACCTAGTTTGCAGCCCTGCCTATACAATACATACACCCAAACATACAATCAATCTCAAATTAACTATAATCCAAACAAACAGCCACAACTGTCAGAAGTAAATACTAATTTCGACAAAATTCAATTAAGCAAAATGTAATTCAGGCAAATTTAGGGTTCCTAAATTTTAAAACAGAGTTGATTCAAGTCTCATGGAACTGAAGCTAAACAAAGCCGAATCGAATTCAGGCATGAAACTATCACTCAGAAAGCATAACTAGAAATTGAGAAGCTCAAAGCAACTAAGTCCACTGTTTAATATCTACCTCATTCTGTAGTTAACGAACAAAAATTCAAAATTTCGGTATCATTTTTAACCCAGTTCCGCATTTTCTCGGCAACCAAACGGAAGATAAGAGAAAATACTGGAATTTTCTCGGGAAAATAGAAAAAAGGGGAAAGAGAGGTAGATCGGAGATGAGAATTTACCTCGGAAACGATGTTGGGTCTCATTTTTCTTTCTTGCTCGCTCACAGTCTTTCTCTTGAGTGTGTGTGACTTGGTTTTGAATCAATCGCTTTGTATTTGCGCGTTGCGCGGGATCTGGAACCCTCCAATGTCCGCCAACCGTCTTTTTCCACTCGGATCGTTGAATACGGCAGGCCGGGATCCACAAACAAATCGGGGTTGAGATCGGGTCCGGAAACTGCTCGTTTGGGATTTGCTTTTTGTAAGAAGTATTTGTGAGCTAAAAAATACTTTTATTATAAGAAGTATGTAGTTTTATGCAAAGAATTCTAAGTGTTTCTGAAAAAAACACTTTAAAAGTGTTTCCTAACGTGCTTTTCATAAAGCGTTCCTACAACTTAAAATATTTGTGAATTTAGGAACTTAAAAATATTTGGGTGAATTTTCTCATAAGAACGTAGCTAAAAGTGTTTTTAGTTGTAAAAAATACTATTAATATTTCGTAAACAATTTCAAACATGTCCAACTCAGTTGGATCCAATAAATTTTTTATGGTAATAGAATTTCTGCTTTCTTTCTTTTCTTGGTATTCTCGTATTTAGACTATGTTTGAGTGAAGGATTTTCAAGTCTCAAGAGATTGAGATAAAGCTATTGAGGTATGGTTCATAAAATGTTAAATAAAAGGAAAATAGAAATGTCTTTTATGAAACTCTCATATCCTAATGGATAGGGTATTGAGTTTCTACCATGCATTCCATTAAAAACTCCCTCATTCTTTAAATTATTGTAATAGTTTTGAACCCTCCCTCTCTTCTTAATAATAATAATTTTGTTATGTCTTTTCATAAACATTACAAAGATATGTGAGATGGATTTTGTAAATCTAAATAAAAAAAAAATGAGTATTTTATACATCACTCTTACATGATCACTTTTTAGTATTTGATCAATATGTTATCAAATAAAGATAAAGACATATGTATATGAACATTGATTTTAATCAAGCTCAACAATCGTAATTTATAAATTCATCTTTTCAAATTAATTTTCAAAATTAATAGAAGTAACAAATGTCTTTAGATTTGAACAACTTACAAATTACATGTGACTAGATACGATGAAATTAAAACTACATGAATTGAAGGGAAACTTTAGAAAACATAGGGACTAAAACAAGGGTTTTTGGGATTTTTTTTCATATAGTTGTATATATTACCCACATTTTTTATGTAATTACAATTAAACTCGTTGGATGATCTTCAACAAGCAATAGTTCTTTTTAATGAACCAAGGGCAGCCAACATGTGGATAATCCGACCTTTCTTCACCAACAACGCCTACTCGACCATGCGACTGCAACCTTTTTTGTTGAACATAACCTCAATGTCATTACCCTTAAAAATTATAAACTCATGGCATGCATACGAGTAACTAAGACCTAACTATGTTCGATCAAGAGTCTCAAGCTAATACATGTGTGCCAATTTGTGTCAGATCGGCTAGGCAAATAATTTGGTGTGGTAGTGGTGTAGATTGCGTTATTACTAACTTCCGAATCAAATAATTTCGGCCAAGAAATGAACCTGGCCTATAGTTTTGGGATCTGAAAGCAAGGCTGTGCAAATCATATGAAGGTTTGGATAGCAAAACATTTCACTAATCCCAGAATAAATCAAACCATTTCACTATTGCCAGGTGCAACAAAACAGCTGATTGCACGTGAGTTCTTATTACCTTCAACTATATACCAGCTCAGAGGATAGCAAAACAAAACTAACTGGCCTTATCAAGCGGTAACAACTCCATTTACTTTTAAACTAAACTCAGCTTAAATCCAAAATTCTCAACTAGTTGATGTAGATACTTGTTATGTTTTTTCTCCTTTAATATAAGTAAAAGAACTGGGCCCATACCGTATCAAATTTATACGCCTGTATCAGTGCACAATCAGCCGATCTATCTCTGGGACGGCCACAAAGGCCGCAGTTGATTTCAACGCTCACGCCACACCGATCTCACCCTCCTTTCTCCCCCTCTCTCCCTCTCTCTCCTCCCTCATTTTACGAGTGGGAGATTCCATGCAAAGCATTCAATGCCAAGGAAGATGTACTACTCCATCTATCTCTGACAAACATAAACAGAACTCCAACTTATCCAAAACACGTCAAGTAATAGAACAAACAGAAACCGAAAGAAAACATTTAAAGTGTCTTTATGAGGCTAAACTACCCTCAAGCATACTAGCTTCAATGTTTTCACTTTCCAACAACCAACATTCTACTCAAAATCGAACATAAACCAATACGGCGTCGAAATTAAAAACAAGAAGATGAAAAACTAATGCATACATAACTCAGCAACGAGGTCGTAACAGGAACCGAGCACACATTTTTACAGGAACTAATGCATAAGCATAACTTCCTTTGAGGATGAAAGACATATATAACTACAAACAGAGTAAAAATTTGATCTTCATTTGGATAGTACTCCTCAATTTTTTCTTCTTCCCAATATTACATAAATTAATGCAAGTATTGGGACTAAACCCATATGTTTTACAAAATAAAACTTTACAAAATGAGATAAAATATAGCAAGAAAAAAAAGAAGAGAAAAGGATATAAATCACTAAATTAATCGCCTTATACCACATTTTGTGATTCAAAATTCTTATTTCAATTCACAAAACCCAACTAAAATTCAAGCCCAATTTTTATTAAAAGAATAATACAACAAAGAATTAAGAAGTGAAATACAAATTGAATTTGATAGTCAGTAGTAGATGTGATGAGATGAACACCGACCTAAATGTTGGAGTTTCAGGCGGGAGTGAGAGAGCTTGCGGACGGACAAGAAAATGGCGCCGGAGGGGCGTGCTGGAATCGCTGAGCAAAAGAACGGCGCAGGCAAAAGGTTCGGAGACGTAGTAGTTGTCGAGTTTATTTTTTTAATTATTTTTTAAATATTAAACCATGTGGCTTTAGTGGGGCAGGTGGCATCATATGATTGGAGAGGTACTCCACGTGTCTATGCTGAGGTGGAGAAATTTTAGTCCGGTTTTCGGACCAGCTCACCCCTACAGATTCAAACACAAAAACCTCTCCTGCCACCCTCAATGTTAAAGCAACTGTGATTTTGGGATGATCAGTCACTGGTTTTGATGAATTTAAACAAAAGCTAATTATTCCTAGTTCCAATTGAATAAGGAAAATCAGTAATTTTAAACTTAGTTAGCCACAAGTCTACAACCACATATATAATAATTAAATTGGAGAAACAAATAGCTAAACGTGAAATTTAAGATCTTCTCTCTTCTTTATATGAAATTATTATTGGTACTCTAAAAATCAGAACAATTAGATTTTAAAGCCGATAACAATTGCATTAGCAAACGCAAAGAGTAAAACAAGCAAAATTCCATTTATATAGTGGTGATGCCCCAAAAAGAGTTGCAAGCTAAGCCTATAAAACAAGTTTTAAAAAAATTGGTAGGGTATGTTAGAAACAACAAAACTATGTACCCAAAATAAAAACTTTTAGCATGGAAACAAACCTGATGACTAGGAGGAATTAGAAGAACTGAATCCTTTATCCTTCTTGTTATGTTGCAAATCTAGCCACATCTTGCTCGCTTTTTTAAACCAGGAATGTGTTGGTAAAAGTATACCAAATTTCTATCCATAACACAAACAACCCAAATTTTGGTGGTGCATACAAATTTTTTCTTCATTGATAGTCTGATAAATTGAAAGTTGATGTCTGCTCTATAGCTATATTCTTAGAATCTCTGCAACCAATTTTGTGCATGTTCGTGTAGGCATGCCAAATCATTTGCACAAAAATTGGTTGAAAGAATATACCACAACACATTCGTCGAAAGCCGCTGAGCAAGATATTGCTAGACTTGCCATGATCGACTACTTTGGAGTGAACGCATGAGAGAGAGAGAAAAACAAGAGAGCGATAGTTTCAGGAATCACTACTGCTTGAAAGAAGAGAAGATGGAGTGGTTGGGTGGTGAGTTTGGCATTGATGTGCTTAAAAAGCATCTTCTAAGACCAACTCCACTCACATTATAACCAATAATGATTTTATTTTTAGCTAAAAACTCGCTTTCTTATTTCCAATGGTGTAGCCTTCCTCCAAATTTTAGGCTAAAAAATTGTTAAATGCTTTAGCCTAAATATTTTTTTCCGTTAACTTTAAAAAAACATTGTTTAAATTAATTTTAGCTTAATTTTCGAACATTTCTACCTAAAAATACTTAAATTCCGATAAAGTATGAAAATAACATAGTAGACACATACGAAATAACGAAATTTGAAGTGGGCACAATGGAAATTTGAAAATCACACACCTCACACCATACATCCTACCAACGACATTCCCACACCACACATACATCCTACCAACAACATTCCCAACACTCCCACACCACACATCCTACCAACGACACTCCCAAACCACACATCCTACCAACAAATATCTCCCAACACTCCTACACCACATCCTACCAACAACAATCCAACATCTCTCCACACCACACATCTCTACCAACGACACCTCCCAACCACACATCCTACCAACAACATTCCCAACACTCCCACACACCACACATTCTACCAACAATACCCAACATTCCCACACCACACATCCTACCAATGACAAATCCAATTCATTTACTCTATTTAAGAACCCAGTTGAAAGTCATTCCAACACACACCAATTTCTTCAAAATCATCCATCTCGTCAACACACACCATCATCTTTCATACTTTAAAGTTAACGTGTTTTTTCATAAAGCGTTCCTACAACTTAAAAATATTTGTGAATTTTTTTGTTAAACGTAGCTAAAAGTGTTTTTTAGTTGTTAAAAATACTATTAATATTTCAAAAACAATTTCAAACAAGTCCAACTCAGTTGATCCAATAAATTTTTATGGCAATAGAATTTCTGTTTCTTTCTTTTCTTGGTATTCTCGTACTTAGACTATGTTTGAGTGAAGGGATTTTCAAGTCTCAAGAGATTGAGATAAAAGCTATTGAGGTATGGTTCATAAAATGTTAAATAAAAGGAATTAGAAATGTCTTCTTATGAAACTCTTCATATCCTAATGGATGTGGTATTGAGTTTCTATCCATGTATTCCATTAAAAAAACTCCCCTCATTCTCTAAATTATTGTAATAGTTTTGAACCCTCCCTCTCTTCCTAATAATAATAATTTTGTTATGTCTTTCATGAACATTACAAAGATATGTGATGATTGTAACTAAAGAAAATGAGTATTTTACATCACTTCATGCATCACTTTTTTAGTATTTGATCAATATGTTATCAACAAAGTGGTAGATATGTGTAGCAACATTTGATTTTAGACCGCTTCAACAACCGTAATTTATAAATTCATCTTTTCACCAATTTTCAAAATTAATAGAAGCTAACAAATGTCTTTAGATTTGAACAACTTACAAATTACATGACTAGGATACTCTATGAAATTAAAACTACATGAATTGAAGGGAACTTGTGAAAAACATGGGTGGACTAAAACAAGGGTTTTGGCCTTTTTTTTTCATATAGTTGTATATATTACCCACATTTTTTATGTGTAATTACAATTAAACTCGTTGATGATCTTCAACAAGCAATAGTTCTTTTTTTAATGAACCAAGGGCAGCCAACATGTGGATAATCCGACCTTCACCAACAACGCCATACTCGACCATGCGACTCTGCAACCTTTTTGTTGAACATAATCCCAATGTCATTACCTCTTAAAAATTATAAAACTCACATGGGATGCATATTGAGTAACTAAGACCTAACCGTGTTCGATCAAGAGCCTCAAGCTAATACATGTGTGCCAATTTGTGGTCGAGATCGGCTAGGGCAAATAATTTGGTGGTAGCTGGTGTAGGATTAAGTGCTATTACTAACTTCGAATCAAATAATTTCTACCAAGAAATGAACTCCGCCTATAGCTTTTGGGATCCGAAAGCAAGGCTGTGCAACTATATGGAAGGTTTGGATTTTGAAAACCAAGCTCGATGTCTTCGATAATACTAGTGCAACGTAACCTAAAAGTAACCCGAGAATACCCAATCATAGACTAGCTCAAATCGTCAAGAAAGATAATGAGATGACCTCTTCGAAAGTATCAAAGATAATACTTCATCGTCGAGACTTATAAATAAACCACCCACATACTTGAATATGGTGCTCAAACATCTAATTAGTCGCCTACTCAGTTAAACTACTCCCACAACTCTCAGCCTTCGTCGATCTCGTTGGTAATTATCACCGGCTGCCTCTAGATACTTCCTGGCCGATCCCCTGACAATGGTGTTGATGGATTAGTGTGGTTCACTCCCCTCACAAAGGGTTTGTGAAAAGTTTCGCGTAGATTCTTAATTGTTATTGATTAAAAAATATTCATTAGGTGTTTTTGGTTAAGAAAAATGTTTGCGAGACCCCTCTTCATTAAAACTTCCTTATTTAGATTATTAGATAGTGTGATTGTTATATTAATTTGCTAATCCCCAGACAAAAAAGAAAATTACGCATGTAACTCTCGAATTTAATAATGAAAGATAACAATTTGAGCAATTGTGTTTTCCCTATAAGTAATTAATCACCAAAAAAACATAATGTCCTTTTTGGCCTATACACCGTCACAACACTTCCACATAAAAGTTATCAAACACTTTGAGACGTTTTTTTGCTCACAACACTTTACAATGCAATGTACCAAACACTCGATACCTGCTTTTTTGCACACAACACTTTTAAGGCATACTTACCATACACTTTTGGACATTATTTTTTTTGCTCACAACACTTTACATATATACAATGTACCAAACACTTTGACACTTTTTAACGCACAACACTTTTACAACTATAATTTACCAAACACTTGGACATGCTTTTTTACTCCTGGCTACGAAAATGGAACTTATGTCCGGACTAAACCAGATTAATTTGGGATTCAAAGATTGTCAAGATCACCCATCATTAAGATGGTTAATGCAGCTGCCTCATTGATTATTTCTTCATCACGATCATAATTTGATTGAAGTTGTAGCATTTGCACGCCAAACTTCGCCTTCTTGAACCCATTGAGCAAAATGTTTAAAGTATGAAAGCATTTATGGTGTGTGTTGACAGATGTGGATGATTTTGAAGAAATTGGTGTGTGTTGGAATGACTTTCAACTACTTCTAAATAGAGTAAATGAATTGCTGTCACGAGTAGGATGTGTGGTGTGGGAGGCTTGGTGATTGTCATAGAATGTGGTGCGA
Source organism: Gillenia trifoliata (assembly GCA_018257905.1). Lineage (NCBI taxonomy): Eukaryota > Viridiplantae > Streptophyta > Magnoliopsida > Rosales > Rosaceae > Gillenia > Gillenia trifoliata. Next base: position 24,668,503 of record CM031084.1, on the reverse strand, counting down.
TGCTGGAAATGTTGTTGGTAGGATGTGTAGTTTGGGAGCAGCCACAGAGGACAAAGTATGTTAGGATGTGTGGTGTGTAGGAGTGTTTCTAATGCCAGTTTAAGAGGATGTGTGGTTTGCTGCTTGTACGGTGTGGAGTGGATTGTCGTCATGGTGGATGCGTGGTGCTGCTGCCGCTTGGTAGTGGATGTGGCTATGTGAGAGAATAGCGATTTTTCAAATTTCATTGTACCCACTTCCAAATTTCATTATTTCGGTACAAGGTTTATTGTTTTTATTTTTCATACTTTATCGAAATTTTAAATATTTAGGTGTAGAAATGTTCGAAAATTAAGCTAAATTAATTTTTAAACAATTTTTTTAAAGTTAACGGAAAAAATATTTAGGCTAAAACGATATTTAACAACTTTTTAAATTTAAAATTTGCGCCACAACCCCATCGAAGCAAGCAAACAGCTAAAAGCCAAAATCATATTTGGGTCATGAGTACCACCACGTGAGCTGGGTCTTAGGAAGATGCTTTTTAAGCACATCAATGCCAAACTCACCACCCAACCACTCCATCTTCTCTTCCAAACAGTAGTGATTCCTGAAACTATCGCTCTCTTTTTTTCTCTATGTTCACTCCAAAGTAGTCGATCATGGCAAGTCTAGCAATATCTTGCTCAGCGGCTTTTCGGACCGGGAAATGTTGTGGGTATATTCTTTCAACCAATTTGTGCAAATGATTTGGCATGCCTACACGAACATGCACAAAATTGGTTGCAAGTTGCAAGAATATAGCTATAGAGCAGACATCAACCTTCAATTTATCAGACTATCAATGAAGAAAAAATTTGTATGCACCACCAAAATTTAAGGTTGCTTGTGTTATGGATAGAATTTGCATACTTTTACCAACACATTCCTGGTTTAAAAGAAGAGCAAGATGTGGCTAGGATTTGCAACATAACAAGAAGGATAAAGGATTCAGTTCTTCTAATTCCTCCTAGTCATCAGGTTTGTTTTTCCATGCTAAAAGTTTTATTTTGGGTACATAGTTTTTGTTTTTAACATACCCTAACAATTTTTTAAACTTGTTTTATGAGCTTAGCTTGCAACTCTTTTTTGGGGCATCACCACTATATAAATGGAATTTTGCTTGTTTTACTCTCTTTGCGCTTGCTAATGCAATTGTTATCGCACCTCCAAAATCTAATCGCGTACGCATTTTTAGCATCAATAATAATTTACATAAAAAAGAAGAGAAGATCTTAAATTTCACGTTTAGCCAATGCTTTCTCCAATTTAATTATTATATATGGTTGTAGACTTGTGGCTAACCAATTTAGGTATCGATTTTCTAACCCCAATTAAAATTGGAACCCGAATAAACCCGTTGAACCCAAATTCAATCCAAACCCGTGGACTCGATCATCTAACCTACCCGAGTTGCACCCTAACTGGGGTAGGAGAAGATTTTTTGTGTTTGAATATGTAGGGGTGAGCTGTCCGAAAACCGGACCTTAAAATTTCTCCACCTCAGCATAGACACGCTGAGCACTTCAATCACATGATGCCACCCGCCCACTAAAGCCACAGAGCACACATATTTAATATTTAAAAAATAATTAAAAATAAACTCGACAACTACTACGTCTCCGAAGTCCGAACCTTTGCCCCAGCCGTTCTTTTTGCTCAGCGATTCAGCACGCCCTCCGGCGCCATTTTCTTGTCGTCCGCAAGCTCTCTCACTCCCGCCTGAAACTCCAACATTTAGGTCGGTGTTCATCTCATCACATCTACTACTGACTATCAAATTCAATTTGTATTTCACTTCTTAATTCTTCGTTATGTTATTCTTTTAATAAGAATTGGGCTTGAATTTTAGTTGGGTTTGTGAATTGAAATAAGAATTTTGAATCACAAAATGTGGTATAAAAGGCGATTAATTTAGTGATTTATAGTCTCTTTTCTCTTCTTTTTTTTTTTTCTTGCTATATTTTTTATCTCATTTTGTAAGTTTATTTTGTAGAAACATATAGGTTTAGTCCTGTCACTTGCATTAATTTATGTAATATTGGGAAGAAAGAAAAATTGAGGTAGTGTCAAATGAAGATCAAATTTTTACTCTAATTTGTAGTTATATATCAAATATATTTCATCCTCAAAAGGAAGTTAGTGTATGCATTAGTTCCTGTAAAATGTGTGCTCGGTCTCGTTACGACCTCGTTTGCTGAGTTATGTATGCATTAGTTTTCATCTCTTGTTTTTAATTTCGACGCCGTATTAGTTTATGTTCGATTTTGATAGAATGTTGGTTGTTGGAAAGGAAAACATTGAAGCTAATTATGCTTGAGGTAGATTTAGCCTCGCAAAGACACTTTAAATGTTTTCTTTCTGTTTCTGTTTGTTCTATTACTTGACGTGTTTTTGGATAAGTTGGAGTTCTAGACTATGTTTGTCTGAGATAGATCGGTTGATTGTACTTTTGATATGAGCATATAAATTTGATACGGTATGGGTGCCCTAAAGTTCTTTTTCTGCAATTTAAAGGAGAAAAACATAACAAGCATCTACATCAACTAGTTGAGAATTTTGGATTTAAGCTGGTTAAAGGTGCAATGGAATTGTTACCGCTTGATAAGGCCAGTTGGATTTGTTTTGCTATCCTCTGAGCTGGTATATGCTGAAAAGCAAGGTAACAAGAACTCACGTGCAATCGGCTGTTTTCTTGCACCTGGCAATAGTGAAATGGTTTGCTATTCTGGGATTAGTGAAATGTTTTGCTATCCAAACCTTCATATGATTTGCACGGTCTTGCTTTCAGATCCCAAAACTATAGGCCAGGTTCATTTCTTGGCCGAAATTATTTGATTCCAAGTTAGTAATAACGCACCTACACCACTACCACACCAAATTATTTGCCTAGCCGATCTCGACTACAAAATTGGCACACATGTATTAACTTGAGACTCTTTGATCGAAATAGTTAGGTCTTAGTTACTCAGTATGCATGCCATGTGAGTTTTATAATTTTTAGGGTAATGACATTGGGGTTATGTTCAACCAAAAGGTTGCAAGTCGCATGGTCGAGTATGACGTTGTTGGTGAAAGGTCGATTATCCACATGTTGGCTGCCCTTGGTTCATTAAAAGAACTATTGCTTGTTGAAGATCATCAACGAAATAATTGTAATTACACATAAAAAATGTGGGTAATATATACAACTATATGAAAAAAAAAGGCCAAAACCCTTTGTTTAGTCCCTATGTTTTCACAAAGTTTCCTCTTCAATTCATGTAGTTTTAATTTCATCGTATCTAGTCATGTAATTTGTAAGTTGTTCAAATCTAAAGACATTTGTTAACTTATTAATTTTGAAAATTGGCTGAAAAGATGAATTTATAAATTACGCTGTTGGAACCGATTAAAATCAAATGTTGCCTACATATCTACCACTGATAACATATTGATCAAACACTAAAAAGTGATCACGTAAGAGCATGTATAAAATACTCATTTTTTTTATTTAGATTTACAAATCCATCTCACATATCTTTTTGTAATGTTCATGAAAGACATAACAAAATTATTATTATTAGAAGAGAGGGAGGGTTCAAAACTATTACAATAATTTAGAGAATGAGGAGTTTTTAATGGAATACATGGATAGAAACTCAACAATTCCATCCATTAGATATGAGAGTTTCATAGAAGACATTTCTAATTCTCTTTTATTTAATATTTTATGAACCATACCTCAATAGCTTTATCTCAATCTCTTTGAGACTTGAAAATCCTTCACTCAAAAACATAGTCTAAGTACGAGAATACCAAGAAAAGAAAGAAACAGAAATTCTATTACCATAAAATTTATTGGATCAACCTGAGTTGGACTTGTTTGAAATTGTTTTCAAAATACTAATAGTATTTTAACAACTAAAAACACTTTAGCTACGTTTTAACAAAAAAAAATTCACAAATATTTTTGGAAAGTTGTAGGAACGCTTTTATGAAAAAGCACGTTAGGAAACACTTTAAAGTGTTTTTTTTTTCCAAGAAACACTTAGAATTCTTTTATAAAACTACATAACTTCTTATAATAAAAGTATTTTTTAGCTCTGAAATACTTCTTACAAAAGCAAATCCCAAAACGAGCAGTTTCGACCCGATCTCAACCCTGATTTGTTTTGTGGATCCTGACCCGCCCGTATTCAACGATCCGAGTGGGAAAAAGACGGTTGGCGGACATTGGAGGCCCAGATCCCCGCACAACGCGCAAAAGCGATTGATTCAAAACCAAGTCACACACACTCAAGAGAAAGACTGAGAGCGAGCAAGAAAGAAAAATGAGACCCAACATCGTTTCCGAGGTAAATTCTCATCTCCGATCTACCTCTCTTTCCCCTTTTTTCTATTTTCCCGAGAAAATTCCAGTATTTTCTCTTATCTTCCGTTTGGTTGCCGAGAAAATGCGGAACTGGATTAAAAATGATACCGAAATTTTGAATTTTTGTTCGTTAACTACAGAATGACGTAGATATTAAACAGTGGACTTAGTTGCTTTGAGCTTCTCAATTTCTAGTTATGCTTTCTGAGTGATAGTTTCATGCCTGAATTCGATTCGGCTTTGTTTAGCTTCAGTTCCATGAGACTTGAATCAACTCTGTTTTAAAATTTAGGAACCCTAAATTTGCCTGAATTACATTTTGCTTAATTGAATTTTGTCGAAATTAGTATTTACTTCTGACAGCTGTGGCTGTTTGTTTGGATTATAGTTAATTTGAGATTGATTGTATGTTTGGGTGTATGTATTGTATAGGGTTTAGGGTTTAGGGTTTAGGGTTTAGGGTGTAAGCATGAAATGCTTGTAAGCATTCTAGCAGGATCCCACATAATGTTTCTCATAAGGTGTGATTTCATTTCTTTTATGACCCAATTTGCAACAGTCAGCTCAATATGTTGATAATTGTTACTATTTCAAGCCAAACTAAAGGAAAACAATCGAAGTGATTTTGCAAACTATCCAGTTTGTATGGAAATTTAATGATGGTAATTGCTAACATTTTGGCTAATCATGTTTATGTACAGATTCCAACATGTGTTCAAGGTTAATTAGTGCTTAATGCTTCAATGGAGTATCTTGTAAGTTTCCCCAAGCAATTGTCAACTCTAAATGTTTTTGTCATTGTTATCCTCATTTCTGTTTTTGTATGGTTAGTATGTTATTTCTTCTATTCGTTTAATGTTCACTTCTTTCAGGGTTCTGAAAAAAGTACTCCTAGCCGGATTGGGGACCGATCTACCAGTGATGTTGTTGTGAGGATACGCACAGAGGATGGGCGAGATGATCGGCTATATTGTCATTCCCAGATCCTCATAGAAAAGAGCAAGTATTTCGATGATCGCCTCTCTGAAAATTGGCCAACATGTCAGATTCTTGATTCACGCAACTGCGTTGACGTATACTGCCAAGAATCAGAATTTGACCACCATGTCAGTGTTCTCCGCCTTTTTTACGTCATAGTAGATGGCTTAGTTGATGACTTGTGGCATGGTGTAAAAAACGCCATTGGAATTCTCCAAGTGGCTGTCAAGCTCGGATGCCCACAAATCATAACTGCTTGTGTGAACTACTTGGAAGCAGTTCCCTGGGAAGAATCTGAGGAGGAGGAGATTTTAAAGATCATACCACGCCTGGGATCACAAGTGGAGCCAATTCTTGCCCGTCTTCTTCCAGCCAATCACTCATCAATTATGGGGATATTTTTGTCAACCATCCGATTTGCCACATCGTCCCCTCCTCCAATCATGAATGATCTCAAGTCTTCTGCCCAGGAGCAGCTTGAGTACATGCTAACTGAAGATGATGATGCCCCTCTCTTAACAGCCGATGATGAGATTAAATCCGAGGTGAGAGAATGTGTGAAGAGACTATTTGGAAGATTTAATAATCTATTAGAAGCTTTGTTATGTGAAATAGAATTATATTCTGATGGAGGGAAGATGCAGTCATTTCAATCTCTTTTATCAGATCTGTCGTGGGCATGCCAGATATTAACTAAGTTGGAAATGATGAGGGAACTTGTCTGCAATTGGATGGATGCATCGGATAAAATAGTTAAGGTCGTAAAGCAAGCAAGGCCGACAGCTGAACTAATTGAGACAAAGCTTAGGGTTATTGAAGTTGTAGCAAAGATTCTAGAGGCAATAGGTTACGGCACTGTCATTCTGCCAACTGCAAAACGGCTTCATATGGTAAAGGTGTGGCTTCCTTTTGTGAGGGTTGCGAAACCACTGATCGATTCTGCCACAACTACCGGTGATGATGCTCCTACGCTAAAGATGGATAGTGAACTGTGGCAATCCTTGGAATCCACATTTGTTTCCATAATTCTTGCACTTCCATCTGCCGAGCAGGCGGAGATATTGACTGAATGGTTGGAGAATGAACACATTCAGTATCCTGACCTGACTGAGGCATTTGAGGTATGGTGTTACAGATCCAAGGTTTCCAAAAGAAGACTATCATTTATATCGGTGAACCATGACAAAATCGATACACATTAAGTCGTTAACCTCTTCTCTTGACCCTTTGCAACCATTTTAGTAGCTACCGATTTCTTGGACACCCTTTCTTAACCAATGTGTTTTGCAAAAACTTGGGGAGATTTGGGGGAATGACCGCGGCAAGTAGACGGAATATTTGATTCCGGGTCTCGTAACTCCGGCTCAAATGTAAAAAATTGTAATTGTTGGGGTTCTTCATGAAACAAGGTAACTCAAATCAAGGTAAACACTCGGAAAAATCTCTTAGTTTAGTTCCAATTTTGTAAGTATGAATACCGTATTTGAACAGAGTATCGGTGAGAATTGTCTCCACTTTGCATACAGAAATATATTTACAGGAATTTGTTATGCTATGATGGATGCTCTTTTGGTTCGGCCGACTCATCTAGAAAAAACAAAATATATATGAGATGGAGTAAACTTTGAGGTCAAACTTGGGTAGTGCGTATATTCATTTAGGCTCACCGCAAATTAATTTGGAATCATTCAATGGCCGGACCATTGAGTGATACGTACCACTCAAGATTTTTCCGTAAATTTTGAAATTTACTCTGAAAGCTGTTTTTGGATTACAAAAGCACTTTTTAGTATTTACCACAGACAAAGTGCTTCAACTCATGAAGAACGTGGAATTTCATAAAAATTTCAATGCACTTCAAATGAAACACTTCTAACAATAGCTCTCAGAAGTTTCATTGGGTTAAGTACATTTTACACCATCGAGATTTGGAGCCAGTTTCAACATAGGCTATGAATATTACAGCTTGACGTTTTGACATTAAACCAATTTACATTTTTTGTGTCGAAACACGCTAAAAACTCTTATACAATTCAAAGCAAACATAGGAGAATTCAAAGCAATTCAAAGCCAGGGATACAGGTCGTCCTACTGTATGTGTATAAAAATCGTAAAATACTCAATTTGGAGTGCCATAAGCAAAACTGCTACGCTACTACTGAACAGATGTAGATTTTATCCTCAAAAGATACAACAAGAAACATTTCTACCCTCCGAAATTTTGCACAATGTAATCAAAACTAGCAAATAAAAGTTCGGCTTAAAGAGTTGGGTCGGGGCGTTGAAGAAGTTGAAAAAACAACAAGAGATGATAACACAGGCTGGAGGACTAGCAAAAATATACTGCTCTGCTTTAGCTTGACTTGAAGCAATACGAGAGCTTCCGCCAACATCTTTCTAGTATCCGTCTATGCCTGGCAGGCAACAAAGTTTGATGCCAAGCAGTGAATCTGCACCCATGGAACCACAGTAACGTTTCAGATTTGGATAATGTGACCTAGCTACGCGTTTAGAATTGCCTCCCCCAATGGTTCATAGCATATACTAGTTTGTATATGTTGAGTTAACATTGAGAATATATACATATATATATATATATATATATAAATATATATATTTATGGTGCGTTACTAAAGTTTCACTGATAACAAATAGACAAACGGTAACAATCAACTTGTTGCGTAGTTGATTAAAAATTATAATTTCATCATCATGCACATCTTGGCGATTCCCTGCAGTTGACTTGCATTTGCTACCCGAAATTTCGGGAGTTTTTTCAAATCTGAATCTGACAGATTCGGATAATTGGAACCTAAACCCTAACTGCTATTAGTCGCCCCTTTGCTTCTAAGAATCCACTTCTTTCAGAACTCCGTTCAAACGATCCCATTCAAGGTCACCTATCTCTACGGTAACTGAATCCTCATTAGTAATGTAATCCAACAATTTCTCCTGAATACTTGTGGGAAAACTACACTTCTCCCCGAGTAGCCTTACAAATTCTTCAGCTCCTTCCACATCTGCTTTCTGTTTCATGTATTCCATACAGGCAGCCACAACATCCCTGTCTGGCGTCCACCGTGACCCCTCAACGGAAAGTGCTTTCCTCATCGACTCAACTGTCTTCTCAGATTGATTATGATCGAGATAACCCCTTGCCAGATAATACCAAGTCTTTGCATCTGGTTTCCCACCCTTTAGTATTACCCTGTTAACAATGGATTCAGCCTTGTCAACTAGGCCTTTTTTAGTATAAGCACCAATCAAGAAATTTGGGATACAAATGTCAAGACTTAAATTGCTGGATTCCCATTCGTCATAGATCTTCTCGGCACTTTCAAAGTCGCCAATCTTCAACACCGAGGTTATTATATTTCTATAACCCCTATTGTATATTTTCATGTGCTTCTTGTATAGTTCCCACAGTCTCATAACACTATCTTTCTGCCCTAGTGCTGCATATCGTGTCATAAGGTACTCATATGCTCCCCTCTTTCTTTTAGAACTTGGTATCAGTTTCTCAGCCTTCCCTAGCATTGCCAAAGCCTTTTCCACATTTCGTACTTTCATATAACCATTTGCCACATTGGCATAACTATCCCAATCCATAGGAACCTCAGGATTGGATTCCCGCTCTGCCATAACCTTGTCAATTGCCTCAAGATCAGAAGCAGCTGCATATGCAGAGATCTGGATACCATAAGTGTATTTGTCACGACCAATGCCCCATTCTTCCATTTCACTCATTAGAACATTGAATTTATCAGTGTTTCCAGTCTGATAATACAAATTGAGCAAAATATTGTAGGCCAACGGTGTCCTAGCAAACCCCAAATCCCTCATCTTCTGCATAATTTCCTTGGCCTTTTCCACAAGATTTGCACGAGCATAACCATTCAAGAGAGCACAGTAAACCTCGAGAACTTTCAATTGTTTTGGAATGTTATTGAAATAATCCTCAGCTTGTTTTATTCCATGAACTTTTCCAATCAAATCGAGCCGGATGGCAACATCGGCAATCGTAAGCTCAAAGTACCTTTTGTCAGTCATCCACATTGATATCTGAGAATAGATAAATGATCCCAGTGTCAAGAAGATGAAAAAGATGAAAGCTTGACTACTAGGGCTGGACTTATTTTGAAGCATGGCTCTCAAAATTAACAGTCTAAACTAATACGAGCTCCTTCTAAGAGGTATCCCCCTCCATTCTTGGATCGAGACAGGACAGTGACCTCGTATTGACCGTCTCGTGATCTTATATTGATCATATAGCAACCCTATATTATGGGTCCAAAACAAGTCAAAAACACTGAACTTTATATAGTCACTACATGGTCAATACATGAGCACGAAATGGTCGATACGAGGGCACAATCCTATCCCGCTCCAATAGTGGGATCCCTCTTACGAAGCTTCTCATATGTGTTTTACACAAAAAATTAAGCTCTATAAGTCTATATGCATTCAAACTCTGAAAGGAACACAATTAAGCTACCCTATTAGCACAATTTCAATCCATTGACAGTTCAATTTCGCCGAGTTCAACATAATATTTGTTCAATTAAGTAAATACCTGAAGAAGAACCCTAAATTATTTGACCATATAACACTCTATATTGTTGGGGCAAAAACACTGAACTCTAAGCGGTCACTAAATGATCAAAACTTGGCCACGAAACGGTCAATACAAGGCCACTATCCTATTCTGCTCCAAGGATCCTTTTATGAAGCTTCTCATATATATGTGTTTTACACATAAAAATTAAGCTCTCTGAGCATTCAATTTCAAATGCTGATAGGAACACAATTAAGCTACTCAATTAGCATAATTTCAACCCATTAACAGTTCAATTTCACTCATTTCACCGTAATATTCAGTAAATTAAGTAAAAATATAATGGACTAAGAAGTTAAGAACCCTAAATTATTTTCATTTCCACATTTTCCAGGCAACCAAACAGAAAATAGAAAATACCACTACCTCAAGAGCGTGCTCGTATTTCTTGTACTGCCTGAGCTCCTTGATGATGGTGACGAGGTCATCTTTGAGTGCGGTTCGGCCTTCGTCGATCCATTTGTCGAGAATCGGCGTAATGGGAGCCGCCGGATCTCCGGCGCGAGAAATCAGACGGTAGAGGGCGTTCAGTGTGGACTCTCTGTAAGGCCGATACGTCGTCGTTGAGTAGAGCGAAATGCCGGGTGCGTTTCGGAAACCGAAACGAGAGTAGAATTTGAAGAGCGAGCTCAGGCGAGAATGCTTCATTTTGGGGGAGAGAGAGATGGGGGGTTTAACGCTGGGCTTAAGCGACGAGAATATGATGATCTACGACTAGAAACGACGGCGTGGCGAGCCCTTAAACAATAAATAAATAGATTTGCCCACTTAAAATGCCTTTTAATCTCACTTACACCATTAAATTAGGAGACTGGCTACAGTGCTCGCAAGCATTGAATGCTCACACCTATCTCACCCTCCTTCCCTCCCTTTCTCCTCTCTCCTCCCTCCTTTTAATGGTGAGATCAGTGTGAGCATTCAATGGTTGCGAGCACTGTAGCCTATTCCTTAAATTAGATTTGTCTTACTTTATTCTTGAAACTAAAAACTTTGTTTTAGCTCGGTTTTATTTAAAGTTTTTAGTTCATTAGCTTTTATTTTTGTTTTCTAGATTTGTTTTACTTGAGGACAAGCAAAAAAGCTAAGTTTGGAGGTATTTTGATGAGTATATTTTATCTTATATATTTATCTCTATTCTGAATATATTTTGATTAATATTTTAGAAGAATTTTGATATTTTGAATTGTATTTTCAATATATGACTTTCAACTTCCTCTGGAGCAAAACATAATCAAATTGATGAATTTTGGAGTAATTCCAGTTGGAGGATGTTCATGAGTCGTTTAGCTTGATCATATCAAAATATCATATTTTTCTACCAAGTAGTTATTTTCTGGCAATAAAATAAAAGAGCAGTGCATAGTGCTGGAAAGTCACGTTTTTGGGGTTTAAATTGGGTTTTTGGAGCCCAAGATGACCTCAAATGGATTCGTGGCCTTCTAGAGTTGTGTTTAGAACGTTCTTATCTTTGAAACAAGCTATCTTGGGCCGGATTTGGAGGAGATTTGAGGTTAAAACGTGACTGTACAGTTTCTGTGCAAATTCTTCTAGATTAATTAGGATTCTATTTTTTAAGTTATTTTATTATTATTTAATTTCCTAGTTGGAACAAAAGACTATTATTTTAGGCATTGTGTGATGGCACATGAGCATATATTGTTTTGCCGTTCACAATTGTGGAGGAGGATGATAATTATTCAACTTTGGCGACAGACAGAACTTTGCTAGAGTTCTGGGAGACTTTCTACCTTGAGGTGTTTTCATTTTTTTTCTTCTTAATAATAATTTCTATGATTTCATTTATAAATATGCGTAACTAATTTTCATTGGCTAGGGCGAAGCCTTAAGCCTTAGCAGGAATATGTAATTTTTATTTAATTGCTTATAATTAATTGCATAGATGTTAAAAGAACACTTCTAACAATAGTGCGTAGAAGTTTCATTGGGTTAAGTACGTTTTACACCATCGAGGTTTGGAGCCAGTTTCAACATAGGCTAAGCAAAACTGCTATGCTACTACTGAACAGATGATGTAGATTTTAGCCTCAAAAGATACAACAAGAAACATTTCTATCCTCCGAAATTTTGCACAATGCAATCAAAACTAGCAAATTAAAGTTCGGCTTAAAGAGTTGGGTCGGGGCGTTGAAGAAGTTGAAAAAACAACAAGAGATGATAACAGAGACCGGAGGAGTAGCAAAAATATACTGCTTTGCTTTAGCTTCACTTGATGCAATACGAGAGCTTCCGCCAACATCTTTCTAGTATCCGTCTATGCCTGGCAGGCAACAAAGTTTGATGCCGAGCAGTGAATCTGCACCCATAGAACCACAGTAACATTTCAGATTTGGATAATGTGACCTAGCTACGCACTATTAGAATTGCCTCCCCCAATGATTGTACAAGCAAATAATAAGCACAGTACTGTTCAGATTTCACAAAAAAATCAGTCCGAATTAAGCATGCATATTTTAACTGCGCTCGTAGCATATGCTAGTTTGTATATGTGGATTTAACATTGAGAATATACATATATATATATATATATATATAATTACATATTATTGTGAAGGAAGAAAGAATTTTCCTCGGCCAATTGTCACTTACCAGTTTATGGTCACAAGAGAATACGAGTTCCTACTACCTCCCACCCTTCTAATCTCGTCTTAGGATCATAGTTTGTGAACAGCCTAAACTCATTTCCTAGTTTGCTAGAGTGTCGAGGCCTAAAACCACATGGATGTAATCCCATGAGTTCAGCTGCTCTCTCTTTCTGCACAGCTCCTGCAAGTCATCATATAACAATTTAGTTAGAAGCACTAAGCTGAAAGGTGCAAGAAACAACATTTGTTTAATTTATATTTCGTGTATCAATAATCTCATCGGTGAAATGTTTTATTCTTGTCTTCTAGTAGTAATTACAGTGTAGGCTGTGTAGGAATGACAATACTCTTATTGTATTTTACCAAATTATACATACTGCAGGAGGGAAAATCGAAATGTTTACCTGTGAGGAGAAGCAAGTAAGATTTTTCTGATCGTGCAAGAAATGAAATTGTTTGAGCGACTTTCTCCAAGCACTCCTGACTCTGTAAACACCAGTTATACTCAATAAGCAATTTGTTCATAAGTCATAACCATCACAACACCCAAAATACCATAACATCACAGCTAGATTTCTCTGAAAAACCGTATTCCCAAAGCAGTCTGAAGGCAATGAAAAAGTGGAAATGGATGAAACTATTTGCCCCACCTATGCAAATGGACTCAACCTCTGTACGACAGATGTAGAAAAGCAATACGGTAACTAAACGTGGTACATACAATCATCAAAATGTATTTCAACTGCAACCCAAAAGAACGCTAGATCTTAATTCTTACGGAGTGAAGATTCAGATTCTTTTGTACATAACACACACACAAAAACAGCATATTCCCATAATGATAATGCACATATGGCCAAACGTGAATCAGTGAAACAAACTGAACTCACTAAACCGAAGCGAAAAAAGATTAATTAACACTATCGAAACAAACGACATACAAGAATCATAAGTTTTGCATTGGCTCACCAGGTAAGGAGGATCAGCAACCACAATGTCAAAAGCATTCTTCAGCTCCAATGGCAAATCTTCGGGCCGGTTGTAATCGTAAAACGAGAAATCACTCCCGTACTGCTCAAACCGCTTGTCATACTCAAGCAGTTTTACAGACACATCGGAATCAGCATTCTGAAAATCCAAAAAATCAGTAAAAATAAAGAAATCAAAATCACTAACACTACGGTCTAGTCACACATGTTTCAGGTTCGACTCTCATGAACGGCGAGCTCAACATGTAATTACAGCGGGCTCCGCCCTTCCCACAATATAGTTGTATCAAACAAAAGATTAAAAAATAATAAAAACCCAGAAATTGAAAAAGATGAAATGACCTTGAGATAGGCGTAGAGTGAGGGGCAAGCCACGCAGGCGACCCGAGCGGAGGCGGTGGCGGAGGCGGAGTTGCAGAGAGTGATGACCTCTTGGGTTAGGGTTTGGGCGGTGTGGGGGTCGTACCAGAACTGACTCAGTCTCCAGTCTTCGGAGATCAGAGCCGGACCCGTCGAATCGGCTGCTCCGGCCTCGGCGGCGGTGTCGGGTGATGACTGGCTTTGCTCGGCTAGGAACTCCTTCAGAGCTTCTAGGGCTTGAAGGCTTAGGGTCGGTGCGTCGTCGTCGTCGTCTGCGGCGACGTCGTTTTGGTGGTTGGGGAGTGAGATGGGGAGGGTTTGGGCGGAGAGGTTTTGTTCCATTTTTTTTGTGGTGATTTTGGAAAGGAGCTTGGTTATTAATTATGACACTAGTGCGTCGTCTGCGGGTAGTACTTAATAAAATTGCAAAATCCAATAAAACGAAAAAAATTTACCCGTTTATTCAGTTTCCAGGTGTCAGTTTTCAGTTGTCAGTTTTAAAAAATAAATCAAAATACCAATTAAAAACGAAATGTTATAAACTTTCAATTCGTGTAACGCCGAACAAGGTCCAAAATTTATGGCGCATAACTAAAGTTTCACCGATAACAAATAGACAAACGGTAACAATCAACTTGTTGCGTAGTTGATTAAAAACATTTATATACTACACCCAAAGTTCTAAGTTCGATTTTTTTTCTTCAATATTCTACACACCTCGTGTTAATTTTTGTTATTTAATTATATTCAATTTATTCGATCTGACTGTCAAAAATTGAGAGTAATGTGTGGATAACACCACCTAAAAACAAGGGTAAACATTTTGCCCTCTAAAGACTAGTATGTTGTTTAAACTCTACCTCATTAGATCGTGATTGATAGTTGCAGAAGAGGATTAGGCCAGTTGGCCGCTCTTTACACTAATCACCAATTATCAAAGAACCTCGACCTCATAATGCACTCACTAGTTTGAGCCACAAGCTCCTTACTAATAGTTTGTATTTCTTGATGGGACTTTCTACAGTGCCTCGGAGTATCGTGTAACCGTTAAATTTTTTATTAAAAATACAAAAACTAAGATCTAAAGAATAAAATACCCAGAGTATATACTCCGGAGCACCATAGAATTTCTGTTTTTTATTTTTATTTTTTATGGAGGTGATAAGAGTGTTTCATTACCAAGAACAACCAATTACAAGAGCTGCCATATGAGTCCATTTTCTCCATGAATCTTTGCCTCTTAAAAGCAATGCAGATGATAAAAAGAAATGAGTAATTTCCCCTTGTTGGGTAAGATGATAACAGCTATTTGTCTTCACAGAAATCATCAGAAACCTCAAAACCTACCTTATTGCAGTTCATAGATTTCTTCACAGAAGTCTCACCTTCATCCTCATGCACATCTTTACGATTCCCTGAAGTTGACTTGCATTTGCTACCCAAAATTTCGGGAGTTTTTTCAAATCCGTATCAGACAGATTCGGATAATTGGAACCTAAACCCTAACCGCTACGAGTCGCCCCTTTGCTTCTAAGAATCCACTTCTTTCAGAACTCCGTTCAAACGATCCCATTCCAGGTCACCTATCCCTACAGTGACTGAATCCTCATTATTAATGTAATCCAACAATTTGTCCTGAATACTTGTGGGAAAACTACACTTCTCCCCGAGTAGCCTTACAAAGTCTTCAGCTCCTTCCACATCTGCTTTCTGTTTCATGTATTCCATACAGGCAGCCACAACATCCCTGTCTGGCGTCCACCGTGACCCCTCAACTGAAAGTGCTTTCCTGATCGACTCAACCGTCTTCTCAGTTTCATCATGATCGAGATAGCCCCTTGCCAAATAATACCAAGACCTTCCATCCGGTTTCCCGCCCTTTAGTATTAACCTGTTAATAATGGATTCAGCCTTGTCAACTAGGCCTTTTCTGGTATAAGCACTAATCAAGAAATTTGGGATACGAATATCAGGAGTTAAATTCTTGGATTCCCATTCGTCATAGATCTTCTCCGCACTTTCAATCTCGCCAATCTTCCAGACCGAGCTGATTGCACTTAAATAACCGTTATTGTATATTTTCATGTGCTTCTTGTAAAGTTCCCAGAGTTTCATAACACGATCTTTCTGCCCTAGTGCTGCATATTGTGTCATAAGGTACTCATATGCTCCCCTCTTTCTTTTAGAACTTGGTATCAGTTTCTCAGCCTTCCCTAGCATTGCCAAAGCCTTTTCCACATTTTGTAATTTCGTATAACAATTTGCCGCATTGCCATAACTACCCCAATCCATAGGAACCTCAGGATTGGATTCCCACTCTGCCATAACCTTGTCAACTCCCTCAAGATCAGAAGCAGCCGCATATGCAGAGATCTGGATACCATAAGTGAACTTGTCACGACGAATGCCCCTCTCTTTCATTTCACTCATTAGAACATTGAATTTGTCAGTGTTTCCAGTCTGATAATACAAATTGAGCAAATTGTTGTAGGCCAACGATGTCCTAGCAAACCCCCAATCCCTCATCTTCTGCATAATCTCCTCGGCCTTGTCCACAAGTTTTGCACAAGCATAGCTATTCAGGAGTGTACAGTAAACCTCGAGAACTTTCAATCGTCTTGGAATGTTGTTAAAATAATCCGCAGCTTGTTCTATTCCATGAACTTTTGCAATCAAGTCAAGTTGGTTGGCAACATCAGCATTTGTAAGCTCAAAGTACCTTTTGTCAGTCATCCACATTGATATCTGAGAATAGATAAACGAAATCAAATTTTCAGAAGCAGTGTTGCTAGAAATCCAAGTGTCAAGAAGATGAAAAAGATGAAAGCTTGACTACTAGGAGCTGGACTTATTTTGAAGCATGGCTCTCAGAATTAACAGTATAAACTAATATGAGCTCCTTCTAAGAGGGATCCCCCTCCATTCTTGGATCGAGATAGGACAGTGCCCTCGTATTGACCGTCTCGTGACCTTGTATTGATCATATAGCAACCCTATATAATGGGGCCAAAACAAGTCAAAAACACTGAACTTTATATGGTCAATACATGGGCACGAAATGGTCGATACGAGGGCACAATCCTATCCCGCTCCAATAGCTGGAGCCCTCTTACAAAGCTTCTCATATATGTTTTACACAAAAAATTAAGCTCTATAAGTCTATATGCATTCAAACTCTGACAGGAACACAATTAAGCTTACCCCTATTAGCACAATTTCAATCCCTTGACGGTTCAATTTCGCGGAGTTCAACATAATATTTGATCAATTAAGTAAATACCTGAATAAGAACCCCAAATTATTTGACCATACAACACTCTATATTGTGGGGGCAAAAACACTGAACTCTAAACAGTCACTATATGATCAATATAGGATCTTTTGTGAAGCTTCTCCTACATATATATGTATTATGTATAATTGTTTATATATGTTTTAGTTTTACACATAAAAATTAAGCTCTATGTGCATTCATATTCAAATGCTGATAGGAACACAATTAAGCTACTCAATTAGCATAATTTCAACCCATTAACAGTTCAATTTTACTTATTTCCACATAATATTCAGTAAATTAAGTAAAAATAATTTCATTTCCACACTTTCCAGGCAACCAAACAGAAAATAGAAAATTCTAGTACCTCAAGAGCGTGCTTGTATTGCTTGTACCGCCTGAGCTCCTTGATGATGGTGACGAGAGCATCTTTGGGTGCGGTTCGGCCTTCTTCAATCCATTGGTCGAGAATCGGGGAAATGGGGGCTGTATGATCTCCGGCGCGAGAAATCCGACGGTACAGGGCGTTCAGTGTGGACTCTCTGTAAGGGCGATACGTCGTCGTTGAGTAGAGCGAAATGCCCGGTGCGTTTCGGAAACCGAAACGAGAGGAGAAATTGAACAGTGAGCTCAGGCGAGAATGCCTCATTTGGAGGCAGGGAGAGAGAGAAGGGTTTAACGCCGGGCTTAGAGCACTTCCGCCCGTTCATGAGGGCAAGGGCAAGGCATGCGCAAGTGATTGCCCTTCGAAAATATTACTTGCCTTTGTACAACTTCAGCAGTTGAGCAAGCGCAAGGGTAAGGACAAGAGAAAATATTATTTTTAAATTTTTTTTTTTTATGCTTTGTTGGCCTTATTTGAAACTTGTGATTATTTCTAGATATTTTTTATGACATTTTCAATCACTCTCGTCACAACACGTGTTATTATCTTTTAAAAAATAATTGAATAGATTTTTGATAAGATTTTCAATCAATCATATAGTGACACATGTCATTATTTATTAAAAATATCATAGCAGATTTTGGTGTGTTTAATTAATTATTGTTGTAAGTGTGTTATGTGTAAATTTATTGAACTTTATTGACATATGTTTAAGTATGAATTTGTTTAAGTGTGGACTTTGTTTAACTTTGAACTTCGTAAGTGTGAACTTTGGAACTTTGTTCGTTGAAAATAAAACGATTGTCTAATTCAAATAATTTATTAAAAATAAAAAAAGAAAACCGTAATTAAAAATAAATAAACAAAGCAAACAATAGCATTACAACATAATAATTGATTAAAAATAAACAACAATAATTAATTAAAAAAAAACATTATTCGTCATCCCTTGGAATCCAATTGGTGGTGCTAGGTCCGTCATCCCTTGGAACGTATGGGACTTCCTCATCTTGCTCGGGAAAATGTCTTCTCATGACGGCATCTCGTTGTTTTGTCCAAAAACGTTTTGAATTAGGAGTCATTTGCTTGGGGCGTCGGGACATGATTTCCCGATCCAACTCCTATTGTCTTTCTTGCCTTTTCAAATCCCTTTCTCTTGCATTTGCTTCATCTCTAGGCCTGTTTAACTCAAGTACTTGTCGTTCGTGCTCCCGATTCAGTGCATGTTGCCGAGCAAATTCTTCAACTATTTTTGAATATTCATTATTCGAAGAACTACCTTTTGCGGCTCTTTTCTTAGCAGCTTTCCTACCAATAGGCCTCTAGGTTGCTTCGGTCGGTGGTACCAGTTCACTTGGGGTCCCCGATGCTTCCTCCAACGGCGATTCTTGCATAGTTGATTTGTGTAAGGGAGTCTCATTTAAGACAACTTTTGGACCACCATGCACAATTTTGTATTTCGGAGTATGCTTGACAAGGTCCCATAACTCGTGCCTTGTGAATGATCGGTTGGTGTTAGCATGATTGAACCACATTTGTGCTTGTAGTTCCTGAAAACATTGTACATGAAAAGATATAATAAATTACATATTCAACTGCTTATTTTTAATTAGCTTAAAGAATTGTTAAACAACATAATAAATTGCAATTACCTCATTGGCTCGATTATCGCCACTTCGATATAGGGTTTCCACTTGTGTGATGGCTTCTTTCCAAGATTTCAATTCTTTATGTAGATGTCGGTACCTACTGGACATAGATTGCTCGGTCCGGGCCGTGCCTTGCATCTTCTCCACGAAAAATGCTTGAATCTTCTTCCACATTTTGTCGACCCTCATCTCATTTCCGTTGATCGGGTCATGAGTCACACACACCCAAGCCTCCAGTAATGCAATATCTTCAGCAATCGACCAATTTGCCTTCTCACTCATAATTTTTTTTGTTTGGAAAACAAGGATTTGGAAGGTGAAAAACAAATATAGTTGATGTAGGAAAAACAATATTGAGTTGTAGTGTGAGGAATGAAGAAGATGATTGGGGGTATTTATAAAAACAAAAGAAAAAGAAAATTAATTTTTAACGGTCGGATTAATCGTGGCCGTCCATTTAAAAAAAAATTGATCCAACACACCAGATTGTGCCACGTGGTCAACGGTAAGAATTTTTTTTTTTTTTTACCGTTGGAAATCCAACAGTCCAGATTAACTAGCCGTTGGAAATCCAACGCCCAGCAGTGTGCCACGTCACAGAGCCATTGGCTCTCGCTGGCGTCACCGACATGCGTGGGTCCCACCGACAGTTTTCTGTCGGCCACGCTCCCCCACTCGCGCGTGTTGCAGTGTGCCACGTCACAGAGCCGTTGGCTCTCGCTGGAGTCACCGACATGCGTGGGTCCCACCAACAGTTTTCTGTCGGCCACGCTCCCCCACTCACGCGTGTTGTGCACGCGCTTGATTAAAAAAAAATTAAAACGGTCACTGACGTTAGCAAGCCCGCTGGCACCAGCTCGGGCACGAATCGCTCGGGCTTGAGGTTGGGCTTGGTTGGGCCCACCTCTTGCCCTTTGCAAAATGGCCCGGTGGAGATGTTTTTTAGGTTGGTAGGGCAATTGCACACCAATTGCAAGGGCAATTGGACTACCGCTGGGCTTGCTCTTATGCGACGAGAATATGGTGACTTGACTTGTAGAGAAATGGGAAACGACGACGTCTTGACTTGAACAATACCAAGAAGGCTTTTTGCCGCAAAATTTGTCGAAATTCATCTAATTCCTCACTTTGTTCTCTATGTTAAATCGATTAATTTTCGCCATAACTTTTACCGACAGACATCAATCTGGTCATTTCGTTAGGACTTTATAAAAAATTTTAAGATAAATTATATATTGCACTCTCAAGTTTGAGTCTAATTGCAATTTCATAAATCATTTTTAAAACATTGCAATGTCATACACCAACTTGTATTTTAGTTGCAATTTCATACATTTGTTAGTTAGTCTGTCAATTTGACCATTAAATGATGATATGGCAACTACGGGCAAAAAAAAAAAAATTTTTTTTCCTTAAATTAACATTTGTAAAAGATTTTTATTTATTTTTCTTAAGTGGTATATTTATGATAGTCATATCAACAAAAATAGTGAGATCTGCAGTTGCTACACCATCATTTAACAGTCAAATTGATGGTTTGATTAACGGATGTATGAAATTGCAACTAAAATACAAGTTTGTGTATGACACTGCAATGTTTTAAAGATGATTTATAAGATTGCAATTGCACCCAAACTTGAGGGTGCAAAATGTAATTTACCCAAAACTTATTAGTGTGCTAATGTAGCACTCATGTAGAACACTGTAGCGGCCATATATACATGAGAATCCACAAGTCTAATGATGTGGTGCCATGTGAATCGTACAGAAATAGCAGTTCTAATGCTTCACTAATAGGATATGGCTCATCGCTTTGGTTATTGACAACCATTTTAACACAAACACACAAAGATTTATTTTTAGTTATGACACATGTACTTTTTACCAAATTCTATTTCTTCTCTGCACTTTATATTGTCTCACTTTATCCACTTGCGCTCTTCCTCCGTGTCCCAATTTTATCCTATTTTGTCATATAAGTTAACATAATCCTCAATTGTGCTGATGTGTCATATAAATGATATGCTTAACACAAGCAATTTGAAACTTTCCCTTTCACCGACACTTGTCAATCAAATGATATGCGTAACATATGTGGGCTGCTTGCCATGATCTTTAATAATTGGCGCTTTAGAAGGATCTAATTGGTGCAAACGACAGTTTGTTTTGTAATGCTTTTGATGTAATATGGATGTAGTTGTAATTGAATCATTTCCTTTTACTTTTGCTAATGAAAATTGCAGTTTATATGCCACATCAGCACAATTGACAGTTTCTCTTTTAACTTATTTGACGGAATATGATAAAGTGAAATACGAATAAACAGTTCACGTGATAAAGTGGGATTTGCTGAAGAGTACACGTGTCATAGCTAAAAATAAGCAAACACAAATTCAGGAATAAAGAAAAAAATCATTAACTTAATGGTCAGAAACTAAAGCAATATCTTGAATTGATAGACAAAACAATTCTTTGAATACCCGAAATATCTTAAACTCAGCTTCATCCTTATGCACATCTTGGCGATTCCCTGCAGTTGACTTGCATTTGCTACCCGAAATTTCGGGAGTTTTTTCAAATCTGAATCTGACAGATTCGGATAATTGGAACCTAAACCCTAACCGCTATTAGTCGCCCCTTTGCTTCTAAGAATCCACTTCTTTCAGAACTCCGTTCAAACCATCCCATTCCAGGTCACCTATCTCTACGGTGACTGAATCCTCATTAGTAATGTAATCCAACAATTTCTCCTGAATACTTGTGGGAAAACTACACTTCTCCCCGAGTAGCCTTACAAAGTCTTCAGCTCCTTCCACATCTGCTTTCTGTTTCATGTATTCCATACAGGCAGCCACAACTTCCCTGTCTGGCGTCCACCGTGACCCCTCAACTGAAAGTGCTTTCCTCTCTGTAAGGGCGATACGTCGTCGTTGAGTAGAGCGAAATGCCCGGTGCGTTTCGGAAGCCGAAACGAGAGGAGAAATTGAACAGTGAGCTCAGGCGAGAATGCTTCATTTGGAGGCAGGGAGAGAGAGAAGGGTTTTTGCGACGAGAATATGGTGACTGGACTTGTAGAGAAATGGGAAACGACGACGTCTCGACTTGAACAATACCAAGAAGGCTTTTTGCCGCAAAAGTTGGGTCTGGCTGTGTTGCTACGTAGCACCACATGCGGTAGAGATTTCTTCCAATTTTATTTATATTAAGTTTTTAGAAAAATTATTCAAACTAAGCCGTTGATTGGCCGTAGCATGTGGTGCTACGTAGCACCACATAAATTTTTGCAAAAGTTGCCGAAATTCGTATAATTCCTCACTTTGTTATCTATGTTAAATCGATTAATTTGCGCCATAACTTTTACGAAAAATTTGGAAAAATACTCAAAATTTGAATCTCATATAGAATTATAATTACTTTTTTAAGTTTATAATAATTATAACCAAAAGTTAATATAAAAGTACTAATATACCCTTAAAATGAGGTTTTTCAATAAAACCAAAAAGCAAAATTAAAATGAGAATCTGGTGTCTTTTGTTTTGGTTGGCGCAATATGTTTATTTTTGGCAAATTGGCGCCAATATGAGGATCTCTATCACTTGTTTTACCGCCATTTCTATCAATAAAAATTTGACAAATTAGCTCGGGTGTTTTTTTACCGCCATTTGAGGAATTAATCCAAAGATACAAAACCAAACATCTCTATCACTTTTTTGTTTTCATTCTTGTCTGCAATCTTTAAAGTACCTTCATATTGATGCTGAGATGTTGAAGATTTTGCCCCAATTGGCTTGCTGATGTCTATCAAAGGTTTTACCCTATCCTTTTTATGTCTTTACCTTATTCAATTCAGGTGTCAAGTAGGTTTCGTTTACTCTGCATTTTTTTCTAGTAGATATCTGGTGCGGGTTACGATATTCTTATTCATTTACAGTTCACTATACATGCTAATAATTTGGTTAATTTGCCAATTTATTTATTTCACATGCAGGAGAGGGGGGGGGGCAGCGGTATGATCAACTATATGACATCTTTCCTTCTCATCTATCCGACTCTCATCATTTGAGGTATCATCGACATTCACCCATGGTATGAGATTCTTTTAAGCTATACTAATTGTTTTGTATAGAAGAACTTTTCAAAACACTCTTAAAACTTTTTCCTAATTTTAATATATTTGTAGGTTATTTATATGTGCTAATTAATTTTTTTTTGCCTTGAGGAAATGATTCAATTTGTGACCGTGGTCCACTACGGGGGGAGGTGGGTTAATAGCCGGTACACAGATGGTCAAGTGAAAGCAATGGTAGTGTCAACCAAAGTTACTCATCAAGATCTTACACATGGTATATATAGTCGTCTTCATATTAGTCCAAGTGACTTTAGAATCTCAGTACATTGTCAATGCATGAGCAACTTAGGGATGCATAATATGATGGAGACTGTAGACAGTGATGATGTGGCTAGCTGGGTATGTGAAAGTCTTTCTGCAAAACCGAACAAGAGTCGATTAACATATCCTCTCAATGAGCCTGAAGATGAACACCAACAATGCCAATTCAAGGGAATGACGACATTTTGGGTGATGAGCAACCAACTCAAGTTCCTCAAGACAATGCCCAATTTAGTGAGACTTCAATAGATGTGAGTTTGAGTTTACTGATGACTATCATGACAATGGCCATTTTGATAATGTGCAGCCTGATGATGCCAATTTCAACCCATCGTCTTCTCGTCGTAACAAACGTAAGAGCATACAAGACTATGATAATATTGCTGATTTGAATATAGATGGAGATATTGTGGTCGGACAGTTGTACTCGAGTAAGAAAGAGTTGCAAAAACAATTAGCTATGATTGCAACGAGGAAGAATTATGAGTTCAAAGTGGATAGATCAACTAAGGATCGTTTGGAAGTCAGATGTGTGGATGATAATTGCAAGTGGCGACTTCGTGCAACCAAGTTACAAGTGTCAGAATATTTTGAAGTAAGGAAATTTGAAACTGATCATTTCTTGTTCATTGGATGTTGTTCATCGTGATCATCGGCAAGCAAGTAGCTCTGTTATTGGTGAATTTATAAAGTCAAAGTGGGTATCACGTGTATATAGACCTAAAGACATCATTGAGGATATGCGAGCACAAGTTGGGGTTAATATGAGCTATGAGAAAGCTTGGAGGGCAAGAGAGCGTGCATTTGACATGATCTGAGGATCGCCAGAGGAATCTTTTGCCACACTTCCTGCCTATTGTGCCATGTTAGAGAGTAAAAATCCTGGGACGGTAACACATATAGAAACGGATGATAATAACCACTTTTTATACTTTTTCATGGCAATGGGAGCCTCTATCAGGGGATTTCGAGGTTCTATGAGGCCGGTGATGGCAGTTGATGGGACATTTTTAAAGGGTAAATATCTTGGCACCTTATTTGTTGCTGCATGCCAAGATGGACAAAATCAAATATATCCTTTGGCATTTGGCGTGGGTGACTCAGAAAATGATGCTTCATGGACATGGTTTCTTAGAAAATTGAGAGGTGCCATTGGAGATGTAACAGACTTGGTGTTTGTATATGATTGGCATGGAAGTATAGGTAAAGCTGTGCAAACTGTGTTTCCAGAGGCACATCATGGAGCTTGTATGTATCATATAGTTGGCAACATGAGGAATACATTTGGTGATAATGAAACAATGTTTAAGTTATATTACAGTGCGGGCAAAAAATACCTTGCGTCAGAGTTTAATAGTGTTATGACTGATATTTGGGCAATCAAAGATGGAAAAGTAGGAAAATATCTTGAAGAAATTGGGTATCATAGATGGGCTAGGGCACATTTCAATGGGAAATGACATAAACATGATGACAACCAACATTGTCAATCCATGAATGCAAAACCGAAGGATGCCTCGAAAGTTGCCTATCATTGCTCTAGCTGGACACCCTTGCAGGGTGCTCCAAGAGTGGTTCAACGAACGTTCTGGAATACGCAAGTTCATGGAACTCGACCTTGACAAAGTGGGCAGGTGAGAAAAAGTGCACACGTAATCAAATGTAGAGGCTTGCGTATAAGCCTGGTATGTATGGTTTGTTAACATTTTTATGTATATATTGTTAGATGGTTCAATTTTCATTTTTCGTTTAACCTCTCTTTCATTTTTTCTCGTTAAATGCCATAATGGTTTCTAATAATTAAACTGTCATGTTTCAATGGTTTGGAAACAACTCTTAGTTCCTACCTATATCTCAAATTGTCACATAGTGCCACACACACACACATATATATATTTAACGCTCCTTGCTTTCACATGGTTGAATAACTATGTAGGTATCTTTCCATTAATCACTATGTATCGCAAGTACGTGAGGGAGACAATCATATAGTTGACCTAAATGCCAAGACATGCACATGTCGTAAGGTTTGATCTTGACCAACTTCCATGTGTCCATGCAACCGCCGCATGTCGAATCTCGCAAACACACTGCAAGAGGATGGTGATGGTGTGCTCCCCAGCTCTCTACACACACACACCTAATGCAATTGTGCTAGCATATGCGAGCCCATTTGGCCTATTGGGAACAAGAGTGAATGGAGTGTGCCGTGGGTTAAGTGCAGAGTAGAGTTGTGCTAACAATTAGACAAGTGGTATATGGAAGACGTTAAGACAAACAATTCCATCTCAGGGAGGGAAAGATAACGAGAAATGCAAGCATGTGGCTATTAGGCCACTATCGCCAAACTTGCAAGAATCCAAATGGATTCTATTCCAAGAGCATAATTGTGAGATGGCTTATTTATTTTTTGGAATTTATTACTTAATTGACTTTATATCGTAACAAAAGATGCAAAAGAGTTTATAAGGGGATATTTTGGTAGTTTGACATATTGACTTTCAAAGTTTTGTGTTTTCTAATTATTCATGAAGTAGTATCTAATAATTATTGTCAAATAGTACATGAATTATGTGGCAAGTATGCTGGGAAAAGAAAGACAATTGGAATTTGGGGATGCAAGTGAATTGTGGAAAAGAGAAGCTATAGTTTTTTCATGGTTAAGAGCAAAGGAGAAAGTTTTTAGTTAATTGCATTTTATACCACAAGGTTTGGGGGCAATTTGCAAGATGAGCCACAAGGTTTTAATTTTTGCATTTTACACCACGTGGGTTTTTGAATTGCACCAATTCTAACATTCTCGCATTTTCACCGTTTCCACTAAACGCTATATGTGACATTTAAGCACTTGCTGACCGTCAATTCCCAATATTTAGTACTTTACTTTTGTAATCATTTTAAAAATTGATGGTCAACGAAAGTGCTTAAAAATGTGGGCCAAGTTTTGCCATCAAGCCACCACTTAACGCCTAATTAGACTCGTGAAATTGACTACGAGACGTTAAATTAGTGCAATTGAAACTACGAGTGTAAATGCAAAAATTGAAACTTGTGGCTCATTTTTGCAAACTACCTCCAAACTTTGTAGTGTAAATAGCAAGCTTTATCCAAGTTTTTAATCATTAAGGGTATTTCAAAAGATTTTTATATCAACTTTTAGTTATAATTATCATGAACTAAAAAAAGTGGTTATAATTCTCTATGAGGTTCAAATTTTGGTTATTTTCCTAAATCTCCCCACCTTTTACCAACACACATCAATCTCGGCCATTTTGTTAGGACTATTGACAAAATTTTAAGGTAAATTATATTTGCTACCTCGCTTGAGTTCAATTGCAATCTCATATCATTTTTAAACATTGCATGTTAGCACACCAACTTGTATTTTAGCTGAAATTTCATACATCCGTTAGTTGGGCCTCGTCACCTGACCGGTTAAATCCACGACGTGGCAACTATGGGCAAAAAGTAAAATAAATTTTTCTTTCTTAAATTAACATTTGTAAAAGAATTGTATTTTTTATTTTTCTTAAGTGGTATATTTATGACAAATTATTATCAAAGAAAAATAAAGGAGATTCATTAGCTAGTTACACCATCAATTAACCACAAATTGATATTTGATTAACGGACGTATGAAATTGCAACTAAAATACAAGCTTGTGTATGACATTGCAATGTTTAAGAAAGATGATTTATAAGATTGCAATTGCACCCAAACTTGAGGGTGCAAAATGTAATTTACCTAAAATTATTAGTGTAAGCAATGTAGCACTCATGTAGAACACTGTAGCGCCCATATATACATGAGAATCCACAAGTCTAATGATGGGTGCCACGTGAATTGTACAAAAATAGCATTTCTAATGCTTCACTACTGTGGATATGGCTCATCGCTTTCGTTATTGGACAACCATTTTACCAAATTCTATTTCTTCTCTCGCACTCCTTATTGTCTCACTTTACTCACTTGTGCTCTTCCTCCGTGTCCTGGCGCTTTATTCTATTCTCATTGCTATAAGTTAACATAATTCGCCAATTGTGCTGATGTGGCATATAAATGATATTTAACACAAGCAATTTGAAACTTTCCCTTTCACCGACACGGGTCAATCAAATGATATGCATAACATATGTGGGCTGCACATGCTAATTTTTTCATTTTTCTGGGATTTGCTGCTGCCATGATCTTTAATAATTGGTGCTTTAGAAGGATCTAATTGGTGCAACGACAGTTTGTTTTGTAATGCTTTTGATGCAATATGGATGCAGTTGTAATTGAATCATTTCTTTTACTTTTTGCTAATGAAAATTGTAGTTTATACGCCACATCAGCACAATTGACGGTTTCTTTAACTTATTTGATTAATATGATAAAAAGCTGAATATGATAAACAGTTCACGGGATAAATAAATTTGCTGAAGAGTATACGTGCCATAGCTAAAAATAAGCAAAACACAAATTCGGGAATAAAGAAAAATTCATTCAAATTGCAGCAAAACTTAATGGTCAGAAACAAAAGCAATATCTTAAATTGATAGAGATAACAATTCTTTGAATACCACTGAACTCAGCTTCATCCTCACGCACATCTTTTACAACTCCTGCCGTTGACTTGCATTTGCTACCCGAAATTTCGGGAGTTTTTTCAAATCTGTATCTGACAGATTCGGATAATTGGAACCCAAACCCTAACCGTTATGAGTCGCCCCCTTGCTTCTAAGAATCCACTTCTTTCAGAACTCCGTTCAAAACGATCCCATTCCAGGTCACCTATCCCTACAGTGACTGAATCCTCATTATTATTAATGTAATCCAACAATTTCTCCCTGGAATACTTGTGGGAAAACTACACTTCTCCCCGGAGTAGCCTTACAAAGTCTTCAGCCCTTCCACATCTGCTTTCTGGTCATGTATTCCATACAGGCAGCCACAACATCCCTGTCTGGCGTCCACGGTGACCACAACTGAGTGCTTTCCTCACCAACTCAACTGTCTTCCTCAATTTGATCATGATCAAGATAGCCCCTGCCAAATAATACTAAGACCTTCCATCCGGTTTCCCGCCCTTAGTACTGTACTCCTTTGTTAATAATGGATTCTAGGCCTGTCGAACTGAGAGCTGTCAATCAGGCCTTATAAGCACCAATCAAGAAATTTGGGATACAAAATGTCAAGAGATAAATTGCTGGATTCCCATTCGTCATAGATCTTCTCGGCACTTTCAATGTCACCACCTTTCAACACTGAGGTTATTATACTTATATAACCCCTATTGTATATTTTCATGTGCTTGTATAGTTCCCACAGTCTCATAACACTATCTTTCTGCCCTAGTGCTGCATATTGTGTCATAAGGTACTCATATGCTCCCCTCTTTCTTTTAGAACTTACATCAGTTTCTCAGCCTTCCCTAGCATTGCCAAAGCCTTTTCCACATTTCGTACTTCTCGTATAACCATTTGCCGCATTGGCATAACTATCCCAATCCATGGGAACTCAGGATTGGATTCCCACTCTGCCATAACCTTGTCAACTCCCTCAAGATCAGAAGCAGCCGCATATGCAGAGATCTGATACCATAAGTGAACTTGTCACGACTTAATGCCCTCTCTTTCATTTCCACTCATTAGGAACATTGAATTTGTCAGTGTTTCAGTCTGATAATACAAATTGAGCAAATTGTTGTAGGCCAACGATGTCCTAGCAAACCCCAAATCCTCATCTTCTGCATAATGTCCTCGGCCTTGTCCACAAGTTTTGCACAAGCATAGCTATTCAGGAGTGTACAGTAAACCTCGAGAACTTTCAATTGTTTTGGAATGTTGTTAAAATAATCCTCAGCTTGTTTTATTCCATGAACTTTTGCAATCAAGTCAAGTCGGTTGGCAACATCAGCATTTGTAAGCTTAAAGTACCTTTTGTCAGTCATCCACATTGATATCTGAGAATAGATAAACGAAATCAAATTTTCAGAAGCAGTGTTGCTAGAAACTCAAGTGTCAAGAAGATGAAAAGATGAAAGCTTGACTACTAGGGCGGGACTTATTTTGAAGCATGGCTCTCAGAATTAACAGTCTAAACTAATATGAGCTCCCTTCTAAGAGGGATCCTCCATCATTCTTGGATCGAGATAGGACAGTGCCTCATATATGTTTTACAATAAAAAATTAAGCTCTATAAGTCTATATGCATTCAAACTCTGATAGGAACACAATTAAGCTTACCCCTATTAGCACAATTTCAACTCTCACAGTTCACTTTCAAGGAGTTCAACATAATATTTGATCAATTAAGTAAATACCTGAATAAGAACCCCAAATTATTTGACCATACAACACTCTATATTGTGGGGGCAAAAACACTGAACTCTAAACAGTCACTATACGATCAATACTTGGCCACGAAAACCGCCATCACGATGCCACTATCCTATTCCGCCCCAAGGATCTTATGTGGCTTCTCCTAATATATATGTATTATGTATAATTGTTTATATATGTTTTACACATAAAAATTAAGCTCTATGTGCATTCATATTCAAATGTGTTGATAGGAAATAATAAATTAAGCTACCAATTAGCATAATTTCAACCCATTAACAGTTCAATTTTACTTATTTCACATAATATTCAGTAAATTAAGTAAAATAATTTCATTTCCACACTTTCAGGCAAACTAAAATGAAAAATAGAAAATTCTAGTACCTCAAGAGCGTGCTTGTATTGCTTGTACCGCCTGAGCTCCTTGATGATGGTGACGAGAGCATCTTTGGGTGCGGTTCGGCCTTCTTCAATCCATTGTCGAGAATCGGGGAAATGGGGGCTGTATGATCTCCGGCGCGAGAAATCCGACGGTACAGGCCGTTCAGTGTGGGTCTCTGTAAGGGCGATACGTCGTCGTTGGGTAGAGCGAATGTCGGTGCGTTTCGGAAACCGAAACGAGAGGAGAAATTGAACAGTGAGCCCAGGCGAGAATGCTTCATTTGGAGGCAGGAGAGAGCGAAGGGTTTAACGCCGGGCTTATGCGACGAGAATATATGGCTTGACTTGTAGAGAATGGGAACGACGACGTCTCGACTTGAACAATACCAAGAAGCTTTTTGCCTAAAAGTTCTGAAAAATTGAATGCAGACGTATCATTCAATGCTACGCATCATCGGGTCAGTCGTGACATTCGTACCCGCCCCAAATTAATCTTAACCATTTAACAAAGACGTACTCATTCCACTCAAGTTGGACCCCAAAAGTTTCCGTAATTCATATATAATTCCTCACTTTGTTATCTATGTTAAATCGATTAATTTGTGCCATAACTTTTACGGACGATATCAATATGTTCATCTGCTAAGATTTTGTCAAAAACTTTATTAGTTTGCTAATGCATGTAGAACACTCTAGCACTCATATATCTATCTATCTATATATATAAAGGTAGAGACAAATTTGATAAAACATTCATAATACCAAAATATCTCTCCCTTTACAACTTAAAAAAACAATTTAAATCATTTTTTGGAATTTTTATAAAATCATAAATTGTATATTAATTTTTTTCAAATAAATTTCCAGTTATCAAAAACAAAAAACAAGAGGCTAGTAGATGAGAATCCACAAGTCTAATAATGTATACACGAATCGTACAAAAATAGTATTTCTATGCTTCATTAATAATACGCTCATCAGCCTTCTGCTATTGACAACCATTTTCACACGAACACACAAAGATTTATTTTTAGTTATGACGCATGTACTTTTCTATGGCACTAAATTCCACTTTCGTTATGCATTTTATATTATCTCACTTTAATTCACATGTGTTTCTTCCTCCATTGGCCCCATTTTTATCCTATTCTCACATAAGTTAACAAAATCGTTAATTGTAGCCGATATGACATATAAATGATATGCTTAACACAAGCAATTTGAAACTAAAATTCTTGGTGCTCCGGAGTACAATTTATATTCGGTATTTAACCATTTTGATTTTTATATTTTTAAATGAAATTAACTGCTAAAATATCCTAAATACCGACATCGCAGAAACACTCAAGAAAGTCCTTTTTTGAAACTTTCTTTTTCACTGACACCGGTCAATCAAATGATATGCGTAATATATGTGGGCTGCTATTGCCAATTTTTCATTTTTCTGGGATTTGCTGCTTGCCAAATGATCTTTAATAATTGGTGCTTCGTGCTTTAGTAGGATCTAATTGGTGCAAACGACAGTTTGTTTTGTAATGCTTTTGATGTAATACGGATGAAGTTGTAATTGAATCATTTCCCTTTACTTTTGCTGAGGAAAATTGCAGTTTATAACTTTATACGCCACATCAACACAATTTATATTTTTAACTTATTTGACGGAATATAAAATAAAGTGAGAATAAATGAGAAAAGTGGCGTAGAAAGGGAATTTGGTGAAGAGTTCGTAGCTATAGCTAAAAATAAATCAAACACAACATAAAGAAAATTCATTCAAATTGCAAACTTAATGGTCAGAAACAAAAGCAATATCTTAAATTGGATAGAGAGAACAATTCTTTGAATACAACTGAACCTAAGCTTCATCATTATGCACATCTTTACAACTCCCTGCCGTTGACTTGCATTTGCTACCCGAAATTTCGAGTTTTTTCAAACTGCATCTGACAGATTCGGATAATTGAACCTAAACTTAACTGCTATTAGTCGTCCTCTCTGCTTCTAAGAATCCACTTCTTCAGAACTCTGTTCGATGATCCCATTCCAGTTCACCTATTTTCTTCATGCAGAGGATGAAATCTAATATTATTAATGTAATCCAAACAATCTCTCCTGGAATAACTTCTGGGAAACTACACTTCCCGAGTAGTCTTACAAATTCTTCAGTTCCACATCACCTTTCTTGTTTCCATGTATTCCAGACAAGCAGCCAAACATCCCTTTCTGGTGTAAACCGAGGCCCTGGAACTTGAAAGTGCTTTCCCACGACTCAACTGTCTTCTCAGATTGATCATGATCGAGATAGCCCCTTGCCAGATAATACCAAGTCTTTGCATCCGGTTTCCACCCTTAGTACTAACCTGTTACAGGATTCAGCCTTGTCAACCAGAGCCTTGTCAACTAGGTCCTTTCTGGTATAAGCACTAATCAAGAAATTTGGGATACGAATATCAGGAGTTAAATTCTGATTCCCATTCACATAGATCTTCCGCACTTTCAATCTCGCCAATCTTCAAAGACCTATGTTTGGGTTGCACTTATATAAACCCCTTGTTGTATATTTTCATGTGCTTCTTGTAAAGTTCCCACAGTCTCATAACATCATTTTTTCTGCCCTAGTGCTGCATATTGTGTCATAAAAGTACCTTATATGCCCTTTTGTAAACTCAGTATCAGCTTCTCAGCCTTCCCTAGCATTGCCAAAGCCTTTTCCATATTTCTCAGAGTTTCGTATAATCATTTGCCGCATTGGCATAACTATCCCAATCCATAGGAAACCTCTTGTGATTGGATTCCACCTGCCATAACCTTGTCAATTGCCTCAAGATCAGAAGCAGCTGCATATGCAGAGATCTGGATACCATAAGTGTATTTGTCACGACCAATGCCCCTTTCTTTCCATTTCACTCATTAGAACTTTGAATTTATCAGTGTTTCCAGTCTGATAATACAAAATTGAGCAAACGTTGTAGGCCAACGGTGTCCTTCAGCATACCCCAAATCCCTTTCATCTTCTGCATAATGTCCTCGGCCTTTTTCCACAAGTTTTGCACGAGCATAACCATTCAGGAGAGCACAGCAAACCTCGGGAACTTTCAATTGTTTTGGAATGTTATCAAGAAATAACTTCAGCTTGTTTTATTCCATGAACTTTTCAATCAAATCGAGCCGGATGGCAGCATCGGCAATCGTAAGCTCAAAGTACCTTTTGTCAGTCATCCACATTGATATTCAAGTAATAAAAACGAAATCACCCTCTTGGTGAAGCAGTGTTAAGTTAGAAACTAAGCGTCAAGAAGATGAAAAAGACAAAAGCTTGACTACTAGGCTGACTTATTTTTGAAGCATGGCTCAGAATTAACAGTCTAAACTAATATGAGCTCCTTCTATGAGGATCCCCTGCATTCTTGGATCGAGATAGACAGTGTTGACCGCCTCGTGATCTTGTATTGACTATATAGCAACCCTATACTATGGGTCCAAAACAAGTCAAAAACACTGAACTTGCATAGTCACTACATGGTCAATACATGGCCACGAAATGGTCGATACAAGGGCAATAATCCTCATTTATGTTTTTACACAAAAAATTAAGCTCTATAAGTCTATATACATTCAAACTCTGATAGGAACACAATTAAGCTACTCAATTAGCATAATTTCAACCAATTGACAATTCAATTTTACTTATTTCAACGTAATAGTCAGTAAATTATAAAAATATAATGGAATAAGAAGTTAAGAACTCCAAATTATTTTCATTTCCACATTTTGCAAACTGTACCAGAAAAATAGAAAATACTAGTGGCCTCAAGAGCGTGCTCGTATTTC
Source organism: Gillenia trifoliata (assembly GCA_018257905.1). Classification (NCBI taxonomy): domain Eukaryota; kingdom Viridiplantae; phylum Streptophyta; class Magnoliopsida; order Rosales; family Rosaceae; genus Gillenia; species Gillenia trifoliata. The sequence continues at coordinate 24,634,352 of CM031084.1, read as the reverse complement.
TTGTACTGCCTGAGCTCCTTGATGATGGTGACGAGGGCATCTTTGTGCGCGTTCGGCCTTCGTCGATCCATTTGTCGAGAATCGGCGTAATGGGGCCGCCGGATCTCCGGCGCGAGAAATCCGACGGTAGAGGGCGTTCAGTGTGCCTCCAGGACTCTCTGTAAGGCCGGGCATACGTCGTCGTCGTCGCGGTCGAGTAGAAATTGAAGATGAGCTCAGGCGAGAATGCTTCATTTGGGGAGAGAGATTTGTGGGTTTAACTCAAGCAATTGCCGTTCGTGGCTGCCGATTCAAAGCATGTTTCCGAGCAAATTCTTCAACTACCTTTTGCGTCCGTTCTTCGACCTCGGTCTCATTTCGTTAATTCCAAGCCAAGTGGGTCACACGCACCCAAGCCTCGAGATCGCGCTAATGTGACAATCCGTAAGAATTTTTTTTTACCATTAGAAACTAACTGCCTCGTATGTTGGAAACTAACGCCCAAAGACCGCACCACGTCGCTGCAGCCGTTGGCCTCGCCGCATGGCCACCGACAAGCGGCGGTTCCACCGATGCTTCTGTCACACGGCCCCCACTTGCGCGTGTTGTGCAAGCGCTTGATTAAAAAAATAATTAAAACGGCCACTGACGCCAAGAAGCTCCTGGGTCACTTAAGACCAAATGCAGAAATAGACAAATCCCTAAGCTTAGCTGGGCCCACCTCTTGCCCTTTGCAAAGTCAGTCGCTAGAGAGGTTTTTGGGTTGATAGGGCATTGCCCACCAATTGCCCTTGCAATTGGGTATCTATGAGTTGCTCTTAAGCGAAGAAAATATATGATGATCTACGACTAGAAACAATCACGTGGCGATCCCTTGAACAATAAATAGATTTGGTACACTTATAAAATGCCTTTTAATATAACTTACACCTTTTAAATTATTTGTCTTACTTTATTTTGAAAGCCGCCAAAATAAATTATTTTCTCCATTTATATTTACGCCGGCCAAAAATTTAGTAGTTTTAGAGGTTTAGGACAGTTTAAACATTTCATACGTCAACTACTATAGTTTCTCTCGTCAATATGGTATAAAATATCTAGAATGCCCATTCATTTAACTTTCATGAGACAAACTAAAATGCTATGAATGAAATAGCTCGATTGTTCTAGTTTTAGAGGCAACCAAGAAAATTCAATTTTAGAGGATAAATTGAGTTCTAAAGATAGTTTTACGAGGGTAAATTGAGACTAAATGACAAATTTATTGACAAATCAATAAATACGCATAAATAAATAAAAAAACTTTACTTTTTCCTACTTTTCCTAAAATCTCGAGTGGCAATGCAGCCATTCAACGGTACGACTATCGGGAATCTGCCTTTGACACCTGGCACGCCCAACGAATCACCATTTAACAAAGACGCACTGCACTCAACGTTTCTAATTCCTACTTTTCCTCAATGTTTATCTATTTACCGATTTGATTTGCCCGTCAACTTTGGATAAGCGGTGGATGTGGAAATAAATACAAATACGAAGGGTAAAATAGTAAACCTAACTCCAAACCCTAGTCGACTAAACTCTATTTCCCTCTTCCCAACCCCTTTTGCCCGGCGCCGTTCCTTCGTCTTGAGCGATTCAGCACAACCCCTGCGACGCCGTTTCACCGTCTCTCCAAGCTCTCAGTCACTTCTGAACCAACCCAGGTCAGTCTTCATAGCTTATCTCTCTCATTGCATCTGCTATCGCAATTTATATTTGTTCTTAATTCTTCGTTTATGTTATTCTTTTGAAGTTTAAGTGAATTAGTTCTGAATTTTTAGTTCACAATTTTTTTGTTTAAGCTGATTAAGTTAGTGATTTATATCATCCTGATCTTTCCTTTTTATATTTCCCTCATAATTTTGTTTGTCTAATTTGTAGAAAAATATGGTTGGATTTGGTCCCTATATTCGATTTACTTTATTTGTCAAATAGTGATTAAATTTTCGTAATCTTATTTACTGTATATTTCTTTTCGGAGGAAGTCTTCGATCCAGAAAATTACTTTGCAGCCGGTTCTAATGAAAGCTACCAAATGAGCGATTAATTTTTGGGCAATTAGCTTAAATGATCCTTTGACATTTGGGTTGCAGAAATGATCGCTGTTTTTAGCATGTTGTCATTATATCATCGTTGTGTCAATCGTTGTGTCTTCGATATGATGAATATGTTGCCACAGCATTAAAAAATGATCATTTCTGCAAACAAATGTCAGAAAGAGATCATTTCAGCTAAATGCCCTTAATTTATAACCTGTCTGTTGATTTTTATTGCTCTTTTTTGTGGTGGTTCTTGAATTTTAACGCTTTGTATAACGGTCTGCAATTTTTCTATATATCTGGTTGTACTAGTTAAATGTTACTATGTATTCCTTTTCGAAGGAAGTTTCATCATCGGAATGTTACTTTGCAGCTTGGTTCGTAGATGTAGATATTACCAAATACCATGAATTTTTTATACCCTATTGAGTTTTCTTTGCTCTGTTTTGTGGTGGTTCTTGAATCTTAACTTGTGTTTTGCTTATTATCGTAAATTCGGAATGCTTTGTAAAGCAGTGTGCCCTGTTGATCTCCCAAGGCTGGTGGAATTTCGCTTTCCTTTTACCTCTTTTGGTGGTTGTACTAGTTGATTTGTTCTGTTTCTTGTTCGACAAACTAAGATAAATTGTTAATCTCTCAAATCAAGAGGCATGATTTTGCATTGTTGCTTTCCTTCGCTGTCTTGTTGCATATATGTTGTATTTCAATATATTTCTCATACAATTCAGCTAGTTCGGATTACTGGATTGTAGGGTTTGAACTAAATTGACGATTTGTGTTTTCTAAAATTTTCTTTTCTATTTTGTTTTCTGTGAAGAATGGAAAATACAATCAAGCATGCTATTGTGATCAAGGTTATGGGACGGACTGGATCTCGTGGGCAGGTGACTCAAGTGAGAGTCAAGTTTCTGGATGACCAGAACCGTTTCATCATGAGGAACGTCAAGGGACCAGTCAGAGAGGGGGATATCCTTACCCTGCTTGAGTCCGAGAGGGAGGCAAGAAGGTTGCGGTAATCATCTGAGATGGTCTTGTTTGTCGATGCTCCTATGTCTGAGTTTAGGTTCTTCGCAAACAGCTGTTATTTTGGGTCGGTGAATGGTTCTTGTGTTGCCTGTTCTGCGTATTACTAGCATTACAGACTTTATTTTTGTGATGAGATTTTGTTATGGAATATTTCTAAACTAAATTGTCTGAAAATGTCGTAGGTTTTGTTTGAACAAGTAATGATGTTTCTGCTTGCTTATGTCAAATTGTTGTCTTCGTTCTTCCCTGACCTCATCTTAATTCTTATTGATCAACAAGTTTGGTTCTTAAAAGTTTACCATGTTTTGTTGATTCGTCGGTGTTGAAGTTTGAACTCAAATTTATCTTGTTCGTCGTTTGGAAGGGTGAAAGGAATTTTTCTTTCTCAAACCGTTTCGATTTTGCTAAATTGCTAAACATTTTGGTCTCTGTGAATTTTGAAACTGTTACATGCTGTAGAAAATACCTCGTATGGTTCTGGTTCTATAGCATTGGTGAATGCAAATATTCGCGAAGAAGCAGCTCAAGCAACAAAGAAGAGCGGCCCAGTCTTGTAGCGTTGGCTGTAACTAAGCATGGTATAAGGTTACTGGTTGTGGGATGGAGCGTAAGTAAGTTGAGTGAGGAAAGGTGTTCTAGTCTCTGCACCACTTGTAATGGTCATTACTTGGCGACCCACCTGATTCTTAATGCCCCTACCACCACCCACCCTCTATTCGGAGGTTGGTAGCGTCGGCAGTGTTGGAGTTAGGAGGTGAGTTTTTTTAGGTCTTTGTGATTAACTCAACTTGATTTTACGTAATGTGTAAAAGATTGAGAATGAATAACCGACGCCTCCCGTTGATTAGTGAATTTCATCGTAAACCTGGCTTCCGAGCAAGCACAAGAAGATTTGATGGAAAATGCTTGAAATATTCTCCTAGGGTTGAGAAATACAAGAAAAGACAGGTAAAATTAAAAAAAAAAACCTACTCTAGGGGAAAGAATCACAACAAGAAACTGCATTTGTCGACATGCAGCACCATCTTCTCCAGTAGCAAAGTTGTACTCAAGCAAAGTTGTACTCAACCGGAAAGTTGTCGTCCGATAGCAGATAGCGAAAAGCTTGCTCGACGTCGGGATGTGGCACTGCTGAGAAAGTAACAATGTGAGGCTTCAAATCTGGTGCTTGGAAACGGATAAAGGCACCCTTGTTACCGAACTGATCACAGTAATTCGGAGCAGAAAAAATAGTGACGAGTCTGTCATCATGCTCAAACTCATATCCCTCGTCCTTCACTTCGTGAGATCGCACAACTAAACTTAAATTGTTTTCCTGCAAAAATCGTCTTGTCACGTCACCACCAAAAGAAACACCTAAACCTCGCTTGCTCGGGGTTCTTCCGGGTGTAGCTTGTGGATCACACCACAGCAATTCACACATCAACCCTTCCTCCGGAGGTTCACAAAACCGATCAATCGCTCTAATGTCGCTCAATTTCACTCCATCGACGCTGAAAAGACCGCCATGGGTTACAAAAACGCTGCCGTTGATTACATGAACCAGCGGTAAACAGCAAAACGCTTCAGCAAACAACTCCACAAAATTTTCACCTAACTTGGACCGGACCTCGCGCTCAAAACCGTATATCATGTTCATGCTCTTGCTCTCATGGTTTCCTCTTGCGAGATGTATCGCCGATGGACACATGCACTTGCATGCAAACAACGTTAGGACTACCTCCAAAGAAAACGATCCCCTGTTGACAAAATCTCCGTTGAACAGATACGGATTCTCCTCCGAAGGAAGCCCGTTGAGCTCGAAAATATTTACGAGATCATAGAACTGACCATGCACATCACCACAAACAGTAATGTGATTGCCAGAAGGAACAATTATATCAACCAGGGACGGCAGGGCTCGCAACATTTCTTTAGTCTGGGAGATGATTTGGAACGCGTGTTGCGGGTGTAATGTCTTCTGTTTCTTGAAATCCTCCATCATCTCCTTCACATAATCCAGAGTAACAACAACATCCCCAGCTTCACCGTCATATTGGTGGTGGTCGAAGCGGCCACCGCACCACCACCATGCCCCCAGGATCGCCATGACCTCCACCACTATTGTGTCCCGCACTTCTGGTCTCAACCTAACCAACGCTGCCGCAACTCCTTTAAGTTCTTGTAGCGTCAGGATCGTTTGGACAGATTCTTTCTGTTTGGAGAATGATAAAATAGGAAATCATTTGGGATTATATATACTTAATCTCCTACCTTTAGAAGGAAATAAGATTTAATTTTCTTTGTCCCTGTGGATTTAGGTTTACTTGTAGAATTAGGATTATCTCCTACTTACATGAGGAAGTAATATTTAGGTCCTTGTGGACTTAGGATTTATTTTTCCTACATACCTCCTTATGCAGAAAAATAAATAAGGATCGATGTGTGAGAGTTGAGTAAATTTCTAAATACTTTATTTAACTTTATATTTAGAGCATAGTTTGATACTTGGTTGATTCATGTTGTGCTCGCTTCTCTGTGAGTGTACGAAGCTAATTTCTTCATAAACCTAAGGATGATGACGACTGCGATTCGTTTTTCTTTTTTCCTTTTGTTTATTTATTTATTTAAAAGAAATATAACATTAGGGACCAAAAGTGCACGTTTGGTTAATAGGGACCTCAATTAACGAATTTTTAGTTTAGAAACAAAAATTAAACTAGAGCGAAAGTTTAGTCACCAATATATGGGTAAACCTTCTTTATTGTGCTACGTGGAGAAAAATTTGCACTTGACAATGCATTATAGAATAGGGTACACCACGTGACGGTGAACCCGTTTCATGTAAGTTCTTCTCGTTTCCTTCGGAGGGTTGGTAGCATAAACTTGGCTCACGAGCAAGCACAAGAACACAATATTTCAAAGAAAATGCCTTAAATATTCATTCTAGAGGGTGAGAAGTACAATCTGTACGGGAAACAAATCACAACAATATACTGCATTTGTCAACATGCACCAACACCTTCAGCCTTCTGAAGCAAAGTTTTACTCAACCGGAAAGTTGCTGCCGGACAGCGAAAAACTTACTGAAAGAATTGGAGGAAGTTATTTGGCATCTGTATTGAAGGAGAGTGGTAGGATTGTAGGTCATTATCTTCTTTAGCTAGCTTAGAGTTAGGTTTTGGTTAACCACCTGCACACTCATTTTGGTGGCTGTGTTGGTGGTTGTGTTCAGTTTTTTGCTTTCCTTGTAATTAGTTCCAAGACTGGAAATTAGAGCTTAGGTTAAGGGTGAAGGTCCATGGCTTGTTACCATTGGACCTTAGCATGTTGTGTAGCTCTCCATATATTTCCTTCCTTTGTACTTGCAACTCATGATGAAAATAATACATTCAATACCAAAATTCAACATGGTATCAGAGCAGGAACCATAACTGGTCCTGCTTCTGCAGATCTATCTTCTTCATATTCGTTGCTAAAATGGCGGAAGAAAACCCTTTCAACATAGAAGTTCAAAGTTCTCAAGCTGCCAGTGTTTCAATCATGCCTGAAGCTAATGGCAACCCTAACCCAAATAAGAGTCTGAGTTCAGTATTACTGAACGAGTTCAATTATCTTTCATGGTCGAGAGCCATATCTCTTGCTCTCGGTGGTAGATCAAAGCTGAACTTCATCAATGAAAAAGGTGAAGCTCCAGATGCCTCTTCTCAAAACTATGAGACTTGGGTGTCTCAAGATCAACTTGTCATGTCGTGGCTCCTCAATTCTATGGAACCCAGAATCGCAGAAATATTCAGCGATTCTGAGTCTTCTCATGTTCTTTGGAATGATGTCAAGGACATGTATGGTAACCAGAATAATGCAGCTCAAGTGTTTCAACTTAAAAGGGATCTGGCAAGTATACATCAAGGAGAAAATTCCTTTGTTCAACACCTTGGAAAATTGAAGACAATGTGGAATGAACTCGGCATGTACAGGCCTCACTCGACTGATGCCAAGATATTACTGAAGAGGGCAGATGAGGACAAGGTGTTCCAACTACTAGCAAGCTTGGTATCAGAGTATGAGGATCTAAGAAGTCATCTCTTGATGAACCCTGAATTACCATCATTTGCCACTGTATGCAATGCCATTCAATGTGAAGAAACTCGCCGCAAGGTCGTGAACTTGAAGGTGAAGGCTGGTGGGTCTGAAGATAGGGCTTTTGCAGTAAATAGAAAAGCCACTAGTGACAAGACATACAAGGGAAAGAGACCTGACCTAAAATGCTCGTAATGCGAAAGTATTGGACGAGAAGGAATTGGTCATACAAGAGAAAGATGTTGGGTATTGCACCCAGAATTGAAGCCAAAGTTTGATAAGGAACAAAGAAATCCAAGGGATCAAAGGAGCAACACACATAAGGGTTCTTACAATTTCAGTCCCATAGCCAATCTCACCACCTCCTCGACCTCTGAACCTGTGACCGAAGGTATGATGAACTTTATGTCAAATCATGCTGCCTTGATCAATGATTTTGCCGCATATCTTCAAAAGAAAAAGGAGAAAGGCAGTGAACAAACAACTGGAAACTCAACTGTATTACTTGGTAAGTTTGCTGGTTTCCTAGCAGACTCAAACTCGACAACCCAAGAAGATACACCAGGTATTGTGAGTGCTTTCTCAACAGCTTTAGATATTAGTCGTTCTAGTGATTTTTGGATTGTAGATTCAGGTGCCTCTGATCACATGACAAATAAATTAACTGATTTACATGATTTCAAAAATTCTCACAACCATCCCATGTTTCTGTTGCTAATGGAAAGGGAGTTCCAGTAGTTGGAAGAGGAAAAATTAATCTCATATCAAAGAATATTGAGTCCACAACATTATTTGTACCTTCCTTTCCATTTCAACTCTTGTCAGTTGGACAAATAACAAACTCCTTGGATTGTCTAGTTACGTTTTCCCTTCATGGTGTTGTGTTTCAGGATCGAGTCACCAAGAAGATGATTGGTGAAGGTTTTTCTTGAATGGTCTGTACTACCTGTCAAAGGAGTCAATGATTTCCAAATGTTTTCAAGCTAGTTCCAAGTCAATTCAAGAACAACTTCTGTGGCATCAACGCCTTGGCCATCCTTTTGCACAAGTCCTATCCACCTTATTCCCAAATTTTTGTAAAACCTCACATGAGTGTGAGACGTGTCATGCTTTTAAGTTTATCAGACTTCCATTCCCATCATCCCAGTCTAGGACTACTAAGTGTTTTGAAATGGTGCACTTTGATGTTTGAGGACCAGCTCCCTTAGAATCGTTTGATGGTTATCGATTTTATGTAACTTTTGTGGATGATTTCTCAAGAACCACATGGATGTATCTTTTGAAGTTTAAGAGTGAAGTTTTCAATGCCTTCAAGAATTTTCATAACCTTGTTGTCAATCATTTTTCATCAAAAATTTGCATTCTCATATCAGACAATGGCACTGAATATACATCTAATAACATGACTGATTACTTAAGCACTCATGGCATTATCTATCAGACCAGCTGTGTAGGAACTCCACAGCAAAATGAAGTTGCCGAGAGGAAAAATAGAGATCTTCTTGAGAAAGCTAGAGCCTTATTGTTTCAAACAAATGTTCCCAAGAAATTCTGGTCTCAAAGCATTCTCACTGCAGCATATGTCATTAACAGGCTGCCAACCAGTGTACTGAACTTCAAATCTCCATATGAAGTCTTGAAAGGCAGAAAGATTGACATATCTCATCTTCAGTTGTTTGGATGTACCTGCTTTGTACATATTCAGTCTCCTCACAGAGATAAGTTAGACCCTAGAGCATCTAAGTGTTTGTTTCTGGGGTATTCATCTACACAAAAGAGTTATAAGTGCTACAATCCACACACTAGGAAGTTGCTTGTCTCTAGAGGTGTCAAGCTTGATGAATCTCAAAGCTTTTTTCCCAAGTCTTCTGAGAATGGTCAACTGGGGGAGGAAATATTGAAGTTTTCTCCAGTTCCTATACCTACAAACCCCACTACAAGTATTTCCATTGATAAGGAAACTAAAACCAACGAAGTTGCTCACGAGGAACCTGTTGTGGAACTTGAAATCAGTGAAGGTGCACAAGAGGAATCAAATATTCGAGAATCTCCTCCAAATTCTCCTGCAGTCCCTTAAGAACCTCGAAGAAATCCTCCCTGTGACAGACATCCACCCACACGATTCCAAGAATATGTTACAAAATATGCTTCAAGGTATCCTCTTTCTCAGCATGTCCACTACAACAATTTGTCTTCATCACACCATTCTTTTCTGAGTCAAATATCAAGTGTTGCTAAACCACGCAATTTTCACGAAGCAAGTGTGTTACCAGTCTGGAAGAAAGCCATGCAAGATGAACTCCAAGCACTAGATGGCAATAATACATGAAGTGTGGTCAAGCTTCCTAAGGGAAAGAAAGTAGTGGGCAACAAGTGGATTTACAAGACAAAGTTCAACTCAGATGGAACAGTGGAACGGTATAAGGCTAGGCTGGTTGCACGAGGGTTCACTCAAACTTTTGGAGTGGACTATAAGGAGACTTTTGCTCCTGTTGCAAAAATGAACACCGTCAGAGTCTTGCTATCCGTTGTTGTGAATTTGAAATGGTCTCTCTATCAAATTGATGTCAAAAATGCCTTCTTGCATGGTGATCTTGAAGAAGAAGTGTACATGAAATTGCCTCCTGGCCATCCCCAAGAACACGAGACATGTATGGTATGTAAACCTCACAAAGCTCTCTATGGTTTGAAGCAATCTCCTCGAGCTTGGTACTCGAAATTGAGTTCAGTGTTTTTAGCTTCTGGGTTCAAGAGAAGCAATGCTGACTCTTCTTTGTTTGTGCGACGTGGCAATGCTGGTACCTTAGTGGTTCTTGTGTATATGGATGATCTCATCATCACAGGTGACAACCCATAAGAGATCACCTCACTCAAGTTTGCCTTGCATAAGAAGTTTGCCATCAAAGACCTTGGAGTCTTGAAGTACTTCCTTGGGATTGAAATGGCCACCTCCTCCAAGGGGCTCTTCCTCAACCAACGCAAGTATATTATCGATCTTCTTAACGAAGCTGGTGTTCAAGATTGTAAACCTGCTCGTACTCCTCTTGATAGCAAACTTAAATTAGATGTCAAGGGATCTCTTCTTGCAGATATTAGTGTCTATCAGCGTCCTGTTGGTAAGCTAATCTATCTCACCATTACAAGACCTGACATTACCTATGCAGCGAGCTTGGTAAGTCAATTTATGCATGCACTAACAAGCCAGCATCTTCACATCGTCAAGAGAATCCTCAGGTATTTAAAAGGCTCAGTGGGTCGTGGCATTTTTATGACAAACAATGATCATTTAAACGTCATCGGATACGCCGATGTAGATTGGGCCGACAATGCTCTTGATAGAAAATCAACAATTGGTTATTGTACCTTTGAGGGAGGTAACATGGTGACATGGAAAGTAAAAAACAGACCGTTGTTGCCAAGCCCAGTGCAGAGGCAGAATATCGAGCAATGGCGTCTCTTGCTTGTGAATTGATCTGGTTGAAGAGTTTACTTTGTGACCTGGGACTTGCTTGCACTCAGCCAATGTATATGTACTATGACAATCAAGCAGCTATGCATATAGCTTCCAACCTCGTGTTTCATGAAAGAACCAAGCATATCGAAGTGGACTGTCATTTTGTGCGTGATCAAGTTCAATCCAAAGTCATTGAAACAGTGTACACTCCAAGTCACAATCAACTAGCAAACATCTTCACCAAATCTCTAGCCTTTACTCAGTTTCAACGTTTATTATTCAAGCTTGGATCAATGAATCTCCTCGATCCAGCTTGAGGGGGAGTATTGAAGGAGAGTGGTAGGGTTGTAGGTCATTATCTTCTTTAGCTAGCTTAGAGCTAGGTTTTGGTTAACCACCTGCACATTCATCTTTGGTGGCTGTGTTGGTGGCTGTGTTCAGTTTTTTGCTTTCCTTGTAATTAGTTCCAAGACCGGAAATTAGGACTTAGGTTAAGGGTGAAGGTCCATGGCTTGTTACCATTGGACCTTAGCATGTTGTGTAGTTCTCCATATATTTCCTTCCTTTGTACTTGCAACTCATGATGAAAATAATACATTCAATACAAAAATTCAACAATCTGCCATTGGCTTGACATCAGGATGCGGCATTGCTGAGAAAGTAACAATGTGAGGCTTCAAATATGGTGCTTCGAAACGAATAAAGGCACCCTTGTTACCCAACTTATCGCAGTAATTCGGAGCAGAAAAAACAGTGAGTTTCCCATCATGCTCAATCTCATAACCCTCGGCCTTTACTTTGTGCGATCGCACAACTCAATCTAAATTGTTTTCCTGCAAAAATCGCTTTGTCACATCCACGCCAAAAGAAAGACTCCACAGCAATTCAAACATCAATCCTTGCTTCGGAGGTTCACAAAACTGATTGATCGCTCTAATATGGCTCAGTGTCACTCCATCGACGCTGAAAATACCACCATGGGCTACAAAAATCTTGCCGTTTAATAGATGAGCCAGCGGTAAACAACAAACGCTTCAGCAAACAACTCCACAAAATGTTCACCTAACTTCTACCAGACCTCGCCCTCAAAACTGATTTTCCGATTCAAGCTCATGCTCTCATGGTTTCCCCTTGCCAGATATCTCGTGGATGGACACATGCACTTGAATGCAAACAACATTAGGATCGCCTTCTAAAGAATTTTAATGTTGGTATATTGTATTCATCATGAATTGTAAGTACAATGAAAGAGAAATATATAGAAGATTACACATCAGGTTAAGATCCAATGGAAACAAGCCATGGACCTCCATCCTTAATCTACTCCTTAATTTTTGGTCTTGGAACTAGTTACAAGGCAATCAGCCACCAAATATGAGTAAGCAGGTGGTTAACCCAAAAACATAGCTCTAAGCTAGCTAGAAAAGATAATAACCTACAACCCTAGCTCCTACCCGATGAATACAAGGATGGTTTGACCAACTCGACGGGTATAAGGCTAACCCGACGAGACCAACCCGATGGAGTTCAACCAATCCGATGAGTTGATTTCTTCAATACTCACCCTTAACCTAAGCCTTGAGACCAGAATTTCTTGGGAACATTTGTTTGGAACATCAAGACTCTAGCTTTCTCAAGAAGATCTCTATTTTTTCCCTCGGCAACTCCACTTTGCTGTGGGGTTCCTACACAACTGGTCTGATGAAAAATACCATGAGTGCTCAAATAATCAGTCATATTGTTAGATGTATATTCAGTACCATTGTCTGATCTGAGAATGCAAATTTTTGATGAAAATTGATTTACAACAAGATTATGAAAGTTCTTGAAAGCATTTAAAACTTCACTTTGAAATTTCAAAAGATACAGCCATGTAATTCTCGAGAAGTCATCCACAAAAGTTACATAAAATCGATAACCATCAAAAGTCTCTAAGGGAGCTGGTCCCCAAACATCAGAGTGCACCATTTCAAAACATTTAGTAGTCCTAGACTAGGAATTTGGGAATGGGAGTCTGGTGAACTTAGACACATGACAGGTTTCACACTCATGTGAAGTTTTACAAAAATTTGGAAACAAAGTGGATAAAACTTGTGCAAAAGGGTGACCAAGACGTTGATGCCATAAGAGTTGTTCTTGAACTGATGTGGAACTGGCTTGAAAACATTTTGAAATCACTGACTCCTTTGACAAGTAATACAGACCATTCAAGAAGAAACCTTCACCAATCATCTTCTTGGTGACTCGATCCTGAAACACAACATCATGAGAAGGAAAGGTAACTAAATCCAATGAATTGGTTATTTGTCCAACTAACAAGAGTTTAACTGGGAATAAAGGTACAAATAATGCTGTAGACTCTTTAATCCTTGATAAAAGATTTATTTTTCCTCGTCCGACCACTGGTACCCCCTTTCCATTTGCAACAGAAACATGAGTTTTTTGTGTGAATTTTTCAAATTCATGTAAATCAGTTAATTTATTTGTCATGTGATCAGAGGCACCTGAATCTACAATCCAACAATCACTAGAATGACTGATATTTAAAGCAGTTGAGAAAGCACTCACGATACTTGCTGTGTCTTCTTGGGTTATCGAGGTTGTGTCTGCTAAGAAGCCAGCAAACTTACCAAGAAGTGTCGTTGAGTTCCCAGTTGTCTTGTCACTGCTTTTCTTCTCCAAATATGCAGCAAACTTATTGAGCAAGGTCGCAGGATTTGACCTGAAGTTTTTTAGTCCTTCAGTCACGGGTTCAGAGATTGAGGAGGTGGTGAGATTGGCTCTGGGATTGGAATGGTATGTACCCTTGTTGCCCCTTGTGTCCCTCGGACTTCTTTGTTCTCTGTCAAACTTTTGTTTCAACTCTGGATGCAAAATCCAGCACCTTTCTCTAGTATGACCAATTCCTTATCTGCTAATATTTTCACAGTGTGAGCACTTTAGATCTGGTCTCTTTCCTTTATATGTCTTGTCACTAAAGGTTTTTCTATTTACTGCAAAAGCCCTTGCTTCAGACTTGCTTGCCTTTACCTCCAAGTTCATGACCTTGCGTCGTGTTTCTTCACGTTGAATGGCATTGCATACGGAGGAAAATGAAGGCAATTCTGGATTCATCAAGAGATGACTTCTAAGATCCTCGTACTCAGACCCCAAGCTTGCCAGAAGTTGGAATACCTTGTCCTCATCAGCTCTCTTCAGTAAGATCTTGGCATCAGTTGTGTGAGGCATGTACATGCCGAGTTCATTCCACATTGTCTCCAACTTCCCCAGGTGTTGAGCAAAAGAGTTTTCTCCTTGCTACATGCATGCTAGATCTCTTTTAAGTTGAAACACTCGAGCTGCATTATTTTGGTTTCCATACATATCTTTGATGTCATTCCAGAGAACATGCGAAGACTCAGAATCACTGAATATTTCTGCAATTCTGGGTTCCATGGAGTTGAGGAGCCACGACATGACCATGAGACACCCAAGCTTCATAGTTTTGAGAAGAGGAATCTGAAGCCTCACTTCTTCCATTGATGAAGTTGAGCTTGGATCTTCCACCGAGAGCAAGTGATATAGCTCTAGACCAAGGAAGATAGTTGAACTTGTTCAATAATACTGAACTTAGACGCTGGTTTGGATTTGGATTTCCATCAGCTTCAGGTATGGTTGAAACGCTAACAGCTTGAGAACTTTCAACCTCTATGTTGAAAGGGTCCGCCATTTTAGTAACGACGACGAAGACGATATGCATAAGCAGTACCAGTTATGGTTCCTGCTCTGATACCATAAAAAATTTTAATGTTGGTATATTGTATTCATCATGAATTGTAAGTACAATGAAAGAGAAATATATAGAAGATTACACATCAGGTTAAGATCCAATGGAAACAAGCCATGGACCTCCATCCTTAATCTACTCCCTAATTTCTGGTCTTGGAACTAGTTACAAGGCAATCAGCCACCAAATATGAGTAAGCAGGTGGTTAACCCAGAAACATAGCTCTAAGCTAGCTAGAAAAGATAATAACCTACAACCCTAGCTCCTACCCGATGAATACAAGGATGGTCTGACCAACCTGTCGGGTATAAGGCTAACCCAATGAGACCAACCCGATGGAGTTCAACCAATCCGATGAGTTGATTTCTTCAATACCTTCAAAGAAAAAGATCCCCTGTTGACAAAATCTCTGTTGAACAGATACGGATTCTCCTCCGAAGGAACCCCGTTGAGCTCGAAAATATGTACTAGATCATAGAACTGACCATGCACATCACCACAGACAGTAAAATGATTGCCAGTAGGAAAATTTATATCAACCAGAAAAGGCAGTGCTCGCAACATTTCTTCGGTCTGTGAGACGATTTGGATCGCGTACAGTTGGTCTAAATTCTTCTGTTTCTTGAAATCCCCCATCATTTCCTTCACAAAATCCGGAGTAGCAACAACATCCCCAGCTTCACCATTGCAGCCACACCACCAACGTGCCCCCAGGGCCGCCATGATCACCACCACTATTGCCGCCACAATCACTTCCGCCCTTGAAGTAACCATTGCTGCCGCAACTCCGAGTCCGAATGCTGCTACGTAGTAGTTGTCCGATATAGAATTAAGCTTCATCATCACTGCAAATAACTTTGCTTCAAGCCAATGGTATATACAAAAAACTTCCTCCGATTACTATCAGTAATTTATAAGTTCGAGTGGATGTGCCTCTTTCACATGGGAATCATTTCACTTAACTTTATCCTACGTCTACTTATATGTAAGTGAAAATTTACCCTTAAAATTTGTAATTAAATACTTAAAAATTAGGAATTAGATTGACTATGGGTCCAAGGAGACTAGTTGATTTGATTCCCTTTCTTACTTCTTGTCTTTAGCTCTTCGATTCCTTTATTTTCTAATTTATGTTAAGAAAACATACCCTACTTTCTTCTATTTTCAAATAACGTATCTTAACCAAAAATTTTGTAATTGGAACCATTGAATTGGTTTTCTGAAGATTCTTTTCTAAAATTGGTTTCCTATCCTCTAGTACATGGGGTTTTTGTGATATCATCAGTGCTTGTTAACTCCTCGTTATGTTGAATTTTGACTTGGTCCATTTGATTCACATTAAAATCAAAATGTATTATAACTTGTTTCTCTGTTCGGTGATATTAGAAAAGTGAAAATGGACCTCTGATGATTATTTACACATTAGTTTAAAATCTTTATGATGACTTTATTTGGTTAAAATCTTTTTACTAGACAATGTTAGTGCTTATTTAGAACAAGTTGTATGTCATAGTTCGTTCGATACATAGAATTTATAATTTCTGTTATTTTCAAATTCTACACACATATATTCAAATAATGAAATTTTTAATTGTTCAAATTTGAAATGACGGGAATCTAAATTTCATAATTAAAAATTTTCTATTATTTTGCAATTTCTTCATCTAAACGCACTTCATAGATTAATTTGTCTAATTATGATTGATTTTAGTTCTAATCTTTTAGGTTAGTTTTGTATCTTATTTTCGGAAAAATCTTGAGTGGTACGTACCATTCAATGGTACGGCTATTGAATGGTTTAGATTAATTTGCAGTAGGCCCCAAATGAATCTTAACCATTTAACAGTACGTACCATTCAATGGTACGTACCACTGAAGTTTGACCCCTTATTTTTCTATAAATATCTTTTTATTTTATTTGATGGTTATATTTACAAAATAAAATTAAATTAAAAAAAATCATCAAATGATGTGAAAAAAATGGGAAATTGAGAAATGAGGGGTGAAATGGTAAACATAACAAAAATTGATTAAAGGCTTTTTTCTTGGTTTGTCCGGACCGAATAAAGATCAAGTTTTTAATCTAAATTACATTCCTTCTCAAAAGGAAGTTGGATACATATTGGTATAGTGTGATTGTGTAAATTTTAGGTAGATATGGATTAGGATACATTCGTAAATCTAGTGTTTCTATTCTATTAGATATGTACTTACTTGGAGATCAAGTTTATCTCTTCTTGCAGTTTACTATAAATAAAGGCACAAGAAAATCATATATTACAATTTTCCTCAACTCTATTTCTCTCTATTTTCTCTCTGTGCCGCCGGCTTCTGCTCTTCGTATTCTTAACCCTTCAGTAAATAGGTTGCAACACATTATCAGCACGCTCCTGACGATGCGTTATGGAATCTGAAGGGTTTTTTCTGCTACAAATTGATCCATCATCATCATTTGCAATCCAAGTACTTTTAAAACACGACTTCAATTTTGATATCTTTTTAGCCTTGATTGCATGAACCTTCACATGCATGAACCCAATTTTTATGCTTTTAAAAGAATTATAATCTTCTACTAAATATTGTGTTCGCATTTAATTTAATATATCTGCTATATATTACTGTGAATTGATGATTGTGTGAACAAAATGAAAAACTAGGGTTTTTAATTTTTTGAAAAAACAAAACAAATCATGTTGAGTTGCGCCAATCGAGCCGAGCTATGGCTCCATGTAAATTGGTGCCAGGCGGAATATACTGCAACCAAAAATTAATCTTGCACAGTAGACTAGCCAAAAGAACTAGTCAACTAGTTACAAGTTCGTTACTGACAAAAAACACACCAGTATGAAATAAGCTTAACTGACTAGAGAACACTACTAGTCAGACTTTACCTAGTTTAAGTACAACAATAAGTATTCTCACACCAAAACAGATTCACTTATTAGATAACATAATACCAGCAAGCAACATTAACAATAAAACAAGCAGACAACATTAATCAAAGTACTCACAGCCATTTGGTGCCCGGAAAAACCCCTAACTGGGTTAAAAAAATCGGGGGACTCTAGGGAGTTCGATCCACTAGTGAAAATAGGGTTCATACAAGGATAACACAACAAGCTCAATTCCTAGACCTAATCTATGGAGAAGCTTGTACCTTTGTGGAACCCTATGTTGCACTAGATGGAGAAGTCTTCAGTCTTCACAATGAGGCAGCTTCTCTTCTTTAGCTCATCTCCTTGTGGCACCGAAACAAACCATGTATCATGCAAATGATATGCAGCTATGGATTCAAAAATGATAAGTCAGTTTCTCTAGTCAAACAGTTGAAAAGAAGAAACAGATTGGAAATCCAAACCTAGGTCTATACGAAGATTTCAAAGAAGCTTTAGACCAAAAACAATGCAAACCTTTTACTCAAATGATGTGGGTGAGTTAACACAAGATTTAATGCATGAAAAAGGTATTTGCAGCTAGGGTTTGTGAAGAACACATAGAGGAGGCTCAGGGAGCTTAAGACACTCTCTTGAAAAAACGAATTTGTCTCACCAAGAAGGAAATGAGATCCTTCAACCCTATAAAAGCCAAAGATCTTTTTGTGTGCAGCTACCAAGTATCCCAAGAGACATGTGTCAAATGAAAAAGCAATTTGAAAAGATCAATGGTGAAAAGTTCATTCTCGGATAAACTGTGTCAGACAAGCCCATGTGGGTTGTCTTAAAACTCGTGTCAGCTTTCGTGTAAAATAGATGCACACATTGACTAGGCAGTTTCACTAGTTAGAAAGCATAAGAAATCTAAACGTGAAATGCAAATGCATGCACAAACCTAACTTGAGTTTAATTGCACCTAATTGCATTTTGTTCTTCAAAAATTCAGACTTCAATACCAAGTATCCTAAAGTCTAATCTAATAAGAATTGATCTAAAGAGCTTGCATGATTAAATGTTACAAGTTTGACAAGGAAAGCCAATAACTACTAAGTCTAGACTTCACACTCTAGTTGAGCCTAACCACGACTTCAGTTTGAGCCGACCCATCCCAAAAGCCAAAACAACGACGTTTTCAGGTTGTCCTTGTCCTTAGACTCCACTGCCTAGATTTTCACCCGCAGTAGAACCTAGATGTGATTCACCCTTGTTTGGGAACACCTTGGACCTAGACGACCTGCAGTTGTCTCCTTTATGAAATCCCAGTCTTCCTCGACGACATAATCGAGATTTCCCATTGAAATCTCACCAAATTTCGAGACCCAAATTTGGAATCTTATTGGTTTTTTTTTGAACCCCGACGTTGAGAACTCAAGTTCTCCGTCGAATTTTCGGTTCCCCGTCGTGAACCATGGCTTGCCCCACCACTGGTCTGCAACCCAGACCACCAGTAGCCTCGCCACTAGTCTTTCTCCGACTAACTGCACACCCAGCTCCGGCTGGGCTACCTGCACAGGACACTAGAGGCCTATTTGGGCCTCCTTTGCTCTCGGCCCGCCTCCAAACTTGGCCTCAATTTGGGCCACTTCCCTATAGCTCGGCCCTCACCTAAAACCTGGCCTTATTTGGGTCTGGGTCACCGCCTTCCTTTCAGCCCAAGTGAGCCTAGCCCACTGCCACCTACCTGCAACTTTGGGCCTCTTGCCCGAGCTACCTGTTGGCCTGCATCCCAACATTCCTCTTTGTTTAGGCCTCAAGCTCCAAACTTGGTCCACCCAAATTATTTGGGCTGTGATTTTCACACCCCGTAGGTCCCATAGACCTACGTTCATCTACTTATTGGTGCTATATATATATATATATATATATATACATTTATTTATTTATTTATTTATTTTTGTTCTATATATTGCGTTTGCTTGTAAGTACCCATGAACATAAAGTTCATAAATTCGAACCTGAAGTTTCAAATAAGTGTCATGAAACCCAAAGTTTCCTAAAAATAAATACTCATGAAACCCGCAGTTTTTTATGTAAATTTAAACCAAAACATATCTAATAGAACTTGAATGTTCTACTCCATGTCGATGGACTGTTTTCCATAGTACTGACCACAATCTTGTTCCCTTCATTACACAGTGACATGTCGAATTTGAACAAACTCGACTTTACCGCTTTGGAAGTCTTTGGAAGGAACTTCCTCAAGTGGGTTCAAGATGTGAAGCTCCATCTCACTTTAAAGAGTCTTAGGGTTACCATTGGGGTTGAGACGGATAACCCGGTTGGCGAAGCTGACAAAGCAACTGCCATGATTGTCATCCGAAGACATATGCACGACACACTGCAAACCAAGTACCTCGCTGAAGAGAATCCAAGAGCTTTATGGCCCTCTCTGGAAAAGATATCTTCTTGGTTGAAGCAAGACACGACTGACAACATTTACATTTTCAAGACGTTAAGTCTGTGAATGAGTAGAACTCTGAAGTTTGTCGAATCTGATCACTTCTTAAGTTTTGCAAAGAAGACTTGACTGAACATGATCTACTGGAAAAGACCTATTCAACTTTTCATGCCACCAATATTGTCCTACAACAACAATATAGGGCACATAAATTCCCCAAATTTTCGGATTTGATCTATGTCTTACTACTTGCTGAAAAGAAAAATTAGTTGTTGATGAAAAAAAATAACAAGCTAGACTTACTAGCTCAACTGCTGTGCCTGAAGCCAATCGAGGCCAAAACCGACGCCAGAGGCGTGGTGGGAAAGGCAAGGGTTTTGACCCTCAGCCACAAATGCAAGGTCGACAAAGCGTAGGCCCATCCAAGGGAGAAAATAAAGCCTCGAAGCGCACCAATTTAGCTCCTAAAGCCTCAAACTTCAAGACTAAGAGCAAGGCAACCAAAGAGGCGAGTTTGTATTACCGTTGTGGTTCCCAGGACTATAGGTCCCACACTTGCCGAGCTTCAGCTAACGCTATTGCTGAGTATAATTCACGTCGTAAAGCCCTAGAGACTAATCTTACCCAAGTGGAGAATCCTGAAGATACTACCATAAAGATTTCTGATTTTCAAGAAGCATCTACTCCGATGGAAGATTAGATTTTAGACATGAGCCTATATGTTGGCCGAAATTCACCATTAGTGGCCAAGAACCACTAAGTGGCCAAACCCTCTCTATCATTTGGTTTAAGTTTTGAACAATTTTTCCTTATGTTTTGGATAATTTGTTTGGTATTTGTTTTAAGTTTTTGGATATTAATTTATGGATCTTATTTCTCGAATAATTGATTGAATGAATGATCTTTTAATTTCTTTATACATGTGACCAATTTAATTTATTTATTTCTAAGTATGTCTTGTGGGGAAGTCAGTTGTATGGCAGATAGTGCAACCACACATACCATTTTGCGTGAACGCATCTATTTTACTAACTTCATACCTATAATATCACCTCTGACAACTTTTTCAGGCTCATCCAATCTGATTGAGGGGTATGGCACTGCCCACTTAATGTTGTCCAATGGTTCTAAATTAACCATTAAAGAGGCACTTTACTCACCCCGTTCCGGAAGAACGTTATTGAGCTTTAAAGATATTCGAGATAATGATTACCACGCTGAAACTTCTGAAGAAAATGGAGTTGAATTTCTTTGCATCACTTCTTATGAATATGGCTAGAAGCGTATTCATGAAAAGATGAAGAGCCTTCCAAATGGCTCGTATATTACAACCATTCACTTTGTTGTGGTCCACCATGTGGCCAGCCCTAACATTGGGCTTACAATGGAAGCTTTGCTTTGGCATGATCCTTTGAGACACCCTAGACGAACTATGATGCGCCGTATTCTCAGTACTTCACACGGGCATCCCCTTACCCACAATAAGAACTTCGTTCTTTGCACTTTTCTATGCCGAGCATGCTCCATGGGGAAGCTAATCACTCGCCTCTCCATACACAAGATCTAAACGGATCCTCCCAAATTTCTTCAGAGGATTCAAGGGACATTTGTGGACCCATTCAACCATCTTGCAGACCATTTAGATACTTTATGGTATTGGTTGATGCTTCCACACGTTGGTCACATGTGTTTCTTTTGTCCACCCGTAATGCTGCATTCTCCAAACTCCTAGCTCAGATCATTAAACTAAGGGCTCACCACCCTGATTATCCGATTAAGTCAATTTGACTGGATAATGCCAGAGAATTTACATCGAAAACTTTCGATGACTATTGCATGTCTATTGGGATTGATGTTGAACATCTTGTACCTCATGTTCACCCCCAAAATAGCCTCACAGAAATGTTCATTGAGCGCCTTCAATTGATCGCTCGGACTTTGGTAATGCGAACCAAAGTTTGATATTTACTTAGGGCTATGCAATACTTCACCCAACCATGTTGGTCCGCCTGAGACTCGTTCTGGCCCAACCTTATTCCGCGGTACAGTTAGTGACTGGATATGAGCTCGACATCTCGCATTTGTGCATTTTTGGTGTTGCAGTCTATGTGCCAATTGTGCTCCCCAAACGTATCAAAATGGGTCCCCGGCAAAGATTGAGCATCTATGTAGGTTATGATTCTCCTTCGAAGATTTGATACATAGAACCTTTGGCAGGCGATCTCTTTACCTCTTGCTTTGCAAATTGTCAGTTTAATGAGACAGTCTTCCCGTCGTTAGGGAGAGATAAGAACATAATTGTCCTTGAAGAACACCGCGAATTGTCGTGGTCTAATCCCACTATGTCTTATTTAGATCTCTGCACCGCTCAGTCTAAAATTGAAGTGCGACGTATTCTAGATCTATAGAGCATTGCTCAAAGCATGCCAGATGCTTTTACTGATCTAGCGAAAGTGACAAGATCACATAAAGCAGCTGCAAATGTGCCTGCAAAGATAGATGTACCAAATGTACGTCAAACCATCGCCCCTGAAGGACGAAAAGCCCCCAAAGGACGTGTGGCCTTACCTGTTGTGTGGTCCGATACTCTTTCGGCTAGCCAATCATCTGCTCCTACCCTGAAGCGTGGCAGACCTATTGGTTCAAAGGATTCACAACCCTGGAAGAGGAAACTCATGACACTAACAAGTGAGCCGAGTTTGAATCCTACCATTGCCAACTCATGCTTTCTAACACATGAGGTTATTCTAGATTACGGTAGTGCCCTTGAAGAGACCAATCTGCCTCCCGAGAATCGTGAGATTTCGGTCCATTATGCTAGCTTAGATGTACTTTGGAATATGAATGAGATGATAGTCAACGATGCATTCACGTATGTAGTAGCTACTGGTATCATGTTGAGAGATGTCATTGAACCACGTTCCGTTGATGAATGTCGACGTAAAACCGATTGGTCAAACTAGAAACAAGCAATCCAGGTCGAACTTGATTCACTTGTGAAACGTAAAGTGTTTGGGCCTGTAGTTCCTACACCTCCACATGTGAAGCCCGTTGGCTACAAGTGGGTTTTCATAAGGAAGCGTAATGAGAAGAATGAGATAGTGTGATACAAGGTACGCCTCGTTAAATGAGATAAATAAAATTAGCAAGAAAAATACAAGGATTAAATCACTGAATTAATCGCCGTGAAACCAAAATTTGCGATTCCTAAGTTCTTAGTTCAAAGTCACACGCCCAATTAAAAATTCAAGCTTAATAAATCTTATTAAATGAATTACAAGAATAATAAGCTATCAGCGACAGGAAGTTGCAGAGATGGGTGAAAGAGATGAACCCTAACCTGGTTGTAGAGTTGTGAAAAAGGAGGAGAGGGAGGAAGAAAGCCTTTAATCAATTTTTGTTATGTTTGCCATTTCACCCCTCATTTCTCAATTTCTCTTTTTTTTTTCACATCATTTGATGATTTTCTTTAATTTTATTTTGTATTGTAAATACGACCTTTAGATAAAATAAAAAGATATTTATAGGAAAATAAGATACAAAACTAACCTAAAAGATTAGAACTAAAATCAATCATAATTAGACAAGTTAATCCATGAAGTGCGTTTGGATGAAGAAATTGTAAAATAATAGAAATTTTTAAATTATGAAATTTAGATTTATGTCATTTCAAATTTGAACAATTAAAAATTCCATTATTTGGAGATATGTGTGTGGAATTTGAAAATAACAGAAATTATAAATTCTATGTATCGAACGAACTATGACATACAACTTGTTCTAAGTAAGCCCTAACATTGTCTAGTAAAAAGATTTTAACCAAATAAAGTCATCATAAAGATTTTAAACCAAAGTGTAAATAATCATCGGAGGTCCATTTTCACTTTTCTAATATCACCGAACAGAGAAACAAGTTATAATACATTTTGATTTTAATGTGAATCAACTGGACCAAGTCAACATTCAACATAACGAGGAGTCAACGTACAAGCACTGATGATATCACAAAAACCCCATGTACTAGAGGATAGGAAACCAATTTTAGAAAAGAATCTTCAGAAAACCAATTCAATGGTTCCAATTACAAAAAAATTTACGATTAAAATACGTTATTTGCAAATAGAAGAAAGTAGGGCATGTTTTCTTAACATAAACTGGAAAATAAAGGAATCGAAGAGCTAAAGACGAGAAGTAAGAAAGGGAATCAAATCAACTAGTCCTCTTGGACCTCATAGTCGATCTAATTCCTAATTTTTAAGTATTTAATTACAAATTTTAAGGGAAAATTTTCAATTACATATAAGTAGACGTAGGATAAAGTTAAGTGAAATGATTCCCATGCGAAAGAGGCACATCCACTCGGACTTATAAACTACTGATAGTAATCGGAGGAAGTTTTTTGTATAGACCATTGGCTTGAAGCAAAGTTATTTGCAGTGATGATGAAGACAACTACTACGTAGCAGCATTCGGACTCGGAGTTGCGGTGGTTACTTTGAATGCGGAAGTGATTGTGGCGGCAATAGTGGTGGTGGTCATGGCGGCCCTGGGGGCACGTTGGTGGTGTGGCTGCAATGGTGAAGCTGGGGATGTAGTTGTGCGATCTCACGAAGTGAAGGACGAGGGATATGAGTTTGAGCATGATGACAGACTCGTCACTGTTTTTTCTCCTCCGAATTACTGTGATCGGTTCGGTAACAAGGGTGCCTTTATTCGTTTCCAAGCACCAGATTTGAAGCCTCACATTGTTACTTTCTCAGCAGTGCCACATCCCGACGTCAAGCAAGCTTTTCGCTATCTGCTATCGGACGACAACTTTCCGGTTGAGTACAACTTTGCTTGAGAAGGCTACTGGAGAAGATGGTGCTGCATGTCTACAAATGCAGTTTCTTGTTGTGATTCTTTCCCCTAGAGTAGTTTTTTTTTTAATTTTACCTGTCTTTTCTTGTATTTCTCAACCCTAGGAAGAATATTTCAAGCATTTTCCATCAAATCTTCTTGTGCTTGCTCGGAAGCCAGGTTTACGATGAAATTCACTAATCAACGGGAGGCGTCAGTTATTCACTCTCAATCTCTTACACATTACGTAAAATCAAGTTGAGTTAATCACAAAGACCTAAAAAAATGGAAAAACTCACCTCCTACCTCCAACACCGCCGACGCTACCAACCTCCGAAAGGAGGGTGGGTGGTGGTAGGGGCATTAAGAATCAGGTGAGTCGCCAAGTAATGACCATTACAAATGCAAAATGATTATCAAAAGTTAAAAACGCATAATCTAAATAAAATTCAAATCATCCGCATCCAACGGTATAAAATTACACAATCCAAACTAAAGGATGACTGGTTTCATAACATAAATGACACAGACATGTCTCACATTCGAAGCTTAATCCGACAACTTCTACATAATGAGTGATTAAACAAAACGCATACAAAATTCTCCTTGCTGCATAAAACTTCTTCGCAGCGCCTTAACGGTTGGCCTTGGCAACTCTTTCGATCTCATCCTTCTTCTTGATTGCATAACTGCACATAAAACACCACTAATCATCAGCGAAGAAATAATCAAACAATGGAAGGAACATAACTTAGCAATAGTTTTGGAGAAAATAAGGTGTAAAAGGCGAATAAGCGCATTACCTGTTAGAGGAACCCTTGGCAGCATTAATAAGTTCATCAGCCAAACACTCAGCAATAGTTTTGACGTTCCTGAAAGCAGACTCACGAGCACCAGTTGTGATGAGATAGATAGCCTGATTCACACGCCTCAAAGGTGAGATATCCACAGCCTGACGCCTAACTACTCCAGCAGATCCAATACGAGTTGCATCTTCACGTGGACCACTGATCGGCACAAAGAAGACATACAATATGAGAAAAAACAAAAACAAAAAACAAGAATATGGATATACAAACATACGGACTTGAAAGAAGAATTGTCATATCCATCGTAATCCCAACAGATACAAAAATCAACATGTAATCAGGAAAACTATACTAAAGGGCACATGAGCATCCCCTTATGCATCAAACAAGGGACTAAGCAAAGCACAACATATCTTATTATTATGAGAAAGAGATTAACATATTTGCGTATGAACCTGTTAACGACAGCATCAACAATAACTTGGATTGGGTTCAGATCAGTTAGCAAATGGATAATTTCCATCGCGTGCCTAATAATCCTGACAGCCATAAGTTTCTTTCCATTGTTTCTGCCGTGCATCATGAGTGAGTTTGTAAGCCTCTCCACAATAGGGCACTGAGCTTTCCTGAATCGTTTGACCGAGTATCTCCCAGCAGTGTGAGGTACATAAGTTGCATGCTTGGAAGGTGCAACTCCAACATAATCCGCCAGTGAAATGTCACTCACCTACATGTTAAAATTATATGTTATCATTTCACATAAATAAGGGAAATAGATGTGATGAAGGATCACATAAAAAAATTAGTCCATACAATAGAAGATGCAAAACGATCAAATTTACAAGCTTTTGTCGACAAAATCCTTTTCATCATCTAAATAAAACTAAAAACAACTTGAGGCGTAAATACCAATCAATCAATAGAAACACTTAATAGCAAGGAAAAGATGTAAGACACATGAAATTAACGAAGACATACATAAATGCTGACTTTATCAGTATAAATTTAAAATCACAGTAAAAACAAAATCAGCATATTCAGGACGACACAAAATACGTGCCACCAAAACAAGTGCAATAAACTTTAGCCCACTTTGTTAGACATACAGTGAATATAACTCAAGACGGCCACAAGGAGGACACGCAGATTTCTAAACACTTAAAAGAGCAAATCAAATACATATATCGAGGTTGAGCCACACATCCATCATGTTACTTACAACTACTCAACAAAGAAACAAACACAAGGAGGCCTACAGTGAATCTAACACAAGACTGCCGCAAGGAGGCCACACATTTATAAACAATTAAAAGAACAAATCCAATACATATATTGAGGTTGAGACAGAAATCCATCATGTTACTTACAACTACCCAACAAAGAAACGAACATAAAAATTTCATCCATTGCTATCCAACCATCACATCAGTATACTCTAAAAGAGAATCTAATAGCTCAAGCCTACCCACATTAAACCTATTGTAGCCATAAACCTACACGTCGAAGAAAAAATTATTTCATTTAAATCATCACAAATATGAGAAAAATATAATTCTATAAGTCGAACAATAAAATCCAGAAACCTGAACATCATCAAAGCTCCACTTGTTGAACAGCTTCACGTCATAGTGAGCCAGCGTTGGCTCGGCTACAGGAAGAGCTACATCAGCATCAGCCATGGTTCTGTACAAACACAATTAAAACTACAAAAGTTAGAGCATTGACGAAAAAAATCGGATGTACATTAACAAACTCTGTAAAAACATTTGGTATTAGCTGCCATTAAAATCAAGCTGCAAAATAACTTTTCGAGAATCAAACTTCACAAAAAATATCAATAACCAGAAAATGAGATTGCAGAAAAATTTGAAAAAAATTATCATTATTTGACAGTGCCTCAAATGCTCCAAATATTGAATAAATTATAAAAAATTATGGAACCCTAACCCATATGTTTCTACAAATCAAGTAATAAAAATGATGCAAATAAAATGCCAACAAAAAATAAAAAGGGGAGAAATAATATAAATCAGTAAATCCCTAACTTAATCACCTTAGTACCAAAAATTGCGAACCCTAATTTCTTATTTCAATCAACAGACCCAACTAAAAATTCAAATCTAATTCTAATTAAAGGAATAGCCTAATTATAATTAAGATCAGGTTCATAGTAAGCAGCAGATGTTATGCGAAAGTTACGCTATAACGACGGGAAGCGGCGGAGGTGGGTGAGAGAGAAGAGGACTGACCGGGAGGTTGGAGCTTCCGACGAGAGAGAGAGAGGATGAGGAAGACAAGACAATGGCGCCGCGGAGGGTGTGCTGAATCTCTGAAGACTAGGAAACGGCGCAGGGCGAGCGGAAGAGGGTCTTTTAATCAGCTAGGGCTTTGGGTTTCGGGTCGGGTCTAGTTTACCTCTCTTCTTATTTTATTGGCCAAATCTCACTTTTGGTCCCTATAGTTTTATTGAAGTTCAGTTTTGATTCTTGTGGTTTCAATTGTCTCAATTTTAGTCCCCGTACTTTTGCAAACGATCCAATTCAAAGACATGTTATATTGCTCAGCAATATATTCTAAAGTTACTAAAACCATGCATGTGAGTGACACATGTTTTTTTGGTTAACTGATTGAATAGAAAATGTAACGTGTCCTTGAATTGCATAGTTTGCGAAACTACAGGGCCTAAATTTGAGACAATTGAAACCAGATGAACTAAAAATGAACGTCAACTAAACTACAAGGACTAAAAGTGAAATTTGGCCTACCCCTATTTTATTTGTTTATTATTTATATTTTTTAAATTGCCTATATTGAAATCCAATTTTTTATGAATTTCAACTTTTTGTTTTATCCTTGATGAAATTTACGGTAAAGGACTTCATTGAATTAAAAAGAACGAAAAAAAACATAATTAGGGATGGTGGACTGGTGAAGAGCTTGACCCGTGACATTGTGGTGGCCGGCAGTTGACGGTTGGTGTTATTTTTTAAAGTTATTAAATCATAAAGTTTTACTTTATTGTCACATCATTTAGTTTGCAAAATTTGGTCTCCCTAACTATATTTGTTTCATTAAAACAAATTTTTTTTTTTTTTAGTTTCAAATTCAATTCGAAAGTATTGACCTAACAATCATATATAGTTGTCTAAAAAAACTATGTATGATTGTTTAAGTACCCATTCAGGGTTGATTTTTTGGAGCTGCTTCTGCTTTTTCATAAAGTTTTGAGACTTTATGGTGTTTGATTAAGGTGTGATGGAAGAAAGCTAAATTATGGCATGGGTTGAAAAGCAGAAAAAACAGTGCTCCCGTAAATGCGTTTGCGCTTCTACGCAAACGTATTTTTCAAGAGGCGTTGAGGGCCTTTTATGAAACTTTCAAATATGCAAAATGACCTTATGCAATGATTAATTTACAAATCATACTATATATTTAGGGGTCATCTTTTGGCCCAAGGCCCATGGGCGCCTCGGGGGCCCGCCCAGCCCGGTGGGCCTTAGCCCGACAAAGCCCGATGATGCGGGCGGGCCGGCCCGGCCCTAATTCACAGTGGGTAGGGCATGGGCTAGACGTTCTAAGCCCAGGCCCGACCCGAAGCCCGCCCATTTGAGCCCGACAAGGGCTTACCCGAGCCCGGCCCAAAAGAGCAGCCCAAGCCCACCCGGCCAATTTAAGTCACTAATTTATATTGGTAATTGGTTATTAATAATTTATATTGGAAAATGGAAAAGCCCCAAAATGACCGGTCAATTTCTTTCTTTTCATCGCTCTCTGGAAATTGGAGAGTTTTCTTTGGAGAAGTCGAGAAGAATCAGAAGATGGAGGAGCAACATCAACTCTCTACTCGAGACTATTATACCGTTGCTATTAATTCATTGCCACCACCAATTCTGTATATAATTGTAGAGTCTAAACCAGTGAAGCCTCAGGCCCTCACCCACTCCCTCCCACCCCCTCCGTCTCTCTCCTTGTCAATTTTAAGCCGTCTGACTCTAACCTAACTCTCTCCCATTGCCTCCGTCTCTCTCTCTTGTTCAAGTTTCAGCCGGCCCGGTATAGAGCACTTGGACAGAGAAACCTGCAAAACCTTACAACTTTCATGAAGGTATGTAATCTCTCTAGCACAATCTCTGTTTTCTTTCTGTTGTTTAATTTTTGTGGCTTCATTCTTTTATTTCTTTCCTTTCGTGATTAGGGATTAGGGTTTATACAATTTGCCGTCGTGATTAGGGATTAGGGTTTATACAATTTGCCGTCCCGTAAGGCTTGGATTTATTTCAAAGAAAGTAATTTTTTCTTTATCGACGAACCTGAGAGAGGGATCCAGAATCTGAGGAAGCGACTGGGCTAGACTGCTGATCTTCTGAAGTAGTCTGACCCTGTCTGTTCCGATTCTGATAGGTGCACCTGACATGGCATTTCCACGAGGGAATAGATATACACTGCCCCTCTAATTGAAAGCGGGAAGCCGCGAGCTACGCTCAATAAGAACCCGGAATAGCGGAAATCGGTGAAGGATAGATAAAAAAAAAGACTGATGTAAGGAAAGATTGAAGATTTAGGTTGTTATTTTTTCATATTTCATATTGTTAAATCAGTAATATTTAACAAATAAATATTTCGTTTCATATGTGTGTTATTTGAACTGATTTGGGGAATTACTGATTTGAGCAATTTGGGATTTGGGGAAATTAGGGATTTGGAAATTTGCCGACTAACTTGGTGAGTTGATGAAAAAACTCAAAATCTGATGCAGGACAGAGATCAAGGCTTGCAAATTTCGAGTTTGAAGTCTAGAAAAATGATGTTATAACAGAGATTTGCCGACTAACTTGGTGAGTTGATGGATTTGTATTTTTTTTCTTTGTAGGCTATTTCTTTTCTCTTTTGGCAATTGTGCAAAATCTGCAGATGGTATTGTCTTGGGTACAAACTTTCCCCTAATTATCTAACTTGTTTATTTGTTCTTTTCTTCACTTTCAGATTGCTACATTCAGATTGGTGGTGGTGTATGCTCTCTGTTCTTTGGAGTTTGGCATTCGGTACTTGTATTATCATTGTGCAGGCATCAAGTAAGGAATTTGGTACTTAATTTATTTGTTTGCTATCATTGAAGACTTGATTTGGTCAGTGTTTTAATTTGTAACTCCACCAAGCATTGAAGACTTTTTTCCAGTTTAATATTTGTTCTTTGTTTGTTGAGTTGTTAGCTAATTACCCTAATTTGGTCAGTGTTTTAATATAACTAAAATGGCTACAGAGAATATAACTGAAACAATTGATTCCCCTCCCCCTACTCCTACTGATCCATCTAGTAACATTGCAAGTTCAGTTAGAAAAAGTGATGTTTGGACCCTTTTTGAAAGAATTGAAATTGTGAAAGATGGTAATAAAGATTTTAAGGCAAGATGTGGTATTTGTGGTAAATTGCTTTCTGCTTCTTCTAATAATGGTACTACTCATCTTAGACGTCACTTAGAGACACATGCACGTGGCCAAAATGTAGACATAAGAAGTCAAATGCTATTGAATGCAAATTCTAGTGGAAACTTAGTGAACTTTTCTTATGATGAAACTCGTGCTAGGCAAGAAGTGATTGATTTTATAATTAGAGCTGAATTGCCTTTTACATTTGTGGAAAAACATGATTTTAAAGGAATGATTCAAAGAGGTTTTTGTCCTCAATTTAAAGGAATCTCAGCTTCAACTTGTAAAAGAGATGTGATGAAACTTTTTGTTCAAGGCAAGGATGAGCTATTGAGGTTTTTTGAAAAATTTGATGGAAAAATTTGTTTAACTTCTGATGTATGGTCATCACGTCAAAAAATGGGTTATATGTCACTTACTGCTCATTTCATTGATAAGTATTGGAATTTAAACAAAAGAATAATTTGCTTTAAAATGATTGAGTATCCACACACTGGTGAGTCTCTTGCAAGTCATATAAGTGAAGAGTTAATATCTTGGCGGATTCACAGAAAATTTTTTTCAATATCATTAGATAATGCTTCAAATAATGATGTGGTTGCGAGTCTACTTCCAGATTTTCTTATGATTGATTCTGTGCCTAGAGAATTGTTTCATGTGCGATGTTGTGCTCATATTTTGAATTTAATTGTCCAAGATGGCTTGTCTATTTTATCTCCATCCATTGAGAAAATAACTGATATTGTACGTAGTATGAACTCATCAAATAAAAGGCATGAAATATGGGTCCATTGTTGTGAGGCAGCAAGTTTGAAAAAGAAAAACATAGACAATGATGTTCCTCATAGGTGGAATTCCACCTATGAACTCTTACATGTTGCTATAAAATACAAAGATGTTTTGCATAGGTACGTTCAAAAAGTAAACCAATCTCGTACTTGCAATTTACCACTTCCAACTGAAAATGATTGGATCATAGCTCAAATAGTTTGCGGTTTCTTAAAAATTTTTGATTCTTCAACAAAGATTTGCTGTGGTGTTTATTATCCTACCTCTAGTCGAGTTATTGGGTGCTTAATAGGTATTTATGCAACTTTTAATGCTTACTCTCGATTTACAGTGTTTAATCGTGCTTTAGTTTCAATGAAGACAAAGTTTAATAAATATTGGGGAACTTTCCCAGTTATATTTTGTTTTGCTGCTATTGTGGACCCAAGGTATAAATTTTTTGCAATTGAAGAATGGTTACGAGCTATGGGGAATGAGCAATCAAAAATTGATGAAACCATATTATCCTTAAAGTGCAAACTGTTCAAATTGTATGAGCACTATAAGAAGAATATAGTGCAATCTGATTCTGAGGTAGCTCCGAATGTGCAAGTGCAACCCCCTAGTGTAAGCTCTGTCCCCTTAATTCCAGATGCTCTATCTTTTTGCAATTTAGAAGATTTTGCTGAAAGTTGTTTGAAAAAAGCTAAGGTATCATCTACATCTTCTACTAACTCCTCTGATTTGCAATATTATCTTGATGTACCCCCAATAGAAGTTGACAATAATAATCAATTTAGTCTTTTGGGTTGGTGGAGATCACATGAAGCTGTATATCCTGTTCTTTCCATCTTAGCTCGTGACTTATTAACTGTTCCAGCTTCTACTGTAGCATCAGAAGCAGCGTTTAGTGCAGGTGGTAGAGTTGTATCTGAGAGAAGAGCAAGTTTGAGTCCAAGTACAATAGAAGCATTAATTTGCTTGAAAGATTGGAGATTAGCGGAATCAAGAATGCAAGAAGCGGCACAAGAAGAGGAACGCAATGAAGAATTAATAAATGCAAGATTAAACAAACCAGATTGGATGGTTGATGATGAAGCTGAGGAGAGATGTGCAGGAGATCTTTAAGATGGCATTGAATGCAAATTCAAGTGATGATGTTTTGTACTTCTGTTCTGTGTGGCCACACCTTGTATGACTTGTGACTTGTAAGTTTCTATGAGAAACTTATATGAGTGATGTTTCTGTAAGTCTCATATAGAAACTTATATGAGTGATGTTTCTGTAAGTCTCTTGTATGAGTGATGTTTCGGCAAGTCTGCTAGTTGCAATTTTCTCTATATAATGATTTGCAATTTCATTAGACAATATTATGCAAATCAGGTTAACCAGGCTAATCAGCCCGACCCAATTGGGCCAGCCCGGCCAGGCCCGATGGTTTCTGTAAAAGCCCGGCCCGACGGGTGGGCTTGGGTTTTGAAATTCTAGAAAAAGCCCAGCCCAGCCCGGCCCGTAAATTTCTCATCTCTTGAAAAAGCCCGGCCCGACCCAACCCGAGCCCGAAAAATTTGGGCCGGGCAAGCCCAGCCCGGCCCATTGACGACCCCTATATATATTAACACATTCTTTCTCTTGCTCTTTGTACAACGCCGCTGCAAACCTCACTTGTTCTTCTTTCCATGTTCGTTCTTCCTCTCTTCAGAGGAACGACGATTTACACCACTTTCCTTTAGTTTTTTTGTTGATTAACGTGGATTAAAGTGTCTCTACAACATTACATGCACTCAAGCCTTCAAAAAATTCATTATTCAAGGCTTTAATAAAATGTTTCTACAACTTTTTTTGTGGATTTAGTGTTTTTGCAACTTTTATTATTCAAATTTCATTTGTTTATTTTTTTTGGATACACTAAGGGAGGGGAGAGAGGTGGGTCCAAAGTTAAAACCCGTTAGTAGTGGATTAAAGAAAAAAATCTTAACCATCAGGATAATCCACCTGTTGCGTAAATTAAATTTCATATTTTTACATTAAGTGTATACAATTATGTTATTGTTTTTGCAACTTTGTTACCCAGTGTTCGTACAACTAGTTCAGTGTTATTTACACGTATGGCCAACCAATACAAATAGAATCGAAAAGCAAAGGTTGCAGGGCAAAAGGGGTTGTTTGTCAACACCTACTAATTTACTGTTCAAAGGTAACATAATTCAAATAAAATTCAACTCAACAACAAAAATAACTGCGATCTTCATACCAAAAAGAAAAAGGACAGACAATTCTCATGCTCTAAGTAAATCCGACAACTTCTAAGTGATGAGTGAATAAACAAAATGCAGACAAAATTCTCCTCGCTTGCGCAGCTCCTTAACGGTTGGCCTTAGCAACTCTTTCGATCTCATCCTTCTTCTTGATTGCGTAACTGCACACAAAGGACTGCCAACAGTCAGAGAAGAAACGAATGAATCGAGGGAAACAAATGAAATCAGACTACATAACAAAAATGAAGGTCAGCACAGAGATAAAGGAGTAAGGGAGAAAATAGCAAGTAATAGGCAAATATGTGCAAATGAAACAAGTCGCCAGTACCTGTTTGAGGAACCTTTGGCAGCATTAATGAGTTCATCAGCCAAACACTCGGCAATAGTTTTGACGTTCCTGAAAGCAGACTCACGAGCACCGGTTGTGAGGAGATAGATAGCCTGATTCACACGCCTCAAAGGTGAGATATCCACAGCCTGACGCCTAACAACTCCAGCAGATCCAATACGAGTTGCATCTTCACGAGGACCACTGTTCGGTAGAAAGAAGACATGCAACAGAAAAATTCAAAACAGGTTTAACAAATACAAGAAATTACTGGCCAACATGTGTCAATACTATGTAAAAGATGTATATTCACGTTTATGTACCTGTTAACGACAGCATCAACAATAACTTGGATTGGGTTCAGATCAGTTAGCAAATGGATAATTTCCATTGCGTGCCTAATAATCCTGACAGCCATGAGTTTCTTTCCATTGTTTCTCCCGTGCATCATGAGTGAGTTTGTAAGCCTCTCCACAATAGGGCACTGAGCTTTCCTGAATCGTTTAACCGAGTATCTCCCAGCAGTGTGAGGCACATAAGTTGCATGCTTGGAAGGTGCAACTCCAACGTAATCCGCCAGTGAAATGTCACTGACCTATATGTTGCATATCACATGGTATAAAAAGTAGGTGTGAGTACAACAAATAAACCAAGTCACTGACCTAAATGTTGCAAATCACATAGTATCACAATTTACATTTAAACAGAAACAATTAGACGTATAATTACCAATTAATCAATAGAAACAATAACCTTCAGAAAGAGATTTTAACAGACGTATGAAATTAACTAAAGAATACTAAACTTTTCCTTTATTTAATATAAATACAAAGAAAACATGTTATCCTGAATACATGTGATCAAAACAAATAAACAACAATAACAACAAACTTTAGCCCTTACATGTATAGTGAATCTAAAACACAAGGAGGCCACACAGATGTCTAAATTTTTTTACAAGTAAGACAACAACCGACATGGAAATGCATGACGAACACATATCCTATGGTGCTAACCAACTATCGGTCCACTCAAAATATATACGATCAAGGAATTACAGTCCAGATTTCGGATAACCAGAGTACAAAATTTAAAGAAAAAAATCCAGAAACCTGGACATCATCGAAGCTCCATCGGTTGAACAGCTTAACATCATAGTGCGGCTGCGTTGGTTCCAGCACAGGAGCAGCTACATCGGCAGCGGCCATGGTTTCTGTACAACCGCAATCCAAGCTACAGAAGTTAGAAAATCTCAATGCTCTAAACCCTAGTTGGTTAAATTTAAAACACCTTCACCCAGAAAATGAGATTACAGAAATTTGATCACTATTTGACAGTGCCTGCCTCAAATGTTCAAAATCTGGAACAAAAGGAAGTTGCAGTGATGGGCGAGAGAGACGAAGACTGACCTGGACGTTGGAGTTTCAGAAGAGAGCGAGAGAGCTTGAAGAAGACAATCAAATGGCGCCGCGAGGGGTGTGCTGAATCGCTCGAGACGAGGAAACGGCGCAGGGCAAAGGGTGAAGCAGAGGAAATAGTGCTAAATCAACTAGGGTTTGGGTTAGGTTTACTCTTTTACCCTTCGTTATTCAATTTTATTTCACACCCGATGGATTATTAAGGATTCTTTAGATATAGGCATTTGTAACTCTTGTTTTCCAAATTTAAACCCATCTATCTTTAAACATTCAAATAAAACCCAAAATTCAAACTTGTTGACATGTGGGAAAATAAGTAACCTATTATTACAAATTATTTACAACTTATGCCACAATACCCTAATTATGTTAATGAAGCAATTTAACATTTTAAAATTCAAATAGTAGATGCACTATTTGTGGGAGTGAAAAATTGTATTCTTTCAAGAGTTGACTTCACAATTATAAATTTATGGTATGCAAATAATTTACCTATACTTTTTATGTAAAATATAGTTAAATTAATTTTTAATCAAATAACATATATATAAATTTATATGTACTAATTAATTTACCTATATATAAATTTATTTATGATTAGCACGTTATTTATTTTTGTAGGTAAATTATTTTGCATTTATTATTATTTTATAAGCAAATAATTGACCTATATTTTTATGTAAAATACAGGTAAATTAATTTTGAACCAAATAACATTTCTTTATTTTGTAGGTAAATTATATTGCATGAATTTTTACATATATTAGGCATGTTTTTTTTTTTTATTATACATGTGTGTGTGTGTAAAATAATTTACCTACATTTATATGTAAAATATAATTTTCGTGACATTAATTAAGCATTTATTATTACATATATTAGGCATGTTTTATTGTTGTTATATATATGGCAATGAATTTGTAACATTAATATTTTTTTTTCTTTTTTTCGTTTTGGAAAGTCATTAATTCTTCCTTACTACATGTATGGAATTAATTATGTACATTAAACATTCAAATATGGGTATTTTAGGCATCCAAAAAATTTAAAATGTGTAAAGTCAAACATAATTAATGAATTTGCTTATGTGGAGTCTAGTCAGTGGGTTATATTCGAATAAAAAACCTATGTCGGGTTTTATATAGAGAAAATTAAATTTCAAGGGCTAAAGTCATATTTTCAGTTATTAAACAAATTATTCGACAAATACATTTAACTAGTTAAAATGTGTCTCATTTTCTCTCCTTAAACGCTTTCGAAAGTTCAGGGACAAAGTCAAGATCAGAAAAAATTGGAGGACCTAAATGTAAGAACTTCAAAAATTTAAGGGACAAATATGATATTAATCATACTCGTAAGAATTTAGATGACAAGGTGAATTTATCAAAGTTTGGACTCTCTCGGTTGGTGATTTGCTTTCCCACCATAGTAAGTAGGGTATCCTACTATTTCGAGTAGTTTAGGGCGTGCTTAATGACCTCACAACACATCAAATCTATGCAACAGTGGTGCAGAGACTCGAACACCTTTGCTCACTCGACTTACTTACGCTCAATCACACAACCAGTAACCTTAATACCATGCTTAGTTACAGCCAACGCTACAAGCCTGGGCCGCTCTTCTTTGTTGCTTGAACTGCTTCTTCGCGAATATTTGCATTCACCAATGCGATAGAACCAGAACCATATGAGGTATTTTCTACAGCATGTAACAGTTTCAAAATTCACAGAGACCAAAATGTTTAGCAATTTAGCAAAATCTAAACGGTTTGGGAAAGAAAAGTTCCTTTCACCCTTCCAAACGACGAACAAGATAAATTTGAGTTCAAATTTCAACACCGACAAATCAACAAAACATGGTAAACTTTTAAGAACCAAACTTGTTGATCAATAACAATTAAGATGAGGTCAGGGAAGAACGAAGACAACAATTTGACATAAGCAAGCGGAAACATCGTTACTTGCTCAAACAAAACCTACGACATTTTCAAACAATTTAGTTTAGAAATATTCCATAACAAAATCTCATCACAAAAATAAAGTCTGTAATGCTAGTAATACGCAGAACTGGCAACACGAGCCATTCACCAAACCAAAATAACAGTTGTTTGCAAACAACCTAAACTCACACATAGGAGCATCGACAAACAAGACCATCTCAGGTGATTACCGCAACCTTCTTGCCTCCCTCTCGGACTCAAGCAAGGTAAGGATATCCCCCTCTCTGACTGGTCCCTTGACGTTCCTCATGATGAAACGGTTCTGGTCATCCAGAAACTTGACTCTCACTTGAGTCACCTGCCCACGAGATCCAGTCCGTCCCATAACCTTGATCACAATAGCATGCTTGATTGTGTTTTCCATTCTTCACAGAAAACAAAATAGAAAAGAAAATTTTAGAAAACACAAATCGTCAATTTAGTTCAAACCCTACAAGCTAGTAATCCGAACTAGCTGAATTGTATGAGAAATATATTGAAATACAACACATATGCAACTAGAAGCGAAATCCCACCAGCCT